>CM065379.1:7737500-8422500 GCA_033060915.1 Euryodendron excelsum | reverse complement strand
ATTTTACTCAAAGGTGTATATTTCAATATACATCAATAGTAGCTTTCACGCATACTCCTAGATAGCCCTTTCCATCATACAAATATCAAATTTTTCTTCTTTTTCTTTTTTAGAACAAGCATGAGGAAAAAGCAATGATGAAGATGCAAAAACATGATTTTTGGTCAATCTAGTGTACGATTATCTATCGAAACATGATAATAATTCAAACTAACAAAAATCACATACATACTTCAACCAAATCAATCACACCAAGTGTACATAGTGAATCACAAGGTTCATAATCATGAAAATCATCACTCAAAATTTAGAGTAAAAAATTAAACCTTAATGATACACACTAGTTCTATCAAAGACACATAACATTATTTTCATCATATGAAATTACGCATAAATGCCATAAAACTATGAATGATGCATAATTACAAAAATCTTTTTGCGTTTTTCAAATTTTCTATTTTTTTGCAATAATCAAATAAAATAAGAAAATTAATAATATGAAATAGATCATAGCACTAGGATCACAAGATATGCATGAAGCACAAATACCCTAGGCTATGACACAAATAATCATCCTTTAATAGGATTAGCCTCAATAAATTTTTCATGATCATTAAGGGGCTTAGTGTTCATATTACCACAAATACTCATATCATATTTTTTGACCCAAATAGCCTTATATTTCAATTTTGCAAGAATCTTATGGGATTGGGTTGTGTCATAGACTTTTCCTTGACATTGTGGTTCTTTTTTTTTGCAATATTTGTTAGGAACTTGCCTTGACTTTGATTGAGGTGTATACTTATTCCATTCATTATTCAAAGATAGAACACAAATTTGATCAAACAAACTCCCAAATAAGTTCATAGGTTGATTATTAGCATGGGAATGAAGAACTTGATTCAACCTATGACTATGAGGTCGACTGTGACTTTTGACACCACAGTGATGACAAGTAAGAATAAACCTCGTAGGTATTTTCTTAACATTAGGCACCTATATGCACGTGTGGTGGTGGCCTTTTGGGAAATCACAACCTTAGTCTTCAACTTAGGACAATGTGGCTTAATATGACCCTTTGCTTCACAATTATGGCATGTCGATACAAACTTAACATGCTTAGCCACAAAGGATATTGAAGACTTACCTTGAGCTTTTGCAAAATTAGGCATGTTTTCTAGTTGGGAAGATGAAGAAGCCTTCTCAATGTATCTAATTCTAGTCATATCGAAAGTGCTTTTTTGAGCGTTCTAAATTTCATCAATTTTCTTGAAGCCTACATTTATCTTCTTGAAAATATCATTAGATTTTGACAAATCAAACTTAAGTGTAGATATCTTCCCTTTAAGGCCTTTATTGGTCTTAACACATTCATGCAATTCTTTTTGTAGTGTAGTGACCTTTTTAAATAAAGTGGCTCTATCAAACTTTAATTTCTCAATGAGAGGAACATATACATCAAACTCTTATTTCAAAGTGTCTCTTTCCTTTTTAATAAACCTAAGTTTCTTGGTCAATTTGAGACACACATTGTACAATTTGTTATAGGCCTTATGAATATCACCTTCCTCACCACTCTCATGGCCATCATTACCATCTGAGTCACTTTGGGACTCACTAGGATCATCAACACTATCAAACTTGGAATTATGCTCATGAAAAGATGGATTGAATACAACAAAATATTTGGGCATTTTATCAAATTCAATAATAGATGTCCCTATAGTCTCAGATGCAGATGCAGTGCAAGCCATGATATTATGAGATTTTTCATAAAAAGCTTCAAGGATATTTGAATCGCTCCAAAGATGGTTGCATGTTAAGCTCCCGTAAGAGAACTGGCATTGCGATTGAAGTATAATTCCTGGAATACCGAAGTTGATTTCCTCAAGAACCAAATTAAATATAAACTACCAACACTTAAAGCACACAGAATTAACTTGAATCAAATTGCAATTAAGTAAATTGAATCTAAGTAAAAAAAAACAAACCAAAAAATTTGTTTGATGAAGAGGTTTCTGGTATTAATCTACTATTGAAAGCAAATAAAACTAGTTTGAAAACAATTGAGGGAAGGTCTCGAATTCAATTGGTTTAACCACCCAATTTCTACAAATAATCAATGAGGTTTATAACTCAAATCAAAGATCTCTCCATGGATCTTTAATTCGAAAAGTTTTGACTATAAAATTTAGGAATTCATTATTAATTAGCCTTAGAATTGGTTTTCTATTGAAGATCCATAGGTTCATACCATCGATTTGTGCAAACCCAATACCAATTCAATGATTGTGCATTGAGGTTATCAAACTTAGTCAAGAACCTAGGTTTTCTTAAGTATCTAAGAATCAATTGATAAGAATTAAAGAAATTAGAATTTAAGCTTTGAAAATCTAGTTACCTCCATTGAAGACTTGAAGATCTTGAGTGATATTCTCAATTGAACCTAAGAGATAGCTTAGCTACTCATCATCATTGCAAAATACTAGAGAAATTGAAAATGAATTGAAGAATTCAAAGCAATTTGTATTAAAATCTAGCTATTAAAAAGCATAAACCAATAATTTCTCTCTCTAAAAATACTCATACAACAATGGAAATGAAGAATTACAATGATATCTAGAGTTTCTCTCTTTAAAACTACTCCTACAAATCCTAAAAACTCTAAAAATAAGATGAGTTCCCCAAATTTGAGCAAAAAATGGCCTTAAACAGGCTAAAAAATAATAGAGCTACTTGAACTATTAGTTAGGTGTTCAAATGGCTAGTAATGCCTTGCAAACCTGATTCAAACGCTAAAAATCGGCCGCTAAAGTTTACCAAGCGTTTGAACGCCTTCAGGAGCCGTTCGAACGGTCACATGGAGCATTCAAATGATGGACTGTTTAAACGATCGTTCAACCAGTATAATGGTCATTCAAATGGTGTATTTGTGTATATCTCGAAAAGTTATATAAAAAGCATATATTATGAACTCGGTAGCACTTCTAGTTTGAGAGATATGGCCTTTCAAAGTTCCAGCTTTGCTTGATTCAGCAACTTGTATCACAACTTCAGCAGCTTATACTCTGACAGCAAACTTATTCTCCTTTTATCCAAAATGAGCTCAAAATCATCTTATTTAAGCTTAAAACCTATACAAAATAAAATAAACTTAGTTAATACTAAAATCTAACTAAAGAGGCATATAAACTCCTAAACTAAGGTTAACAATGCACAAATTAATGAGTTATAATTGCACTTTTGGATTGCAATCATACCCCCCAACTTACTTTTTGCTAGTCTTTAGCCAAATACTAAAAAACAAAAGAGATAATCTCCATTTTCGTAAGAGTCACAGATGTGTTTAGCTTATGCACCAAGCCTTTAAACCTCTAGGTTACCCTTAGCGAACAAGTGGTGTCTCGTGAAGGCTTCTAGTGATGATATCCACAAACATCTATCCATGGCTTGCAATCATAGATTTATGAAGACAAATAGAGCATGCATAGACTTGTTCAAGCTAATTCTCAATTCAACCTATCTCCTAATACAAGTAAGATTAAATCATAAATCAACATAAGAGAGGTTCAAATGATTGTGTGATGAAACAATGCAATATAACTCAAGTGTTAACATACTCACACAATCACATCCTTTAAACCTTGATCCAAACCTTATCGAGCATACACCCACAAGAAAGATTAACACACAAGATGTTCACAATGCAAAGCTCATCGTAGGACTAAATACATAAAAACACAAAAGAGCAATCCGATTACAAAAACCAAAAGAAAAAGTGTATTTGAGTTAACATAACTTCATGAAAGAATATTCATAGTTAAGCACAAATCAAAGTAATTGACAAAGAATGAGTTATACTTCAATGAATTCTCAAGTCATATATATACTTCGAATCAACTAGGACTTTGTAAGGTTATAGGTTGGCTAAGAGGCATAAAATAGGGAGAAGGGAAGGATAAAAAGCTCAAAACATGTGTGCTCAAGGCATGTAATGTGATCAATAAGAACATACTTCCAATTTTCCAATTTCATTTGATGTTACTCTTTTCTTTTTTTCTTTCATTGCTTTTCTTTCAAATATCTAACCTCTTTATTTTTTTTTCTTCTTCTTCTTGTACTTCCCTTACTTTTAGTTCCTTTGCTAACTTTTCTCTTGTCATTTTTTTCACATTGCAAACATATCACTATTTCCTTTTCTCTTCACAAATGAACTTCTCATAAGTGAAAGTACTTGTGCTTCTCAATCATAGGGAACATTTCAACAATGATTTAGTTTAGCAAAGATCACGTAAGAAAATGATCAAAAAATGGGTCCAAGGAAATGAAAACTACAAGAAAATCCATGGCTCAAAGAATGAAATGATGGCTTAGAATCATACCTGAAGTACACTAAAAGTAGACTCAAAAGAGTATAAGTGTCAACATCTTTAATTAATATCTAACATATGAATAATAAATAAATAAAAAACAACCATAATGAAGCTATTAAAAGAATGGAAGATGAACAACTTAACCTTGAGTAAATATATACATTCCGAAAAGCAAAAATAGCTCTAAAGCTTCCAACGTAAAATCTCCACTCATATAAGGATGAGAATACATAAGGTAGCAACACATGATGCTATATGACATGTTGTGCACAATAGTGTAATCCTCTCCACTTATGTGTTTATGATACAATCTTACAATGCATTAAAATTAAAGGGCAAATCATCAATTAAACTCAAGTTGTAGTAAATGCACAACACTAAAAATCTTATAATCTAAGATAACATTTCATAAATATACCTATGGTTCCCAAAGAATAGTACTCAACTCATCCACCAAGAATAATAAACGGTCAGTCATAAGGAACAAGGGAGAATGCTCTAAAGACATAAACTAAGATATCGAAACCATAAGATACTCAAATCTCTACCGAAGAGATCTCAAGTGATCAAAAGATTGCCATGAATGCAATACCTGAGATTAATCAATTAGCCATATAGAAATTTGAAGTAAAACACAACATATATAGACAATAAGCTCATTTTTTTTCTTTTTCCAAGAAAACACCAAAACAAAACAAAAACACATAAAACTAAACTACTGCCACTACTTCTTCCCCCAACTAAAATGATGCAATATTCTCAATGCATAAAAACAAAGCAAAGAAACTAAGGAACATGGGAAAGAAGGAAGAACCTAGTGTCAAAACACCCCGCAACTAGGGCTACAAACTACCTAAGCACTCAACTAATTACTAACAAAACAAAAGCAAAAACTATCTAAACTACTCCTACTCTTACACAAAATTGGAAAGAAGGTCACCCTATACCACTAAGTGAAAATTTGCCATCGTTCCACACATCCACTATTAAAACTTGTAAAGAGTTCAAACAAGCATAATAATATGCAATTGCAACGTCTTTGTTGAACTCAAGGATGTAACATTGAAGAGCACAAGGGGCAAAAGGATCATGGAAAGTAAAGAAGGTAGATTGATCACAGACAAATGTGTTAAATAACCTGATGTCATGAAACCCTTTAGTGTTCCGTATTTGTTTATGAAGGTCAAAAATGTTCAAATCCACTATCGTGTTGCCAAAGGAAAGTTTCATCACACCATTCTAACAATTAGTCAAAGCTTTGGACATGGCTAAGAATGGGTGGCCAAATATGATAGAAATTTGAGTATGTGCATTCAAAGGAGGAAGTGTATCCACAACAAATAAGTCACTATCCTTAAAATTCTTATTTTTTCTCATTCCTCCTCCTCACTCTCTTCTTACTTGGAGTCCTCAATCTAGGGCTCCTTTCTCTCAAATT
The DNA here is from genome assembly GCA_033060915.1 of Euryodendron excelsum. Classification (NCBI taxonomy): domain Eukaryota; kingdom Viridiplantae; phylum Streptophyta; class Magnoliopsida; order Ericales; family Pentaphylacaceae; genus Euryodendron; species Euryodendron excelsum. The sequence continues at coordinate 8,416,689 of CM065379.1, read as the reverse complement.
CTTCTCTCTCGAGTTCTTTTATCTCGGGTTCGTCTCTATGGAGTTCCTCATTCCTATTCTCATTTCTCACTCACCTTAAGAGCTTCTTCCCTAGACTCATACTCTGGGGAAAAGATGGTTTCATCTATGATGCCCTCATTCCTAAAGTTAGTGATGGGATTGACTTACTCGATGGGATGAACTTACTCTTGGTTGAGGTTAAGATCATGAAGGGTTTCGCTTAAGCTCTCTTGGTTGGTGGTTATATCTTGGACATTCAAGGCTTCTAATAATAAGGTTAGTTGACCTTTTAAGTCAACTAAAGCTCTAGTTGTCTGTTCCAAATATGATAGTTAGGATCCTCCCCAAGAGACTCATTGGGTGGAGATGGATATAAAATAAGCTCTTGGTAGTGGTAATGGTGCTTGATAATGTTCAAGTGAGTCTTGGTAGGATTGAGGTGAGGCTAGAAAGTGAGGTGAAAAAGTTCCCTCATGTCCCTTAACAAGGTTGAATTGATCATACCACCCCAGACTGTAAGTTGGTAAAGGATTCTATTGGCCATTAGCTTGAATGCAATCTCTAAGAGACCGGGAAGATGGTTCTTGCATTCTATTCTCACTAACTCAAATGTAGTCTCCAAGAGGCCGACTAGGAGATGCTTCTGCACTATCATTAACCATGGATGCTCCCATTACCATCATTCTCAACCCATTAAAAAAAGTATGTTATTGTGTCCATGTCAATATTTAGAGATGATGTGTGAAAAAATGAGCTACCAAGCATAGTGGAATAACTATTGGGATTCACTTTTGAATGCCTACCGGTTGAGACACGAATATAAAATATTATGCGATGCACAAACAAATTTGCCTCAACAAGTTAATTCACAATTCTCAACCACCAACTTCCTTCCAAACCCTCCAATCTCCACATAAAAATTTCACCAATCTAAGCAATTTCAATCGAACCAAAACCTCTAATCTTTGTAGGCAAAAACAATATCACTAATAAGCATATGTAGCACATAAGCCTATCCACCAATTGCTATCCACCAATTGAATTCTCAATGCAATGCAAGATTCTACACTAATCAAACAAAAATAATCCTAAAATAAAAGAGAAAATTAAAAAGTAAAAACTATCATGCTATCACACAAAAGGGTGGAATGAAGTTACCTACGGCCTTAGCCAAAGATTTATCCGTTGTCGTAGATTTGATGGAGATCCAATTTACCAATTGCTTTCCAACCCAAGATCCTTTAATGTTTGCCTTCGTACCATTGGTCCCTGACAACGGCACTAAAACTTGAATCGCTCTAAAGATAGTTGTATGTTAAGCTCCCGTAAGAGAGCGGGCATCGCGATTGAAATATAATTTCAGGAGTACCGAAGATGATTTTCACGAGGACCAAGCCAAATATAGATTACCAATACGTAGAGAATACTAAACTAACTTAAATTGAATTACAACTAAGTAAATTGAATCTAAGTAAAATAGACCAAAAATATGTTTGGTGAAGAGGCTTGTGGTATTAATCTACTATTGAAAGCAATTAAAACTAGTTTAAAAACAATTGAGGGAATGTCTTGGATTCAATTAGTCTAACCACCCAATTTCTATAAGTAATCAATGAGGTTTTATAACTCAAATCAAAGGTCTCTCCATGGATCTTTGATTCAAAATGTTTTGACTATAGAATTTAGGAATTCATTATCAATTGGCCTTAGAATTAGTTTTCTATTGAAGATCCATAGGTTCATACCATCGGTTTCTATAAACCCATTACCAATTCAAGGATTGTGCATTGAGGCTACCAAACTTAGTCAAGAACCTAGGTTTTCTTAAGGATGTAAGAATCAATTGATAAGAATTAAAGAAATTAGAATTTAAGCTTTAAAAATCTAGTTATCTCCATTAAAGACTTGAAGATCTTGAGTGATCTTCCCAATTGAACCCAAGAAATAGCTTAGCTACTCATCACCATTACAAAATACTAGAGAAATTGAAAAGGAATTGGAGAATTCAAAGCAATTTATATTGAAATCTAGCTATTACAAAGCATAAACCAAGGATTTTTCTCTCTAAAACTACTCCTACAAAAACAAAAATGAAGAATTACAACGATATCTAGAATTTCTCTCTCTAAAACTACTAAACACTCTAAAAACTCTAAAAATAATATGAGATCCACAAATTTAGGCAAGAAACAGCCTTAATAAGCTGAAAAATAATAGAGACCTGCAAACTGTTAGTTAAGCGTTCGAAAGCCTAGGAACGCCTTGCGAACTTGATTCAAACACTAAAACCCAATCTCTGAAGTTTACTAAGCGTTTGAACGCCTTTATGGAGCGTTCGAACGATCAAAAAGATCTTTCGAACGATTAACCGTTTGAATAGTATAACGGCCGTTCGAAAAGTGTACTTGTGTAGATCTCGAAAAGTTACATGAAATGCATTTATTGTGGACCCTGATAGCACTTCTAATTTGAGAAATGGTCTTCCAAAGTTTCAACTCTGCGTGCTTCAACAGCTTGTACTCTTACAACAGACTCATTTCCCTTTCATTCAAAATGCTCCCAAAATCATCCAATTTAAGTTCAAAACCTATACAAAGCAAAATAAACTTAGTTAATACTAAAATCTAACTAAAGAGGCATATAAACTTCTAAACTAAAGCTAAAAAAACACAAATTAATGAGTTGCAATTGTATTTTTAGAGTACAATCAATATTCGAAGCTTCTTTAACAGTCTCATACATAGATATATGACTTAAATTCTCAAGTGTGACACTGTTAAACATGACATTGATAACCTTATTATTCCAAACATATTTTCTAAATTATTGCCATTCCATTTTTCTTGAGATTTAGGAAGAGTCTCACTATCTACAGTTATCATGGGGCACATTAACCATTCTCAACAGATATCTAAGCTCGTTTATCAATAGATTTGATGAAAGCTCTCATACGTGCTTTTCAACTAGTATAGTCAGAACCATCTAACAAATAAGGACACATGTTAGACAAACTCTTACTTGGTAAATCCATATATTTAGATATTTAGGATCTTGCTCTAAAAAACATAATTTTTTAAAAAATAGTTTTTGAGTGTCCCGCTTTAATACCAATTGAAAAAATATAAACCGTGATTTTGAATATGCAGATTTGCTGAATTAGCTTTTGGAAGGTTGTTTGGATTGGCCACAATTCACTAATTAATTTTAACCCTAGACCTTTAATCCAGTGCATGCAATATTCGTATATCAAAAGTATATATGTAAGCAATCACACACAAGACAAGACGTGATATTTTAGCGTGAAAAACCTAACTTGGGTTAAAAAAAATCACAGAACCTAGTCTAGCCAACCAAACACTATCAAAAAAGAATACAAAAGAGCCAACTTACAACCCAACCCTAGATACATTCAATCCACGGGTGCCAAATCTGTGTGCTTGCGGGTGTGCTATTCTTGTATTGATCAAATCCCACGATCACATATTTATATTCCAATGCGATTTTTCAATGCTTGATTGAGTGTCGAGCTCCATGACTCCTCTAGAATCCTCCATGAGGTGAACTCCAATCTAATAGATCAAACACTTAAACCAACGTCAAACGGATACAAGAACACTTACAACCAAATCCCCAATCGACCCCTCAATTCTCTTATCATGCTTGATGTGACATTCATATATTCATTATAAGCATTTAATTAAATTAAACATGGATTAGCCTAATCAATGTGCTTAATTAGCATAGTTTAATATTCATAATTTTCTTATATTTTCATTTGTAATTAAACTCGATTAATTAACTTAAGTAAGGATTAATTAGTATTAATCAAGTGATTATGTTCACCTACGTAGTTATAGAGGTGCTTGTTAGCGTGTCTTGTGAGGGTGAGCTTCACCAACAAGGTGTGTGCATGTGTGTGTGCTATGTGTTGCATGAGATACAATGCTATATCTATTTGTCTTGCTTTGAATAAGAGATAGAAGAGAGAGAAGAGAAGAGCTTGTTAGAGATTGAGAAGCTTGTTAGAAATCTGATTGCTTTGATAGAAAGTGAAAGAAAAAGAGAGAGAAAAGGGAAGAAAAGAAGATAAGGTATAGAAAGTGACTTGTGTAATCATTACCCGTGGTAAGAAATGACATAGTATGTCTTATTCTTTTCATTTATATATTAGAAATCTTCTTTAAACAATTCTATGTTAGTAATATATGCATTAAATCCTATATTAGGACAGAAAAAAGAATTTGAAATAATATAGGACTGAAATTTCTATGATGTAGTCAACAATATTGCACATTGGAAAAGCAGCCATAACTCTCTCTAAGGAACTTCAAAACTTGTTCCGTTTGAATCTTTAGAAACTATACTTGTATATCTTTCTGTTAATATAAGGCTTGTAACCCAAATCATTGTAGATTGATTTAAATTTCAGTTTAAAGCCCTTTAAGTCTACTTTCTAATGACATTAATTTCAATAATAGATTCTTACCATTCTAAAAGATATAAGGAAAAGAATACACCTATGTTAACGTGTTCACTATCGGGTAACCTACATTTTGAGTTTCTTGTCAGTTTAAGTGGATCCTTATTTATTTTTTAACATGTTAATGAGATTAGAAGTTCTTTAACTTGGAATGAGTGAGTTTTGCATACACGTGTGTTTCATATGTATTGATGATAATGCATACGTGTGAGAAGTGGACTTTGCATTAAAACGCATGGATATGATAATGTGAACTCATTACTCATTGCACCATGTGTTTTGACTTGTGTTAGGTTAAGAGAATCATTCGCCCACTTCAGCTTTGTCTAAGAATTAGCGAGAACTAAAGTTAGACGGCAGAACGGATCAAAAGTTATAGCCGATTGAAGTTTATCGACCACCGGCCCGCGCATAACGACGCCTTCAGGTCTCCAAGTAATATTCTGCTATGCGATTCGCATCAAAAAGGTTTTAGCATAAACTTACAAAGAAATTTCTAATGTGTGTACTACTCCAGTAGTTTAATTCAATGCTGCTTGATCATAAGTATGTTTTATTTTTCTTGTCATGGCTTCCTATAGTCCTATTAATTGCATCGCATAATATAAATGATTAAGAAAACAATACTCACAAATGGATTAACCACTCTAGGAAACAGAGCAAGGAAAGTTGTTATTCAGTAGACTTTTTTTTAATCTTCAAGAAAGAGACTCACAAGTGGATCCAATTCTAATCATTTCTATAAAAAATAAAAAAAAAATTAATTTGTAATAATAAAATTTCAACCCACTTCTTAAGAATTAAAATCTATAAAACACATTTCTCATGGAACAAAAAACTAAATTTGTTTGGAAAACTTATAGCGTGAGTTCAAGGGATTTCTTGAGTTTTAAGTACATCTTTGTACTATTTTACCAATTTCCAAGGGATTCTTGGGTTTTAAACCACTTGAAAGTAAACACTGAAGATAGAGAGTGCGAATATTTTTTGTTTCTGCAATGTTTTCTATAACCAATTCTTACAATGGGTTTATCAGAATTATATGAATCAATAAAAGGCATAAAACAAAAATATTTTGAATATAGATTTACCATTAATGAAGTTGTGAATATGAGGCAACAAAAGAATGAGTCTGAGAGTATACATTGCCATATAAATTTCATGGAAACTGAATAGCCCACCGACCACTTGCAATGCTTTGCAAGAATCACAGTTTACACCTTCAACGTTTGAGACTATGAGGGCAAGTCTATGTGATGGCAGTACATGAGACAAACTAAGTAAAGATGATGTGGACAAAATGTAAAGGCTTACTGTGTACTATTCTTACCACTCGGTGGAATGAGCTTGGCCACAAAAAATCAAAAGCAAAAGAGAAGTAAACCAAAAGCCTACTAGAAGGAGGAAATTGATCAGTCACAGTAGGGATTTGAGGGGGCCACCACACTTTCATTAGATATACACACATGAGATAACTAGTATACTAAGAGGTTTTATCAGAAGTAGTAGGGGCCATGGCCCCCTACTATCTATGAATAGCTCCATCACTACTTATATATATAATTAAAAGGGTGAACTTATGTCAAGATGGTCATTGTTGATAAACTCTAACTTCCAATATTCTATTATCTTAAGTGCATTCTTAACTACTTTAAATCATAGTTCACTTTACATGTATTTCATGTGTATTTTTGTAATTATGCATGATCTTGAAAAAGTATTTGAAGTGGGAATGGACTTGAATCAAGTTTTCATGTGTATAGAATGTGAAGATTGGGATTTTTACCAAATAAATAGCTCCAATACCAAGTTAACAACCTCACCTAATCCGGACCATTAAATAAATAAAAAGAAAAAAACAAATTACACCAACAAAATTACAGCTTCAAATATTATCCAATAATACATCCACAAAATTATTATACAACCTCAAAGAACTTTCAGAATACAACATGTCTCCCAAAATAAGACTCCAAAAATAACAAATTAATGAAATGAATATGATAGGCTCTAAAAATCATGCTCTGCTTCACTTTTTCTCAACTTGAAAAATAAAAATCAAACTCGAAAGTATACAATACGACAAGAGTACAAAATAGACTAATGTGAATCAAATTTAAAAGGGACACAAACATCTAACAAACTTTAAAAAGTATAACAAATATATAAACCAAATAGACTTCTTCTAAAGCATGCAAAGATTTTAAAGTTATATATTAGGTTAGAATAATTTTGCAACATCTATGTTGATTGTTCTAGATATGGACATTAAAAGATAGCTAAAATGAGGAAAGACATTAGAAGCTTGATAACAAATGGGAAAAAAATTATTAAAGATAAAATGTTTTAGGCACTTCGGATTTAAAAGTTATATCAGAAGAATGTAATGTAGAATACGATAGGCATGTGTTAAAAGAATAACAAAGGATATATTCTTAGGTAATCAAGAGAGAAATGTCCATTTTTTAAGGATACCTGGCAGAATGAGGATGCGAACATATTGTGGAAAAAATGAACTTGTAATAAAAGAGTGTAACGCCTTAAAATTCTTACACTCATTAAGTTACACTCACTCCATAATTATCTTCTATGCATATATTGATTTCATACTAATACTTCTCTATTTACATATAACTAAAGATGAGCAAATGGTGACAGCACTTAGCAAAGTAATCATTAAAGTATTACTCCACTTAGATGAGTGGAGATTAAAATGTCTCCACTTGATAAGTGAGATGATTATCTTCACGTAAATGATAATAAAAGTTAACTCACTAAATCAGTGGAGAATAAAGAATAGTAAAGCACTATACCCAATTTTCTTTACTTCATCTTATAAATAGTACATGTAGAGGAGAGAGTTTGAATACAAGTAAGCCTAAGTATAGTAAAGAGAGAAGAGTGGAAGTTAGGTTGTCACGACCCGAAACTCGGTCTATGCAGATTTAGGGTGCATGATCAGCCAGTAGCTTGGCTATCTAAGGCCGTATTGCATAACCCGGTTGAACACCTGTGCATTTATTATTTAAAAGATACATAATTGAGGAATTAAAACTATATAACGTAAAGTAAAATGTGTGTTATACGTAGTAGAGCTATGCCTAATCTCCAAAACTTAATCATTTTATAAGTTGGGTCTATCAAATGCCACCACAGTTATAACATTATAATATTTCAAAATATTAGGGTCCAACTCCTACATCAGTACATAAAATAAGGCCCGTGGGCCGCAGTCCAAATGTCTATGTAATGGGCCTCCTTCAAGGCCTCCCAGTTTGTTCACCCGAAAACATTTTTAGAAAAAAGTAAGCTAATACTTAGTGAGTAACCATAATGTATGAGCATAAAACACCATAGACTACATTTGTATTTAATGCATATGACAATAAAGGTACATTTATGCATAAGTGGCATAAACTTAGAATCGCATAAGTACAATCTTAAAGGCACTTGAAGCATAGGCTTTTGTATTAAAATATTTTGTCATTTCTAAAACATAATGTTGAAGAAGAGAGGCAGGTGTGTTATAGCATGAACTATATGAACGTGACATAACTTGTCATGAGCATAACATACCATATCTTGTAAGTGTACATCTTGGCTCACTGTATAATATAGGATACATCAAATATTACCATTCTTAGTAACTTATAATGCGTAGATTTGGGACGTAGGTAACATAAGTATCACATTTGAGATATTATAACATTTCGAACATTGTATCATAGGAGTGAGGCATAACACATAACATGATTTCGTAAGGCATAACATAGCTATCATAAACATGTCATGGCATAATATTGTAAGGACATATCATAATGTCATAGAAATGAGAGATATATCGTGACATTAGTACTTGTGGAAATATACGTAACTTGTCATGAATCATTTGAACAAATCATATTACTCATTCAAGAATATAAGCGCGTCATGTCTTTACATTAGGCAACCATATCCCTCACTTCACTCCACTTAAGAGTTTTTCTTGGTATTGGGCATCATAGTAACCACAAGGGCCACGCGTAAGGCTCTTTAGGCCAACATAGTAACCATAAAGGTCACGCATAGGCTCTTTAGGCCAACATAGTAACCATGAAGGTCACGCATAAGCTTATCATAAGAGCTAGGCTCAGTTAGTAACTATAAAGGTCACACATAGGCTTTTTAAGTCAATCATAAGTGCTAGGCTCAGTTATACTAACCATAAAGGTCACATCTAGACTTTTAAGCCAAGGAACGTCTCCCAACATGGCGACAGATTATTTCGTGTCCCCTACCGTAGGACCATCGTTGCTAGTTTAGGGTCTTGCCACGAAAGACCTTATATGTCGATGGTTTATTTCACGTCCCCCATCTTAAGACTATCGGGCTAGATTAAAGTCTTACCACGAGAAGACCTTGAGTTAGAGTCGTACGTTAGGAGTCTTACATCTACTTTATATGAACGTTCTAGTCCATGGGTTGTAATTCCTATCATAGGTAAGGTTCATATGTAATTCAAAGCATGACATTTATACTTAAAACGTAATCATTGAGGCATTGAAATAAATGAAAAGAAATGCATGAAACGTAATTGAACTTGAAAGCATTTGGAAAGTAATAGGTCTTACTCATGGTGTATCATTATTCACCTCTCTTCAATAGAATGGGTGCTAAACAAGGCGTTCCTACACAAAACACACATGAAAGTAGAAAAACATGAATACAAGACTATATGGCAAAGCAATAACACATAAATTGAGGCTAAACACATAAGTCCCTTAACCCCGACTCAACAACACCTCACTCAACCAACGGAAGAGCGAGGCTAAACCCTAGGACAAGGCCTCAATATAAAACGAGAACATAAGGTTAAGGTTTGAACATGGAAGCCAAGACATCGGCTCCTTCATTGAGACCCAACCACCCTTCAAGGATGAATTCACACTCTGGGTTAGTTCCATTTGAAAATAGGCTTAAAGGCCTTTAATTTGATAGGTCATGGGTCACAAATACATTTCGGATGAAGAAGTTATGTCCCATAGAAAATGGACTAAAAGTTTGGAAGAAGAATGTTACTGATAGAATTTTTGGTCAATTTCAAAATTCAATAACTCTCAATCTATAAGAAATTAGAGTATAAACTTTATATGAATACAAAGGTCTATGAGTCTACTATCAATTCTTCAAATGGTGAATCAATTCGAGTTTTTTAGATAAAGTTATACCTGTTTTACTAAACCGTGTCCGAGCTAAAAAGTGAAATCGGGGACTGGACAAAAGGGTCGACTCCAGAGCTAAAGAAATGAATCTGGGAGTTCTCAGTCAAAAGTGTCAACTCCAAAGACTAAGGAGTCGACTCCAAAGCTGAAGAAATGAATCTGAGAGTTCTCTAGGAAAAAGTGTTGACTCTATAGGTAAAAAGAGTCGGCTCCAGAGCTAAAAACCCATATTTTAACCTGAAAATCCCCAAACCTCACTTAAACCAAAACCAAACTCCATCAAAACTCTCACAAATTCTTCCAATGCTTCTAGGATCTAAAGATTAACCCAAGAAGGCCACGATAACTCAAAATGAAATACTTTAAACAAGTAAATAGAAAGGATCTAGGATTTTAGGAATCCAAGCCCTAACTTGCATAAGTTGGGGATTTCAATCCGAAACTCTCAAATATTTCAATGGAGTTTACAATACTCTATATTTAGCCAATTTGGGACTCACAAGAAGCACCCACAACAACCCAACAACACAGCCCACCAAGATAAATACATACATATATACAATTATAGAAAGAGATGAAACCCTACCTTTCTTCAAGCTTGCCCAAGTCTTCTAATGGTTTCAATCTCTTCCTTCACCTCTCCTTCAAGCTCTTCTTCCTTCAATCTCCCTTTCTCTCTTTCTCCTCTCTTTTCTCCCTCTCTCAATGGGTCGGGTGTGTGTATCTGTGTGTGTGTGTGTGTGTTGGTTTGTTTTATGTGTATATAAGAGTATATAAGATGACACACATAGGAAAAATCCCATTTGTCTGACCCTATAGGCTTAAGCTACAACACAAGCTCCCATTGGTCACTCTTGACTCAAATGAAGCAATAATTAATATTAAATAATGCAAATATTAAAAATTCTCATTAATATAAATAAATAGAGGTTTAGGATATTACATAGGTGGTTGCTCTTAAAGATCAAGTTCCAATCTTTAGAAGAGAATTCCAAGCATTAAGCACTTAAGGTGAGTAAAACGTACATATTTCCAATGCAAATGTTCCTTTTCTACAAATTATATTTGAACAATAAGTTTTCAAAGTAAATGATTTAAACAATATGTTTTCAAAGCAATTGATAATATGTTCATGTTACTTTTAAAAAATAGTTATTATATTTTGATGCTAGGCCTTGTATTATTCTATCAAGAAAATCCATGTATCAACTTTTGTATACAATGAATAAGATTTAAAAGCTATACGTGCCATACTCGGACATCTTACATTTGGAGGACTTAAAATAAGCCGAAAGCTTGATATGATTAGAAAGACATTTCTCACGATTTTTTGTCGTTCTGTTATGCATCACTAGTGCATACGTTTTGTTACGAATTTTTCATTTAGTAGAGATCATAAGTACATTATAAATTATATATATAATGTTGATATTTAGATGCTTTTACAAGTATAAAACTAAAATTAGTATCTTTTGAAAGGTATGTTTATTATGTTTAGTATATGGATATCTATTTTACTTGTTTCAAGATCTTATGCACATGGTATTTATGTCATATATAAATCAAGTCTGTGGTATATTTTGACGCTTCAATTATTCTATTATTCACTGAGCTTGTAGTGTTTTCTTAAACATTTTCAAGTAACTAAGATTAAAAGTTTAAGTTTAGAAAGTTGTTGGGTAAGTTACCTATGTGCGAATGTTATGAAAACTCAAGTTATATTTTGGTTTGTGATAAATTTAAACTAGTAAATTTCCCTAGATTTGTGTTAAAACCATAGTTGTGTAATAAAATTATGTTACGATAATGACATAGGTATTTGTTTTAGGTTTACTACTCCTTTCGTACCGATTTGTTTGTACCTTTTTTGACTTGAGTCTATCCTAAATTGACTGTCCCATTTCACTTATTATTGGGTCAAATTATGTACATTTCCAATTTTGTCCTTTTTCTTTGTATTTTAGGAATCTAAATAATAATACAAATTTAAACATTCAATTAAAGAAACTGGATACTTTCTCACTAAAACTTCATTGCATTATGAAGATTAAATACATAGCCAAAATATACACCAGATTCTAAAAGAAAGAGTTCCTATAAAAATTGCCACTTATTGCTTTATCCCTCCACCAAAATAAGGACTTTGGATCAAACAGAGTCATCCAAAATTTCTCTAACTTAAGGCTTTGCAAAACAAAGGTAATACTAGATGTGGAGAATCAACCTGAAGAGAAAAAAAGACAATATGAAAACATCTTATTGCACTAACCCGGCTAATTGAATTTTTTTCCTACTTCAAACAGTGAAAACAAAGGGAAAACAATTGGTTGTTCAACAATGGATAAAACTTACCTTCCATGAACTCTATATCTATAGATGAGTTAATGCATTTTTCACAACATCACGATCACATTGAATATGAGATGGAAGATTACCAACTCTAGCTAGATGGCCTTTCCCCATATGGGGCAACTTGTAATTGTTTCCACCATAAACCTTCATTACCTCAACCATATAAGCTTGCAATGTTAAGAAAACGTGATCGAGGCTTTGCGACGACAATTCTTCAAAACATTTCTCCACTACAGAAACAAGCGCGTCGATAGTTGAAGGTGAATATTGATGTTGCAAAGATTGAATTGCTCTAAAAAACCCAAGATCTAAAACATTCATGTCTGGACTATTAGGAGGTTACAACGATAAACGGATATCAAGTCCGTCTTCATGTGCAGCTTCAAGGAACTTAGTATCCAATGGATGAATGTGTGCCTTTGCATTATCTTGTTGAATGGATATCGTTTCTGTTAGTCCGAAACGCGGCCACTTAGCTCAAATTGTAGGCAGAACCTTCTCAATCAAGCACGATCTACTAACATCTTTGGTAACTGATGTTATAGCCTTTGTTACCAAATTACCAGCAACTCTATTCTTACTCGTGCATTTCGCAAGTTCCTTGCAAGTGAATGGAAAAATTCCAATTTTCCCAGAGAACGCCTTATTCCCATTTGCATCAAATCGTGGTCGAGCTACCGCCGCTAGAAATATGACTTTTATGATGAATCGTTTACTTTTGCAAGTGTGGTGCGGCTCTTCCTCTTCCAGCAATACATAATATCTCTCTGATTCTCTCGACAAATAAAACCATTTTCATCAATATGCACATAGTTATACATATCTTTGAAAAATGGTTGGCTTTCCAAACTACTAGGCTTAAGCATTGATAAACAAAAATGGAGTCTTGATATCTTACCTTCTTTGGACAAATGTGGCTTCAATGCACGTGAATGCGGCCTCATTAAGCCTTCTTTGATTCGCCTATGAATAGTTGTTTTAGGAACTTCCAAAGCTTCTTCTAGTGAGCGAATATTAGTTCGGCGACCAAACAGTAATGCAAAAATTTTGTTGCGATCAACTTGAACTTGCTTGCGGCCAACTCTCGTGTGCAATTTTGAGGATACATCAACCATGAACTCATGAACAATACAAGCCTTCCCTTGTTTCCAAATTCGACTAACTATTTTTGGATGGGCGTAGAAAATTCCAACAACCTCTTTAATACTCTTGGTTTTTCATATTGAAACTGTACCAAAAGAGCATAAAAAATTGCTTGGCATTGTTCATTGGTGAGATTTCTTTTTGATCTGCAATTGCTCAAGTATTTCTCATACAAAGACTCCATTAGTGGTTGCAAATACTAGTGGACAAAGAAAAAGGGATTGGTTGGAACTTTAGTGAGAGAGTTATATATGGTGGGAAAATTGCTTGCCAGAGAAGAAATGTTTAAATGAGGGAAATTTTCAAATTTGATTAGAAATTATGCCGCCAAGGGTCTTTTTGAAAATCTACTACATTTTATTAGTAATTATTTGACTTCCTTAAAAAGTTAGAAAATCGAGGTGGTAAAAACAAATTGGGATGGAGGGAGTAATAAATAAAATAGTGAATCATGCTTTCGCATTATATTCAATGTAGGTGATCAGTCTTTTGGTTTAGTTCGGCCTTAGATAACTGAGCAACTGACCGATTATGATTCCTAATTCACACAAGGTGAGTTTGAGATCGTAACAGTATATACAAACTCACTAAGTTAAGGGAGAGAGACATTAAGGATTTTAGTCTAAATGTATCAAGAATGAAGATTTACGGGTATTAATGTAAAGACGAGAAAGTCAACGTTAGGTGGAGAAGTTAATTAAAACTATATATGGACCTTAGTATTTAAGAAAAAGTCGTAATAGCCGAGAGAGATCAAAGGGGGAGTTTTAGGATCAAATGGCATCCTGATTGCACTACTAGGAAAATTACTATTTACGACGGGTAAGCGACGGCATAGCAAAGGTCAAGAATGGTGGGGTGGCAAATACTTTTGGTGACGTCTTAGCAACGGCATTGGCCAGTTTTGGCGACAAAAATATCCCGTCGCAAATACTAGTCATTTGAAAAAAAATAATTGCGACAGGGATTTACCGACGCAAATACTTTTTTTGGACGGTTACTGCCCGTCGCTAATACATTTGCAACACTATTAGCGACGGCTTTGCACAATGGCTATAAGTATTATTAGCGACGGTACAAACCGCCCAAAAAGAGGACGAAACTAAATTGTAGAGCCGACTGCATTCCCACCTTTAGCGACGGTTTGATGCCGTCGCTAATACTTTTTTTGAGTAAAAAAAACCATTTCTCTTTATTAATTACAAATAATGTTTGTAATTTTTTTGTTACACTTGATAAAATACATATTTAACATAATCCAAATAAACAAAATTCTAACATTCATTTAAATTCAAATACTTACAAAATACTTAACAAAATAAATAAACTTTTAAACATTTATCCAAAACAAATAATGTCTCCCAATAACATTCAAACGGCTTAAATAAATTACATATAGTCTGTCGCACAATAACGTTCCTAATCCAACATCCACACCACAAAAGAGTTTTTAGTCTATCACAAAATAAAGTCATATAGGAGCACCATCGATCTATTCTTTTAGAATAACCTGAAAAAAAAACATAAAAATATTAGATTTAATAATAAATTACACAATAAAGAAAATTAATAGATATGCATGTATTTCTACGGGGTTATTAAAGTAAAAATGCAATTTACATCACAAAAATGTCAGGCTACATGTCAGCCGATAGATTCTCCAACAGTTTTAATATGTTGCTGAGATCTTTCTAAAAGAGCGTTAGGTTTTCGGGCATTCTGAACAAAAACTTTGTAGAAATTTGGACTCAATGGTTTTCCACCAACTTCTGCCAAATGATTCATACTAATAAGAAGTCCTTTGGCTAATTAGAGTTTCGGAACACCCAAACAAAGCAAAGAAACCTTTACTCCTTCCTACAACAATGAGTATAATGTCTTAAAAATATAAAAGAAAATTCTTATATATAACACAAAAAAAAAAAAAAAAAAAAGAAACACGATCGTCACAAAAAAACACATTTTTGTCAAAAAAAAAAAAAAAAAGCAAAAAACATGTCACAAGTCTTAGAATGGGAGCTGGCAACCGTGCCGTTCATTTACAAATGTTACTCGTGCCTAGACCTTGCTACGTGTCAAGTTCGAAATACTTCCAAGGCTGTTTGGTGGTTTTAGTACTGAAGCGACATGAAAAACACATGTTTTTTTAAATAAAAAAAAAAGTAAGAAAAAAATATCACAACTCTTCCAGCAATGGTGCCGTTTCATCTCACACGTCATTCGTGCCTAGAACTTGCTACGTATCAAGTTTGACGGACTTCTAAGGCCGTTTGGGGGTTTTAGTACCGAAATAGCTTGAAAAAAACGTTTTTTCTCAAACAAAAGTAAGGAAAAAATATCGCAACTCTTAGATCGTGAGTCCAACAACCGTGTCGTTTCTTCCCACACATCACTCGTGCCTAGAAACGTTTCAAGTTTGATAGACTTCTGAGGCTGTTTTGGGGTTTTATTACCGAAACGGCTTGAAAAACACGTTTTTCTCAAAAACAAGTAAAGAAAAAATATCACAACTCTTAGACTGGGAGTCCGACAACCGTGCCGTTTCTTCCCACACATCACTCGTGCCAAGAACTTGCTACGTGTCAAGTTTGAAGGACTTCCAAGACTGTTTGGGGGTTTTAGTATCGAAACAACTTCAAAAACATGTTTTTCATAACACAAGTAATGAAAAAATATCACAACGCTTAGACCGGGAGTCCGGCAATCGTGCCGTTTCAACCCACACATCACTCGTGCCTAGAATTTGCTATGTGTCAAGTTTGACGGACTTTCAAGGCTGTTTGGGGATTTCCTACAAAGGAGTGGCATAATTAACTGACATAAGGACAATCCGGGTGTTATTGCAAATGACAATCCTTGTACTCATACTGTTGCGTACTCAATCTTCTAATAATCCACAAGCTCTCTCCAATGATCAAAAGGACAATCCGGATAGCGGTCCAGAATTTGTCGGTATGGCGTAACATGATTTTTCTTCGTATGATATTTGTGATCCTTCCACAACTAGTGACATTTTGCTAGGAAAACCGGTTTGTACTCATCCAGACAAGGTTCCAAGTTAAACCACAAAAAAGATTTTTAAAAAAAACTTAGTTATCAATCTGATTGATAAATAATAAAGTTTTTATTGATTGGATAAACAATAAACTTTTTACCTTAACATCCTCCTAAATCTGTTCGATCAAATGAAGGGGTACCTGTGGCCAATCAGTATGTATCAACGGTACATTGCGACGCACGAGGACGCCTAACTACCCTGAGAGTTTGTTCCGTTTCTTCTCCTCTATTGGGCACCACATCTTATCAAATATGACATGATATTTAAAAATATCACCACCCCAATCACGAATGCCCAACGCCAAGCCTCGTCCCTTTTTTGAAGCCAATGAGGATGACTCGGTACCTATTGACCCTGAAGCAAGTAAATCCAAAATAACAACTATATATCATAACATTTATAAATTGGTAGATAAAATGGTAAACATTTATTAAATACAAGCTAAGTTGAGATGAAACATTTATTAAATAACATGAATTGGAACATTTATACCTGATAGCCCTGATGGAGCTGCCTGTGAGGGTGGATGTGATGCAACTATAGCTGTTGAGGGTGGATATGATGAAACTGTCGGTGGAGGACGAGAAAGTTGCAGCATAGGTTGTTGGGATGGAATTAACTCAGTACTAAAAGTCGAAGATGTACTCACAAATTACAACATATGAGACAACGTCCGACCGGTAGCTCTTTTCCTCTTCGCCATAATAACCTGGTTAGATAAATATAACCTACATACAAATGACATAATTGTAAAAAATATGCAACCATAATCTATTAGTATCATTTTATTGGCTTCATATATTCATAAAAACATGCATTAATGCAATACATATACAATAAATTGTTGCTAGAGTTGATGTAATACATACTCAATAAACTATTGCAATACATATTCAAAAAATTGTTGCTAGAGTTGATGTAATACATACTCAATAAACTATTGCAATACATATTCAAAAAATTGTTGCAAAATAGATAGAATATACTCTTAGATAGGAGCATCAACTGTGACTCCTTCAGTTACTTCCCTAACCCAGTGAACATCTATATCATGAAGGGTGATATTTTCTTCCAATTGTTGACTTGCATAAGGCTCAACTTGAATGTCTGAGGACCATATATCATACAAACTTATCAGTGACATCTTCACAATAACATGCTAGTCTGGTTGTAGAGGGTCTGGAGCATACCAAACCAGCTCTGCTTGGGATGTAAAGATGAAAGGTTCTTTGGTCTCTCGATCATCTCGGTACAACAAATAGTTAAAGTTAACCAATGTAAACTTCAAAGCATCTTCCTTCTTCCCATGAATGTTATCAACCCAATCACACTTAAACATGACAAATTTCATAGCATTAATGTATTGGATTTCCCATAGTACACAAACCCCACACGAGGATTGTTATCCCTTCGACTAGCATAACTCAGGGTCTCAGCCTTTAAACTTATTCCACTATTTTGAGTAATTTGACTATCATCCATGTGCTTCACACGAAAATGACACCCATTAATGTTGTAGGCATTATACCTCCATCCTATGTCATTAGGATCATTTGCCAAATTATTGATTTCATCCGATAATATGGTATTAGTTGTTATTCATAAAGTTTGAACCTGTTATGCAAAGGAAGGTAGATTTATATTCATTAAGAATACGTAAATTAGACATCATGTATATATAATTACAACATACTTAAAGATGAGTGGTAATTAAGTTTTAAAAAATTGCTTACTTTATGAATGGTGCCACTAATTTAGTGTTGAACAAGATATAGCACTGAGTTTGAACTAATAGATTGTCCTGAAGACGACAATATTTGCCTTTAGTTTCTGGACCATCTTTGTTCCGCACCGGTCGATTCATTTTGGTTTCCATGTCATCCAGATATTGAGCACAAAAATTCATGCAATCTTCCATCAAGTATCCTTTAGCTATTGAACCCTCTGGGAAAGCTCGATTTTGAACATATTCTTTCAACGTTTGTAGATACCTTTCAATTGAGTACATCTATCGGTATTGAACTGGTCCACATAACAATGCTTCATCTACGAAATGTAAGGGCAAGTGTTCCATTATATCAAAGAAGGCAGGAGGGAATAATTTCTCAAGATGGCACAGAGTTACTACTATACGATCTTGAATATGCTGCAAGTTAGTAGCACAATTCACCTTTGAGCATAGTTGTCTAAAGAAATTGCTCAATTCAATCAAAGGTTCAATGACTTTCTTAAGCAAAGAATGTCGTATATCTAGAGGAATAAGTTGTTGCTTCATCACATGATTATTGTGGCTCTTTATACCCCAAATAGTTCTCTCATCTAAATGGACACGTTATGATATACATGTATACCCATCTAGCACTTTCAGGAACAAATATTTTTCCTCCTTAGTTATAGTGAACTGAGCAGGAGGCAAGTATAATTTATTGCCTCCCTTGTCTATCGAGTGCAATGCTTCTGTAATTCACATAACCTGGAAATCACGCCAGACATTTACAATGTCCTTCGACTTTCCCGCAACTAGTATTGTTCATAATACATTGTCACAGACATTTTTCTCTATATGCATCATATCAAGATTGTGTCTTACTAAATTATGCTTCTAGTACGACAATTTGTAGAAGAGGCTCTTCTTCTTCCAATTATAGTTTTTCGGTTCACATTTATCAATTTCCTTCTCCTTTAATTTCTGGTGCCTTACCTGAAGGTCATCCATTTTGTTTTGGGTAAGAATACCTTTTGATTCCAACTGAAACAACAGCTTTGATCCGGACAACATATAAGGTTTTGGGTTCAATTCTTGGGTCTTATCAAATGATATTTTATCCTTTCAGAATTTATATCCATGAGGTAAAAAGTGACGGTGACCCATGCAAACAGACTTTTTACCGTGCTTCAACCTGATAGATTTAGTTTGAGTATTACAACACGCACAAGAATATTCACCTTTGGTACTCTATTCCGACAACACGGCGTATCTAGGGAAGTCACTAATTGTTCATAATAAACATGCATACAATTGAAACATCTGTTTGGTCGAAGCATCAAAAGTAGGTTCACCTTCATTCCACAGTTCCTTCAACTCCTCAATTAACGGCTGTAAATACACATCAATCTTGTCACCAGGTCCTTCTGACCCATCTACAAGCACATAAAGGATAAAAAAAAAATGGTTGCTTCATGCACATCCAAAGTGGTAGATTGTATAGAATCAACACTACAAGCCAAGTGCTATGAACTATATTCATGGTTCTAAAAGGGTTGAATCCATCCGATGATAGCCCAAGCCTCACATTACGACTATCACTAGCAAAGACTGGGTTTCATCGATCGAAATCTTTCCACGCCTTAGAGTCAGCAGGATGCCTTAAAGTCCAGTCATTTGGTTGTTTGTTTACATGCCATCTCATTGATTGGGATGTACTGGACGACATAAACAATTTTTGTAACCTTAGCTTCAAAAGAAAATACCTCATCTGTTTTCCAGGCTTCGGTTTACCACAATTTTCCTTGGTATTGGCACTCGTTTTCCATCTACATTTACCACATATAACACAATTATTAAGATTGGCATGCTCATTCGTGAACAACATACAACTGTTAGGGCATGCATCCCAAGTCATATACGTAAAGCCAAGATCTTCAGTTATCCTGTGAGCTTGATAGTAATTTTTTGGGAGTGTGAGAATCGCTACTATTTGCCACAAGTAACTGTGCGCGAACATCTTCTCAACAAGGAGATGTTAAGGAAATATAAGATATGGACTAGTCATGGGGAACCATATCCTTTTAGTTTTAGTCACCCTTGTCCAGAAGATGAAAATGTTGGGGGATTCAGTCTTTAGGGATGATATGGTCAGAATGATACATGATGTTGTGCCGTATATAGGTACAAGTTTTGAGAATGATGAGGGCCAGATACGAGCGAATGAAGAAACTATTAACTATTCCAAGCTTCTAGAAGAGGCACAAAGTGAATTGTATCCGAGATATAAGAAATTTAGTAAATTGTCGTTCATTATTCGACTCTTACATTTGAAGATGCTCAATCATTGGATAGATAAGTCCACTGATATGTTACTTGAATTGTTAAGCGAGACTTTCCCCGAGGGTGTGCAGCTTCCAAAAAATTACTATCAAGCTCAAACGATAACTAAAGATCTTGCTTTACGTATATAACTTGGGATGCATGCCCTAATAGTTGTATGTTGTTCATGAATTAGCACGCCTATCTTAATAATTGTGTTATATGTGGTAAATCTAGATGAAAAAACGAGTGCTAATACTAAGGAAAAACGTGGTAAACCGAAGCTTACAAAACAGATGAGGAATTTGAAGTCAAGGTTGCAAAGACTATTTATGTCATCCAGTACATCCCAGTCAATGAGATGACATGCAGACGAACAACCAAATGACGGGACTTTAAGGCATCCTGCTGACTCTGAGGCGTGGAAAGATTTCGATCGACGAAACCCAATCTTTGCTAGTGATAGTCATAATGTGAGGTTTGGGCTATCGTCAGATGGATTCAACCCTTTTAGAACCATGAATATAGTTCTTAGCAGTTGGCCTGTAGTGTTGATTCCATACAATCTACCACCTTGGATGTGCATGAAGCAACCATTTTTTATTCTGTCTATGCTTATAGATGAGCCAAAAGGACCTAGTGAAAAGATAGATGTGTATTTACAGCCGTTAATTGAGGAGTTGAAGGAACTATGGAATGACGATGTACCCACTTTTGATGCTTCGACCAAACAGATGTTTCAATTGTATGCATAATTATTATGGATAATTAGTGACTTCCCTGGATATGCCATGTTGTCGGGATGGAGTACCAAAGGTGAATATTCTTGCCCGTGTTGTAATACTCAAACTAAATCCATCAGGTTGAAGCACGGTAAAAAGTCTGTTTGCATGGGCCACCGTCACTTTTTGCCTCGTGGACATAAATTTTGAAAGGATAAAATAGCATTTGATAAGACCCAAGAATTAGGCCCAAAACTTGATATGTTGTCTGGATCAGAGCTGTTGTTTCAGTAAGAATCAAAAGGGTATTCTTACCCAATACAAAATGGATGACCTTCAAGTAAGGCATCAGAAATTAAAGGAGAAGGAAACTGATAAAGGTGAAGCGAAAAACCACAACTGGAAGAAAAAGAGCATCTTCTACAAATTGTCATACTAGAAGCACAATTTAGTAAGACACAATCTTGATATGATGCATATAGAGAAGAATGTCTGTGACAATGTATTATGGATAATACTAGGAGTTACGGGAAAGTCAAAGGACAATGTAAATGCCCGGCGTGATCCCAAGGTTATGAGAATTACAGAAGCATTGCACTCAATAGACAAGGGAGCCAATAAATTGTGCTTGCCTCCTGCTCAATTCACTATGACTAAGGAGGAAAAATATTTATTCTTGAAAGTGCTAAAGAAAGGTCGAGTGTCGGATGGGTATGCATCTAATATATCACGACATATCCATTTAGATGAGAGAACTATTTGGGGTCTAAAGAGCCACAATAATCATGTGATGATGCAACAACTTATTCCTCTGGCTATACGACATTCTTTGCCTAAAAAGGTCATTGAACCTTTGATTGAATTGAGTAATTTCTTTAGATAACTATGCTCAAAGGTGAATCGTGCTACTGACTTGCAGAATATTCAGGATCGTATAGCAATAATTCTGTGTCATCTTCAAAAATTATTCCCTTCTACCTTCTTTGATATAATGGAACACTTGCCCATACATTTGGCAGATGAAGCATTGTTATGTAGACCAGTTCAATACCGATGGATGTACTCAATTGAAAGGTATCTATTGACGTCGAAAAAATATATTCAAAATCGAGCTTTCCCAGAGGGTTCAATAGCTAAAGGGTACTTGATGGAAGATTGCATGAATTTTTGTACTCAATATCTAGATGACATGGACACTAAAAAGAATCGACCGGTGCAGAACAAAGATGGTCCAGAAAGTAAAGGCAAATACTGTCGTCTTCAGGAGAATTTATTGATTCAAGCTCATCGCTATATCTTGTTCAACACTAAATCAGTGGCACCATTCATAAAGTAAGCAATTTTTTAAAACTTAATTACCACTCATCTTTAAGTATGTTGTAGTTATATATACATGATATTGATGTCTAACTTTACTGCACAGCATTCACCTTGAATTTCTTAAGGAAAAAATGCCTCAAACAGATAATCGTCAAATTCAGTGCGAGCATTTGCAAACATTCCACACTTGGTTCAACAAACCATGTATGTTTTTTTTAATATTTTTTTAGTCCACCCTAATATACGTATCCTCAATGAATATAAATCTACCTTCCTTTGCATAACATATTGTCGGATAACAACTAATACCATATTGTCGGATAAAATCAATAATTTGGCAAATGGTCCTAATGACATGAGATGGAGGTAAAATGCCTGCAACATTAATGGGTTTCATTTTTGTGTCAAGCACATGGATGACAATCAAATTACTCAAAATAGTTGAGTGAGTTTAAAGGCTGAGACCCTGAGTTATGCTAGTCAAGGGGATAACAATCCTCGTGTGGGGTTTGTGTACTACTATGGGAAGCTGACTGATATTGTTGAAATCCAATACACTAATGGTGTGAAATTTGTCATGTTTAAGTGTGATTGGGTTGGTAACATTCATGGGAAGAAGGAAGATGCTTTCAAGTTTACATTGGTCAACTTCAATTATTTATTGTACCGAGATGATCGAGAGACCAATAAACCTTTCATCTTTGCGTCCCAAGCAGAGCAGATTTGGTATGTTCCAGACCCCCTACAACCAGACTAGCATGTTATTGTGAAGATGTCACGGAAAAGTTTGTATGATATGTATTCCTCAAACACTCAAGCTGAGGCTTATGCTAGTCGACAATTGGAAGAAAATATCGCCCTTCATGATATAGATGTGCACTGGGTTAGGGAAAGAACAGAAGGAGTCACAGTTGATGCTCCTGTCTAAAAGTATATTCTATCTATTTTGCAACAATCTTTTGAATGTGTATTGCAACAGTTTATTGAATATGTATTACATCAACTCTAGCAACAATTTATTGTATATGTATTGCATTAATGCATGTTTTTATGAATATATCAAGCCAATGAAATGATACTAACAGATTATGGTTGCATGTTTTTACAATTATGTCATTTTTATGTAGGTTATATTTATCTTACCAGGTTATTATGGCGAAGAGGAAGAGAGCTAACGGTCGGAAGTTGTCTGATATGTTGTAGTCTGTGAGTACATCTCAGACTATTAGTACTGAGTCAGTTCCATCCCAACAACCTACGCTACAACTTTCTCGCCCTCCACCGACAGTTTCAACACATCCACCCTCAGCAGCTACAGTTGCATCAGGGCTATCAGGTATAAATGTTCCAATTCATGTTATTTAATAAATATTCCATCTCAACTTAGCTTGTATTTAATAAATGTTTACCATTTTATCTACCAATTCATAAATGTTATGATATATAGTTGTTATTTTGGATTCACTTGCTTCAGGGTCATCAGGTACTAAGTCATCCTCATCGTCTTCAAAAAAGGGACGAGGCTTGGCGTTGGGCATTCATGATTAGGGTGGTGACAATTTTAAATATCATGTCGTGTTTGATAACATGTGGTGCCCAATAGAGGAGAAGAAACGAAACAAACACTCAAGGCAGTTGGGCATCCTCGTGCGTCGCAATGTACAGTTGATATATACTGATTGGCCACAGGTACCCCTTCATTTGATCGAACAAATTTGGAAGGATGTTAAGGTAAAAAGTTTATTGTTTATCCAATCAATAAAAACTTTATTATTTATCAATCAAATTGATGACTAAATTTTTTTTAAATTCTTTTTTGTAGAGTAACTTGGAACCTTGTCTGGATGAGTACAAATCGGTTTTCCTAGCAAAATTTCGCCAGTTGTGGAAGGATCGCAAATACCATACGAAAAAAAATCATTTAACGCCATACCAATACATTCTGGACTGCTATCCGGATTATCCTCATGGCATCCATTCAGATTATTGGAGAGAACTCATGGATTATTGGAGGACTGAGTACGCAACGGTATGAGTACAAGGCATCATAGTCATTTGCAATAACACCTGGATTGTCCTTATGTCTGTTAATTATGCCACTCCTTTGTAGGAAATTGCACAAAAGAATTTCAAGAATAGGGAGCTTCGTGGCCCACCTCATAATACTGGGAAGACACCGTTCTTTGTAATACACCATGAGGTACAAATTCAATGAAAAAATTTAACATTTTTATTACATCTTTTTGGTTGAAGCATTCATTAGTCATACTAAATTAGATGGAAGCGACTAGGGAACGAGCAGACAAGATGAGTGTCTACTTGAAGACTCGCCGAGCAGATGACCCTGATCTAGTTCCCTATATTATAAGCAATACTTCTTAAAATCTTAGGATTCATATTTTTTAATGTTGTAAATTAATTTGCGTTTTGGAATTGTAGAATGAATTTAACCAAATTTTAGAAAAGGTGCCTGAGGACCAACGGACGGATGATACTCGGGCCAAAATATTTCACCAAGTGTTCGGAGATCATGGACATGGCTACTGCCGCACATACGACACTGGCATTTTACGGGATGCTATTTATGGGGAACAGGTTGGTCCGTCACAACCTCAGACGGAGCCTGCTGTGGCCGAAGAGATCACCCGACAGGGTAGGAAGACAGTGAGAGAGGATCTAAAAGACAAGCTACGAGACGAGTTGAGAAGGAGATTACCCGAGAGGTCACCATACAATTGATTAATTCCTTAAATTAACTTATGTATATATATATATTGTTTTTACTATTGCATTAAATACTTTATAAAGTTGATGTAATATACTTTACCGTAACGTTTAGGTCCTGGATGCATCAAGCGGGCACCAGATATGGCATGAGTTAGTGCGTGATGATGCTACACCATCTCATTCGGCCTCATTACAATGTTCAAATTCAGTACCTCCACCTCCAGAGCAGGAATCCTCATGGTACCTTGATGATGTTATACAATTTTCCCTCCCATTTTCATTACCTTTTTTTTTTTTTTAGAAAAACATGATTTTCGAGCCATTTGACACGTAGCAAGTTCTAGGCACGAGTGACGTGTGGGAAGAAATGGCACGGTTGCCGGACTCACGGTCAAACAGTTGTGCTATCTTTTTCCTTACTTTTTTTTTAGAAAAACGTGTTTTTCAAGTTGTTTCGGTACTAAAACCCCAAAGCTGCCTCGGAAGTCCGTCAAACCTTACACTTAGCAAGTTATAGGCAGGAGCGGCTTGTGGGGAAAAAACAGCATGGTTACCAGCACGCGATCTAAGAGTCATAATATTTTTATCCTTACTTTTTTTCTAGAAAAACGTATTTTTCAAGCCGTTTCGGTACTAAAACCCTCAAACAGCCTCGGAAGTCCGTCAAACTTGACACGTGGCAAGGTCCAGCCACGATTAACATATAGGAAGAAACGGCACGGTTGCCGGACACACGGTCTAATAGTTGTGATAATTTTACCATACTTTTTTTTGAAAAAAAACTGTTTTTCAAGCCGTTTCGGTACTAAAACCCTCTAATGACCTCAAAAGTCCATCAAACTTGACATGTAGCAAGTTCTAGGCATAAGTGGTGTGTGGGAAGAAATGGTACGATTGTCAAACTCCCGGTCTAAGAGTTGTGATATTTTTTTCCTTACTTGTTTTTTGAGCAAAACGTGTTTTTCAAGCCGTTTTGGCACTAAAACCCCCAAACGGCTTCGAAAGTCCGTCAAACGTGACAAGTATCAAGCTCTAGGCACGAGTGACGTGTGGGAAGAAATGGCACGGTGGCTGGACTCACGGTCTAAGAGTTGTGATATTTTTTTCCTTAACATTTTTTGAGAAAAATGTGTTTTTCAAGTCATTTCGATACTAAAACTCCGAAACAGCCTCGGAAATCCGTTAAACTTGACACATAGCAAGGTCTAGGCATGAGTGAGATGTGAAAAAAAAGGCACAGTTGCTGGACTCTCGGTATAAGAGTTGTGATATTTTTTTCTCACTTTTTTTTTTTTTGAGAAAAAATAGTTTTTCAAGCTGTTTCGGTACTAAAACCCCCAAACGGCCTCAGAAGTCCGTCAAACTTGACACATAGCAAATTCTAGACATGAGTGACGTGTGGGATAAAACAACAAGGTATTGTACTTCAGGAATGAACTTTGCTTTGACCAGCGTCTTGGCTTTTTCTGTCACTACATCGTTTCATTTTTTGCGCAAAGTTTCTCCATTTCTGCTTGACCAGCTTGGCCTCAGGATCGATGTTTAAGTAGTGAGCCCCGATCTTGACTATTTGATTCTGCCCTTGTGTCCCAACGGGAACTTCCTTCAGCTCCTTTGTTGGCTCGCCCCTTCTGACTTCCTCTTTATCCCTTAACTTGAGCTCTTTGATAACTATGGTTTCTTTGCTAACTTTCCCTTTTAGGGATGCCATGTTACATTCCCGAGCCTCTTTCGGGTCGCCCCGTACGCATCCGATCCCCTTCTCAGTCGAAAACTTTATTCTAAGATGGTAAATGGATGTCACAACTTTAAACTAGTTCAACATTATTCATCCGATAATGGCATTGTAGGCATCAGGACAATCCACCACCAACTAAGGGGGAGTTGACTGGCTTCAACTTCTCCCTGCCGATCTACATTTTCTCGAAGGCTCTCCATAACAGAATCTCAGTCAAGCTCCCGCTGTCGATCAGAACACTCCAAGTTTTGAAGTTGGAGATGATCAACGAGATAACCAGGGTGTCGTCATGAGGTTGGTGGAGCTCAGTAGCTTCTCCTTCTGTAAATGTGTGGGGCCTTCTGTCTTCGATTTCTTGCTAGGCGCCTTGACCAGCATTACTTTCGTCCCAATTCGACTCTTCCGAACGTGCTTTTTTCGGGCTGAAGAAGATTCGCCGCCTCCAACAAGCCTATCGGCTATTACCCTTATTTCTCCGATGGGCTGGTTGTTGAGTTGTGCTTGGGCTGGACTACGTCGATTCTCCTGTTCCAGGCCTTAACCTACGACGTACCGGCCAAGTCTATTGTGCTTAATCAAACTCTCAATCTGTTGCTTCAAGTCAATACAATCTTTGGTATTATGGTCGTGATCGCAATGGAACCTGCAATACTTCATTGTGTTCTAGCCACTTCAGCTCTAAATCATCCCATATCTCCATCAGGATATTTCCTTATTTCTTTGTAAGGGGGGTGCACCTTCGGTCGAGCTAACGATAACGCTCCCGTCTGTCTTATGCCCGATTACGTGGCTAGTTGCTATTTCAATTCTTTTTTGTTTCCCTCTTCTCCTTCGGGGTACCGGTCAACCACTTTTTAACAAAGTGCGAACTACTCCCTCTATCATTCTCCCGCTTGGCGCTCATCGCATCCTCTACATTCAAGTGCTTCTGAGCCCGAAACATCAATTCCGCCGTGTCTAGAGGTGGCCTCTTTGACAAAGAAAAAAGGAGTTTTTCAGTTCTGATACCGCTCATGAACACTGTGACAACTATCTTGTTGTCCACGTCATCCACCGCCAAAGTCGCTTAATTGAATCTCCCAACATATTCACGCAGGGTCTCCTCTTTCCTCTACCTCACGGTCAACAGATGCGCAGGTGGCCTTCGTTGCCTCTATACTCCAATGTAGTGGCTCACGAAGAGCTTGCTAGGTTAGGTGTGAAGGTGGCAACTGTCACTGGCTTGATCTTGTTGAACTAGGTCTGTGCAAAGCCTTTCAACGTGACTGGGAAGGCCTATACATGATCTCATCTAGCACTGCTTGCAAGTGCATGAGCGCTCTGAAAGTTTTCAAATGGTCCACTAGGTCTTTGGAACCGTCGAACGTATCCATCGTCAGCATTTTGAACTTCAAGGGAAGTGGATGGTCCATCATTACCTGGGTGAATGGTGAAGTTGTTCTATCGATGAGTGCGTCGAACATGTTTAGAGCCTTGGCCTCAACAGCCGCTAAGAGTCCTGCCATTTGGCCCTACATAAGCGCTTTGAAAGTTTTCAAATGGTCCACTAGGTCTTTGGAACCGTCGAACGTATCCATCGTCGGCATTTTGAACTTCAAGGGAAGTGGATGGTCCATCACTGCCTGGGTGAATGGTGAAGTTGTTATATCGATGAGTCCTTCGAACATGTTTAGAGCCTTGGCCTCAACAGCCGCTAAGAGTCCTGCCATTTGGCCCTGCATGGCCCTCATTTGCTCATCCCATGCAGGGATGCTCTCAGATTTATCTTTTGCCATCTCCGTTCTTGATTGGGCTGTATGGCTAGTTTGTACTTCCTCAACATGGTGTTCACGGCATAGGAATCAGTCCTCCACTCGTCCTCCATTTTTGTTTTCATTATCGTTTGGGGGGATGGCACGTTCTTCATCAACCTCCTGATCCTTCTGTTCCACCACCGGCGGGATAATTGATGGTGGAATCCCTCCAGACGGAGCTTGAACTCGCTAGAGCAACTTTGTGTTCTGGCAGACCGGCTGTTGCATGCTGACTATAATATCAGCCACCGTCTTCTCGAGGGCTGCTATCTTCTCTGCACTTAGATTTGCCATTGTGTTTGCTTGGGGGTGAGTGCTAATTCCAAACCTAGTCAAGACCATGAAAAATCATGAGAACAATCGAGATTCCCTTAAACGACACCAGTTAATGGTGCAGCTAATTCGTGGGTCTTGCCCCTAGGTCTTTGTCGAGCTCTCTCCCATAGGCGCGTGATCCTTTGCTCTAAACACATTATTATGGTATCTGCCAAGGACCCTCTGATGGTGAAGTTAGATTCTAGAGAACATGATTATTCAGAGTATATTTTGTTAAGAGTTTTCTATGGCTTACCTTGTGAAAAAAGTCTTCATTTTCCTTCTATATATATGCATGAGAGTGGTTGTCTATCGGCTGGTAATGGGAAAGATGACCTTTTCATGTGACGGTGCTTCAATGCGAGGTCAAATTCATGACAGAGCACATGAGAGGATTGTTGTCCCATTTCGCGCGTGACGTGTGTCAGAACAGTGTCAGCAATCAGGATGGTTGCCCCTCATACACTCTACGTCCTTGCGTCGAGAGTACACTACTGTGTTTAGTGTCATTTGTGATCCATATTGATGTAATGGGAAGGAGGGACGGCACAGGAAACAAGCCCGAGTGCCTGGTCTGTTCGAGGGCCAAGGGGATCGCATCTGTCAGAGCTCGATCAAAAGATCAAGAAAACGTCACTACCATGAACTGTCTTTATACTTGGCGGTTTTGGTGACAGCAGTGAGCACAACCCTAGTTAAAGAAGATGGAGGAATCCAGAAGCTGATGTACACACTAGTCGAGCACTGCGATGGGTAGAGGAAAGATACCCGAAGATGGAACTCATGGCCTTAGCCTTGGTGACAGCAACTCAACGCTTGACACCTTACTTCCAAGCCCACACAATAGTGGTCCTCACAGACCAACCTTTGAAAAACATCCTCCATAAGCCGGTGACGTCAGGATGTTTGGTAAAGTGGTCAATTGAGCTCAGCCAATTTGACATCCATTACTATCGTGGATTTCATAGCGGAATTCACTAACTCCCCCCCTCCCCAATTGCCCTACCCAAAAATGACCCCATTAAAAGCCATTAGGTCTTAAATGTTAATGGCTCCTCTACTGATGATTCTAGTGATGTTGGCGTGGTACTTGTCACTCCTGACGATCACAAGATTCAATACGCTCTACCCTTCAAGTTCCCCACCACTAACAACGTTGCAGAGTACGAGGCCTTCATTACCGAACTCCAGATGGCTCAAAAAATGGGGACCAAACAGATTGTTGTGCGGAGCAACTCTTAATTGGTGGTGGAGTAAGTACAGGGAGAGTATGAAGCCAGAGTGGAGAATATGAAACAGTACTACCAAACGGCTAAAGCCAGGAGATTTGAAAAAATTTTGTTAGAACATGTCCCAAGACTACAGAATGAAGAAGCAGACTGGCTAGCTAGAATTGCTTCATCCAATGAGCCAGAGGTAAACCAAACCGAACCATAAACATCATGGATGAGCCCAATCAGGGATTACTTGCAAAGTGGGGCGGTTCTAGTAGATACCTAATTTAGAACAAGGTCCTCTACAAAAGGAGGCCCACCCTACTGTTGCTTTGGTATGCCACAAAGGAAGAGGCAGAGCTTGTGATAAGAGAAATTCACAAGGGTGTCTGTGGAAACCACTCGGGTGGCCAATCGCTCGCCAAGAATATCTTGCGAACAACTTATTATTGGTCCACCATGGAGAAAGATGCCCAACAATTTGTCAAGAAATGTGACAAGTGTTAACGATTCGTGAACATCCCAAGATTGCTAGCTTAGGAGCTAACCCCAATCCAGAGCCCATGGCCTTTTGCCCAATAGGGAATAGACATTGTAGGACCGTTGCCTGTGGGCAGGGGATAAAGAAAGTTTACGGTGGTAGCCATCGATTACTTTACCAAGTGAGCAGAGGTAGAAGCACTATCAACAATTACTGAGAAAAAAATAAAGAAATTTTTGTTGCAAAATATTGTTTGCAGGTTCAAAATTCCCAAGATCATCATCATGAACAACCGTAAACTAAGGATCAGTAGTTCGAATGGAGACAATTCAACCAGTTATGCCATGATCTAAGGATCAGTCACCACGCTTCTTCCTCAGAGCATTCTTAGGCCAACAGTCAAGTAGAAGTCACGAATAGGTCCCTCCTCAAGATTATCATGACCAAGTTGGAGAAAGCCAAGGCCTATGGGTAGAAGAACTTCCTAATATCCTATGGGCCTATGGAACAACAGAGAGTGTTTTTACAGGGCAGATGTCATTCTCCCTAACCTTTGGTAGTAAAGCAGTGATCCCAGTGGAGATCTGTCTACCCTGCCTGAGAATGATGCATTATGACCCAGAGACCAATAACGAGGTGTTGAACGTGAAACTGGATCTATTGGAAGAAAGCAGCTATGAGGCTAGCGTCCTACCAACAGAGGATGCGTAAGTACCACAACTCCAGAGTCCAACTGAAAGACTTCGCAGTAAGGGATCTGCCTTTAGAAAAAGGTCAATCAGTCTACAAAAGATCCGAGGCATGAAGCTACCCACCAGTGGCACACAGAGCATTCGAGAAAGTACTACTTGTGATGGGAAAGCTGATTATAATTCAATGGATTATCAATAAAACCGACCATTCTACAATTGTCTACTATGTGTCAACTGACAACACTCGACAAAATCTGCCTGATTCACGTGATCGGACAGAGCCAAAAGGCCTACCAAGCAATGGTAAATATCTGCTCGATTTACGTGACCAAGTAGAGCCAGAAGGCCTACTGGGTTTACGTGATCGAGCAGAGCCAGAAGGCTTACCAGGTAATGGCAAAGAATATATGCTAGGTTTACGTGACCGAGCAAAGCCAGAAAGCCAACCAGGCAATGGCAAAGAATATCTGCTCGATTTAGGTGACCGAGCAGAGCCAGAAGGCCCACCAGGCAATGACAAAGAATATCTGCTCAGTTCATGTGGTCAGGCAGAGCTAGAAGACCCAACAGACCATGGCACAAATTATCTACTCAGTTCATGTGGTCAGGCAGAGCTAGAAGACCCAACAGACCATGGCACAGATTATTTGCTCGGTTTACGTGACTGAGTAGAACAAAAAGGCTTGCATAGCTATAAAATCTTCAGGATTTACGTGACCGGACCAAGCAAGAAGGCCCAGCAGGATATTTCAGAATATCTGCTTGGCAAGACTTGAGCAGAACCACTCCAATAGAGTAGAGCCAAAAAGACTGCTCAGATTATATAACTGGGCAGAGCTGTAACTAAAAAGAGAGCGATTTCCCAATTGCTCAATTCATGAGACCGAGCAAACAAGGAAATCTACCCTACCAACCAAGCAATCAGATGTCACTAACATCATTCTGCTAAAGCATTCAACCAAGCAAAAAATAACAGAGAATAAGTACATGAATTCAAATTATTCTGCAAAATATTCTATGAAAATGTACAACACAGCTGAGTCGAAAAAAAGGGATTTTGGATTGATAATAAAAGGAGTACAGAACAGAACATCCTTTAAAAAAAAAAGAAAAATTTATAAGAAAAATACAGAAGGCTTCAAGCCTTCGGTTCTTCCTCGGTCCTCTCAACCACTTTTTTGGTTTCCTAAGCAGACTTCTCGGCCTCAACAGCTTTCTCAGTCTCAGCAGCCTTCTCGGCGGCCTCCCCTGATGTCTTCTTAAGGAGCTCCTCCTCCTCAAGGCTTTGGGAACTCCCTCTACTAGAGGATCGAGGCCGGCAAAGTATAATCCAGGGTATGTCTGAGACGCCCTTTTCCTAACGAGCTCAAAGCCCTGGGTGAATGTGGGCTCCAGCAGGGCTTAGAAGTCATCCTTTTTCTGGAACTTTTGGATTGCCTTGGCTCAGGCCCTGAGGAGCTCCTCTGAAAAAACTATAGACTTCCTCTCCAAGTCCTGCCTCAGGGCCTGCTAAGACGTGAAGTCCAGTAGGAGTTTGTTGGACGTTCAGCCTCTCGCACTCCTTTCAAGCAGACTTAAGGTTTACAATGGCCGTATCTCTCTAAGTCGGGCCAGTTGCGATGTCCTCTTTCAAGGCCCGAGCGGTCGATACTTCCTTCTTCTTTGCCCGAACCTTGGCAACGAGAGCACCATTGGTTTACCTCTAGTCATGGAAGGCCCTCTCTGCATTGGCCAGGCGATGGCCCATCGCCATGTTGCTCGAGAGAGCCAGAGAAAGAGTAAGATATTAGAATAGAGCAAAGGGATAACTATAATAAAAGATCAAGGAACGAGAAGACATGAGAGAAAGAAACTCACCTTGAAGAGATCATGATTTGCATCTTTTCACTAGCTGAGAGAGCAGATACTTACTCAATCTTTGTATGTCCACAGGGGTTACTGCATCTGCGAATCTCTGTCAGGCCTCGTCCAAGCTATCAAACATATTACGAGCCGAAGAGGCAGTGAGGTCGACTTGGGACTGAGGATCAATAGGAACAACCGTACTTTGTCTCAGCTTGAGGGGAAAAGGAGTCTTTACGGAGTCGCGACCTTCGCCTTCTGCTCGGGTGCCTCCTTAGATGGAGGGGCTTCCTTCGCTAAGTCCATGGCTTCGACGGTCTTCTGACGCTTCACCTTGGGAGCCGAACTCAGTTCTCCTCTTCCTTACTAGGAAACTTACGTCGAAGCTCATTTGATCGGCTTCGGGAGATGGTTGATTCGTCGCAGGGGGTAAACAATCTGCAGGAAAGATTAAATGGATTCAGACAAAGCTCAGGTTACAAAACAGAACAATTTCACACTCACTCCTCTGACGTTCAACTCCCAACGCTTCCTTGGTCAGCTCAGGTTCCAAGAGGTAGTTGGCGAGCATCTCGACAGTAACTAAGTCCTTGGCGCTATAGAATTCATACTCCTAGACCTTCTTTATGTCCGCCTTCAGCTCGTCGAACAGAGTAGGCCTACCCCGACCTAACACCCGCAAAACGCCTAAGTCAGAACAGTCGATACTTCAACAAATAGGGAAATGAAAGTTCAGTAAAGAGAGCATACCCTTTTTCTCGGATAGCCCCATTGCCTGGGGCCCTGAGCAGAGAAGTCGGTCTCCCAGGGAAGGAACTCCCGTCTTTCTTCGCTAACGAAGAAAAACAAATCTTTTCATTTCTTGTGCGACGAAGGCAGCTCGCCGACCAAATCAAACCCTGGCCCCCTGTCTGAGAAGTATCAAAAGCCCTTTCCCCTTTTGGCTAGCCTATAGCAATACAAAAATTCATTCAACGTAACGTCCCTTTCGAGGATGATTTGCTAGAGGATCACACAGCCTAGGATTATCCTCCACCTATTCGATTGAATCTACCGGGGCAAGAGGTGCAAGTGAAGACTACCAGCTAGTGCACCCCTCGTACACAGAGATTTTGCCCTTCTTTGCCAAACATGCGCCCAACCCATGGAATTAGAAATCCTAAACTTCACACCTTTTGGGATCTGGTATTCCTTCCGAAGGCTACTAACCTTCTCCCTAGTAAGAATTGTGAAAATTTCCAAGGCTTAATACGCAGGGCCCTCTTCCTCCTCATCTACCTCATTAGACGAGGCAGCAGCCTCCACAGGCTTGTTCCTCTTTCCCCCGACACCAAAGTGAGCCAACCCATGCTCTTCCGACTCCAAAACCTCCAAAGATGTCCCAGAATTACCAACAGCTCCTCGGTTTCAT
This sequence comes from Euryodendron excelsum, assembly GCA_033060915.1. NCBI lineage: Eukaryota > Viridiplantae > Streptophyta > Magnoliopsida > Ericales > Pentaphylacaceae > Euryodendron > Euryodendron excelsum. The sequence continues at coordinate 8,382,173 of CM065379.1, read as the reverse complement.
GCCTCATAACCCTAAATTCGTTCGAATCGGTCCTCTCAGAATCCGAACTAACATGCTCAGGGTTGGCCATTGTACCCAAGAGCTTATCGTGTCTAATCCTATCAAATACCAGCTCGAACAATGCACACAAGTCTTCAAGCACAGACAACAACTCTAACCTATCGACAAACCACAAGAGGTTGGGAATTTTATCCCTTCCTTCGAATATCCAAGCACATACAAATGAAAAATAAGTCTTATCGCAACACGAAACGCCGGCGGCGAGTTCGGAAGATGATCGGTGAAGCGTCGTAGAGGGCAAATATTCGATCAATCGGTTGAAGAAGACAAAGATGAAGGTTGCTTTCTCTCTCTCTCTCTCTCTCTCTCTCTCTCTCTCTCTCTCTTTTCGGGTTTTGCAAAAAATTTGGTTAAAGCAAGTGAGGAGGCAAAGAAAGAAACCGCTCAACAAAACTCCCATTTTATCTTTGAATTCAACGACCTAGATGAACAACAGTGATGGGACATCAACAGCTGATATTTGACAAATTTAGTCAACGGCCAATTGCTAAGCCCCAATTGCTGCATGGTGGTACGTGAAGAGACGCAACAACTGTAGTCATCATTGAGCCAGCCTTGCCATAAATGCGCCCTAAATTTCAAGCATCTGGCTTTCCTGATCTTCTGATCGAGTTCTGACAGAGCCAATCCCCTTGGCCCCTGAATAGACCAAGTACTCGAGCGTACTTCCCATGTTGTCCCTCCTTCCCGTCACATCGATGGGGACCACAACTGACATTGGACACAGTAGCGTACTCTCGACGCAAGGATGTAAAGTGTATAAGGGACAACTATCTTTACTGCTAACACCGTTCTAACACACGTCATACGCGGAGTGGGACAACAATCCTCTCAAGTGGGTGTCACAGACCTAACCCCTAATAAATAAAGCACCGCCACGTGGAAAGGTGATGTTTCCTACTACCAGCCAACATACAACCACTCCCATGCATGTATAAAAAAGGAAAACGGAGACTAATTTCACCATCGGAAGGTCCTTGACAGGCACCACGCGGATGTGTTTAGAGCAGGGAATCACGCGCCTACAAGAGAGAGCTGGTCAATGTTAGCTGCAGCATTAAACTCCTTATCCTTGGGAAACTTTCTCTAGATTGAACCACTACTTAGTATTTTATCTAAACATCAAAGTTATGAACTTCTTTTTCTTTCAACTCTCAATCTCATATATCACACCAAGCCACAAATCTTAAAGCTCCAAAGTTTCTTGGCAATCTGGGCCTTGGACTTCAAGGACATTTTAAGTTTAGTAAGAGTACAGGCATTAAAGTTTTGAGATGAAAATTTTCGACTCCTAGATTAGGCTTAGGACTAAGAGTTTTCGTAAAGTTTTTTGAATAGTAGAATTTGATGGAATTTAAAATAAGATTTGACTTGGTGGAATTTCAATAGGGTGAACTCCTTTGAAATATGGTCGAATTTCATGAGAATTAAAACTACAAAAAACCTAATAAAATAACGAAACTCCCTTTTCCCATACCTTTTTATCCCTGCTTGACTATCGTAATCTAGGGGCATTTGGTTCCAAACACAAGATTATTCTTTTAAAAATAAAAGGCAACCCAAAATGATTACCTTGATTATGTCATGACCCTTCTCATCATACGTACAAATAGTGCATGCATCCTAGAACTTCGAAAGTGCAGTCTGTTACATTAAGCTAATTCTAGAGAGGATCTACTAATTGGAAAGAGAAAATATGAAAATAGAAGCTACCCAAGGTAATTTGAGATGGGCTAATGGAGATTCTCATGTAATATAAAACATAGAAGAAAAATAAATGAAATAAAGAATAAATTAGAAATTTGCTACTGTATCATAAGTGATGAAGTGAAAGGGAAAAGGGGGCTACATAAAGAAAGGAAAGTAAGCTTTACCAACTTCAAAAGATATTGTCACTTTACGAGGACTGGAGCACTGAAGTTTCTAAAAGCCACTATGTTTTCCTTTTTTGAATTCCATAGTTAATTTGTCACATATTGACTTCTTGGTATCTCGATTAGGGGGATTTGGTAATTTTTCAGATTGACAATGGCAGAAAAGGTTGATGGAAATTATTGGAGTGATTCCTAATTTGGACATATAAACTAGGAAGAAATTATGGTTAATTATTTGTTTATGATGCTTTAGTTGGATAAAAGGTGGTATTAGGGCGTTCAGAACAATGAATTTTGTGCAAGTGACTACAATATACATTTTAATGTTTCGACACCTATCCCATGGCCCATGGGATTTTTTTTTTTGTTACATGGGAATTATCCTATACCAAATTGGCCAGGCACAATTATTACCTTGTACCTTCGGAAGGACCTAAAAATTCTAAGGTTGAAATCATGGTTTGAATTTTATAATAAAAAACATTCAATTACCTTAATAGACTTACATATTAAGAAAATAGGGATATATATAGTTAATATCATCATACTAAAATCAATACATCAAAATTATAATAGGGTATTAAATTGCAAATAAAAATAGTTTAAGAATGAAAGAAGTTAAATAAATCTCCAAACACTGGAATCAAAATCCATTTGTACACCCTTCTTCGAATGGAATGAGATTCCAATTTATTCTTCCTTAATCCCTACGAGCTGAATAAGGCCTTGAGGTTGGCTGTCTTAGGTGCAAAGAATCTTTTAGGTTTACTACGTAAGAGTAGAAGAACTATAATCTAAGATGGGAAGTGAGAATTCAGTAAGAATTTAGAATCTAGGGTGATCAAGAAGTAGGTGACTCAAGTGGTAAGAGTTATGTTAAGAATTTGGTGGTTAAGTAGTAACATATTTGGCATCGAAGTATTATGAGAAGGGGTAATTTTCAGGTTAATTAAAATTCCAAAATTAGACAAGGGCTTAGGGTTGGCTCACATATTTGGCATCAGAGTATTATTGAGAGATGCCTAGGAATACCTAAGTTTTAGGTTTCTCTTCTATTTTCGTTTTGTCTTCAAGATGCAGAGTTTAAATTGTTCTACAAGTCGAGGCTGATACGAATCCATTTCTATCCCAAAAATAAACAAAATGGTAATGCCCCAAAATGAGGGCAGAGTAGGACAGTTTTGCTAGAATTAACCTATAGCTTGACCAGACTTCATTCATCAAGCTTGTGCCCATCTCATATCTCATGTTATGGCAGGGCTATCCCCGCCAAGCTCTAAGACATCTCTTGGCACTTCCAAGCCAAAGTATCAAGCATGTAGCTCACATCAATGAAAGTTTCAATCGATTAACTTGGTTGACCACAGAAAGCACAAGAAAGGCCCCAACCCAACCATTTTGTATATACACAAACCAATGATGAATGCAAATTACATAGCAAATTGAGTATAAATGAATGACCAACCATGTCCGATCAATCGAAACTAATTGGGATATGAGTGGACATGAACATTCAACCATACATCTATATAGCCAATATCCACGAACCATCCATCCATAAATGAATCAAAGTAGGCGTAAAAATAAAATAAAATTGAACAACAAAGCTACAAAATATCCATTCATGGCAATCACCAATGAATATAGAGTCTTCACCCCATAAATTCACACTCCATGAAGCAAATATGAGAGAGAGCAAGAAAGCTTACCTTGATCGTGTCATTACTCTTCTTAAGATACAAAGAGTGCATGCCATCACAGAACTTTGCAAGTGTAATGTCTTGCATTGAGCTTATTTCGGAGATAATCAACTTAACTGGAAAGAAAGTATGAAATGGAAACTACACAAGGCAATTTGAGATGGGGCTAACACAAATACATATGTAAGATAAAACATAAATGAAAAATAATGAAATAAAGAAAGCATTTGAAATGAGCTACACAAGATATTGTCAATGGTTGAAACTACATACTGTCAATGATTGAAACTAGAGAAAGTTTTCCAAGGATAAGGGTAGTTATTTGTTTGTTATGCTTTAGTTGGGTAAGATTCAGTGTTAGGGTGGTTAGGATAATGAATTTGGAGCAAGTGACCACAACCTATATTTGAAGTGTCTCGACACATTTTCAGCGTAGGAAATTTGAGGTTTTAAATTAGAAGGGCATTCTTGCGTTTGGGATGCATAAACAAGAATATATCAAGATTATAAACACGGTATTAAATTACTATTAAAGAAATAGTTTAAGAATGAAAAAAGCTAAATAAATCCCAAACGCTAGAATCAAAATCCATTTATACACCTTACAATGGAATGAAAATCCAATTCCTTCTTCCTTAATCCCTACAAACTGAATGAGGCCTAAAGGTCTTAGGGTGCAAAGGTGTCTTGGGATTTTGGATTTAGAAATTTTGAGGTTCAGTTTACGACTTGGACTAGATGAACTATATTCCAAGGTGTGAAGTTGGAAATTTAGACTTTCGGGTGGCCTAGAAGCAGCAAGTGACTCAAGTGGTAAGAGTTACGCTAAGAATTTGGTGGTAAGGGTTTGGCTTCAGAGTATTTTAAAAGGGGTAATTTCTGGTAAGTAAGAATTTAAAAATCAAATACACATGGTTTCTTGAGAAAATGCAATCAATATACAAGACAGGTTTGATTTAGAGAACGGGAAATTTGATTTAGAGAGCAGGAAATTTTTTAAAATTTGGTCAGGGCAAGGGTTAGGGTTTGGCTCACATAGCTGTAGGGTCTAGTGTTCTTAAGATATTAGAATGCACAATGCTGCCTAAAAAAAACAAGTTTTATGGTTTCTCTTCTGTTTTTGTTTTGGCTCTAAGTTGCAAAGTTCAAAATTATTCTACAAAGTAGTGTCAAGGCTTTTAAGAATTTGTCTCTATCCCAAAAAAAAAAAATAGTGACAATGCCCCAAAAAGAGGGCAGGGCAGTTTTTCTAGATTTGATCTACACCCTCACCAGGCTTCATTCATTCTCATTCATTCATTCATCGAGCTTGTGCCCATCTCATATCCCAAATCAGCAGGGCTACATGACTTGCAAACCATCTTTTGTCGCTATTGCCACCACCAAGCTCTGAACCATCTCCTGCTGCCTCCCAGGCCAAAAGGTCTGCTGCTCATGCCAAAGGTCATGCCTTGTCAAACCAGATTCAACTCTGCCGCACTCTTGATCTTCAATGCCTCCAGATGATTTTAATCATGCAGTCCACATCAATGAAAAGTTGCAATCGATTGACTTGGTTGGTATACAATAAATAGAAAGCACAAGAAAGACCCCGACCCGGCCATTTTTAACATGTCTAACCGATTGAAACTAAAGGAGATAGGAGCTGGCCGCCAACATTCAACCAAACTTCTAACATCCATGAACCAACCATGCATAAATGAATCAAAATAGGTTTAAAAAAAAAATAACAGTAAAGCTCTATCCATCCATGGCAATCATCAGTGAATATAGGTTTTTCACCCCCTGTTATAGTGTGGGATGGTATTCGATCATAGGCACAAAACCATACATTTATTAGTTAGTTATCAATGCACACTCCACGAAACAAACATGTGAGAGAGAGAGAGAGAGAGAGAGAGAGAGAGAGAGAGAGAGAATGGGGGAATACTGACCTTGTAAGTCGTAGCCGTTGAATCTGAAAACAAAGGTAATGGAACTGAAAAGCCGAATCTGGCACATCAGAGTACATCAAAGTAACGATTCAATCACATTTACATCTATTTTCCCTGAGTTTCTCACTAACCAAACAAGACAGTTGGAAAATTAATGAACTAATAAAATCAATTCAAGGGAGGGAATGAAAATCACGGACCTCTTTAGGTTTTGATAGCAAGCGTATTCGAGAACTGACATTAGGCAATCAAAACAGCAACGTCCAAATTAGGCAATCAGAGCGAATGAAATTCAACAAATTCTGGGACATTGCATGGTTTCTGAGAATTCTGATGAAAGTAAAGGAATTCCAACTGATTATAAAACTGAAAAACTAAATCTGACCCAATCAGAGAACATCAAAGTAACGATTCAATCACATTTTCATCTATATAGGTTGCTTTCTCACTAAACAAACAAGACATGCGGAAATTTAATGAACTAACAAAATCATTCAAGAGAGGGAATAGAAATCAAAGCATCTCGTTAGGTTCTGATTGATAGCGAATTCAAAAACCGACATTAGTATATCAAAACAGAAGCGTCTACATTAAGCAATCAGACGGAACGAAAGTCAGCAAATTCTGGAAGACTCTGCTTGGTTGCTGAGAATTCTGATGAAAATTGAGGAAAACCTATTGATTATAAAACTGGAAAGCCGAATCTGTTCCAATAAGAGTGCATCAAAGTAACGATTCAATCATATTGTCTTCTATTTTCGCTGAGTTTCTCACTAACCAAACAAGACAGTTGGAAATTCAATGAACAGACAAAATCAATTCAACAGAGAGAATGAAAATCAAAGCATCTCGTTAGGTTCTTATTTCTAGCTAAATCAAAAAAACTGGCATTATAAAAATGTGCCTAACGAATTTGAAAACCGAAATCGCGCAAATTCCTGTTTTGTCGGATTCATTTTCATAAACAAACAGGAGAAGAAAAACCTAAGCTAATACGCTCTGTTTTCTTGCTGAGTTCGAATTCAGAAAATGGAATCAGATCACCGAGAGAGAGAGAGAGAGACGTGGAGAGAGAGTAGTAGAGTACCTCTGTATGATCAATCGCTCGGTGAAACCTTGGGCCAGAAAAACACAGAAGAAGAAGAAGAAGAAGAAGAAGAAGGAGAAGAAGAAGAAGAAAGAGAAGAGGAATAGGGAGTGGGAGAGAGTCAGAGAGAGAGGAATATAAATACGTACTCTCTGAAGGGAAACAGAGATGACGGTTGTTATGCTGACCGTTGCAATGATATTAAATTTGAAAATTAAATTTGAATTTTAAGAACTAAAATGACCGGTTTACATCTTGATGGTGTCAAATTTGAAATTTAAAAACTACAATGACGTGGTTTACATTTTGACCGTTATAGGAGTATTTACCAAAATAATACGAAGGTCTATGCATTCATCAATCTCCTGTGAAAATTTATAAAATTACTAATAAGGCATTTGGTGCACTTCTCAAAACATGATTGGACAAAATTATCATTTCCAACGGAAAATTTAGGGAGGAAAAAAACCATTAGGCAGATAGAACTCATGTGTTTTACCCTCCCTGTATTTAGAAGGTTCTTATTGTAAAGATTAAATCACAATGGCAGTGATTGAAAACTTATCCTAGACTCTAGATTTAGCTGTCCTATTTTGTCCCTGAAACTAATGTATTTTTTCATAATTGGAATTGACAATTGTACTAACTACAGGGTACCTCAAATCGGATGACCCTCGTGTTGTTTAACTTTATAAGTTTATTTTTTTAAGTTTTGAATATATTCTATTTATTATTTATAAAAAAAATTAACATGGACATAAGCACAATACTAGCATAACATGTGCACTGGTACAAATATAGCATGAGTATAAACTTGGTTTGAGCATAAAACGTGTCGTGCCCACATTTATAACACGAATATGCTTCGTACGTTACGACCACTTTACACCTCTAGTCTGATCACATTGAAATCTAATGTGGTTATATTTATATTGATTCTACTCCGCAAATTCCTCAAAAAAATTTTAAGAAATGAATAAAAATCAATGTGTATACAAGACATAGCACATAGCATGCTTGAGAAAAATAAGCTTAATTTAAAATGATGCCAACAACACATAAGAAAATCACATTGGCATCGCAAGTAAAATCAAAAGTACTCAAACATGTCATTTCATAACAATTACATCGAATTCATCATTTTCGTTTGATGAGCAAACAACTTGGCTTCCCGTCTGATATTTGCCGCTTATCCGATTAAGATTTCCATTGCTTTTTTATTAGATGAATTGGAAGTTCGACTTCCAACTTGGTGTCTTGCCACTGAAGAGTTCTTCGACATAAACTGTAATAATTGTTGCTTTGATTTTTGAAATCTTTCGCTTAAATGAATCAAACAAGGTATGCAAGTAAGAAAGCACTGAACAAACAGAGAGATGGAATGGTAAGATTTTGAATTGTGAAAATGGATTATCTCCTTTTATGAGAAGAAAAATGTAAACCACAACCAATTTAATTTCAAAATACTACACACTGCTAGCGAGGCTGAACGATGGCATCATAATGCAATGTAAATCATAACTCATTAATGCAAGTTTCCTTCTTCTATTCATTTGCTTCAATTTACAACAAAAGAATATGGTAAGTATTGATATATATAATGGTACTTCACAACAGATTTTGTTACACATAGACACAAGGAAGTGGAGCTATAATCTATATAATAAAATATAATTTTTTTAAAAAATGTCTCCTTCACAACTATATTTCATAACTTAAATTTAATTTTAAATTGTATTCAATAATTAAGATTAATTAAATTTTTTACCCCAAACCCATCCATGTACATTGGTAACTGAGATTCATTTCAGCTCTTGGATTAAAAGTTTCCTGCATCTCAACCATTAGTTCAAATTGTTAAAGTTTGCGATCAGTGAAACACAATTTGATTGGAAGGCCATAATTCATTCTCTCTTTATCTCAATAGGTGAGATGATCTTTCAACTTCTCTCTGTACTGTCAGAGTTTTCAAAATCTCTCTCATGGTGCTAATCGAACAGTCAGAATCATTTCTTACCCTTAATCAAAGGCTAAAATCTATTTCAAGCTCAAGTTTTAGTTTTCATTTGGTCTTATCTATACAGATTCTCTCTCTTCCTCTTTCTTTGTTTCTCTCCTTTTCTTTTCTTTTTTTTTTTTTTTGTGCAGCTACTGCTAAGCTCTACATGTAGGCAACAAAGAGTTGTCCCGTTCATTTGAAAATTTGAACGTTAACATTAAATGCTGAAAATCTCCACTCCCACCCTCCTGACAATACACCTGTTTGATTTGATAATTAAAATTTTTTAATTTTTTTATTTTACACATAGTCTCACTCTATTATTTTAATATTGTCACTAGTTTAATTTTTTTAATAATTTTTTTTTCTTTTACTCTCACCTTCTAATTTTTAATTAAAAAAATTTAATCAAAATTTTTTAATTTCTTTTTACTCTCACCTCATGAATTTTTATATAAATAAAATTTTTATGATCAAATTTTATAATTTTTTTTACTCCTGCCTCCTAGTTTTTTATTAAAAAAAAAATTTGATCAAAATTTTTTAATTTCTTTTTACTCTCACTTCCTGGATTCTTATATAAATAAAATTTTTGTAATTAAATTTTATAATCTTTTACTCCCAACTCCCAATTTTTATAAAACAAAAAAAATTTTGATCAAATTTTTTTAATTTTCTCTCTATTTATAAAATTTAATGCAAAACTAATTAATGAAAATAAAATAAAAAACTTGATCTAATTAATGAAAATAAAACAAAACAAATTAATGAAAATAAAATAAAAATAAAACAACAAATAAAAAATAATAAATGGTAGCCTAATCAATGGTAAATTCTGGTGTATAGAAGGAGGGATATTCGAACAGAAAATCTCTGATCTCATATTCCTTAACAATCTCACTTACTGATGTGACCTATATTTTTTTGTTCTTTTCCTATTTTTTAAAAAAATCAAATTAATCAAAACAAAATAAAATAAAACAACAAATAAAAAATAACAAAATCTTGCTTGATTAGTGATAAATTTAGATATATAGAAGGAGGCATATCTGAATAGAAAATTTTATCCGAACAGAAAATTTCTGATCTCATATCTCTGATAATTCCACTTACTGATGTGACTCATATTTTTTTTGTTCTTTTTTTTTAAAACAATTCAAATTAATTAAAACAAAATAAAAATAAAATAACAAATAAAAAATAACAAATGTTTACCTGATGTGACCTTTATTTTTTTAATTTTTATTTAAAAAAATTAAATTAATTAAAACAAAATAAAAATAAAATAATTAATAAATATTTAACCATAAAAAAAACATTACACTATTATTTTGCACTAATAAAAGATTGAAGGCAAAATCGAACAAACCAAAAAACTTTACGTCGCGTCAACCCACCCCCGTGTCAGGGGGGGTGGGAGCAATAGGTCTCTTAAATGCTCCGCCAGCTTTGATACATATATCCTTTATATATTCACCCTCCTCACTCCAAATTTTTCCTCTCTCTAAAACCACTCCCTCTCACATGATCTCATCCAGCTCTGTTGGTCCTCTTTCTAAGACGCAACAACCACCGTGGGAAAAGAACCATTCTGCAGACACAAGATAGAGCGAGAGAAGGTGAAAGAAAGTTGAGAGGCCATGCACGAACCCACCCCTTCTGGTCTGGCCACCCCACTATCTCCCTCTCATCCTTTATTCTTCCTTTTTTTTTTTTCTTCTTTCCTTTTTCTTCGTCACCCCTACGCCCAGCTCCTTTACTCTCTTTGTTTTTCCTTTTTTCTTTCATCTGCTTCCTTTGCTTCAAGTTTGCTTTGTCTTTTTTTCAAGTATTTTTTTGGTTCTATTTTGTTATTTTCTTCATGATGTTTCAAAATTTTTGTAGGTTTTTTTTCACGATGGGTAAAAGAATAGGACAGAAAAGGTAAGAAGAAAGAGCACAGCACTACGACTATGGTGGGTGATGATGCTTCGATGGTTGAGGAGAAGGCGGATGTGTGCTATCGGGTTGTGGTGGTAGCGAAGATGATGGCCGGAGTTGGAGATGAAAAAACTAGGAATTGCCAGTACTCAATTTTTCAAAGCTCTGCAACGAAGAACACAGAGCGCTTCAAATCACCAACAGAGCCTCTCACGTCTATTTCTTTTTTTTTTTAATTTTTTGTATGAGACTTTGATTCTTTAATTATTATTTGGTTTTCAAGAGGTTTCCATCGTAAACCTGTCATCTGATTACCTACACCATTTTTTATTTTCTCTGTTTCTCTTTTTTTTTTTTTTTGGTTTTGAGAACTCATTTTTGTAATTGAAATTTCTCATTGTTTGGATTAAAAAATGGATGAGTCGAATTTGGAGATTCAGAATTTCAATTTAGGTTTGCTGAACTCGATCGTATGAGAAGTTTTGGATTTGGTTTTGATTTTGATTGTTTTTTCATATGCATACGTTCCATGAGAAAGAATTAAGTGCTTTGGCAAAAAAATAAAAAAATTTCTTCTCTACTCTTGCATGTTAAGCCCCCTACTGTGTTCCATCATATAAGCACACGTAAGTGAGAGACGATGGTTTTCCAAAAAATAATCTGTTGTGGACTTGTGGGGTAGGAATAAGAGAGAGGAAAAGGAATAGAGGTTTTCTTCCTGTACTTTTGCATGTTTAGCTCGTTAAGGGGTGTTTGGATGCAGTTTTTCTAATAATAGGGTTTTTTAAAACTATATTTGGCTTAAATTATTGTTATTGTTATTGTTTTACTATAATAAATCAACACAATAGGCATGAATTATTTATGTTAAAAGTAAAATAGGACTCACTACCAATTTTATTAATAAGGGTCCTAAGCACGGTAATATCTAGTATTAAATATATGAAAACCTACTTCTTGTGCCTATAGGAAAAGAAAATGCAATAAGTAAAGCATTTTCCTATATAGTATTCACAAATTGATGGCATCAACAATGGATGGTAGTGTTTGAAATAATAGACTACTTTTTTTTCTTGAACAAAAGCTTGTACCTTGACCACCACTACAACATACATTACTTTTGTCACAAAAACTTCCTCACAATAAGTTAAAATTTCCTTCCTAACAACTTAATGTGACCTAATAATTCCATTGCCACTTTGTCGCAAGAAGCGTTCAATAAGAAGTTTATTGCAGCAAACACAATGATTTGTCACAATAAGTTTGCACTTTTTTTTTGAAGGCATACCATCCTCACAGTAGTGGTGGCCATGGGCTCAAGAACCCGATAACCCCGCCCAAATTCATTCATAAATTATAGAGCTTAAAATTTTTTTTAGGCCTGATCAATTTAAGTAGCGGGCTTATGAATTGTCTTTGAAGTTCGGTTCGAAATATATATAAAATAATATATTTTAATATTTTAATATATTTGTAATTAAATTTTATGTTATTTAATATTATCTTTAAAGAAAAAATTATTTATTTAACAAATTTTATGTTAAATGAAAAGGCTTAGGCGGACTTGGAAATGCAATTTTTTTAATTTGATAGGCTTGAGATTTAATTTTGGACCTGATGAAATTTATTTTTAGTATAAACCCAGCGGCCTGTGTATGGCCCGGCTCATCTAATGGCCACCTCTACCTCACACAGTAGGTATAAGAAAAAACACGTTCTGTCATAGTAAATGGTGAACAAGGATTCATTGCCACAATAGCCATAGAGAGAGCATTGTTGAAATAGGAAAGTATTACAATAATTTGAACTTTTTGCTAAGTAAAAAGTGCAAGAGGGGCGACCGTTAATAACGACCTTCCTGAACGTGACAATAGGGGCTCCACTCGTCATGAAATGTTTAATTTGAGTCATAACTACTATCCGAGAGGGTAAATCTGTCATCACAACACTACCAAAAACCAAGTGAATAAGTAGGCGGCTCAACAAGGTCAGTGGACAAAGAACATCAATACACATTAAACCCGTAACCCCCTGTAGCCAAATCACTTGAGAGTAATCTACTTGCCACCAGTCTACCATCTTTGGTGATTCGATAATTTGAACTTGTTACATGGACAATAATTTGACCTTATTATCATGAAGATGTTTTCTCACCGTAAGCTACACCAATTGCAACAAAACGTATAATCACTGAATGTCTCATTTATTGCAACAAAATGGTTTTGTGGTTATTTTTACTATGACAACATGGTGTAGGTAAGCCTTTTTATGTGCAACATCCATGTGAATCGGTCACAATAAACTAATCTTATTGTGATGAAGCTATTTCCTCGCTTTTTGTCCAAGATTAAGCCGTATTATGACAAATGTTTGTAGCAACGAATATATCTATTGTCACAACGAATTTAATTACAAACTAAAAAAAAAATCGACAAATATAAATATGTTGTGATAAACATGCACCACAAGGTCCACAATAGCTGTTAGTTCACCAACAAGGCCAAAGCTTTTTGTGAATAAAAGGGCATTTAAACGGCAGCTTAAAAGTTATAAGTTATAAGATAATAGGCTATTTTTAAAAGCAATTTTTTAAATTTTTTTTTACAAAATATGTAAAGTTTATAAGCTGTTTTTTTAAGTGGTGCATTTTGAAGTAACTTTTTTAAACAGCTTTTTAAGGGTGACTCGCACAACATTTCAAAATAAGCTATAAGCTATGTCCCAACACCTTTTTATATTATGTCTTTATATGTCCAAGAATGAAAAATACTAGAATGAACCATTTGTAACAATGAATATTACCTAATGCTAATAAGGCAGGAGGTGTGCATGAGTGGAGTTGGTTCAACTCCATGCCAACTGTAAAATTGAACCAATCTTGCTCAGTTCTAGAATTGAAGCCAATTTATCAATTTAACCATTTTAAAACCTAAAACCCAGCCGAACTCTTGACAGATCTTAACCAAACCTACCTACGGAGGTTGGATTGATTCTGTTGTTGGGTCTTGCGGTTCTTTTTGTACCCCTAAAAGACTGTGTTTGGCATTACGCTTAGATTTAAAGTGGAAAGTGGATTCAAATGAGTCTTTTATATCCAATCTCACCAAACAGCTGCCTCGAAAGATTTCTGTTGTCAGAGGATTATCATGTAAATGCCTTTGCTTATATGAAAAGAATAATGTTTACTTATAATTGAAAATATAGAAATAAGCATTATATTACAAAGCAAAGGTCATTAAGAATTTGTTGGAACAGGGTCTAAGGTATAATGCCCCAGCCTTCCAGTACGATACAAATTAATTAACTTGGCAGCAACCTTGGTATGAGCCTCCTCATCTGATACTAGAGTCAGCTGGAAAGCTTTCCGCAAGGATGCAAACTGTGCTTCAATAAGTTCCGCTAAATCCTTTCCATCTTCCTGATTACCATGAAAAGATGAAACTGCCTCAAAGAGAACTCGACGAACATCATGCACTATAAAATCCTGTATGAACGATCATGAATGTCATTATCACATGAAGAATAGGATATAAGGAGCTATGAATTGAAAAACATTTCTTTTTCTGGTAGATAGGAACCAAGAAACTAGTACAGATGTAAGGAGGCAATGCAACCATGGAGATCTTTGGGTTGAATAATTTGTGCTTGAAACAAATTGATTAGTTCAAATTGCTTCTGATAGTGATGTACAGGGCAGCAGAAAATGTCTAAAAGAGTAATTACTTTGGTAAAGTCTGAAAAATTGACAAATACTCATTTTCTATTACAACTGGATTTTATTTAGATTCTATAACTTCCTACTAAACAGTTCAATGTCTCTCTCCATCTCATGCATGAGTAATTAGTGGATGGGTGGAATGTACAGGATATTTGAAAAAATAAGGAACGACAGATAGCAGGGGCAGTTAAAAGAACAACATTTTCATGTGCTTTTAACTCACTACTTCAAAGAAACAAAGCTAAGAAGACGGTAGTCAAGAAGCAAGCTGAAAAAATGGGTCAGCTTCCTTGCTTACAGCACCACACTACATGAACCAAACCCTAGCTTAGGTTCAAGGCTTGTATTACGCAGCCCAGGCCATGTTTTGATGCTTGTTGTAGGTAAATTGGGCCTTGCCCTGCTAAGTTCAGCTCCTTCATATTCCAGTGTCTTTGTGACAAAGCATAATTATTAATTTTTTATAAAAAAAAATGGTGAGGAGTGTAAGCTTTTCTTGTGCTAGAATTGGTTAGTATAAAGTTTATATAGTTTGGGATATACAAATATGATGCTGTTGAAATATGTCATACTAAACTTCACAGAGCAAGTGCAATAAGAGAAGGAAAGTAGGGGGCAAAAAGTTAGTAGATTATACTAGAGTATGGGTTCAACAAACAATGAAGAATGTATTTTTTGACCTATGTAATAACTGCCTGTAAATTAATTTTTAGATATTCATTATTGTTAGTTAACAATTTTCAATGAAAAGTCATTACTGAAACGTGGAAATTATAATGGAAAAATGTGGAGAACGTTATATATGACTCTAGTGAACAATTTAAAGCCACAAATATTCCAAATGAACGGAAGCAATACTCCATGCATAACATATATGATATAGTAAACAGGTGTTGAAGAAGTATCCATGTCATACATGTGTGTTGAATGCAAGTATGATGTAGTGTTCTAATATCGACCCAAGCACATAAGAATTGGTTTTGTATTAATTAATTTCCTTTTGGGTAGAATTCCAAAGTATAAAACCATCCTTAAATCTTATCACCTTCTCAATTGCTTAATTAATCCTCAAAAGCATTTTGGTATCCTCTTAATCTAATAAATTCCTATGTGCTTGTTCTATTAGAATCAAATCTATTACAATTGATTTCAACAATTGAACATAGATAAATGGACAAAAGCTCAACTCAACTCAAATCAACTAAACCTTTTCCTAACTACTTGGGGTTGGCCACATGGATCCTATTTCGCCATTCCACTCTATCAAGAGTCATAGTCTTAGTGAAATCGCAATATAACTTGTCATTCTTTATTATCTCAACCCAAATTAATTTTGCATTCGTAGTCTCCTAGCATTACCCTTAATGTGTATTATATCACTCTTCCTAACTGGTTCACTTATTGGTCATTATTGTATATGCCCCGACCATTTCATCAATTTTCTTTCCTTTTATCTTCAATTGGTGCTGCCTCTATCATCTTTCAAATTCATTCATTCGTAACCCTATCTCTCAAGTTTTACCACGTATCCACCTTAGCATCCTCATCTTAGCTATATTCACTTTGCTAAACTGTTGTTTCCTGATTGCCCAACTATCTTTACCATAAAGCATGGTTGGTATTATAGTCATCAGGTGTAGTTTTGCTTTCAATCTCATGTATTCACCAACCACACAGGACAACCGAAACATTCCTACTTAGCGCATCTTCTTGTAAATTCTACAACTAATATCAATATTAATACCTCCCTTTGTATATATGGTTGAGCCTAGGTATTGAAATTGTTTGGCAACTGATATTTCTATGCCTTTAAAACTATCCTTAAGTTTGTATTTCAGTTTTTACTAAAGTTGCATTCCCTATATTCAGTGTTAACCCAACTTATCTTAAACCCTCTTGATTTTAGAACTTTTCTCCAAAGTTCTAGCATTTACCTCTACTTTTGTTTCATCCATTAAAATAGTATCATCATTAAAGAGCATACACCATGGTACCTCATCTTGTATATGTCTAATCACTTTATTATAACTAGGGGCGTGGCACCCCCCAAAATTCACATGACTCTCTGATATAGAGAATGTATATATATATATAACGGACCAGCACAAATCTATTCTACCGACACCCCCACAATTTTAAAACCCTCCTTATGGCCTTAATCCAATAAAATATTAAAATTTTGCATAGTGGATTATGGGTACTACCTACCCAGTTTTTGTACAATAAATAATTAATTTGTCTCATTTTTTTTTTTGTATTTTGCTAAGATTGAACAGAAGCTAGTTTTATTTTTCATGTGCAAATTTAGTTTTGCATCCTAATATGTTTCTCATGCTCGAACGAAATATCTACAAAGAAAACTTAAATATAATAATTATATGAATAGGTGAAAATTTATGTTTCATTTACAAAATACATTGTCAGAACACATAAGGTATTTTTTGGGGGAAAGGGGGGAAACAAGAATGTTTCAGTTATGAAACCTATTCCTTGTAAAATTGGGAAGCAAGACCCATCTATTATGTGTTTGAATATGATTTCAACTTGATGCTGCTGACTCAAGCTTCAGTGAAGCTCAAACTTGACCTAATCAAATAAGTTGACATAAAAAAAACTGCATATTAGATTGACCCAACTCGTTCTCACCATATCTTGCCCCAAAATTATACCATCAAACTTCCTTTATAGCAAAAGCCAAATCATCCATTTTTAGACCTTAGAAGACAATCTTCTATTTTCTATCTTTCTACATAAAATGATTTATATTGGAACAAAGAAACAATGGAAAGATTTACTCATATCTGCCCCTTCATGATCTTACTTCATATGAATTTTACTGTAATAAGTTGATAACTGAAGTGCTTGTACCTGTGTGTGATCTGTGGCATATTGCTTTCGTCTCTTGCCCAACTCAGAGTCGCCTGAAGTTTCCAATTTGTCATCTACTGATAATTTTTCATTCACAGAGTTAGATAATTTTGCCCATTTCGTATATTCATCACTCAAGTTGAGGATAGCTAGAAAATATTGAGCTAGTTCTGCTTCCCCAACCAAACAGTCCCTGATTGCCCCTGCATTTTAAAAGCAGACATTCAACCAGAGTTGTTGAAAAATCTACAGATCTTAATCATCTCACAAACCCAGGTGGGAGAAACTTTATTTGGCTTGAAAGAGTAACTCTAGCCCACTGTGTTTGAGCAGCTATTTTATTTTTACCCCATCAGCTCATAAGAGCAATATGATTTTATGTATAATCATACCTGTTAAAGCTAGTCTGGAGCACGCCTCATCATCAGGAATTTCAGGAGGCAAAACACCAGGGGTGTCCAAGACATAAACATTAGGATGGCTACCAATCTGAAAATAAAAATCAACTCACTTATTACATAATAAACCCATATTTAGAGCAAAACACAGATAAACCAAATTGTAAAAAAGAAAACATATGCATAACAGAAAAGTCATCTCTTATGGCTGTTTTTGCAAGAAGCTGAAGTGACAAGAGAATATGGAATCCAATAACTATAATTCCAAGACCAGTTAGTTGTATCACCTAGAATTTATATGGGCTTTTTGGATTTCCTCAGAAACAAATTGAAGGATCATAAGGAACAAGAAAAAAATAGCATGGTTCTTAGTCCATGAATGCCAGATGAAGGGGTTTGGTAGTCTACAAACAACATGTTAACTGTTATAATGACTTTTTAAGGGTGTGCATAAAAATTCCCTACTATAACGACTTTTAAGGCTGCGCACATGCTTCCCATAACAGTTCTAGCAATATACAGGCACAAAAGAAAGAAAGATTACACACCTTCAAGCTGCTGATATCTTTTGTCTCCCCTGGCAGTGGACTCACTGTTGCATGTTTCAACTTCCCTTTCTCTTCAGAATAAGAATATGCCACCAAGTTACAATTCACCATAAATAAACATGATTTTTTAAATTAAACACAAGTTAGAAAAATATTAATGATAAGAGTATTTAAGAAGGCTGAAGTACCTGCAGCACTAATGCGCCCAATTTGATGCAAGGAATTGGCAAGGGCTGACTTGCCAACATTAGGGATCCCAACTAGCATAATTGTTATGGTATGATTAGCTTGATCATTCTTCTTCAATACTCTTACCCGGGCTTGTAGAAAGTTCAGGAACTGTTAAATGTTAACTCCAATCAAATCCTACTGAATTTGGTACATTAAGACTGAATTAAGAGAATGTGTTGCAAAACAACGAACTTTATTTCCTTATCTATATGGAAGCTATTTTGGAACTTTTCATTGGGGACTCAAAGTTCACAACAGAGTTATACATACAAATATTGACCAAAAGTAATCCCTACCAGGTAAACTCTCAGTTCAAACACGAGGAAAAAAATGGCTTAAATAAGTTTCTACAGCCCTTAGAAATATAAGCTTTAAGTAGGTGATTGCATTTTTCAATGCATAAATCCATGCAAGTGCACAACAACTCCATGCTGAAAATGACAATAACAGTGATAAACAGAAACAGATCACATGAACAAAACAGACTCATTGTGCACTGTGATAGTGTTTCTGTGATTACCTCCTTGATATTCTCCTTATTATGAGAATTGACTCCATAAGAAATGTAATTTTGTTGTTCAAAAAATGCCTTCCACTCCTGTAAGGGTGTGAAAAATGAAAGAACTGAGGTGAAATATAAATTAGACACTAACCAAGTCAATATTCTGAATGCACATGTAACTTATGCATAGGAATTCCTTTTCCGCAAAATAACATCGTCACTAGGCATACACAAGGTATGGCAACATATCCCTCCAATGGGCTTAAAAGAATACCTAAGAAGTTACCATATCTTCAATCAAGACTCCAGGATTTTCTACCAGCAAAGAAAAACAAAAATGAAAAAAAAAATGGCTAAAGAATGACAGAAAATATTGTTTTGACACAACGGGATGCAATGGAGGATAAACAACTGGAGTTACAGCAAAAAGGATATGATCGGATGAAAAAATGAGTAGTTCAAAATTTTGAGGGATAACCATTGGACTGGACAGATCCATAAGTTGATTTGTTTCACATTTTTAGTAAGCTTAAGGAAGGGGTTTGTTCAATAATTTATCTGTTACATCTTTCTAGAAAGTGACAGCCATGAAAAATATCTAAGGAGTCTTTGGTATGTCTTAGTACAATTGTTTTTTCGTTTCACCATCCATCTTCCCAAAAAATCATTTCAGTTTATTTTCATGTTTCTGGTAAACTTAAAGAAGGGTTTAGTTATACTTACCTGCTTCATCTTTCTAAAAAATCAATTAAGAAAATATTTCTAAACAGGTTGCCAACAAGGCTCAGGATAACTCTTAATGGATGGTTTTTGTGCAGGTTGAGCATGATACATTATTAATCTGTTTACACACAGTTAGTCTCAATTGTTTCATTGTCCACTAGAGTCGGCATTCAGCAGTTCCCCAAAACCTATTTACTATGGATTTCTTTGACAAACTGACAGGTCAGCTAATTGGATTTGGGCAGGGTACTTCTGCACCCATTTGAAGTCAAACTCAACTTAAACCTATAAAGACTGATTTAATTGGAGAATGGTGAGGATTGCAATGAAGACATCAGATTCCCAATAACAGATAAAACATCATGTTAGGCCAGTTCCACACTTTTATGGTGACTTTTGAACTCCTCAAAGTCACACAGTTTGAATCCTCCCAAAACTTTGAAAAACATTGGGACGTGTGCATCTAAAAAGCCCTCTATTTGCTCAAGCCCCTGGATTTTCAATTAAGGTTGACTCTCGTGAGAAGACACCAGCTACAAATTAAATACAGAATACCCCACATTAGTGGAGTTAATAATTTAAAAAGAAAAAATAAAGAAGAAGAAGAAGAAATGAAAGGCTTCGCTTACATATCTGCTTATTATGGTACTGCATCTATGTCCTCCATTTCAAGCTTTACCAAAACCTTACAAAGCAATCTTACTAAAGTTTCCTTCCAAAGATCCACTTACTCCTGATTCATGATGAGTTGCTAAGCTCAACATGACCCCAGAAGTTATCTATAGTTCTGACTGAACATCATACTTTTTCCACATTATTTGGGGTCTATGAAGTTTATTTTTTTACCTGTTCTGACTTATTAAAAATAAATACTAATATTTTCCCTCTTCAGAGAAAAGGTTAAAATATTTTCCTATTATTTCATTCAATTATTCAGTATAAGTATTGCAAATGCGATTTTCAAACCAATGCTCAATTTATCTAATTGACCCTTTAAAAGTCATCCACTGTAAGAAAATACAAAAAGAACCTGCATAAAAGAGAAACAACCACCTTTGTTTGCGAGCGACTAGCTAGGTCCATCTTGTTCAAGACTATAATGAGCCTCGACGAATGTGGGAAGTTTCTCAATAGCTCATATTCCGACGATAATGGAACCTGAAACTCACAAAAAGACACACATTGTTACCTGAAAGTAAATACTTTAAACTGGGACAGCGCACCACCACCCCCCCCCCCCCCCCCACCCCCCCCCCCCCCCCCCCCCCCCCCCCCCCCCCCCCCCCCCCCCCCCCCCCCCCCCCCCCCCCCCCCCCCCCCCCCCCCCCCCCCCCACCCCCCCCCCCCCCCCCCCCCCAAAAACAACCCACCAAAAGAATACACGTGTATGAGCTGTTATCTGAAATTCAACACCCACTACAGAAAGTGCTTTAAACATCCATTACAAAGCAAGAATAAACAAAAATAAAACATTTGAACTATGACTTAAGAAAACCTGCAGCACTCCTAACCCTCCCCCAAAATACACACCCAATCTCCAACACACCGACAGAAACCTATATCTCAATTTCTATACCCACTACTGATAGTGTCTTTAAACATCCATTAAACAACATGGCTGACTGGAACAGAGTAAATTGACACAAACCCAGTTAAACAAAACAGTTGAATTCACACAAAGGAAGCAAACACAGATCCATTCAGGCATTGCATCAAACAGTTGGTTTGCTAATAGCCTAATACTACTGCGTTTCAAATTAAAAGCAACGCGTAAAAAAGAGAGTGTAAACATCGCGTACCCTTGCATCTCTGACTTCAAGTACCAGATCAACCAATGGAATTCGCTCCGCTATGGCACGAGACGCCGCCGCCATGTGAGGAGTATACCAGCTCGACCCTCTCTTTCCCGCCACATTCTTGACGGCAGCACCTAACTTTCGAACAAAATTAGCCGTTGCAGCCATTGGCTGCTGGCCATCAATTCAAAAAACCAAGACAGGGTCCAGACTCCAAACGGTGTATTGTAGTTGATATTGAGGGGGTTAGCGATCCTCTCCAACTGAGTATATCGGGTTCGTTGAGAGGTAGCCCACTACAGCAGGCCGCATATGAGGGCAGTAACTGTTGTTTTCCATAGACCCGTTAATATATATGTTTAGGAAATTACACTTTATTTTATTGTGGTTTAAATCAAAGTTCGATTATCTTTGTGGTTTAAAATGTATGAAATTATTATATTTAACGAAAATTCTATCATAGAGGTTAGAACATTAAAAAGACAATTTGGTAACATAACAAAAAAACTCATCAAAGACAATCCTTTATTTTGACATAAAAGAGTTAAATTGTCTTTTTGATATTCTAATTTAGAGAGATAAAACGACAAAAATAATTCTATGACAAAAATTTTTTTAATTCTAACGCTTTTCATTCATTTAACAAATAAGTCTAAATCACAGATGATTATGTGTTCATTTTTAAACCACATGGGATCATTTAATTTTGGCTCAAACCATAGAGAAATAAAGTGTAATTACACCATATGTTTAATAACCCTTTTTTTTTATTTCAATTGATCTTCAAAGTAACACATTTTTTTTTCTTCCAATCACATTTTTATATTGTAGTTTCATTGTAAAATTTAATATTGTGTTTGAATTTCAAATTTGTTGAGAAAAGAAAAAAAGATATTACAAGTTACATTTATAAAAAAAAAATAAATAAGAATTTTAAATATTTTATTTCTTTTTCTTTTTTCTCTACTTTTTCTTTTCCTTTTCTTTTCCCAGTGATCGGGATGCAAACATATGTTAAGTAGACCTTGTTCAAAGATATCTGAATTGTCAGGACAGTAGTGCACAAGTTTTGATGTTCTTGTGAATATTTACATGACTTTCCTCTTTCTTTTGAATATTGTTTCAACTATTTGGGGTAGGTTATCTTTTTTTTTTTTTTTTTTTTTTGTTCAGCAAAAGAGAAAATATTATTGACGAGGAGGAATGTAGTACAGGGTGAGGCATCACTGAAATGAGATGAAACCATAACAGACCATAATTTGGATTGATTAAGGACTGTGATTTCAGCAAAATCATAGGTTGACATGTCTTATTTTATTAATTCAATCACATTTTGATTTCAGTCTTCCTCTTCCATTTGATTTCATAATAGAAATATTGTCTTCTTATATGGGTCATTTAAGATAAAGAAAGAACATTTTTAGGTTTCTTTGAAATGACAAGAAAGAACATTGCATTCAAGGTTTAAGAGATTTCTAAATACGCCCTAATTGTTTCTTGGACATTATTAATTATTTTTACCTTCATAATTTATATTTAAAAACACAGTACACAATTGCCTTAGTACAACAGTAAGATTGTTCTATTGTTACCCTCGCTCAGACCTTGTAATGGCGGACACTATACATGTTCCATGATATAAAAGCAGTAGTGCCATCATTTCTATTCCAAATTATATATAAAAGACACTGTTATTGTATAAGTAGGTGAACCAAAGATAGATGTGAATAACAAATCTTATGTTCATTTGTGTAAGTAAACATTGCACTATTGCGAGAGGAGATTGTATATTTAGAGAAAAGAGAAACCCGGTACACAAGACTTCAATCACTGCAGTAACGTTTGAAGAGAGTTAGATATACACGTTTACATATCCTATCTCGTATGTAGAATTGCTTTCGTGTTTGAAACCAAGGCACTGGGAGGGGCAATTTGTGTATTAGATCTCTATGCTAAACAGAGGCCACATAATTTCATGTGACTTGGAACACATTTTCTATACTTGAATTGCGCATTTTGTTCAAATTAAGGTTTTATAACACAGGACATCCTATGTTTGTTAGTTTTGATTCATTTATTGTTGGCATCATTGCCCTCAAATTGAGCCAATAGAAAATCAGGCCCATCCATGTGCCAACTAGACTTAAGAGTAGTTGATCAACAGTCTTAGTTTCAAAAGGCTATGAACAGCATGTACGCAACTACATACATCATTTATGCAGGAAATTAACCAGTAATTGCAATCCAATTGCAAGCTTTTGCTGCAGCCCAGTCCTCCAGCAGCATGGACTCTTCTTTCCCGATTTCATTTTCCTGGTAAACAAACAAAGCATAATAAGACCATGAAAAAACCACATTTTTCATGATCATCCTGTATGTTTCATCTTGTCTTTACAGTCGGAGATGAGAGACTCTCCTTATTCTCCCCAAGCAGTTATCCTTGGGCCTCGGATGCGGTAAATGCATCAAACGACACCTAGGATTAAGCCGTTCAAGCCTGCATAATGAAGAAAATTCATGATAAATACATGCAGCTGTGGCCATTTTCTTTCTCCTTTCCTACATTTTCTCAGTCAGCAAACATAGTCTTTTTGAAGCTAAGAAATGTTTTGGAAGTGAAAAATTAGAATAAGGAAATGGAAGCCCTATGGCCTCATTTGTTTGGTGGGACTAAGTAGAACTAGGTCAAACTTTGTTTGGTGCGACTAAGCAGGATTAGGTCGGACCGGACTAACAGTCTCATATAATCTCACATTTAGTTACAAAAAAATAGTTGAACTAGTAGTTCGAATCATACTATTTATTCCATATATGTGAGACTATTTAAGTTTATTTAATTCCAGGGGTGGAGGTGGGACAAATAATCCCAACACAAGGTGTGTGTAGATAATGACCAAAATACCATTTACCTAAACTTGCAAATATTATTTTATATTATGTATAACAACATAATACAATATAATATAATATAATATAACATAATATTATATAATATAATATATATGTGTTAATATATTATTCATGTATATTAGCTTTATATTAACATCATAATTATACATATATTAATATAGTGTATATTAGCATTAAATTAGTAATATAATATATGTTATATGTTAATATCACATATATATATATATATATATATATATATATATATATATATTAATATAATATTTTGTACCTATTAATATATTAAAACAATATTATTTATTATTAATATAGTGTAATGACCAAAATACCATTTACCAGAACTTGCATATATTATTTTATATTATGTATAACAACATAATATAATATAACATAATATTATATAATATAATATATATGTGTTAATATATTATTCATGTATGTTAGCTTTATATTAATATCATAAGTATACATATATTAATTTAGTGTATATTAGCATTAAATTAATAATATAATATATGTTATATGTTAATATCATATATATATGTTAATATATATTTTGTAACTGTTAATATATTAAGACAATATTATTTATTATTAATATAGTGTAATTACCAAAATATCATTTACCTAAACTTGCATATATTATTTTATATTATGTATAACAATGTAATATAATATAATATAACATAATATTATATAATATAATATATATGTGTTAATATATTATTCATGTATGTTAGCTTTATATTAATATCATAATTATACATATATAATATAGTGTATATTAGCATTAAATTAATCATATAATATATGTTATATGTTAATATCATATTTGTATATATATGTATATATGAATGTTATATTGATAATACATATTTATATATTATAATTATAAATATTAATATATATATATATATATATGTGTGTGTTAATATATATTTTGTACCTGTTAATATATTAAGACAATATTATTTATCATTAATATAGTATTTTTTATTATATGTTAAATTATATTTGTGAGGCATAAGAATGACCCTTAGTTTTATCCCATGTTTATTTCACATGAGAATTAAATGGATTACATAGGACTATAAGGACCTATTAATTCAGGAATAATGAGTCCCAGGATTCTTAGTCCAAGACTACTTATCCAGTCCGATGAAACAAACGAGGCCTATAAGTACTCACTCATAATTAAGCAGAAAATAGTGTAGAAAAATAGCAATTTCTAGCTTCGCAAGCTCGTTTCCAGGGCACATCCTGCTTCCTGCTCCAAAGGGAAGGAAAGTTCCTGCTTTGGGAGTAAGATCCTATGCACAATCAACAGCATATATGTTAGTATATCATATCATTATATCTATAGAAACATTCAGAATATGCTATGCATAGACCATGTGTTAAATAGCCATGTATAAATGGATGAACTAAGAATATTAAGAAGAGAAGAGGTACTGTTAAACTTACATCCCATCTGGAAGGATTGAATTCCATTGGGTTGGGGTAGGTTTCAGGGTCCAAGTGAACTCCCCTAAACCAGACCAAAACTTTCCATCCCTCGGGAACCATATAACCTGAAACACGAGTAATTTACATTTCGATAATCATGTGATGGTACTTGGATGCTGCATATTAACACATTTCTCATGGCCAAAACACTAAGAGTAATGCTGTATAACCAGAAAATTCATACAGAATTTATCACCAGAATGATGTGTCTAAGTTGTAGTCCTATCACTTCATAATAAAAAATCTACCAAGGTGCCTGTTAATTACAAAATTGTCATTGCCACATCATTCTGGTGCAAAATTCTGTACAATAATTCTGTAAGAATAGTAATTTCCAAACACTAATGTAGTAGTTTAGAATCCAGATTTCAAGAATGGATTTGAGAGCTTTAGATTGACAGATTTGAAATAACATGGAGAAAATAGTTGTTAGGGATCCTTCTGTGAAGGATTCTACTTGTACAAGTGTCTTAACAAAATGCATCCCTCCTTTCTCTATTCAGTTCTCCATTGCAAATCTCCTCATCCAAATCGAGACTAAGTTGTGTGGGATCTACAAACTGATGGTATAAACTTGTGAGAGAAACATGGGGTCCTTTCACAGTTAAGGCCATCTCGTAGCGAATTATTTTGTTTCACAATCATCGTTCAAGAAAAATTCCGTGTATTTTATTGAGTAACACATCTTGTAAATGAGCTTATTTACGTATAAAGCATGCAAAAAAATCCAGTGGAGTACAGAGAAACACTAGAAAAGAGAATTCAGGTGCATAAACTAACCACTTATATTGACATCTGCTTTTGCCTCTCGGAAGACCACTAACGAGAATGTCACCACACGAAGTGTTTCATCAATCACCTTCAAGAGAGAGAAAAAAAAATTAAAAAAAAATGAAAGTGGCCATCGCTAAGTTCAGATTGTGAATTGAATAAGTAGTAGCTGAAAAGCCATAAATCCGTAGAGGACCATCTACCTTGGAGAGATACTCCATTTGTCGTACTTCCTTAAGTGTCAGCCCCTTCTGTGTAGCTTGTCTGTTGCTTACTATTGTTTCTTGCTCTGCCTACAATGAAGACCAATGAATTTAGGAACCATACTTTGAAATTTATCGCAAAACTAGGGTAATTGAACCCCGTGAATCAGTGACATGGCTACAATAAGTATCTTGTCGTATTTCCGAGGAGAAATTAAAATACCAAAATATAAAATAAAATAAAAAATGTGTTCACCATAATGTCACATATTGATGCTTGTGAATAGTCAAGCACTAGATAGCTAAGAAGCACCGATACGAACACGAACACGAACACGAACACAGACACAAATACGAACATGGATGTAGACACAGGACACAGTAATTTTAAAAAATAGAGGACATAGATATGGCAGGGACATGACAAAAAACTATTATTATTTTATATATTTTTATTTTCCCAGTATATAAATATAACATCAAAATACCAACAAAAATATTTTTAAAAAAACTCATTCCATGTACAAAAATAAAAGAAAACTATCTCATCAATCATAATTCATAAGCCATAACCTATTATACGACATATATGAAAAGCATTTATATTTCAATAGTCAATACTCAATAGAATAGACAAAAGGTCATCAATTCATCATCCATCAAGCAAATCAACAAGATAAAAGACCATACAAGTTTACTTTTATAAGACAACAAATCAACAATTGAAAATATTCAATGTAAAATTTTATAATATCACAATTTATTTAGTCTTATTTTGCAGGGCAGTATGCACATTGAACATAAAATAAAAGCAGCAATGAAATAAACAGCAACAGGGGTAGTGAAGAAGAACAGAAAAATAAAATAAAATTAGAAGACAAAAAGAAGAAGAAGAGAAAAATAAAAGTAGAGAAAAAGAAGAAGAAGAAGAAGAAGAAGAAGAAGAAGCAGCAGCAGCAGAGTCTGGGAGTGAGGAAGAAGAGAAAATAAAATCAAAAAACAAAAAGAAGAACAAGAACAAGAACAAAATTTTGGGCAGAGGTTCAGTGAAGAAGAAGAAGGAAAAAAAATAGGAAAAAGAACAGAAATTATGGCCAAATCAGTAGTCCATAGGCAGAAAAAGAAAAAAAGGAAGAAGAAGAAGAGCAGTAGTCTGTATGTAGAAAAAGAAAAAAAAAGAAAAAGAGCAACACTGAACACAGTCGCACCAACGAAGAAAAAGAAGAAAAAAAAGAAGAGCTTACTGTGTGAGGATGCAGTGGTGTGATGCGTCTCTCTTTTCCCCTCTCTTCTCTTTTTCCCTCTTTTTCTAGGTCTTTTCCCCTCTCTTCTCTTTTTTCCTCTTTTCTAGTAGCTAGGGCTCCATCCAAGCCTCCAACGATTGGAATAAATTGATTTGAAAAATTATAAAATATGCCTCATTTTAAAGTTTTTATAATTTCACTTTAACCCCCGTCATGTCTCAAACGTGTCCCAGCCTTATTCTAGAAGTGTCCACTGCTTAAAAAATTATTAAAAAAATTGGACACGCCACCTACACGTATTTTGGCGTGTTCGAGAAAAA
This sequence comes from Euryodendron excelsum, assembly GCA_033060915.1. Taxonomy (NCBI): domain Eukaryota; kingdom Viridiplantae; phylum Streptophyta; class Magnoliopsida; order Ericales; family Pentaphylacaceae; genus Euryodendron; species Euryodendron excelsum. Next base: position 8,353,861 of record CM065379.1, on the reverse strand, counting down.
TCCATGTCCGCAGTGTATTCGACACGCATACGGCATCCTAATCGGTGTATCCGTACTTCCTAACTAGATAGACTCGGGGCATAAGCTAGACACCATTACCTTAGCTCTTTGAAATACTTCTGGGTGCTCCTTGAGGAAGAGGGTAGCCCACATTGTGATGTGGCCAGAAGATTCATGACCAGCATTTAGATACATCACTAGAATATCAATGATTTCCTCGTCATTCAAGCTTCTTCCATTTTCATCTTCCACATCCATCAGAGCATCCATCATGTCTTTCTTCGATGTTGGTGGATTGCTCTTTCTGCGCTTCCTTCGTTCATCCACTATAGATTGAAAGATGTCCACGAGGTTTTTCCGTGCCTGGAATATAGTACTTAACCTTCTTATTTCCCAAAACATGAAAACTATAATAGAAATATTCTAATTTCCCAAAACATGAAACCTATAATCCAAGTATCAATCTTTGAAGCAAAATTCATAAACATATCAAAAACAATTTCAAACACTTGGAAGCACTTCATCAACCATCAATTTCTAGTGTGTGATAAAATATAATTATAGAAAAAAAGGTATGGAAACCTGACCTTGAGTGCTTTATGGTAAGCAAATCCCGGGAGGTTGATTGCCATGGCTCGAACTCCATAATTAAGTATTGTATATTCCCTCTCCAGGGCCTCCATTACATGCTCACTCTCCGAGCTTAGAAAAATGTACATAATTATCCTAAAAGTGAGCTTGCGAAGCTCGGTTAAGAACTCTATCTGTCCCATGCCAGCCCATTTGTCCAAGGCTGATATTACATTATCTTCGATACATTTCATATAAATAGACAATGCCTCGTGACCATTGACCGGTGCTGCTGTTAACCTGCGAAGGCGCCTGTGCTCCTCGTAGGTAATGCTGCCAATAAATGACTTCCTTCCGATGAGTTTCAAAGTGGAGCTAGGCCAACCGGGTTTGAAATATTCATCGTCTGTCAAGACTCTCCTGCATGCTTCAGGCATTGTAACTATGATACTCGGGTTACCAAACATGAAGGACTTGTACAAGCCAGTACGTCCAAATCTGCAATTTTTCATTTTCAAAATAATGTAAAATCATTCAAACAAAACAAATCGGTTTAATATTCAATATAAACAGTACATTACCAAAGTTTTCTAATATTTTGTCCAAATTTGAAGGAAAAAAATGGGGAACATAGATTGTCCAATTTCTTTCTAATGTGACAAAGTTTTGGTGCCGTGTCATGCTGTTAAAAAAGGAGCAGACTATAAATCAGAATTTATCCTCAACTTCACTTTTTTTTTTGGCTACATTTATCCTCAACTTGACATTTTTTTTTTTCCTACATAGTGTCCAGACCAACTATTCTCTTAACTTCATGCAGAGTCACTGTGCACCCACACCAGGTAAACTTCATACACTGCATGAATGTTAGTTGTCCATAAAAAGGCGTGAAGAGTCGAAGTTTGAGATCTCATGTGTTTAAGATAAGAACTAGTCAACCACTCAACCACCCTTATGGTTATCACTTGAACGTGCTAAGATTGTGATATACAACTCATATAACCATATCTTCAAGCCCAGGGCATGTTAAATCGATGAGTAGAAGACTGAGGCCTGTCCAAAATCCGGAATAAAGATGGTGGGGCCTTATCGAAGATTTCAGCCCAATAATTAGATTGCTAACTCCTAAAAACCGCATCCAAGCAACAACTTTGCTGACTTCGTTTGGACGCAACTTATAAGCCAACTGTTTTGCAATAGCTTTTTTTTTTTTTCTTAAAGTGATTTTTTTCAACCAAAATTCAAATTTATTTTTAAGGCCAAGGGATGAAGCTGAAGTTCCAAGTTGGGCTCATGTCTCTAGTTTAGAAAAGATTGAGACACGACCTTTCACTCCAAAACAATATAGCTAAAAAAAGTATTATGATCAAATTATTCAATCACATTGATTGGATATATGCAACCAATAATTCAAAAGGTTGTATGGTTACGACCATTCGATTAAGATTTCGCTTTTTGCTTAATCTTTTCCCTTTTAAGACCCTTTCCCATTTTGCATTAACTTCAAGTGCAAGAAGCTAACAGTAGAGTGAACACTGTCTATCCCAGCTTTGTCTTGTGGAGCCTGCCTTGACCTAACAGGGCTTCATGACAACTAATAGTTTTGTTGCCATGAGGAGTATGCCAAGAAATGTCTCAAGCCAAATCACTTGATAGGATATGTAATTGACACAATCCATATATCTCTTGTCAATTTGAATAAGTATACAAAAAATTGAACAAGCTAGAAAAGAAAAAAGTATAATATCGATAGTACTCAATTATTATTACTAGAAAGATCATTTGCTCTCTACCACATCATGAAGGAAAATATTCCACGTAATATCATTTCTCAATCTATTTTTTTTTATTCTAGACACAAGTAAATGGGTTCCAAATAAATTTATTAATATAGGTCCATAACCTCGAGTCTAAGAGTGTGTATTACTCTATCATAAACTTCATGCCAGCAGGCCAAAAGGAAGCCTGAGGGAGGAGTAGCTAAAAAAAACTTTGGTTCCCAAAGGTCAGCATCTAAAAGGATTATACTGATCAAAGAGTTGTTAGTTATCAACTTGTTATAATAGAACTATTGTTAATGGCAAAGGCAGAGGTCTAATAAAGAATTGTCACAGGTTCTGTTTTCTAGCACTTGATGGTTTGGATCTAATGCTCTATTTCTTTCCAAAAAAAATCATATGAAAATTGATAGGACCATATCAATAAATTTCTCTCAATTGTAAAGAGGTGACATCCATGACTCATGAGGACCCACAAAGAAATTCTTCAATGCACAATCTCTAGTGTACAAGGCAAATTGAAGAGGCAAAAGTTAACAGTACATAAGTATTATATTATATTATATTATATTATAGATAAAGATTGTATGAGTGAGAAAGTTGGCAGTGAAAATGACAAAACTCGCCTGCTATTCTCCCCAATGAATCGTCTATGAAAATGACAAAATTCGCCTGCTCTTCTTCAACAAACTAACAGACTCACTACAAGGACGGGAAAGATGGTGCCAATACTGGGGTCTTTTTGGTAACTTAAGCATCAGAAGAGCAACATAGAATTTTTTACTAAACCCAGCTCTAAAAAACTGTATCTACCAAATCAAACTTATTTATTAAATTCAGTTTTTTCTTAAAAACGTGATTTCAAACCACAATTTCAATTAGATTTCTTTTATATTGCTTTATGAAAGTTGTGAGATCAATCACAACTTCTATGAAATCGTGCTTTGAAATCACAATTTGTTTGTGATTTCAAACTACAATTTCAAGTAAATTTTACCTTGTAAATCTTAAATAGTATTCTCACAAATTTAAAGGAGCAAAATTTGATAAATAAATTCAAAATAAACGGTAAATTTTTTTTTTTGGGACGGTTTGATAAAAATAACTCCTTGCAACATACATAACTTTCCACTTTACCGGTAAAATTATAAAACTACTGTACTTGATGTCAAATTCAGGGTGCATTTTGGTAATTGAAATGTAAATGCGACTGCAATTACCCAAATGCTCTATGGGGTTAGAGAGAGAGAGAGAGAGAGAGAGTGACCTGGTAACAAAACTGGAGATGAAAGAATCAGGGTCACTGGACTTGAAGGCTCTGAGGAACGACCACATGTTGCCAATGAAAGGCCAACCCAGATCACCTGGAGGCAGAGAGAACCGCTTGTCACCCAGCTTGGTTTCATAGAGCCACCAATTCACATTCGCAAGCAACCACTTCAGAACCACAAGCCCACCAAAAATGCCCATAAATACTACCCAACTGAAGCCAAACTCCATTGCTACCTGGGTTCTGTGATGCTCTTAGGAACCCAAAAAACTGATTTGAGAGAGAGAGAGAGAGAGAGAGAGAGAGACTCAAAGACACATCCCTTTGCCTTATATATGCAAGTTAGAGAGAGAAAAAAGTAGAGAGCGAGAGTGAACAGAGAGAGAGAGAGAGAGAGAGTGTCTGTGGATGTGGAATAGGAGAACAGAGAAGGTGATGAAACATATGGTAATAATTGTTATGGGGTTAGAAATTTAGATTGTATTGTATATATATGAATATAAGGGAAATGGAGGGAGAGAGGTGGCTGGCCTATATCTATTTGTCTCGTCGTGTTGTCTATAGCATGGATTCTCTTCGAAGTTGCAAAATGATCTCTGCTTAAACAAATTGGAATGCCTTCGGCTCTTTGTTTCCTCTGTTGGGCCTTACAACCCATACAAAGGCCATCTCTCTCTCTCTCTCTCGCTGTACATTTGTCGCGCCAGGACAAAAGGTCAGGTGGATTCCTTAGAAGAGAGTGCAAGTATTATCACGACTGTGAATGTGGTCTGCGTCTGCAAAGTAAAACAAACACTCAAGTATTTGTAGAAACAAATTGGGGGAATATTAAAAAATATTTCTCATTAATGACAGACCAAAAAACTCTTAAGATCCCCTAAGAAACAGTAGGATGTAATTTCTTTAATTTAGTTTGAATTTGTTTATGGGTTATATTTAAGATAATATTTTTCATTGGTGCCTTCATACATATAGTCAGTGGAAAATGCTATTTTTCAAAAAACTACATAAAAAATCTTACCATAATGATGTGTCAAGTGTTTTTTTTTTTCTAATTAAAAGCTATCACAATACGCGTGGTGTTTTTAAGTAACAACTATTATTCAATCATATTATTTTTGTGATAAATTTTATATAAATTTTTTTATGATATAACCTTACTCATAGTCAATAAATACTTACATTGTACACATCCATATACATGTCTTAATTATAAAAAAATCCAAAATATGACAAAAGGAAATACTCAATTTTACAGCTAAAACCATATAATACAAATTATAAAAATTTATATATTAACACAATTAAAAGAAAAGAAGAAAGAAGAAAGTTTACATCGGAATTTTGAAGGATTTATATTACCTATCCTTTGCTTATAAATCAGTTTTTTGACATTGGTTTATGGTGTTTTTACTACTTTTTCAAAACAAGTAAAAAAAACAGTCATAAATCAGAACTAAAAACTTGTGAAAAAAGTTACCTAAACGAGTTCTTAGTGTGAAGATTTTTAAGTAATTAATGACAATAGCCAAATTACTAAGTTGAAATATGATGTTCTTACTCCAATCACCATTGGCAGCAAGAATATTTTTAATACCATATTAATCTTAGGCTCATGCAATGCACATTAAAAAACCTAGCATTTGTTTATATTTTGTCTAAGAGACTAAAACCTACAATATTAGTTTAAGATGTTATGACAATGAGCAATATTGTACATATCAAGACACAAAAAAAAAGCAAACCATTCAATCAGAAACGCATCATTTTTTTACCATAGAAATCCTTAAATGGGAGAAAAACCATGTGTCCCATTTGCCGGACAAAGATCATGCACTATATTTTATTGTTCAGATGGTTATAAGACTCTTTACAATCAAAACCTATCAACTCCTTGATCTAATGATTATCTTGACCTTGCTCGTATCCATAATTCACCGTTTCCATGCTTAACCACTATTCAGATCCCCTTAGAACGGATTTCACACCTTGAACTCCATCAAGACTCTTCATTTCTTCAATTTGGTTGAAGAAGATTATTGCTAAAATCCGTTTTTGAGTTTCTAGGAAGGTAGGAAATATTTCTCTTTAGGAGTTTTTTTTTGTGGCAGCTCAACTCAGGTTTGAAAAAGTGTGCTGGACTTTAAATAGGTGCAAAAATCCTAGCGGCGCGATTCCCAATAAATCTGATTCCGCTCAACTCTCTCCCGTGAGGATCCCTCAAAGGCATCGCGATCTCGCAAGAATCCAGCGAGCTCAATTCTAGATTTTAATGTGCTCGCTGTTTTTACCCTCGACCTCCCGCGACATCTTGTGAGAGTCCCGCGAGATTTTAACCAATCTGCATGCTCACTATTTTTGTCCTCGAGATCCCGCAATATCTCGTGAACATTTCTCGAGCTCCATGTTTTGCAACCAACACACTGTTTTTGTCTTCGAGATCCCTCGAACTCCATCAACATCTCTTGAAGTCCCTTTCAATAACCAAAATATATCATACAAGACTCTCTTAGCCCGAGCTTGCATGAATAAGTTTGAAAGCCCTTCCGAATGCTTGTGATTGATAACCCAAGTCTCCAAAATACATCAAACAAGACGTGTCACAAAATTTAACCAATTACATAAACTTACACATGGAATTTATTTTTAGTTCTTATGTTTATTATTTTGTAGTAGTGACTTTATTTTAAAAATTAATATAATGTTTTCACTAATGGTTTCTAATTTCCATGCAATTTAAATTCATAAAATGTGGAATTTAAAGAGTAATTCGAACAAATGAAAATCTATTGTTAGCACAAATAAAGTAATGAAGGGGAGAGCTATTAATGTTGATTTCAATAAAGGGATGACTTAATTGTTGCATTTTTTTATACCGTTTAATAAATTTTATAACTAGTAAACAGTCATGTATTCTAAATAAATAGTTTGAGGAATTAATGAGATAATGAAGATGCACTTAGATAAATCGAGTGAATACTGGGGATAGCGGCATAATATGTTTATGAATAATCATTATAAATATGAAAATTTTATGTATCTAAGTAACTAATTAAAGAAGCTAAGATAATTAACTGACTTAGAATTCTCAGAATTTAAAGGTTCTAAAAATTTGTAGTACTCATTATTCACTTATCACCACCTTTTATTGAAAAAGAAAACTTTAATGAATTATGAGGATATTAAAAGAATAAATTGTTAGTCCAAGTGGCAACCCAAGAGGGGAGTGAATTGGGTTTAAACAATAATTTAACAAATAATTTTAAATTTAAAAATTTCTAACTAAATATTCAAATAAATATTAATCAACCAATAATATGATGTAAATAAATGTAAGCAATTCAAACTATAAAGTAAAGGAGATAGAAAGAAGAAAATACGACACCAAGATTTATTATTGTTCAACTTCAACTCCAAAGTTTACATCCACTACTCAAGACTCTTTCCTTGAGATTTGTCTTCACTGTATTTGTAGGTGGGATTTTTCGGGAAGGCTGGGCCGAACTCTCAAGCCCAAAATGGATGAATCCAAACTTCTTCCTGCAAGACGAATGGGTTAGAATGGGTCGACCCTGGGTGGGTCGATCACACTCCGAAGGTTAAATTAGCAAACTTAATCGAGAAGGATGAATGGAAGTTGTGTATGTCAGGGGTTCATTCTTCATACCTGGCTCTCGATTCCTCGGGGCTTTATAGAGTCCTTCAGGGAGTGTCTTTTGTCTCGGCCTATCAGCAGGCTCTCATGGTCTGCTGGTTAGGCATCATCATTGACGCCGCCTGGCTACCTGCAGCGTCTGGCGCACCGTCGTGGGGGATTCCGGCTGACCGGACGTGCACATCGACGTTTGTGTGGGCGGCCGCTCGTGCATTAAATGCAAGTCAACTCCGCATTTAATGCTCTAAGACCGCCAACGGTTTGCGCAAACCGTTGGCTGTCTGGGCCACGCTGGGAAGAGGTCGGCAGTTTGGGCTGGCCTTTCCTCATAACTGGTTTGAGCCCCAGGCAGCCCCAACTTTAATTCAAGCAGATTGGGCCTCACCCATTGGGATGGGCCGGGGGTTATTTCCCCACAGTATTCAAACCGTAGATACAGCCACTAGCCTTTTAACCAAAACACTAATCCTCCTTTACAACTAGTTTTTTTTGCAGATACTAGTCACACCTCTCCAACTAGTTTTTACACAAGTGTTAGTCACGCCCAACCAAATAATCTCTCGCTCCAACTGGTTTTTATACAAATGCTAGTCACACCTAACCCCTAACTATTATCCCTAACTAGTTTCTCCCTTACAAGAAGAAAGAACAAGAGTATAACCACTCTTACTTACAGATAATTCTTTCAAAGAATAGATATGCCAATAAAGCTCTGAGAACATTACAAGATGAAAGACAATAAAACTCTCAAAAACTTTGTAAGATGAATAACACTTTAATACACAAACTCTTATAATTCTTGTTATTGTTGATTGTTCCTCAAGTGTATCTCTATTTATAAATGAATATTGAATGTTGATTTGTAGTTTCAAATGAGTTCCTAACCGTTTGAGAAAGTATTGAAGATTTCTTTCCGTTAAGCAAACTGCGGTCAGACAGTATTTTAAATTTCATATCAATCACTTCCACCTCGATTTTTTGCTTACTAATGTTCGAATTTGAAAATTGCTATAAAAGCAAAGTTTTAAACATAAAAGTTAGTTTTAAAACCCCAAGAATCAGGTCGATCCAACGGTTAGATCAAAATTTATGATCAAATTACTTTAACTATCTCTCAATTGACATATTTGAATTTCTACACAGCTATATCAATTTGCATTAGCTTTTCATATAGCAAACGTTTAAGTTTGAAATTCTCTATAGGATATTACATGTAGATATGGACATTATCTTTCCATATTCTCAAGAATCAAAACATTTGAATAGTAGAGTCAAAAGATATGAGTGAAATACTCAAACTGTCTCCCAGTTGTCATCTTTGAATTTCTACTGCACTAAATCTTCTTTTACCTTATGGTTTACCCAGATAACACTTGAATTTGAAAATGCATTTAACATATTAAATGTATATATAGATGTTAGCTTTTCATAACTTCAAGCATCAGATCATTTGGACTTCTGAATCAAAAGATGTAATCAAATAATTATGACTGTTTCTAAGCTGCTATATTTTAAATTTCAAATCCAATAAGTCACCTTCTAGCTCATTTTCGTCCGACAAAACATTATTTGCATGAAAACTTCATAAAATACCATAATTAAACATTTAAGACTTTTTTCCATCCCCATAAGAATCAGATCAATCCAATGGTTATATCAAAAGATATGGGCAAACTACTATAATTGTATCATTGGATATAGTTTCATCGAATTTCAACCTTAAAAGAAAATTATGTTCTCTAATTTTCTTTCTTGAATCAATTTCCTTAAAACATGATTCTCAAGGATTTAGATATTACTTTTCAAGTCTTGATCACTCTTTCAAGTGCTTCATAATTCTGCAAAACTTTATAACACTAATTAGACCAAGAATTAAAAGTATTAAATATATTTAATCAAGAAAATATTTATAAATCAAAATAAGTTATCACCAAAGCCATATATAAAACTTCATATGAATAAACTTAGGGCTAACATAATAGAGATAGTAAAATGCATTTGATATGAATTTAATGAACACACTTATCTGTGGCATGAGTTTGACCCAGCCTACTTGGAAAATTTATGTATGAAGAATTATTATAAATATAAAAAAATTATGTGTTTGAATTAATAGTTGGAGAAGCTAAATAGTTAACTGATTCTTAGAATTCTTGTGCTCAAAAATTACATGTTTTTGTCACTTATTTATATAAACTTCCATTAGAAAGAGCAGCTTAATAAACTAGGAAGAGATTAAAAATAAAAATCAAACTAAAAATAGAGCAAGCTACATGTCAACCGCATCATTAATTACTTATTACCATCTTTTATTGAAAATAAATGATATGTATGAAAAATGTATGTATAAAGAACTATTATATGTATGAAAATTACATATGTTTAAATTAATAGTTGAAAATGCTAAATAGTTAACTGACTATTAGAATTCATCTTGAATTTTAAAGAATTTAAAATGAAAGTTCTTTTAATTTTTAATTACTTATTACCATCTTCCATTGAGATTGAGAAACTTTATAAATTACGAAGAGATAAAAAGAATTAAAAACAAATTAAAACATAAAAAGTCACTTATTGCAACTACAACAACAATAGCCTACTTTTTTATATGTAGATATACTTGAATTATAAATGGTCTAACGCTTTCATTATTACGTATTACTACCTTACATTGAATAAAAAGTGTTTTAATAAATTTTGAAGAGATGAAAAGAGTAAGAACAAACCAAAACCATTAGAAGTCACGTGTCACAACATTGGTCTACATTTATATAAATAAATATATATAAAGATCTATATATATATATATATATAAATATCAGTACTGTATGTCATTAAGATATATTCACGTTGTATATGTTTTGAGATTTCGCAGGAGCTGATGGGCTTAGAAGATTGTACATAATTTACTAAAATTATAAACTAATGGTCTGAATGAAAAAAAAAATAAAGGGATTTTTTTTTTGGTGCACAATGAGAAGATGATAAGTTGTTAAAATCAATGGAGCACCAAATGAAATGGAATGTACATATGTACAATTTGAACAAAGTTTTGCATTAACACATTCGAAATTCATAATTTCGTTTGGTCACCATTAATTATATTATAGTTTTTTTTTAACCACATGTTTCAAAATTTTATTACAATAACATGAAAACAATTATCACCATAAAGTATATGAAAAAAAACAACATATAGATTTTACTTTTTCAGCTATCTTTTTTAACAACATAGGCAAGTATAAAGCAAATTCGAATTCATATTTTGCCTTTCTCCTATTCTCATAACCAATTTCCAATTATGTACACAAAAAGAAAAAATCAAGTTCAGAAGTGTCCAAATGAGCATTAAATACTCTTAGTCCCCATTTTAATTATAGTCCAAATTAAGTAGGAAGGGCCCAAGGGGTGATATATAACAAAGCAAATTATAGATTAGCAAGTAAATTATTGAGATCTCTATTAATAGATTTTTTAACAACATCTTAAAAACATTAATGTATGTGACTATGATATTTAGGAGGGAAGGGATATGCCCTACTTCGAATCAAATAATAGAGAGGTTAACCTCAGAGTAATCGACACTAATGTAACAATTTCTTTCTAAAATCATCATGCATCGGAAGGTCACACACATCAATTAATCTATTGAGTGAAAGAATATGCTAATTGAATAATGGTGTGTGCTTTCTTGTGAACCCAAGTCATCTACCTTCTTAGTGTGTCTCCTTATCTGGCCCCTCAATATTATGGGTCCACATCATCAATGTGATATATATATATAAAAATATGTGAAAATAAAGAGGGAGAAAAAGGGGCTCACTAAGAATGTAGAAGATCTAAATTCCTTTCTTGTATGATGTTATATCATGATGTGCTTGCTTAGATAAGGAAAGATTTACTTTATTTTGGATATAATTTTGAAGATTGTTGGATCCATATGTTTGGGCAAAATATCACTATAACATAGATCTTATCTAAGAGAGAGAGAGAGAGAGAGAGAGAGTAGTTTTATATGACTAAATATTATTGTATGGATCACGTGACTCTTCCTACACTCACAATATCTATGCGTAGTTGGGGCACAACGCTCTACCAAGCTAACCTAGTAGGAAGAGACACTACCAATGCGAAAGGATGAAGATCACGTGGTCTTTCAAAAAGTATTAGATAATTTCTTCTATACAAGAGAGAGAACTGTAATTGTTTAATAATTTTTTCCCCCCTCAAATTCTCCGTGATCAGCCCACAATTCATATAATGCATAAAGTTTACTCAGTGACCTTGTATAAACTCAAGCGAGTTGATTAAAAACAAAACATCCAATAGTAACAAATTTGATTTTGTAATCTTTGCATTAAAACCATGCACACGCATCATCTTATACTTCCTTTGCCGCCCACTGACCGAAATATTGCAAACGCATCTCTTACTTTTCTTTGAGGTTAAAACTTTGTTTTAGATCCATGCCTTCTTTTGTATGCCTCATTTGGTGTTATGGAACCGTGGCCAAAAGCACTCCTTAACAATCAAAATGCTTCACATGTAAACCACCTTTTTTTTTTTTTATGCATGAGATGGCCAAAGTTTTAGGAAAATAGAGGGTGAGTAGAACCCATGATACCATCAATGGACTAACCCTGTTCCTCAAAAGTAAAGCACTTCGAGATGAACAAAAATGAAGATGCAAAGTTCTGCTTAATGAATCAGTTTTGAGTTGCTTCTCTAGACACTCTCTTCGAATAGCATTTTACAACAAATTACTGCACCACCAATTGAATATGAAACCAACTAGAACCTAGTTGGTATTTGATGGGGTCCAATGACCTCAGTAAGAAGCAAGGGGTTCAAGCATACACTTTGAGTAAGAAATTTGGTGCGTTTCATGATCTAATGGTCAACTTGAATAAAATATACATGAATAGATTAAAAAAATAAAAAAAAAATTATTAATTGCAGCACCCTTCCTTTTTTTGGGGGGGGATGGGGTTGGGTTGTTTAATAAATACTCAAAAACTATGTGACCTCAACATTTCAAAAATTAAGGGGCGCCCGTGCCCCTTAGCCTAAACGTGCTTGAACCATTGAGAAGGGGGCTGGGTCTCTACTTGAAACCTCTAAAGCATCATGTAACAATCTTTTAATGAATTGCCTTGAGTCTTGGCAACCAAGTTGCCCTATGGCTCCTTTTGATTGAATGAGGCCCTTTCTCAGTCCTTTACAATCAGGTATGAGATGGCCTCTACATATATATATATATATATATAGGCCTCTACTTTTTGTAGACAGCTATTTTTCTTTTCTTTTTCAGTTGGTAATATATCCCATTCAATTGTATATAAACCCACTCCTAAAATGCCACGAATGCTGATGAATATAGCAATGTAGCCTTTAAATTTCTAAAGTACTTCTAGTGGACTCTTATTTTATTTTTTTTGCTCCTGCAAGATGTGAATACATAAAGAATTGTTATCAAAAGCTAGTTGGAGAAGCATGCATTAGCGATAAGTCTTTAGGAAATGCTTTTGGAGAATGTGGTGGTTGATCATGATATCAGATAATGACTAATAAGGGCCTTTACAATATCATGCAATATGTTCCCAAAAGTGACAACACAAAGGTGGTTTTGTGTTTGTTCAAATCCTTACTTGGATCATCATGTTTGTCTCATACTTAATGATTGTGATTTGAAATGGCTATCTTGCCCCACAAATGAAGTTAGCTTTGCCAGTCATTAGGGCCATAAATGAAAGTGTGCATGGCTGTTTTGCTTTACACCTCAAATATATTACTTTTTTTTTTTTTTTTGGTGCCATTGGTTATTGATGCCTTCAATTGACTACTCCTTCAACCTCATATAGGGGTATCCTTAACATAAACTGATGATGCAGTAAACTCGTGGTGTCTTGCTCTTAGGTCCAAGACAAACTCTCTACTGGCTAATCGGTGATCTCCTACACTAAGCTCACCAGTGTGGTGGCAGCTAAAGGCCTTTCGGTATTCAAGTTAAATTCAAGGGGATCAAGTTGATAGAGAGAATAGACTTAGGGTTTTCTAATTTGCATTCGCGTACTTGGATAAGGGACCGAAGTTCAATTTGTATGTCTGCATGGAAGGGGTAGGTGGCCTCTCCACGTGGTGGCCTCTGGTTAAATGGTCAGAACGGTGTCAAAGCACTTGAGAGAGTCATCTTCATACTCCATGATGGCGTGTGTCAGAGCGGTGTCAGAGGTAAGGCGATTGTCACTGGTACACTCCACACCCACATCCCAAGTGTTTGTCAAGGTGTCCGGTGTCAGGTGTAAACCCCGTTAACGTGGTCGCCCAGTCAACCAGAGTGGAGTATCCTTTCGAACGGGCAGCATCTCGGAAAAGACTAGGGTTCATCTGGGAGGACCTAGTCGGGGGTAAGACCAAATTATGAGAGAAGGTGTGGTCTGGTCAGGGACCGATCAGGAGTTTATGATCTCTGATCGGGTCGAAAAAACATCATCACCATAAACTATGCAAACTTTAAACATCGCATGAATACAGCCTTGCCAAAAGAGGGTATGGGGAGAGATCCAACTGGCCACCTAGCCAAATATTTTGCTAGTTGCCGTGTAGTATAACCCCACAAAGGAAGTGGCTTTACCGTGCATGAGGGACTTTCCAATTTACCTTTCTTTGTGGCCATAAATGGAAGTGTGCATGGCTGTTTTGCCTTGCACTTCAAATAATTTACTAGTTTTTTTATTTTTGGTTATTGGTTATTGATGCTTTCAATCAAGTACTCCTTCCACCTCATGTAAAGTCATTGTCACTGTGAATGACGGCTTGGCCAAAAAAAGTATGAAAATATCTTAGCATGAGAGTCAGCTAACCACTTAACCAAACATTTTGCTAGTTGCCATGTAATCTAACCCCACAAAGGAAGTGGCTTTACCATGCATTAGGGTCTTTCCAATTTACCTTTGTTTGTGGCCATAAATAGAAGTGTGCATTGTTGTTTTGCCTTACACCTCAAACATTTTGCTACTTTCTATGTAACAAAGTACATATTCACAACCAAAAAAAAAAACCATCAGAGTAATCACAATCTACCATAGACATCAAATAGATAGGTCATATCAAAGCTTCCAATCCAATTGACAGCTTTATGTACAAATTAAAAAAGAGAAGTGGTAGGCCAATTGCAGCTGTCCCTCACTTCTCAACTAATGTATTCCACATCAGTTAAATTTCATCAACAATGAGTAAGTCTCAGTTGATATGGAGCACATCAAATACGGAGTGAGAGACAGCTGCGCATTTCTCATTGATAAATACTAGTCCCTCTACTAGCCTATGCTTCAAGAGCAGTGTCGTGGACTTAATGGGCACCCAAGGGCGAAGGGACTTAGGAGGCTCCCCTGAACTATAGCTTAGGGATCCCAACCCAACTCTTATTTTTAATTTTCAAAATTTTATAATATTTAAACTTAGTTCACCTCGATACTTTTTACTGTTCAGCCCAACACTTTTTATTTCTCACCTCTTTCTATTGCTCAACTAACACTTTCTATTGTAACTCAATTATATAACACAACACACTTTAATCTTAATTCAAAAACCCAATAAAAATTGAATCAATTAATTAATCATTAAAAAAAGTGCCCTATGGTCTATTGTTGGCATTACAACTTGTTGTCTAATTATTAAAAAAAATTATTATTTTTTTAAGGAAAAACCATTTGACCCTATTAAATTAGAATTTGACCCCACACTTTTTCCAGCGGCAATACAAATTCCAAAAAATTTGAGTATATGCAAGAGAGAGAAAAGGGAAGAGCAAACCTTCACGGCTCAACCATTGTGAACTTCATTGTCCATTGACAACGATCCACCGCTTTCGGGTATTTTTTTTTTTTGTCCTCTTCTTTCTTCCGTTGTTTTGTATGATTATATCAAGTCATCAAATCAGTTGTAGGAAATGAATTAGCAATCATTTTAGATCTTTCCTCATCTCGCCAATGTCATTATACATTCTTACACTCGAGTTTGTCTATGCATGACAATGATTGTACTCTCATCGAATTTGTTCAATTATGCCAATTTTCCCACCAAGTAAGCAACAAGATGTTTCCAATGTGATTATTTTATGGACTAAAACATAATAGTATGTGTGAAAAAATTAAATAAACATACTAAGTTAAAAGACACAAAACCTACTTACTAATCGAACATAATTTCAATAGGTACTTTTTTTTAAATATTTACCTAGTCTATGTACAACTTTGCTACATAATAATTATAAAATTATTTAGTCTATATAACTTTTGTATATACATATTGTATAATTTTTTATTTTATAGTTTATCAAATTTTGGCATAGCCCAAGTCAAATCAATTCCTGACTCCGCCGTGGTTGTCACCTTATCCCCTTCTTTCAACCATGAGGCCAGAGAATTCCTTGGCATCGTCCCAGATTAGCGAGTGTTGATGTCAAAAGAAAAAATAATTGTGATAAGTTAAGATATCATTTCAAAATAATGAAGCGGAAGGGTTGTTGTGGAATTAAATTTCTTTTTCTTATCCTTTTTTCCGTTCCCTCCTCACAAATCACACAACCAATTACTAATTCATGCATACAATAAAATGGGAGTTTTGATTCAAAATATAGTTTTGAAGAAATATTCAAAAGTTGACCGGGTTTCAAAATTGGGCTTCCTTATTATTGTATAGATGATTTGGTTCTATAAATAACAAAGAATAAATTTCCATGTGACAACAAAATTAAAATGATTGGATGGCCTGTCTTTTATCAGACCAGAGAGAGAGATTTAGTCAGGGTGCACTTAAGACCATACTTCCCAAAATGGAAATCAAAAAAAGAGAACTATTAAGAGAAATGGAAGCAAAAAACGCAATAAAAAATATAAGAAAAATAAAAAATGATTGAGAAACTTAATATAAATTTTATTAAGAAGTTTTCATGAAATTTAAAGGAAACTTTTAAAAAACTTAGTGAAGACCTTTGAAAAACTTAGTGAAAATCTATATGAATAATTTCATAAATACTTAATTAAAACTAAGGGAAAAAAGTATATAAAAATTAATATTTCAAGTTTTCGAATAATTTCTCCTAAATTTTCTAAAAATTTTCGTCAATTATTTCAAATGTTTCTTAAACGTTTTTCAAAAATTTTTAAAACATTTCATTCAAGTTTTTTTAAAATTTTCAAACAAATTTTGTACTCATACCGAAAACGTGTTTTCCCTTGAGTTTCCGCCAACTATGCGTAAGAAATCCGGACTGCAATATTAAAAATTAAAAATTAAAAATTAAAAGGATCATGGCCCCAGCTAAATCAACACCACTAAAGGTCAAAATAATTAGATGAAATTTTACCAGTTGTAGTGTCATTTTGTCTTAAAAAAATCTCGAAAGGGGCATACACCTATAATTTAATATTGACATATTTTAGTGGCCCTCTTTTACTTGTTTTTTTTTTTTTACTTTTTTTTCTTCAATAGTCTTTTGGTATGACCTTTTTTTTCACCTTTTCATATTATTTTTTAAAAGAGTTTTTGTTCATCTTTTTAAACTTTTGTCAATTAAAATAGGTTTTGGATTTTTTTTATTTTTTGAAATTCGTTGTCTAGTAAATTAGTTTCAAAATTATTTTCGTCAAACGTACACTTGGTAAATTGATT
This sequence comes from Euryodendron excelsum, assembly GCA_033060915.1. Lineage (NCBI taxonomy): Eukaryota > Viridiplantae > Streptophyta > Magnoliopsida > Ericales > Pentaphylacaceae > Euryodendron > Euryodendron excelsum. The sequence continues at coordinate 8,336,913 of CM065379.1, read as the reverse complement.
TTGAAATTTGTTGTCAAAAAAAGTCAAAAAAAACCTCAAAATTAATAAACAAAAAGTATTTATGAAATTTTGAAACCATTTTTATATAAAAATAAAAATGATGACTTTATTTTTTTTATTTGATAACACGAAAACCAAAACTCATTTTTTTTATTTATGAAACTCAGTACACAAAAATCGAAAACGAACCAGTAATCAAAGAAGAAACTTCACCTTTGTGCCCTTGACAAGCACCCAGAACTCTTAATATCATCGTTTGTTGAATTTTGACAGAAAGTGACTGTTGGGAATAAACTAGCAAATAAGACAAGCCCATGGCCGATAAAGGAGATTTAAAAAATAAATAAAAGATATAGACATTATCATAACTTCAGTGGTAGTTGGTGACCTGAGAGATGATGCATCTAATACCACAACAGACACACAACACTGCCACTTCTGCAGATTCAACTGAAACCAGAGGAACCCAAGCAGGCTTTCTTGAACTCATCACTTTCAATCCTGTAATTGAACCTAATGTTAAAAAGAAAAATAAAAGGCACAATTACATTTTCCACCTTTACAGTTTAAAAAAAAAATCAAATAACCTCCTAATTTTGTAATTTATTTATAAAATAGATGAAATTTTAAAATATTTGATGAAATAACAAAAATGTCCCTGCAAAGGGCAATTCTTTATTTTGATATAAAATGATAAAATTGTCTTTTTAATTTTTTATTTTGAAAAAATAAAATGATAAAGTACTCTTGTAACAAAATTATCGTTGATTTTAACGATTTTTATTAATTTAATAGTTAAATCTATACCACAAGAATTTATGTATTCACTTTTAAATAAAAAATATGTCATATGATTATTGTTCAAACCACAAAGAAGTAAATTATAATCTATCGATACTATTATGAAGCAAACACTGAAATCCATTCATACTATTATGTGAAGCCTTTCAAGGTAGAGTTGAAATTTTTAAAAAACTTAATTAACCACCTGTGCTTGGAATAATAAAATTAGCGGGACAAAGAGCGAGAATAATGAGGAATAATGAGGCAATGGGCTTACATGTGTGTACCACTTCTAGTTACTCCAAAAAGTAACTAATTACCTTTTTTTTTTATTTTAAGTAATCAAACAAACCACTGGAATTCTTAAAAAATAATTTTCAATTTCCTAACCAAACAAAAGTAACTATTCTAGATTCTCTCACTTCATTTTTCTTCTGGCTTTTTTTTTTTTTTCCGGTCCTCCTTTTTAACTAAACTACGGATTTCAAACACTTCATTTTTCTTCTGTTTTTTTTTTTTCCGATCCTTCTTTTCAACTAAACTACGAATTTCAAACAAATTGTGAAAGACAAAGGTAGTTGATATCCTACAAACCGGTAATCAAAAAAGAAACTTCATCGGAGTGCTCTTCACAAGCACCCTGCGCTCTTGATATCACTGTTTGTTTTGAATTTTGACGGAAAGCGACTGTCGGGAATAAACGAGCAAATAAGCCCGTGGCTGAGAAAGGAGATTAAAAAAACATGAAAAAAATAAAAAAGAAATAAAAGAAATGGACATTATCATAACTTCAGTGGGAGTTGGTGACCTGGAGGTGATGTAATCATGTGACAACACTGCCATCACTTTCAATCCTGAAATTGAAACTAATATTAAAAATAAAATAAAAAGAATAATTACACTTTACTTGATGTACTATTTTTAAACTTATTAACCAAATAGATAAAATCTTAACAAATTTAGTAAAATGATAAAAATATTTCTATGAATGTCAACTTTTTATTTTGACATAAAATAACAAAATCGTCTTTTTTTATGTTTCATTTTAAAGAGATTAAATGACAAAAATAATTATGCGACAAAATTACTATTAATTTTAATGGTTTTTATCCGTTTTATAAGTATATCCAAACTATAGAGAGTTATATTTTCACTTTTAAACCATTTTATAAATTAGATAATTTTCACTCAAACTACAATGAAATAAATTATAATCTATCTATATTTACTATTATAAAACAAACACTAAAAATTTAGTATGTGAAGCCTTTCAAGGTAGAATTAGAATTTTAAAAAACTTAATTAACCACCAGTGTTTGGAATAATGGGGCTACTATGTACAGTTAGTGAGAATAATAGGGATAATGAGGTAATGGGCTCACACGTGTACCTCCACTTTTAATTATAAGTAACCAAATAAGCCAATTAATGAAAATAAAACTAATTGTCTTTAGTTTTTTTTTTTTTATGAGTAACCAAACAAATCAATGGAGTTTTAAAAAAAAAATCTATTCGTTTTCTTTTCCTTTTCCGAATACGACCAAACAAAAGCAACGGTTCAAGACTCTACCTTCTCTCACTTCATTTTTCTTCTCTGTTAATTTCTTGACAACTTCAATAACCAAATAAATTGTAAATCACAAAGGTAGTGGATATCCACCTCAAATCATGGGAGGTCTTACAATACAGAGGTCCCATCATTCCAACTAAAGGAATCAATCATTCTTTCTTGGCTTCGGTAATGGTACATGCTACAGATGTCAACTTGAATTTTTGAGGGAGCGAGACAGAGACATCAAAGTTCTGAAGGCTTAAACCAAGATCACATGTGTAGGTACCCACCCAATGGGCTCTAGGTGACACTCTACTAGTTTACTTGCCAGATTATGTGAATTCTTTGAATATCTTAAAGTTAATTATGGATCAAATCATATTCAGATAAATTAGTGTGGTGTCCTCACCCTCGCGGCATGTTCAGCGCCCCATTACCAAGCCTCGTTTAAATAGTTTCAAAAACTCCTTTTAAACTAGGCCCTCACAATTGCACTGCTCCCCCCAAAACGAGTATCTGTGCAAAACAGACTCCGCGCCTAGCACGACTCGAGGTCCTGCACCTCACTATCTAACAAGCTCAGGTTTCTAACTGTTTAACTTACCCTCGCTCGAGACCCCTCTCCATGGGCAGTGGAATGGAAGTTAGAACAAAAGGGACTGTTGAGCTGCGCGTTTCATGAGCGCGCGGGAAACCAATCCCTTCAACCAGTTAAGAGAAAGAGATTTACCTTCAGAACCACTCGAATACCGTATCTTAAGCATTAAATGCTGACCCGATGCACATTTAATGCAATAGACACGTAGCGAGCCATGGCTGGACAAGTGCCTGACTCCATAGCAGTGTGCATCCAATCGCCCACCGCGGCCGCTGACATAACTTCACCAAGTTATGATGACAAAACTCAGCCCTGTCCAGTCACAGAATGCCACATGTCCGCACATTGTTAATCACTACTTACTATAAATACTCTCAACACATTTATGACAGAAATATACAACCTAATCACATTTATTACACAAGCCCTCACTGGCTCATGAATCCCTCTCTCTTTCTTGTCTGCCCTTTTGATTATTGCCTCTCCACGACCAAAAGACTCGCAGTAACTGCCAAAACTTCCAGACAAGTCTCACGTAAATTAACTATAGGCTCTCAGTCCACTTACACAAACAACATGCTAAAGTATTTTCAAAGTTGAAGCCAACATACCAAAGAGTATAAATACAAAATGAGAAAATATAGCTAGGCAAGCTCTTATGGAAAAACCAACAAATGGTTACTATAACGGGAGCTCGGCCTTTTCAGTCTGGTTTGGATGCAAATGCAGATACAATAAACAATGTCAATCAGGCTGTCACATTTCACATAACTATCTAAATGAGAGTCCACTTGAATACAAGCTTCAACAGCCGCTACTGATAGGCAATTGCCGATTAATGAAAGCTAGCTGGTGGGTTCTAGCTAACCTAACCACCATCATTTTGCCAGGTTAAATAACCCAATCTCGATAGATTCATTCACCCCTATGCTAGGATGCTAGGAATTAAAAGAAAGGGTGACATTTTTAGCCATCATCTTCAGTACAGCCTCCAATTTGTTCAGAGAGACAAATTTTTAATGATACGGTACAGTAGTGCCAACTACTACCACTCGGATTCAATTTTCACGACAGGGGACCATCAAATTATACGGAAAGTAAAAACCATAACGGACTTAAAACCCAAAACAATTGGTTGAATGGCCACAGAATGATATGGGAGGGTTCCATTGCCTCAGAACATCTGCTGTTGTCCTAAGCTCAAAATAGAAGTTATCAATAGGAATGTACATTTAGTGACAACATTTCCTAATTAGTGGTTAAAGCAGTTGTCAAAAACCACATCATACTTTTTACTCTACCAGTGAACCCAAGTGTTTGAATGTAACTTATTTAATAATTTATAGTTTATGTTTATAATCTTTTTAAAATATATTTTGATGAGTGACTTAAAAAAATAGTTTATGTCTAATCACGTTTTAAAAAAAAAACTATTTTTAAGGGTAACTTTTTAAAAATAACTTATAACTTATAGGTTATGACTTATAATTAAGTGATCCAAACACCCTCTAAATACTAAGCATCTGTATATGTATATAAGAGGTCACTGATTCATTTTTAAATAAACAATTGAATTACCAACGAAACAGGAAGAAAGATTGCCAGAGGAATATCCAAAATATACATTTCTAGTATCAATATCATTTTGCATGACTCATGGTTTCTATCAGTCCCCCTGATCCCAACATACCGCAAAATCTTAGGACCAATGGTCCAATACACCAAAGAACTATAAATTCAAAATATCAAATGTTTCATTTGCCTTTTCAAAAACGTCATTGAAAAGAAAACAAATCATCAAAGGGCAAAGGGAGTAAAATTCTGCTAACCAAGTGATAATAACAGATGAGGAACAAAGGTGCAGGATCATATGATATGGTCTTCCTTAATTTTCATTAGGAGGCCATTTTTATCCAAAATTGGGGGAAAAAGAAAGAAAAAAAAGAGACGAATTATGATCATATCTAAGTATGAAGAAAAATTAATGAAGCAGTATGAGGAAACACGAAGACAAACCGTTTTGCACTTGTTAGAAAACTTGCAGACATCTACTCGTGTGTGGTTAACTTTATTGCAATGGACCATATAGATTGTTATCCACTTATAGACCATAAGTCTATGCACAAGCAAACTTGAAGATCTAAATCACAACAGACCATAAAAAGAGTTTGTATATATATAGGTGCCACAACACAGAACCTGCAGTCAGCCTAACCCTTGATATCTCCCTGCACAACAGCTACAGATTTGGTGTCTGATGACTCTGAATAGGATATTGAAATCAGCTCAGACCGATACTTTTCCGCCCCATCAACATTTACTCCTTCAACCAGATTCTCACTATTCAAATTTTCAGGTGAGAGTCCTGGGGCAAGATCCTTCTCTGGTAAACTGTAAGAGAGAGCAATTAGTGACTCCCGAGTCACGTCCTCAGAAACCTCCTTCCCGGGTTCCTCCTTATCCATAAAATGACAACCTTCCTTCTGCAAAATCATACTACATCATTTCTATTTTGAGGAGGGGTTGAGTAGAAAGGATAATTATATTAAGATATAAGCAATTATTTATAAAAAAAATTGATTGAGTTTCAGTGAAACCCAATCTCAAGTCATTCAATATACGTTTTTAATCTAGGCTTGCTCTCTGGTTATTTCAATCAACTTTATCTCCGAGGGTCAATTACGAAATCAATTTGAACGGTGCTGCAAAACAGCAATTAAGTTTTTCTTGTTTTTATTTTTTGAAGTACGTAAATAAGCAAATCTGGGTTCAAAGTTCTGCCTTTCATTCTCTACCACAGCAAATGACAAAGAATTAAAAGAATTTATTTATTTTATTGTGTATTGTCACATAGATCTTGCATACAGTTATCTAGGAATTGTATACCAAAGACTACAAAAATTTTATAACTCTTGTGGACTACAATAGTACACTCCATAATCACTGCCGGGACAACTACTACGTGTCATACTAAAGGATTCGGGCTAATTTGTGTTGCTACCAACAAAGATGACTCCTGTAGCCAAGCAAAAAGACAGTAGAGATGGATGTATGGCCACACCTGAGGAGCAACACAAGTCTGAAACCGTAACATGTTCGAGGTTTAAAAAGCTACAAATGTGGCATACCTTTGTAGCATTAGAACAAGTTTCTGCATTAAATTCACTTTTTCAAAGTCTCTTCAATGATCATATTTCATCAGAGATTCTCTCACAAGCAAAAAGAAATTCATGTTCCATTAAATTGAAGTTCGACTCATGAAAGCTCCAGTAGGTCATAGTTTAGGAGGACCAAAGTTATCTGAAGTGGTATATAGCACAACAAATGTACTCTCCCCCTCTTCCTCTTCTCAGGAATGGACCAATATTCACTGAAACAACCTTTAATCCACCCCCTCTCTTTCTCGATTTCATCAACATTCTAAAAGGTAAGGGCAAAAAAGAACAAGACTCCCAACCACTACAGGGCATTGATTTATCCACTCTGTCCCTTTTCCCTTCTTGATCCTAACAATTAAATTTAAAGGAAAATCTTAATTTTATTATTACAGAAATTTAGAAGATATACCCAGAAACCACTACTCCACCGATGGAAGAAAACTTTCAATTATTAGCTCCAGATAGTAAGAAAAAGAAGTAACAGGAAACATCAGAACCAACTAACAATTCCAGAGCAATAACATGGTCCAAATCAAATCTCAGCCAAAGCTGCTGACAATATAGAGGAGGACACCCTCAAATAATTCAACAATTCCACGGAACCTCCCTAGAAAGCCATACTCCTCAAGACTACACAAAAAGTGATGAACTAATTCACAACAAAGGTGCCAGAATGGAATGAGCACATAGAAGCTCGTGACTCTTTACGGTCCACCAATAACGAGAAAATTACTCCTCCACATCCATTTCCTATTTTGGAAATCTTACAAAAATATTAGTGACCACATTAGATTGAGATGTACACCTAAATGCAATTCAAAGAAGTAGCAGAGCAATTGACTGCCATTGCATAGTCCTCAGAAAAGTCCACCTGAGGGCTTTATTTACAAGAAAACTTCAACCAAAACTTCACCAATATTCCAATGGAAATAACAGATCTAACGTCATTGTTGCAGTCAATTTTAACATTAAATACACCTCATAATAGTCTTCAGTCATGAGAACTGCCAACAGCTATCACTTGTTGACCATCCAACAGCCATCATCCTAATATACTCCGTACTTTCATTCTGAAACTCCACAGGCACATTCTTAACAAAGCTTTATACATTAAAAAGGTAAGCTCTCAAACACAAATCAAAACTCCAAAATAGTAGGATAACGAACATGCTTCTATCTCATCAAATAATAGCTGAGTTAGTTATCCTTCCCTTAGTAAAAAATTCTTTTCACATATTCTCAAGCCTATTGGCAACCCAACAGAAGAACTGAAAAAAGAGATACTAAGCCAATAGAGATGCCAAACAAACCACTTCTAACTGGGGCAATCTTACTGCCTGTAGAGAGGCCCCATGCTTCCAACACAATAAATGAGTAATATATACAGAACCAAAGAGGATTTAGGACAAGCTACACCAACTTGGCTTCTCACATACAAGCCAAAGTTTAGTATTCGACACCTCACTGGAGCCAAATAGAACACTGACAAAACATGTTATCAAATCATAAAAGAGCACCAGCCAAACTGGGTTCCTTTCCTTCCAAATACACCCACAAGGCTTTCCAGCTTTCCAAATTTACTAGTCTTCTTGACCATCTCAATTCTTAAATTTGATAATCATGTACTAGTATGGGTTTAAAAACTTGGGAGTTTTAAGTGCTCACAAATATCATCTACTAATATGTTTGTCTGCATATTAGTTCCAATATCATAGATTTTTCAAGGACGATGTCACTATGAATTTGCTGCAAATAATACTACGTATTTCAAATGCACTAGAACTTATTCATGTTTGTGCTTTTTTTCATTGATCTTAGGGTTTTCAAATCTTTTTGCTCATTCTATTCTTCTTTTCGAAATTTTTGGCATCTCCTAAATGAACTTGACAGCTACAATCACAAGTCCAGCGAGACCATCTCTAATGCTTAATAGCACTTAGAATTTATATTAGCGTACAGTGTCCCAGATTCTTATTCATGCAAACTAGAATGACTCTTCTTCCAGTAAACATTGATTATAAGCCACAATATTTCATATTCTGCAAAACTCAATATGCTGGGCCAGTGCAATTAAATGAAAGGATTTACCCATATGAAGTATGAGTATTGAGGTAGTAAAATCTTTGCTTAACTCCCCAACAAATATACTACAAAGAGGCCATCAATCATTCAAACGTTAAAAAAAAATAACAAACACATATAACAGAAAATGTAACACAAAACAAGGGCCTCTCTTTATTTATGATTATCTTTAAAATTTTCCTATTGTTCAAGTGTGGAAACCAAATACCCCAAGCAAGGATCAAAATTTCGTTTCGAGGGGTCGTTTCGGTTGACTCGAAAACGAAAACGTTTCGGAAATGTTTCGAAATGTTTCGGAAACAATTCAAAAGTGACAAATATTAAAATAGTAAAATACAATCTTTTATATAAAAATTGTACACCTTTTATAAAAATTTTAAATTCGAGTTAATACAACTTATTATTTAGGTATATAGCATTGTGTTTTGGTGCATTTTTCTATATTTCAGTGTGTTTTGATTGTAATAATATTGTTTCATTATTCCACTAGTGTTTCGTTTCGATCCCTTAGGAAATGGAAACATTTCGGCCGTTTCGGTGGAAACCAATGGAAATTTTGTTTCTTAACCCCAAGACACACCAGATTTTCCTGTCAAAACAGGCAACCAATCAACAAAAGAGCTAGGGATCAAAAATATTTATATAAAAGATCCACATAATGAAGTTAAAAGGAAGTCATTCAATCTCATTTGACAAAATCGATTTTCGCATATCATTAATGGGAGTCAAAATCATCAAGGAGGTGGTACGATCTGTTAGTTTGCATTTGGGTCAATGGATTAGAAAGGTAGGAATTTACAATCCAACATTAAATATTATATTTCAACAAGATGTACGCGTAGATTCGAGAGCCATGCATTGATAAATTTCAAATGACAATGCGAAGGGATATCTGTAACCAATCCAAAACCGGTGTGTGGGTGTGTCTGTGTATGTGTGTGTGTCTTGGGGTGGGGTGGGGAATCTTTGTGAGACAGTAAGACACATATCCCCTACCTCCCCCATAGGTGTCACAATCCTTTAGCACTCACAATCTTGCCTAGTTGAAAATGAAATACTCACCAATTATCACGTGTGATACTATTTACCCTCTTCAACAGTAATGGATAAGAATCAATAAGCTGAAAATGTTATGGCAATGGTATACAACACTAGCCAATAATTGGAACTGATATAAAAATGTTAGATAACTAATGCGGAAACAAAGAACTAGAAGTTGTAGTCTTGCTAGATTCAGAAACCCCACTAGGAAATTTGCTTCTCCCTACTCTTTGATATGTACAATGGCAATCAAAATATCGTGTATTACCCAGTCTCTATCAGTCACGTTTAATGTCATAACCTTCCTCACACAAATGGGTCTTCTTTCATGTGATAGAATAGAAATAATAGGAATCAACAAATAATAGGGATCAATAACCGTTTCTTGAACATACTTCCATGTTCTCATGTTCACACTGAAAACTTTTTGTTTGACTTACATATAAAAGTAATCATAGAAAAAAAATTTCTCTTCACTGAAAATTCAAGCCTCAAAGGCCCTTTCAAAACCCCAAGTTGAATTTATCTATTAAATTCAAGGTGCCAATTAGGCGTATCTTTAACCCTAAGACCTTCAAAAACCCCGATTCGAAACAAAAATGAAAATAAAGCGAAATTGAATCTACTAGCAAACTCAAACTTGCAGAATACATCAAAGCGCTGTTTAATCTAAGTACTCCCATTACAAGAAGTAATCAAAATGGGGTCAAAGGTACCAATCACTGGTATATAACCAATTGAATAAATTCATATAGTCAGTCACAAAAACCCTGGCCAATAAATACACCTCCTCCTAGATGAGAGAGAATTTTAGAGAGAAAAACTCGAGAGAGAGAGAGAGAGAGAGAGAGAGAGAGAGAGAGACCTTCGTTTCTGAAGTACTGAGTGTTGAGCGAGTCTCTGCTTTTTCCTCTGCGCGTAGCCTTTTTACGCCTCTAACCTGATCTGTCATTAAATACCGTCTGTTGATTGGTTGGTGCAGGAAACTTCTAAAACTGTAGCCATGGCGGTTCGTCACGCGCGGAGGACCAGCCAGATAGAATATAAATGGTGGACCATGGTTGAGGGTAAAGAAAAATAGCCGTTGCGGTAGTTTCTTTTTTGGCCTTTGTGACTCATTTTAGAGTTAATTTCAATTTGCTCCTCTTACTTTAACTCAATAAATATATACACCCTTCACAATTTAAAAATGTACGCTTACACCGATTATACTTCAAAATAAAGTATACATACACCCCTCACACTTTAAAAATCAACACTTACACACCTTGTACTCCAGAATAGAGTGGAAGTATTAATTTTTATGTGCAATTTAACGGCAAGAGTAAGTCACGCGCCCTATATGAGACTTGGCATTCTTTCTTTTTAAAAGTCAAAAATGACTTTTATGCCCTTAAAATTATATATTTGTAAAACATTCACAAGGACATGCAACTACCCACGGTTATAGACCCACCCATCTCTCTCTTCCTCTCTCTCTCTATTCCTTTTTCCCATTCACGGTACAAAAACATCTCTCTTCCTCTTTCCCCAGCCGGGCGTCCATATGCTTGGAATAGGAAAACAATATTGTTCCAAAATTCTTTATTCAATAGATCAAAATTCTGAAAAATTATGTATATAAAAACATCCAATAGATCAAATTTTTTATATTTATATAAGAAGCATTGAGGAGAAGTTTTCACCAAATGAATTTACTTATGGATTCAATGGAAGTTAACCTAGGGCCCATGTTGATTTTTTATGGCAGTAGTGCTATTGATTTTGAAGATCTAGCAGGTGGGATTTTTCAAAGATCAGGTTCTATGAAGTCTACACTATGTTTGGAATGGTGGAATTTGATGAGATTAGTATTTTAAAATAGAATTTGATATGTTTGGAATAAATAAAATTTAAAATGTGATTTGATTTGATAGAATTTGAAAGGAAAAAACAAAGTCGTCTTAAAATTCTTTAAAAATAGTTGAATTTCATAAGAATTGAAATTTAAAAAAGTCTAATTACCCAAATTGTTCTCATTTCTTTTAGAATTTTTATTTGTTAACCTATTCTAGGGGCATCATTGTCTATAAAATTCTTTTTTTTCCCAATTCTTAATCAAACCAAACAAAAAAAAAAGAATTTCTTAAAAATCCAAACCTTTTAATTCTGATGATATCCAATCACAAAAAAAAAAAAAAAATTCTTTAGAAATTCTTTCCTTTCCTTTCCTTTCTCATTCTGAATTTCAATCCCTACGCAGATTTGGTTCCAAATAGAGTAAAAGTTGGAAAATAATGTCTTTGTTCTCTCCAAACTATTTAGGGGATGCAAAAGCAATTGGGTGTGTATACGTGTCCATTTGAATATTATGTATATCTGCCCATTTGAATAGCCTATATGCGTACATATGTATATATGCATTTATAGAAAAAAGGAGAGAGATGGTTGCTGGTGACCGGTGGTGGAGAAGAAAGGGGCCGACGGTGTTGTCTAGGTTTTTTTTTTGTTTTTTGGTTTTCCTGTTGTCTCCCTAAATGCAGGGGGTGTAAATTTAGACAAAGAAAAAAGATAATTATGATATTCTAGTTGGTCCATTAACTCGGTTGACCGTTGCACTTTACTTATAAAATTCAAGCGGTATAAGTGTAAGTTTTCGAACTACGTGTCTTTTTGAATTAAGTAGAACGAGGTAAAGTGAAATTAACCTTTCTTTTTATTAGCTTTTAGTTTTTTTATAAATCAACAAATTCATGAAAGGTAAAAAAAAGTTTTGAATTGAAGTTAAAAAATTACAGAAAAGTAATTTAAGACTAGTAAAAATTTGATCCAAACAAGAAAAAAAATAAAGTATATTACCTAGTATTGACTATCGTATCCCAATCTATTTATTAGATTGTTGAGCTTAGTTGATGAACTTGTGAATGTCCGTTCTAAGGTGGGTCCAATATTATTGTGTTATGGGCTACCCTTGGCAATTCTCTTGTGTTATTCAAATGAGTTACTTTTTCTTTTTTTTTATGTATTTTTTAATTTTAAACTCTTAGTTGTGACTGGGCCACTCAAATAAAGGTAGAATTCAATCATATATTATCACAATCATTTCCGAGTTACACCTGCAATGTCCAGAAGCCAATTTATTCGCCCAAACATTTCTTCAAAATCACAACTTCTTAACAAATCAATGCATGCAAGCACAAAGAAAATCGTCAGGTTAGAAATAATAATGGTTTTAGGTAAGAATGTCAACCTCACCTACGTGACATGCATTTGTTAATGCCACGTCATCATTACGGTCTTCATGAGCTTGATTCCATGTGCCAGGCTCCTAAAATGACACATTGATTAATGACATGACTCCACATGCTTCTTTTTAATGTCAAGGCTCAAGTATTGATACAAATCCAGCATATACGGTAAGAAAATAAGGTCACTCAAAGTTGCACAAATAGGAGTAATAACTCTCATGTAGTCTAGTTTCGTACAAATTCAGGATATACAGTGAAGAAAACAAAACTTTTTACAAATCAAATGCTATGGCTACAGGCATCAACGTAGATGGGTGGAGAAAGACTCAAATAAATAAATATATGTATGCACGTGGTGGAGGATTACCCAAATTGGGTCTCTCTCTCTCTCTCTCTCTCTCTCTCTCTCTTAAACAAAAGACCTAAATTCTCCATTGTGTCTCATATCTCATTTTCTCTCCCTTCGTGACCTTCTAATTTCCACTGTATATCTCCTCCCTTGCCCTTCCCCCCTTCATATGTTGTTCTCCCTATTTGAGAGCAGTCAAATGGAATGGATTTTTTTTTTTATCAAATGTGATGTGGAAAATGATGTGTAGTGATTGCAAAGGTAAGAGATGTGGGCGACATTAGAGGTCGTGAATATATGTGTACCTTCTAGAAAGTATGAGAAACACTCAATAAACACTAAACCAAGTAGAGAGCAAAATGGAGAGGATCGATGGTAACCGAGAGAGAGAGGGGCGGGCAGTGAATTGGAGAATTCATTTGACACTTGATGGATCAATGATAAGTTGATGTGATGATCTTCGAAGGAGGGATGAGACCTTTATATATACAACTAGTGTGAATGGAGGGGACAACCTATGGAGGGATGTTCCTTTCATCCTCAGAGGATCAGTCCTAAAAAGATCAAGAGAATCAGCCCTACATCCAGGATCATGCTGAGGGAGGTGTGATATTTCGAATGCAGAGTTGACCTCAAGTATTAAAGGCCTTTGTCTCTCCCTCTTTGGTGATATCATTAAAGTATCTCGAGATTTCTCTCTCATTGTGGTTAGTCTGGGAGATCCCTCTAAGCAGAGGGCTTAGCACCCTGATAAACCTATGGATCTTAACCTCCAAATCACAAGTCTCTAATGATCTCGTGTGAAGGATTATGGCTGGCTAGAGGGGCGTCCTGACTTATATTGGAGAAACATATCTTTGGACTTTGCTCAAGGTCCAATAATTTGGAGTTATCAAAGTATGTGTTTTAAGGATCCTATGGCAAGGTGGTCCAAAGGTGATGAAGAATTCTTAAATACAGCTCCATGTCTCATGCTTAAGGTAGGATGAAGGATCCTTGAATCTTGTTGGGCGAGTTGCTTGGTGTTGGGTTGGAGGAGATCACAACCTATATAGGTTATGACTTATGTACCTGTAGGTAAACAATTATAGATACTTTTATTTATAAAAATAATTTCATCACAATATAATGACTCGTGTTATCCTCCAATTTATATTTTATTTTTTCTAACCAATTGTCTAGGTTAATTTAGACAAAACTCAACTAATTCTAAAATTTTTATAATTTTTTTTGCCATAGAAACTAAATAATTACCGAAAGAGAACCTAGGCCGCACATCTTGGACCATCTACTCGTAATGATTGCTAACATCACTACAATATATATGTATGTTATACAAACAGTTTTGAAAGCTTGGCTGGTGGGCCAATTGTATTGGTAGAGAGAGAGAGAGAGAGAGATGAAAATGGAAAACAGCAAACATTTACAAAGAATGAAGAAAACGACAATTGCTTCACAACTTCTGAAATAAGGGAAACTTAATTTGACCGAAATCTAGGGAAAAGTGTTTGTAATTTATCCTAAAATTTAATGCATAATAAGGACCCCTTTTGGGGACACTCGTTAACATATAGTTCATTAGTTAAAAAAGTTAACTTATAGTTTGAGATAATTGCTATAGCCCCACATATAAAAAATAAAGAAGACAATTGCTATTGCCACGAACAAAATGACAGCTTCCACGATTTTTATTTTTTCACTTCTATGTTTCAGCTTCCAGAGTTAGTTTCGTTACGCAGTGGCACGATACAGACTACAGACACAAACCTACCCTCTCTCCCTCGTCACGTGCACCGTCTCAACATATCATGTGAGCTCTCTGCGCCGAGCGCTCTAATTATTGGGATTGGTTCTCTTTTATACTTAATATTTAAATTTTTTTTATATTTTTTATCTCATTATTTCTCGTATTACTCATTCAAATAATAATATTATCTTATTTAAATATATACTTTTATTTATTATTAAAAATATTAACAAAATAAAATTTTAAATTTAAATCAAATAATAATATTATTCGTTAAATTTTATTTATTAATATGTGACATAATAAGATAAAAAATTTGAATAATTCTAAATATTAAAATTTGAAATTCTTATCATCTCCTGATCTTAATATTTAAAAATTTTTAAAATTTTTATCTCACTATTTTATATATTAATTATTTAAATTTAATAAATAATATTATATTATTTAAACTTATGATTTTATTTAATAATTAAAAAAATTATTAAAATGAGATTGTAAATTTAAATTGAATAATAATATTATTTATTGAATTTCATTTATCAAATATTCCGATCCCCTAATTATCACCCTGGTACGGTCCAGCGTCCACCCACGCTCTATCTCTCTGTCTCTCTCTCTTCACACCTATACTGCTTCTCAGTCAGCTGGGTTATCACCCCCAAACAAAACAAACCCCTCATTGACCCTCCAAATCGGTCTTTCAACCCGCCATTTTAGGTTTTCACACGGAGAGCGAGAGATATAGAGAGATTGTGTGTCTGCTTGTATATGTAGAATCTAAGCATGGGCTGTTTACAGTCCAAAACCGCCAACGTTCAGTCCCCAGACCAAGAACCCTCTCAGCCTGATTCCAAACCAGATCTAGGTGAACCCGCTTCTTCATTCTTCACTTATATATATGCATATTTGTGTGTTTTTACATTCTAGTTGTATTTGGTTTTGTTTTCTGAATATTTGAATGTTGGTGGAAGGTAATGGAGAGCAGTTGGATCAAGATCAAGTTCCTGCATTTAAAGAGTTTGGTCTTTCCGAGCTGCGGGCGGCGACGAATGGTTTCAGTAGTGAATTGATCGTGTCGGAGAGTGGAGAGAAAGCTCCCAATGTTGTTTACAGAGGCAAGCTTCGGAACAATCGGTTTGTTGCCATTAAACGGTTCTCCAAGCAGTCCTGGCCTGACCCTCAACAGTTTGTGGTAATTTTACAGTTCTTTTCGCCATGTTGGGTTTCGTCAGCGTTGACTTTGTCTAGCATCTTGCTTTTTCTTTTTTTTTTTTTTTTTGGGGGGGGGGGGGGGGGGGGGGGGGGGGGGGTGTTCGGTGTTTAGGAATGCATAGTTTCTTTAATTGGTTTCCCGTTCTTTGTACTGAGTCTATGTTGGTATGAATCCTTTTGTTGGGGTTTTCAAATGTTTTTCTATTGATACTAAACTAAAGACTATTTTGGGTTGTTAGAGTTGACTTCGTTCTTTAATTGTGCCATTCTAGTTGGGTTTGTTCAATTCGTGCGTTGTTAATTAATCTTGATTAATGACGTTGCCCTTTTTTTTTTTTTTTTTAAACTCTGAATAGTCTATGGCATTTTCAGGTTTCTGTGTTGATTCTTTTACTTTTTGTTATGATATCCTTTTAGGGTTTTGAATTTATTTACTGCTGATGAATTTTTTGTTAGTGACATTGTCCATCACTCTGTTGCGCTGTTGTTGTCAATATTTGTTAATTTTCTGAAATTCTTGGCGCGATTCTGAATACATCTTAATATATTATTGTATTTCAATGATGCTGTCAGTCAATATTTTTAGTGGTTGGTATTGGTCCCTTTTGATTTATGATACATGCAGGACTAATTAATTATTTTTCAAGGGCTTTATTCATCCTAGTTTTGGTTTTATAGGTGCCATATCTTTTATGTTTCTTGTGAAGTTCGTGTTGGTTTTTGTTAATTATGTAAAAGCTATTTTTTTTTATTTTTATCTCTCAATGACATCATTTTCAGGTAGAAGCTGCTGGAGTTGGCAAGGTTCGGCATAAGAGACTGGTGAACTTAATTGGGTGTTGTGCTGAGGGAGATGAGCGTCTATTGGTGGCAGAATACATGCCCCATGACACACTCTCAAAGCATCTTTTTCACTGTATGATTTCTCATCTTTTCATTGTTATTGCTTTCTAGAGTGATTTAAGAGAGGGTGTCCTGTCCTAGTTGAAGGTCTGATTTATAAGTTATATGCATGTCTGTTTATATACTATGGGCACGATTGTTTAAACTTAGCCTAAGACACCCTAATAATCAATGCTCTTACACCCCTCAACAACTGCTGTCAAGATTTATAGTTTGTCAAGCTTATTCTTGGATTTTGAATGTTCCCATACTGCTGTCTGTGCGTGCCAAAAATCAAGTGAATTGTTGCTGATAGTTGTCCCATGAAATCAGACGCTACATTAGACTTTTGGTTTTGATATTGCATAAAAGAAGTAAGTTTATGAGACAGGTGCTCATATCCAATGGAGTGCAAGAGAGGTATCTAATCCAATAGTGATCCTAGTCAAAGATGAGTTTCCTAAATGTTATCAAGTGGTATGTGATTGCTTTTCTTGATCCACGTGAAACTTGATGCCTGCCAACCATTTATATGTAATTCTTATTCGTTTTTGCTATCTTTCTCTTTTCATTTCATATTGATAGAAAATAATATTGCAAACCTTAGCCATAATGAATGGACATGCCAAACTAGGCCTCCTATTTGGTGAATCCCTCATAGTTAATTGAACATTCCAAATTAATCCTTTGAACCATTTGGGATCATTTTACAACACCATAAGTTGCAACAGATGCACCTCGTCCCATATGGTGTCATTTTGGCTTTATGTCTATGTTGTCATTTGGGCCTCCTATTTGCTGAATGCCTCAAATCATTTTTTTATTTATACATTTCTGCTAATTGGAGTTAAGAGTAAGTGGTTAAATAGTAATACCATATCAAGATTTGTCAAAAGGGCATTGATTGTCCCTTAGGAAGGGAGCTGATGGAAATTCTTAGTTGGATCTTTTGTTATAATCATTTGAAGTGCTGTTAAGGAGGGACTTTCCAGTCAATAGGGTATTTGTTTCCTTTTTTCATGATAGTTGCCTTCTTTGTATGGACCATAGTGACAGATAAATGCTTATTGATTAGCCATTTGGTTAGTAGTGGCTAGGCTAAGAAGAATACACGGACACAAGACGATACAGACACTTCGATGCGGCCATTTTCAAAAATTGCAAGACACTACATGGCTGGAGTACTGCAAAATTAAATATTTTATGTAATTTTTTATATGTTATATATAAAGTATTTCACCCAAAGATAATTGAAAAATACAATATAGCACTAATTAGAATTAAAAATCATATATTCTATAGTTTAAACATCAAATTTGATATAAAATTACATTACTTTTATTTTACCATTAGATTCCAAGTTATTTTTTTCACACTTGCAACATGTTTCATATGTGTAAGTGATGGATAAGAGTGTCCCAGTAACGGACACGCGTGTCACTCAGTGTCCGAATCTTGTCCGGTTTCAGAAAAATAATGAAATAATAGGACACGTGTCGGGAGTGTCCGATGAGTGTCATGTCCAATACGGACATGACACTTTCTTAGAATTGTCCATGTTTCTTAGTAGCTAGCTAATGCCCACTAGGTGTAGGATTTGTACGGTGAATCAAGAGATGGTGGATCAGCTTTCCCAACATGGTGTGCTAGCTAGGGTATTAGTAGCTGTCTTGTGCTGTTGGAATTTGTCAGGTTATTCTTAATCGATATCAGATATGATAAGCAAGTGTGACTTAATGATAGGAGCTGGTAGAGGAAGATAATTTCAAATGTTGCATATGTGTCTCCTCTAATATCTACTGTAGGGATGAAATACAGGGCTCTTTGAAGCTCAAGAATTCAACATGCTTGATTCTTGTGTCTAAGAGTCTCTTCCATGAGAAGAGTATGGTTCAGATCCTCTTTGGCTTCATTAAAAGCCTTTTAATTTCCATTAATCCAACTGTTCCAAAGAAATTTGAACCAAAAACTCATTTCTCAGTGCTTTAAGGAGGATTAGCTTTCCATCTTCATCGGCATTGGACCTTGTATGCCAGTTTATACCGGGACTTGCCCATATGTTATTCAATTACTTTGTCATTCTTAAAAAGGATTGTTTTGGGGTTTACATGCCAAAATGTATTCATTTTGATAGTTGTGTGCACATAAGAAGGCAGGAGGAGGGAAAGAAAAAGAGGGGGGGTTGTGTTTGTTGGTTTCTACTGATTAGGAACATTTCTTCTTGTTCTTGTTCTTCTTCCTTTCCAACTTTTAATTTCTCCACTAGGAGTGATCCCAATATCCTTGTTTGTGCAGATTGCAAAAGCTTCCATAAAATTTCTTCTTTTGATCTTTCTACTTGTGTTAAAGTTATGATTAGTTCCTACCATGATTTTAGGCCCTGCTAGCTGCCATGTTTAAGGTGTATGAGAATCTAGAGAAAACTCCCTGTAAAATAAAATATAATTATAATACTTATCTATGGGACTGTAAAAAATTTCATTTATTGTAGATAAATTTATAATTCTCTCAAATGTCAAGGGCTTTTTGTATTCAAAGCAGAGCAACTTTAAGACATTTAACTTATGGCCCAAATTTTGAAAGATGTAATTGTGACTGTTCTGACATAGCCTGTTGAATTAGGTTTTCTTTAATTGTTTACATAAAATTTAGTTCATGTAAATTCTAAAAATATAAATAGATAAATAGTTTTTTATAGAACAGCATGTTATAATTAAAAGTATCTGCATTCAGATTAATTACTTCAAATCATTACTTATTCATATGCACCAGCTTTGTAACTAAACTGATCTTCATGATTGAACCTTCATTTATTTATTTTTCATTTTTTTCTTTTTCGTTTTTGTTTTTGTTTTTGTTTTTGTTTTTTGCGGGGGAAGGTTGGATACAATGATGTGGGGTGTGTCCGGGTTTGGATGGTTGTTCAGGTTTCTTTTTTGTTGCCATTGTATATTTTTCCTTGTCAAAATTGTTGTAGGTATATGTTTCCTTGGAAGTACTATCTGGTTACAAACAACTAATCATTTGGTATCTTGTTTAATTCGAATTTACACCCTCTTTTTGAACCATTTCAAGTGAAGATTATGTAGGTTTTTTGCCGGCAACTATGTCATTTTTGGCAAGTAAGATGAAAAACTTTGAAGTATAGAAATGTGACATCTGAAGAAATACATAATTTGGGGAAGTTCCTCATCATTTGAATTGTGAGAAGGCAATTAAACTTGGTAAACAACAGCTGTCGAGAGAATATTACTAAAGTATATAATTCTTTTGTGGTTCTAGTATGCTCTTTTGTTATAAAACAAATTTTAGGTTTTCAAAAAAAAAAAAAAGGAAAATTCTCCTGTTGCATGCTCTGCATAGTTTCTTCTTTGTTTATTCATATTCTTTCTTCCCCTCACTGTGGAATCTTTTTAACTTGGCTAGTTCCTTCAACCTGTTTTGATAACTAGAAGAAATTTCAAATAATTTGTGGTTCATTTTACTAATGCTTGTTGCTTGTTATGTTCTTTTTCTGTCTGTAAAAAATGAGTGCCTGAGATTTTGTTTTTCACTGCAGGGGATAAACAACCTCTGCCATGGGAAATGCGTGTCAGAATTGCGTACTATATTGCACAAGCTCTTGATCATTGCAATGCTGAAAATAGGAAAATCTATCATGATTTAAATGCTTACCGAGTTCTTTTTGATGAGGTACACATTTGAATATGATGTCTATTTCTAAAAAGAATTAGTCTTATCTGAAGTACACTAGTTGTTTTGTCAGTAACTTTTGAAATATGAATGCATGAGCTCCTGAGGTTTGGTGAATATTTGAGTGTGTGTGGCAATGTGGAATCCACACAATGGAGTTGGAGGCCATCTTAGTTTAAAATTTGTGTTACGGTGGGCTCTAATTCCAAATCCAAGGCATGAATTCCATGCTGCCAAAAAGGTAAGAGTAATTGTGCTATTTGCCATGCTACATTTTGCCATCTAGCTCCTTATGGAACATCTATGTGGTACTGATTTATGTCTTCTGTAATATTCTTGCAGTCAAAATAACTTATTCATTGAAAATGTTAACACGGGGATATAAAGAGAATGAAGTACCTGCAAAATAAATTTGTATGTAAAGTTAAATAAAATAAAAAGATAGTAAGCGTGTTGTCTGATACCTTAAAGTTGTGAACTGACCTGAAAATGAGCGATGTGTGGGAATGAACTGCACTCGCACTGTACTAAAGGTTTGGGATTTGGAGCATTTTTTCAATCTCAAAGAAAGCTAGAGTGGACAACATTATCAAAAAAAAATTACTAATTCACACCTTGACAGTTGATATATTTTAAGAAGCAAAGTTTAGGATTAAAAGTAGCTTGGTCTTAGCATTGCATAAAACACATTCGAAGAAATATGTTCGGGAAGTTACTTGTGAAGGAGTAAAAACAATAGATTGACAAGATAACCATCGGGAATAGGGTAAGTGAATCTGCAGAGGAAATGAGATGAGACTGGGACCTTTAGTTCTTTATGATATTTGTGTGACACAGGAAAGTTTGGGCAAAATTAGTTGTGGAATATTTTCTGTGGGGTGATGTTCTTTTCATTGTGACAGAAGTTACATTGAGAATGAAAGTTCAAAGACACATAGCAGGAGGAGGAGATTATTATTTTAAAAGAAAGTGAGCAGTAAATTAAAGCCAAAGAAAATACTGGGGTTACCCAAAAAGCGCTACCCTTGGCCATCCTTAATCATGCTTTTGGACTCTTTTATAGCTCAAGTCTTCCCCCTCTTCCTCCTCTGTTTACAAAATGTGTTGTTTCTTTAGAGTCATAGACATGCATAATTGCTACTTCATTATAGATTTATAATATTTAATATGAGAATATGTTTGTGTATTGTTTTGCTAACATGTTTGGTCAGGCATATGCTTAAGTACTAGCTTATATTTAAGCAATTGTGTTTCTAAATATATGTGAAATTTGAAAAACTAAGTATACTACGTTTTGCCATGTCTTGTGCTCTGAAGCGATGCCTTTTGCTTACCTAACAGAGAAAAAGAATTTATCAAAAATAATAGGAAAAAATTCAGGCTGCTGTGTATCATGTGGCTAAATTATTTATTCAGCAGTATTTATTATATTTGAATTTGCAAATATGTTTACGTTCATGGATGAGGATTCTTTTCATCTGGATTACAAATGTGAGCCATTTTCCCCCACAGTGCTCATTGTTCAGATATAACGGAATGCATTCCTCCATTCACTATTCAGAACATGATGTATTGCTCAGTTTTGTTTACCTATTGGACTTATTCCATCTAGCAGCGAACATGCTGCATTCGTGTTTTCTGACATATACAATGTATCTGGGTTTTGCTAAATTTATTTGTTATTATGCCAGGATGGTGACCCCCGATTATCTAGTTTTGGTCTTATGAAAAATAGCCGAGATGGGAAAAGTTATAGCACCAATCTGGCTTATACTCCACCAGAGTTTTTGCGTACTGGTACATCCATATCTTTTCACTATGTTTTTTGGATAATTGAAATATGCTTCTTTTCTATTTTTCTGTCGATGGATTTAGTTTTTAGGGGGTATGCTTCTCATTACTTTATGTAGTTCTAGTGTGCTGCTATAATTTGTTTATATTTTATGTTTTATCTTTTTGGGTTATAACTTATGACTAATAATTTTTTTTTAAATGTTATATTTTGTGTGGTGTGTTTAATTACTGGAAGATGATGACATACGTCACTTAAAAATAGTAGGTTTCAATTTTCTCCTGTATCCAATATGTTCTTTCCATGTTAGGAATTGGATGGTGGGATGTTGAGGTCTATGTTTCAGCATTCATGATGTCATGTATTATGGACTTTATGATAATAATTTTTAACCTGTTAACATGGGGGTTTGTGTTACCATAATACTACAATACCCTAGCGATTTACTTTTTTGAAACGGCATTTTGAAACATTGTACACTATTTTTCAAAACAGTAAATTTTGCGAACCAATGCGATTCCAAACTTTTTTCCTATTTATTTTGTTAAAATCACCTAACAAGGAAAAAAAAATCAAATATAATGAACCAAAATATGGAGACAATAGAATTTTGGCATAACAATATGCAAAAAATATACTATTTCTGGAATGTGTTTTTAGATGATTAATTTGAAAAAACAGACTATATTTTATTAAATGTCTAATTGTTAAAGAAAATTGTTCTAGAAGTACCTTAATTTTAATAGCATAATTTATACAAGTCTAATCTTAGCATACTATATTTTAGAACATGTGGCGTACCACGTTTCTGTTCCACGTACCTGAACGATTTGAGTTCTAGGTAACATAGGTTGGGGTTGATTTTCATCATGTCACTTATATGGAAATCACCACATAATTGAAAAATGTGGATATTTTATTCATTTGTTGATTAAATCAATGTAAGCTCAGACTACTAACGTATACTAGGAAATTCTAGGGGAAAACTATTAGCTGGAGTAAATAGGGACTTTTTTCCCCTTCTGTTTTCTTTGTTCTTGCAATGACATTCTAGTATCCAGCCATGAGTGCCAATGACATCAGTGCTTCGAGCATATGGCTTTCTGCGTGAGCGCTTCCTTTCCGATGCCTGACACATGGCTTTAGTTGAATTAGGAAGAAGAATTTATTCTTGGTGACCTGTGAGTTCATTGTGAGATCTATACTAGGAATGTAGGACAAGGATTTCGATGGTGGTGTCTGTTATGGGTATGAAGTAGCTAACAGGACCTCCGAAAAATTGATTGCAGTATAACTATGGGCACGGACATTGACTTGGTGTTTGATACGAGCCCCCAAGTTTCCAGCAAAGGGCAAAGTTTCATGTGGATTTTGATGAGTGCATTCCTAGAATTTGTCCACCATTTAACTGCAGTTTGGGACCATCTTTTGTCTCAAAAGTGTCAAATTTTTTGGAAGCCACAAAATCCAGAACTAGGTATGTGATGAAAAATATTGCATTGCTGCATCAAGAGACCAAACTTAAAGGAATTCACTATTTCAGGCTCAAAGAAAATAGTTTGTGTCTTGAAATGACTAATATGTTACTGTTGATTGTATCTAAAATTAAAAAATAAATTAAACCTTGGCTAGTGTTTACAACAATCTTTCTTGCAGAGATTTTAGCTCTAGGGAAGATTGGAAATAATGGTAACGATGTGGCAACATATTCCTTTTAACTCTGGAGATAATGGTAGTAGCGTTGCACAAAATTCCTTTTGAAAAGGAATATGTTTTCTCTAATCAAAAGAGTGGGTTAAAGAAGGTTTGCAAGTCCTAATGTGATTGGGTATGGATACATTAAAAGCTAAGAAGCCAATATATAGATGCAGGATGCAGACACAACACAATATGGATATGCCTACACAACTGTCAAAAAATCAGGACATGGACATGGCAAGGAGACTACGTTCTCGCACGCTCATGTGTGAATTATTTTGTGTTTTTGTATGTTGGAAAAAGGTTGGGAACAAATGCCTATTGTCCACCCTTCAAAGTATTTGGAAAGAAATACAAGGCCAGTAAGGTTTAGGGGTTAGAAGATAAAATGTGAATTTGTAGATGAAAAATAAAGGGAAAAGGAGGGTTAAGAACAAGGGTGGTTTGAGTCCACCCCAACCTAAGTGGCTAGTGTGGCCTTGCCATCTACGTTGAGCCTTGTCATTTTCCTCTTCTTTTTGTTTTTCTTCTCCTTTGTCTGTACACTCTTTATTTTAGAAACTATTTTGGAGTGGTGGGAGAGAGGAGACTTTGTTCAACCAGATTGCCCCTTGTATTTTAAATCCATATTTCTTTATAAAAATTCTAATATCTGGCCCCCTCCCCCTTTTTTGCCCTCCTTAAAGTTGTGCAAGGCGCCAGATAGGTGTTACGTCCTGTGTTTGTCAAACTTAAAAGTTAAAACAGATAATAATAGGAGTGTATGACACCTATGCGTCCAAAGTGTCTTAGCGTGTGTCCAACATGTGTTGTGTCCAACACTTCGATAGTAAGTGCATCTATGTTTCCTAGGTTAAGAATAAAGAAGCAGAAAAAAGAAGATATATTAAGGTGTCTCACCTCAATGGAAGAAGAAGAGTTTCATTTCATTGTCTGGGATTTAGTTTCTTATCATAGGTGTGTGTGGTATCTCACTAACATAACAGTAGTTCAACAGCACCATGCTCAAGCCAACTTTGTTCTTGAGCAATTGGCATGTGTGCCATGCATTTGTAGTGATAGACATATTTGTGAAACTTGCTTGAAGTAAGCACTCAACAATTAATATAAATGTACTAAATATTGACGACGACTTGAGAAGTGGACTTTAAACTATCTAAATTAGCTAAATTCGAATTATGTTATCAGCTAAGTTCAAAGTATGTTATTAGCTGAGTTCCAAGTATGTTATTTTGACATGAAAATGCATCCTTTTAGGCTATTTAACAGGCTTGTGATAGAGCTAGGTTACGGGAAGTACTATTACACCTAGCTTTAACATTTTAGTTAAGCCAGAGGCAAAGCTTCAGTATCACTTGCACTCGATCCAGTCTCCACCAAACCAAGCTCCAACATCCCAATACTCAACTCAACTCAGCTTGTTTGCAGCTTTAGGAGATTTCTGCAATATCTGTAATCAATGGGCAGTGATATGAGTTAGATGCCTTGAAATTGTGAGGCTTATAGAAGGACTTGGTCAAAAATGTTGGTTTCCTCACAATGTTTTGGGGTTCTACTGTCCAATGTTGTTTTAAGCTGTCAGATGGGACTATAGTTTCTCGGTAATTTATAATTTCTTCCTGGGCTTGTTTAGTTAATTCCAGTAATACCATTTCTGGTCTAAATTGCTGATGCTGTATACATTACTTGAGATTTAAGAACTCATATCCAGTCCATGTGATTCGGGTGCTGACTTTTTTGCAGGTAGGGTCATACCAGAGAGTGTGGCCTACAGTTACGGAACTGTTCTGTTGGACCTTTTGAGTGGAAAGCATATCCCTCCAAGCCATGTATGATACATTGAACATTCTGTTACATATGCCATCTCAGTTGTTCTCCACTCTTTTAAGTTTCTTCTTCAATTTGGGTCTTCTTGATATTCATGTTGTGGTGCTATATGGGTAAAATTTATATGATGATATAATTAGAATATAAACTTGGGGAGTGGGACAATGGCCATAAAGCTCCAGCCAAGAGGAAAGTTTTGGAATTGGGATGGCCAGTTTTCTTGCATACGGGTTATTCTTGACATTCTTGTAAGAATTGATAAGCTTTGCATGGGTAAAAAATGAGATGTACAACTAGTACCTTGTCTAGGCATAAGTTGGCTCCACAATGGAGCAAACTGGGGCTGGGGTGCAGCATCCCCATCGCCTAAAGAGAAAACAACATCTGAGTTGATTAACTTTTTAATACTTGATTCAGTTCAACTCTGAAGAGTTTGTCCACTTTGAAGAGAAAGAGGTTCTTAAAATGAGCTAGGTGGGCTCTGAAAATTTGAGCCTGAATCTGGGTTTTGACTAGTAATTTAAATCTTTTTGGTTATATGTTTGGAAGTGCCTAAACTATCAAAGATCCAAGTTGAATTTGGACCCTCATTAAAAAAAGTAGAAGCATGTCTTGATTTTGGCTGTGTTGTTCTAGGATGTGTTCACCCTGGGTGCCTTTCCACCCAAAATACTATTTATGTGGCTTTGGCATAACTTGCCTGGGCTCAGCTCCATCAGCTCTCTGTGCAGCTGCATAGTCTTCAACCCGCTTCATGTAAATTTTAGCCTTTCTTTGAATGGAAGGAACTTTTAATTACGTAGCACTATTTTGGGGACTTATTAAAAGAATGTAGAACAATATTGAAGAGTTAAATACAGCTTCTTTTGCAGGTATGGTATTGATTTTAAATTATAACAAAAGAATAAGAACCTTTAGCTAATTGAACCTTTTGCAATATTTTGGGGACTTATCAAAACTACTGTGTATGTCTTCTATTTTAAACCTGCTATTTTATTGAAACGTTGAAGAAGAAAAACTTGATCAGTTCCTCAAAATCTACCAACATAAATAAACCTTGCACTTTCTTCAAGATTCTAGAGTTTCCCAAAAATGTAAATTATGGCTCGTATGACTGTTATAAATAACTATATTTTGATATTGATGTTGGGTTTTTGTGTCCTATATATAGTTGTATCTTTGGAGTTGTATTTTAATAAGATAGAGCAATGTTTGATATAAAACATTACAGTAAAAAAAGTTGGGGGACAAAAAAAAGTTAGGCTTACCTTTGCTCTATTTGACTGAGGTCCCCATGGGATTGCTGGATCTCTATGGCTGACTTTTGTCTCTATTTAACTTGTGAACGCTTATAAGCTGAACCATAAATAGGTTGAGAAACCACAACACATTTTCCTTGAGGTGAACATTGAAGTGAAACTCAAAACTATTTCAAAACTATGTGCCCTGAATTAATAGTAAAGTGAAGTTGGCGTACTTGCTCACAGTTTCTTTACTGGAAGTAGCATTTAGCTGCTTTATGGCTATTGGATAAGTATGCGGTATTGTGTGCATATTTGAGAAACCTTATATCAGGAAAGAAGAGAATAAAGACCCAAAAAAATGTGTAATTATTATTGCATGCTAGAGGAAAGCTATTATTTATTATGGAAATATTTACTTCTTTGTTTATAGTGCTTCAGGAAACATGCTATTAGACTCTTCTCTTCCACTTTTGTATTTTTAATGTGTTATGGAAGGAAATCTCTGCTCAATGTTTCTTATATCGGTTTCATTGAAGCTTATCACGCCTTTTGCTGTTTCTGCAGGCACTGGATTTGATTAGGGGACAAAATGTTTTGTTGCTGATGGATTCATCCTTGGAAGGACAATATGCTGATGAAGATGCAACTGCATTGGTTGATCTTGCTTCAAAATGTCTTCAGTATGAGGCCAGAGATCGACCAGATATCAAGTTTCTTCTCACAGCAGTAGCACCACTTCAAAAGCAGAAAGAGGTGAAACTTTGTTGATTAGTTTTGAACTATACTGGGAATGTAATTACTGTGATGTTTCATGCATTGGGTAGCTTTATCACCGTGTCTATCTTTAACTTTATTAAGATGTTCTCATACACATTAACATTCATAGGTTTCATCACATGTGTTGATGGGTCTGACAAAAGCTCCAGTGGTTCTGCCAACCATGCTTTCTCCTCTTGGAAAGGCTTGTGCAAGGATGGACCTGACTGCAGTGCATGATATCTTGCTTAAAACAGGTTATAAAGACGAAGAGGGTGCAGAAAATGAGGTGAGCAAATTTGTTCCTGTTGTGCTACTCCACAATTTGTTGATTAATTGAAAATAAAAGGAAATTGCATGTCTGGATAGTATCGGCATGCCCTTTTGTGCCTTCTCTTCATAATCCCTTATTTATCAAAAGAAGGAAATTGAAGGTCATCTCTTGATCCATTGAAAAAACTTGACCTATAATCCTATGGAATAATAGGGACATTTTGACTCTAGATTTGCACTTAAAATATTGATGTCACATCGTCTTGATACGCAAGGAGATATATTCTCCCCTATACTATGTGGCACGGACTTGGCACGGGTGTTAGGTGCAGGTAAGTGTGGTGTGGATTTATTTGATTCTTTTGTTCAAAGGACTCTAGGACACAACTAGATTTCATTTTTCTGGAATAGTTATATTTTTTTTTCGGATAGAATGATATTTATAAACTATACAGAGCATTTTATGCCTAAAATGGAAGCAATATGTATAATTTCACAGTAAACTCGTTTACTTATACATGTTGGTTGCATGTCCAACTAGACATATTGGACGCATATCCAAATACCTTTCCCAATTGTCAAGTGTCCGACATAGGTACGTCACAATTTTAAAAGAGTCCATGTAACATAGGCTATGTTCATTTTTTTTGGGCTTAAACTTGTCCTTGTTTCATAGGTTCATTATTTCAACATTTTTTTTTATGCCTCTAGCTCTGAAAAAATCTTATGTATTATGCATTTTATGGTAATGTGGTCTCCATGTAGCTATCATTCCAAGAATGGACTCAACAAGTTCAAGATATGTTGAACACAAAGAAATTCGGGGATATTGCCTTTAGAGACAAAGATTTC
Organism: Euryodendron excelsum; assembly: GCA_033060915.1. Lineage (NCBI taxonomy): Eukaryota > Viridiplantae > Streptophyta > Magnoliopsida > Ericales > Pentaphylacaceae > Euryodendron > Euryodendron excelsum. Next base: position 8,308,144 of record CM065379.1, on the reverse strand, counting down.
AAGAGTGCCATTGATTATTATTCAAAGGTATGTATTTGTTCTTGTCGTGGCCCTTATATAATTTGCCAGTTTTAAATTTCTATTAATTTTCGTCTTGAATATTCTTGAAAGTATCTATAGGATATGCTCAGATTCAATTTATTTATTGTTTTAGTCAAATTTTGGCATGCTCTGAAGATTGACTACAAGTAGAAATGTTTGTTTTTCTTTCTTTCTGTTTTTATTTTTTATTTTAAAAAAAAATTCCCAAGGTAGCTAATTGTTCTTGTGATCCAATACCATTTGCCTACAGAAGTGATTCAGTGACGTAGGATGTCAACGGGTATGGATGCATAATTGCCCAACATTGCATCCTATGGTAAATTGCTTCGGGCGCAAATATGTAATTTGTTTCCATCCATTTATCTTAGAACATAATTACCACAATATATGTCTTAGAACTTTTGGACTAAGAGGAGAATTAGTGAGGATTGTTTGCCTTTTGGATGCGTGTACCCGGACACATCATTCATCAGGGACAAAGCTGAGGTTTCCATGAACTATGAAAGTCGTGATTGATATTGCATGCATATATCATGTCTTGATGAAAGAGAAAAGCATGTAAGAAAAAACAATGGATCTCTAAAACAGCAAATATGGAAGTCATTCCCTTAAAAGTATCCAGTGAGTGTTATGAATGATTTTGATTTTGTAAATCCATAATCTTGAGAAAATCATCATCGTCATCGTCATCGTCATCGTCGTCGTCGTCATTTCTTCTTCTCTTGACTGAAGGTACCTGGTGCCAGTGTATACTTACATCCCCCACGTGGTTGTTGACTGATAGCAAACATGAACTCTTGACTCTTTTTTTTTTTTTTTTGGCAAGTAAGATAAGATTTTATGAGCAAAAAAGGAGAATACAATAAAGCCCAAAGAACAATCCCAAGTTACGATCAAAGCCATGCCCAAGGGCCTAGCACACACACTTAAAAAATAATACCACATCCTAGCCTACTACATTAAAAAAAACAAAAAAAGCAGCTTATCTCACAATCTGAGAGGCTAGGGCGAGAAACAACAAACCGCATAACACCTAGGCTACTAGATAAAAAAAAACTCTCACAACCCCCGAGTTTGGGCCAAAACAAAATAACAAAGCAAGATATCTTTTGACAACCTGAACAGTTTTGGCGGTATCCTCAAAGGTGTGCCTCTCCTTGGTGTACTAGCCAAATTATTTGCTTTTTCTCTTACTCCTTGAGATTTTTGGGTTTCCCCTTCAATTTCTTCTTGTTTGCATGTCTAGATGGCTCCTCCCTTGAATTAGAAGAAACTTCTTGAGATAGATTAGACTTCTCCTCATCCACATTTGTCATGGCATCACAAGAAGTACCATTCACATCACTAGAGGCTTTAGTATTAGCCTCCGATTTCTCTTCCACTGCAGTAACATTAAAATCAAAACATGTGGCAAGGGCCTTAAACATATTTGAGCTACTTCTAGTTTCATCTCTGTTAGCTTTTGCAGCCGAGGGTACCTCTTTCGTCAACGTAACTTCATCCTTCCCTTTCTTTGTAGTAACTTCTTGCCATTCCCTGTTTGCCACCTCTTTTGCCTCCATTCTTGTCTAGGCCCCACATCGGGCTCTGAAGAAGGGCAACTAAATTCTTGACTCTCCTCCATGGTCATCAGAGTTGGGATTCTTTATTGGGTGACATGGGATGTCCATAACTGAGTAAGATATGACAGACTCTTGAAATTCCAAAATGTTAAAAGGGGAGCAAATTTTATGTCCACAATAATAAAATGAGTAGTCCTCTATTGTTAGAATATTAAAGTAAGCTAGACCTTTCTCCCAACAAAATTTGGTGATACAGCTCAAGAGTTGTGCTATCACAGTTCTTAGTTTGCAAAGGTAGTATTTTTCTGGGAGAACATCAGGTTTCAAATTTCCTCATCTTGTTTTTTAAATACAATTCTTATGTTTTATTAAATATATTTTTTGATAAACTATTTTGATTGTGACTGGAATTTAGTAACTAAGAAGCCCAAAGCTACAAAATTTGCATCAGGGTGAATCAAATGACAAAACATCAATCTTCTCTAAGTTTGTTTTACTTTACTTGAATATATGCTCCATGAATCCTGGGAAAACGCATCACAGGACAAGACAAGCTACTTTTGCACAGAAGGGAAAGATTGACTAGCTGTTTTTGCAATTGTATGTGTGCGTGGTTGTGCTGAGCTTCATACAAGAGGAAAAGAATTTTATTGGGAAAAAGCAGCTTGTCTGTCCCATGACAAGTGTTCCCAGGATTCCAACTGAGTACAACTTTGCTTACCCTGAAGTTTGGTTTGAGAGGAGTCAAATGGCTTGTATGAGACCCATAGTTTATAGCATATGACCCTTTTCTGGATTTTGACTACTGCTAGCCTCATCCTTTTCTTATATTTGGGGCTTGTCTGCATCCAAATCACGCATAAAAATATACAACGCTTCAATAACAACGTTCATGCTTCTTCATTCCTGTTCTTAACCGGCTGTATGATGCATGCCCTTTATGAATTCTGAAGAGAGAAGAGATTGAAGTTTCATCCCATGTTCTTTTTATGTATCTGAAGTGGCACTCCAGGATTGCTCATGTGCCTGCTTTACATACTTTCTTTTGTTACTTTTTTGTTCTGCTTATTCATTTAGTTTTTACCCCTCCCAGCACCCTTCCACCCTTGATTAATGAACACCAACAAGGGGAAATGTCCCTTTAAATGTTTTTCTAGTGTGGTGTCTTTCTTTGTTTCACGAATTTCTATTCCATAATGTCCTTACTTCCTTAAAGTTTGTACCCACATATTTGATTCGGATAATTTATATAAAAATGCAGTTGGTATCAATGATGTCTGTCCCTTCTGGTACCGTCTTTGTGAGGCGAGCTGTCTCCTACTTGATGCTTGGCCAACCGGAACTTGCACTAAGGGATGCCATGCAGGCTCAGGTGTGCTTGCCCGAGTGGCCCACTGCCTTCTACATGCAGGCCCTTGCCCTCTCCAAACTTGGAATGGAAAGTGATGCTCAAGACATGCTCAATGACGGAGCCTCATTCGAGGCAAAGAAACACAACAGCTGGCGCAATTAACTCATGACCCGATGGCGGAAATCCCAATCTCTGCTTCATTCGGCAGAATGAGAAGATCTGGTCACTGCTGAAGGCTGGAAGAAATTCCTGTGGGAGCAAATTTAGTATGGTGATGGTTACTCAAGCAGCCACCCTCTGCTGTAGACCAAAATAGTTCCTTGCACAGAAATGTATAAAGCTCTTGTAATAGCCAGAATAAGTAGATTATTAGTTACTGAGCAATGCTATTTTGGTTTAGCTATTTCTCTTTATTCCCTTTTTTTGGATTGGAAATTGGTTATAGCACTTGTCAAATTAGCCGCAACTAGCGTTGCCTCCATTGACTGCTGCATCAAAGTAACATCTATGAATTAGCTATTGCCGTGGCATTTGATGTTGAGGTCAATATAATTCAAGCTATTCCAGGTTGACGATGGAAATTAATGCTATGTTTGAACCTTGGATTTATCAAAGAAAAAGAAAATAGGTTGTATATTATTTTTTATGGCAACCGAATCAGAAATATGAATATTTTTGACAAAGAAAAAGAAACAAATTTAGCTTCTTACACTTTATTTTTTTTATTCTTTTCTATCTTTATCTTCTTTTTCTTCTCTTCCGACAAATTCAAGATAAAAATATAGTGCAAATGTTGACATTCAAAAACTTGACTGGAGTTGAATTTGTTCCAGAGTTCAAATATTTGAACTCTATTCTTGCCATGTTATTCATTTTCAAAGAGCAAAAAATTCCTTTTCTAGCTTCATTCCTGAACTTTCTTTTCTTGTCGTACTACAAGAAAGATAGATAAAAACAAAACTTGATCAATGAGGGTAACTCAGAGAGCAAAAAATTCCTTTTCTAGCATCATCCTTGAATTTTCTTCTTGTAGTACAAGAAAGAGAGATGAAAACAAAACTTGATCAATGAGGGCAACTCAAAGCTGCTGGGCCTATCAAAAGGTGAAGCAACAGCTTGTGGACGCTAACGTGTTTGAATCAATACAAAGTGACAAATCCCTAATCATGAACAACAAGGGAAATAAGAATGTTCTTTTTCTTGTGCCTACAATTTTGATGCAACTTTGTAGGCATGGTAGACCAATTTGTTGGAACCGACATACTGGAATCACAATCAAATTTAGCTACTTACAACCTCAACCATGTTGGAGTTAGGTTCACGTGATAAAGCATGTTGGAGTTAGGTTCACGTGATAAAGCTAGCCCATGGGCGGAGCCAAGTGGAGTGGGCTATGGTATAGGTACTGTTTATTTGTGGGATGAGAAAATAGGAGATAAGTAATATTGTGAGATTAGGAAGGTAGTAATGGATGACAAGTAATACTTGATGTGATAGAGAATTACTCATATTACGTTTGGTTAGGATGATATTATAATGAGATAAGTAATATTATTTCGTTAAAATATCACATTAAAACTAAAAAATTAATAGAAAAATTAATTTTAAATTATAATATAGCTATTTAATATTATTTTAACCTATTATAATAATAAAAGAAGGGTAAAAATGTTATTTTTAATCTTATTTCAAAGGAGGAGATAAGTAATACCACCTCTCTCATAGTATTACTTTATCTCCCATTTTGAGAAATTAATAGTCCAGAAGGATGAGTAATCTTCCATTACTTTTTTTTCCTGAACATGTAATTAGGTGGGTTCTAAAGATGACATATCCAATCCCTCACCCTGTATTCCCCAACCAAACATGGATATTTTCCTTGCGTATCAAGGTTTAGGGTCTTAGTATATATTCATTGTTACTCTACTCTGTATAGTAACCTTGCTCAATACAGTGGAAGAGGTCCTACCCGTAAACATAAGTACAAATGTTTTGTACTGACGAGGGTCACAATATTTCACACCATATTTCACACCCTGCCCCTAAATCTTACCCTGCCCCTAACTGGAAAATTTCACACCATATTTCACCCCAAACTCTTGACTGGTTAAATTTTTTTACATGTTCCCATTCTATTTAAATTAATCAGGATTCGAATTGGAACGGATTAAATTCATTTAAAATTTTTAAATGAAAATAACGCAAATTATATTTTCTCTAACACAATGCAAACTGATTCTAGTAATGAAAAGTAACATTAAAGCCCTAACTTTTACTTATCTATACTAATAATATTTTGTATTATTAAAATATAAAATAAGTATTTAAGGATTTCTTAATAATATGAGTGGGGGCGGGGATGGGGAGACCTAACCCTATTCCATCCCAAACTCGCTTCAGGTTATATTTTATTCTCTATACCTTGTTCCTGACTCATTTATTTATATCTGGAATCCTTCCTATTAGGAGTGAGGTGAACCGAGACTCTAATTTTTGGGATCAAATTGCCATTCCTAGTGTTGCACCTATTTCACACAGTTGGCTTACATGGGACGACGCTCTGTGCTCTAATTCGTGTTTTTGCAATTGTAGGCTCAATTTTCATTAAATTCGCCGAGTGACATTCAGTAGAGTGCAAGTTATTTGTGATAGTTCACGTAGACAATAGCCTTACATGAGTTTGGATGAGTAATCGCAAAAGGTTGAACATGCCATAGCCAAAACCAAAAAAAAAAACCAAAAACAAAGAACTGATGGCTATTATGTGCGAATTTAAGAGATTGCACAAATTTTGGAGTCTATTAATCTCTTAGTGTGAGGTTCTCTACCAGTCTCACCTAGGTTGTGCATGAGTTGGGTTGCGTTGCGTTGGGTCTGTGATAGACTCAGATCCGAACCAATCTTCTTATGAAACTAAATCCATTTATATGTTGGGTTAGTTCGGGTCAAGATCAAGTTAGGTAGATTTGGGTCTACTTTTATTGTATTAAACATGCTTTATTCATTTAAAAATTAAAAAAATAATTAATCTTGCATATTCAATGTTTCAAAAAATTAAAAAGTAACATACAAGTATAGATTAACAATAATTAAGTACCAATAATAATAATGCAAATATATATAGACTTTTATAACAATAGAAAATCGAGTTTCGATTCGATTCTTGGGTTAAGACAGTTCGAGTCTAAGAAAACTTGAACCCGAGAACCGAATCGAATTGATCGGATTGATTTTTTTGAGATCCAGAACCGAATCAAATCTGTAATAGAACTGAATTAAACTGGCCAAGCGAGATCAAGTTAGTTTGATTCTTGATTTTTTTATTTGATTGTGTACCCCAGTCTCACCTTTCTTATCAAGTGGGGCAACTTGCCTTGGTCAAAACGAGGGTGCTGCATTAAATTCATTCCACATTCAAAAAAAAAAACTTCAAAATTTAAATATCCAACCAATGCAGAACCAAAATAAGGCAAACAACTTAATAGGTTTTCAGCATTTGATACTTCAATAAATAATAATAGTAATATTTTATTAATTCATATAAAGTAATTTTTTTAATCTATTTTATGTGTATATGTTATATAAATGAAGTTATTTAAATATTTTTATATTATTTAATCGCTCTTAGAAGCTCACGCACTCCCGCTCGACGAATCGATTAAGTAGTGCTAAAACCATGTAAATCATGTGATCTTCGCATTCTTTATTTTCTATTCATTACATTGCATAGATTCTGTTACTAACATCTGTATAACAAACTACTTTATGGGTTTCTTTTAAAATTTGAAATTTGAAATTTGAAATTTGTATTTGCTAGTTATACTAATTCAACTTTGCAACACCTGTAAGAGTTTATGTTGCAATGGTAAGCTTTGAAGAGCAATCATTTGTTAAATGTTAGATACAAATGTCAAGTTTATGGAAAATTCCTTTCATAGAAAAAAAATTTCATATAAAATTATTCACTAGAATGATATGACGGTGGTAATTTATAAAAAATTGACAAGTCTCAATTCAGCGAAATTTTTATTTCTTTTTCCTATTTCTATAGCATTACCCTAAGTTTACTAATTTTATATCCAACGTTAAATTATTGGAACGCGTGAAAGGTGAGATATAATTGGATATTGAAATTAAAATGAGGTGAAAGAGAGAAATTATAGCAAGCATACGAGGTTTTTAGACAAGGGGTAATCACTCAGGTGACCATCACACCACGTTATTATACTTAAGTGGTATGACACTCAATTGATATTGTGACATGTTTGAAATTTTTTGTATGACAGAATTTTAAATTTAAAAACCCATCATACAGTTAGAATAATGCCTATAATTTTTCAAAAATAGTTATCTCTTTCTATACATGGTATTACATAAATAAAGTGTCACACAACATAGACATAATAACATGGTGTGACGATCACCCTAAATAATTTCTCCTAAACAAGCACATCACTCAACCCATATCTTTCAGAGTCTCAGTTTGCAATTAAGGAGTTTGAAACCTTATTAAAAGACACTACAAACATTGTAACAAGTTGCTTTCAAAAATACCAATTAAATGCTTCTTCTAACTCTCATTATGTGGTCTAATCTATGCTTTTAATTCTTTCAGTTTTTCAAAAGTTTACGGCTTCCAATAGCAGATCAGAGCTTCAAAGATCTTTCAGTCTAACCCTAATTATATCTTAGAGAGATTCTTGTTGATCCTACTTTAGGGTCAATGAATGTTTATCACCACCACCATAAGAGAAGACATGGCTTGAAAATAATGCAATTTGCTTATACTATGCTTGAATCTTGGCTTTGTGGAGGGAAAGAAAAATGATAGGAAAAGAAAATGAAGTAAAAATAACTAAATTTATATTTTTTTAAAGTCGGGTTAGGAAAATTAGGAGACAATGAATAGATATTTGTCAAAAAAAATTTTTTTGTTTGGTTAATCATAAAAAATGAATATGCATAAGTAATTTTATTTCTTTTTCTTTTTTATCCATTAATAAATCCAAGATCTAAATCTATAGCCTTACATAAATGGTGGTTGGCAGATGATAAGCATTCACTCTCCTCTCTATGTTCACATTTGAGATATTTAGTTCTGCTTATTTTAATTTAATGTGTAGTAATAAGCAAGTTGAAAACTAACTAATCCGTGCATGAATTGAATAGGAGATGTTGCTTTTCAAGTTCCCTTTTACTTTGGAAAGTGAAGTTGGGGCTCTCAATGTCTAACCTACCATTTTGAATGTTTCTTCAATTCTGCAGTAAGTGGTGACCGTATCGGACTTTAGTGACATGATTTATGTATATATATGTTTATATAGGTTTATGTACCATTCAGTAGCTTTCAATTTCATTTTCCTTTCTATATTTCATATCTTCAACTGTCATGAAGTGTAAACAGTTCCTTTACTGCATATATGAAATATATAGTTCTTTATTTCCTAAAATTGTATAGCATGTGGTGATTTTAGAAAATCTGAGCCAAAAAATAAAAAAAAATCCCATCATATAAAGTAGGCATAAACTTCTCGTGTTGATCTCAATCTGCATAGGGGTCCTATGTGGATCGTGTTGATCCCAGTCATATATGATCATGATTAGCAATATGTAAACTCAACATTAAAAGAACCCAATTTTTCTTTTTATTTTCACCACTTTAGGCATAAAGATTCTAATTAGATCAAAAAGAATTTTTGAGTTGAGATGATATTGAATAAACTTTGCGGGAAATATTTTTTATTATTGCATAATAATTGTTAAAATTTATTTCTAAATTTTTTTTGCAGGGTATGTATATATATTTTTTGGTCCTCACTTTTTAATCAATCTCTTCATTCACAAAGAACAAAGCTAATAATTAACAAAATAGGTAATTACACTTTAACCCTTGTGGTATGAGTCAAAATCAGATGACCCCTGTAGTTTAAAAATGAACACATGACCTCCTGTAGTTTGGACTTATCTGCAAAACACATGGAAACCGTTAGATTTAGTGAAAATTCTGTCATAGAGGTATTTTCGTCATTTTATATCTGCAAATAAAAACATCAAAAAGACGATTTTGTGAGATAACAAAAAAAAAAAAAAAAATCCCTCGAACGGCAACTCTTTATTTTGGCATGAAAAGGTCAAATCGTCTTTTATTATTTTAATTCAGAGAGAAAAAACGACAAAAATACCCTGATGACAAACTTTTCGTTAAATCTAACGGTTTTTATTCATTTTACGGATACGTCTAAACTATAAGAGAATCATGTGTTCATTTTTAAATCAAAAGAAGTTATCTAATTTTGACTCAAATCACAAGAGGATAAAGTGTAATTACCCTTAACAAAATATGGTGAGTTTTTGCCAAGCTATCTCAATTATTCTATAAATGAACAGGCTAATAATGGAGAAGACATGAGTTCCTTACTTCAAAACAAATGGGGCAAGTGATGCTTATGTTGTACTCAAAAGACTGCACCAACTTTCATATGTATTGCTTGTCGTGTAAGCACTTATATATGTATATATATATACACATCAAATGTAAGATTAAGTTATATTTGTGTTAAGTGCTTCATTAAATTGGTGTTTCATGCCTTGGGGGCACCAAACAAGACTTATCAAAGTATAACTTATGCAAAATCACAAAGAAACCACGAGAGTTCTACGTCTCACTAATTAAGAATGTCAAATTTGTTTTTTGATTTTATTTTTACGTAAACTTTGAGTTGATTTTATTTTTCATATGGTTGAATGAATTTTAAGCAATTTTCATATTTCTATACACACAAACACGCTCCATACATGTATGTATGTATAAATTGTTGCATGTAAATATTCTCCATGCAGTTGCATTTCATTCATTACTAATTATATTATGCAATTTTATGGGCCAGTGACCTATCTATTTTGAAAAGTACATGTGTGTATATATATATATCTGATTTCTATATAATTTTATGCAAATGATAATCCATGAATGATGGGGTATCAGTCCGAACTTTTTCCAAATAAAAATACTCATTTTACAATTTTTGCCATAATCATTGAATTACAATCCAACTTAATAATAATCGACTCAGAAAATGAATTTTTTAGACTACTTATAAAAAAATTATGCAGAACTAACACAAATCAAATTCTGTCAAAAAAGTTTTATCATTTAAAAATGTTTGGGAATCTTTTTCCCATCTTATATCCGATAACCAAAAGAAAATAAAAATTTTTACTTTACAAGATAGCATATAGGATGAAAGTTACATATGTACAAATCAACTACAAAGTCAAAGCTAGGCCATGACGCCCCCGTGAAAAATTTTCTAGGTCTAGGAAATGTTGTTTTCATGTTAGAAAATGTGTCTTTCACGTTAGTCTGATCAAAGACTTGAATGAGCTGTTCAAGTGACACTGACTAATTTAGAAAATCTACTCAGCAACATCATTTTCTATCGACTCTAACTTATCCCAAAAAAGAAAAAAAAAACCATTTATATTGACTCTACCACCTCTAGAAGATATTATTTTTGTCTTCAATCCATTGGACACCACTGTATACTAGCTGCACTCATTTGTTAGATTGTGTATATACAATTGCCTTCAAAATTGGTATTGAATCTTCATGGGAAGTATTGGAACATGTTCAACACAAAGCTATTGTCTAATTCACCACCTAGTAACATAAAAAGTATATAAATTTTTTTTGTATTTCATTTAGTGATTTCTTGGAATTAGTCCGCAACTAATTACGATTCTATGCAAATTCTACAATTTGAGTGGTAGATGACTATTGAGAAAATGAAAAGGAAAAGAAAACACGAGTTTTTGTATTCTAGTATGGACATCGGACCTCATTCGTTTGTTTTCCAGAGCCTACTAACAAATGTAAAATACACTTTTCTATTTTTCCTAATTGGAATGAAAAATATATGGATTAACTTGCCAATGATGCGACCTTACATATTTTTTTTCAATCGTCTATTCATATCTATTATGCAACTAAAGTCATCTGCTCATTCTAATTGAATGGGCTTAGTTTTGTTTGTATGTCTGGTTTTTCCTCTAATGTGTTCTCAATAATTGTACTAGACATGTTTTGATTCAAGGTGACTAAAATTTCAAGGGTTATATAGCTAACTCCACTAGTTGTACCTCTGAAAAAAGAAGAAAAACGAGAAGAAGGAGAAGAAGAAGAAGAAGAAGAGAAAAACCTCCACCAGTTAGGTTATGAGAAACTATTAGTTTCCCCTTCTAGAACATTTCAAACATGAATTGATTGCAGTCTCTTGATTCAACCCATTGCCCTATTTTTGGCCCTCAGCTTCATAGGCTTACAAAAGTTTAGGAGAGAAAAAGATTGATTGGGCAGGTGGTCATAACACAATAATTAATGTCTGATCTCAATGAACTAATAACCTCCTTTCAACAAGTTCAGAAAAAAGAAAAAATTGCAATGTTGATTTGCTCACTTCCATATACACTAATATATTTATATGGCAGTATATATATATATATATATATGTATACAAGGTTACTCACCATTTATTATGAATATTGTCAAGCATGCACCAAACCCTTGTTATGTTAACACTGTGCTGATAAGGAGAAAAAAAAAATGACTGACACGAAAAAATTCAAAACCTACCATTTGATAGAACTTACTTGATGGATCGAATCAAATGTGGAAATCAAAATTAAGTTTAATCAAACCAGAATAAAAGATGCAACAGTTTATTTGGTTTCTTGACTAATTAGAGTCATCAAATCAAATTGGTTTTTGCAGACATATTGTCCATCAAGTACTACAACTTTTGACTTGTTAGGTCTGGAATTAAACTGAACAGAAGCCATTGGAGAGGAGCCCAACCCTTGCAAAGGTGGTTGATATAACAGTACCTCCACAGGTTATACATTTAAAAAACATAGACTATTGCACCTAGGAAACAGCCTACAGTGACCTCTTTTGTCTTTGTTTTCATTCAAATTCCCACTTCCATGAGTTTGCAAAAAAATTAGGAGAAGAAAGGTTTGTTGGGGGGCAGCTGGTGCATGACCTGTAATCTATTTGTAGTTCTTTCTGAATCAATAGCCTTCAAACTGTCTTCATTGTCAATTAATGCATACAAAAATTGCGTTACGACTACTCCATCAACCGTTATTTATGGGATCCACAGAGAAAATCGGAGTTTTTTTTTATTTGTTTATTGTATAAGGAAACCACGTTGTACACTTTCTTATTTACTAAACTCAGATCCTTTTGAACTTGTTTCTCTAATCTAGATCGCCGATAAGTTGTGGGATGAATACCCAATATTGTCCCAAGCTTAAAATCATGAAGTTAAGTCTTTTTTAATTAAAACATAACTTTAGACTTGGGATAAAGTCATATGTTCATCCCACAACTTCTCATATGCCTGAGTTTGATAAATAAGTTAACAAAAATGAGATAAATCATCACCAATATTTGCCGTGGAAAAGAGAAAAGAAAACATATATGTGCTTAATTACGTACATATATATACATGATGAGAGAGAAAAGAGTTCCTTAAAACTAAGAAACCAACCATGCATCATTAAGGAAGCTATAGAAAAAAAGATTAAGAAACATAAGGAAGCCCATGTAGAGTGCATGTTTAAAGAATGTCTGCATCAAGACAGCCTAATCACAGCCAATCCCTCTCATGTGAAAAGGACATCATTTGGTCATCAAATTGAGTATGCAACCATTTCACGCTTCTTTTGCTCCTTCCCAAACATATCTTCCTTCCAAGTTCCAACACATCTCTTTGTCACCAATTTTTTTCTTTTGTAATACAAACGTAATTCTTGTATAAATTTTTTATCTACAAAATAATGTGACTATTTGTGGTTATTTTATTTCAAATAAATATATTTACTATTTTGTTTCACAATTTCAAATATGCCGCTAACGTCACATCATTCTGGTGGAGTTTTCTATATAAAAGTTTGGAATAATTACACTTTACCTCTTTATGGTTTGAGCTAAAAACACATAACCCCCTGTGGTTTAAAAGTGAACACATGACTCCCCTATAGTTTGTACTTATCTGCAAATGAATAAAAATCGTTAGATTTAACAGAAATTCTATTATAGTGGTATTTTTGTCATTTTATCTCTCCAAATTAGAATATCAAAAAGACGATTTGACCCTTTTATATCAAAATAAAGGCTTGTCTATCAAGATTTTTTTTTATTATTTCACCAATCGTCTTTTTGATGTTCTAATTTGGAGAGATAAAATGATAAAAATATCCCTATGATAGAATTTCTGTTAAATTTAACGATTTTCATCTATTTACAGATAAGTCCAAATAACAGGGGGTCATGTGTTTTTAACTCAAATCATAAGGGGTAAAGTGTAATTACGCTTAAAATTTTTGTAAAAATGAAAGTTTCTTCCTTTTTTTTTTTTTTTTCTTTCTCTCAAGTGGATTGGACAATCTTTCGGCTTAACTTTCTTTGTGTCATCTAACCATGCCAGATTCTATATATATCATTACTTCCCCACCTCTCTTTCTCACTTCTCTTCTATACCTCCATATACTCTCTCTCTCTCACCTCTTTTGCTTTGCATTTTGATATTGCTCCACACGTCTACTAAGAGAGAAACAATGGCATGCTTAAATATTTCTACACCGGTTAGTAGATTGCTTCTCTCTCTCTCTCTCTCTCTCTCTCTCTCTCTCACGCATATACATACATGGACATCTTTCTTTCTCTATTTCGTTCTTCTAATTATAGGATCATGAAACCCTTGCATCGAGTTGATCCTATACGGTTATACGTCTATATATATATATATATGTTCAGGTAAATTTATTTTGTCTTGATAATCATTTTTATGTACGTCCCTCATCTGATTCTAATTGCATGCATATTGATATTATGGTAGAGTCAAGTTCAATTTTTGCAAACCTTTTTCTTAGCTGTTTGTTAGTAACTACATGCATATAGTGATGCATGGCTCCAAGTGAATACCATATAAAGAATCTTAGGAAGGGCCAATAATAATCACTGTGGGTATTCGGGTCAGATTTGGGCACCTATGGACATGTCCAAAATCTGGACCCATGATTCATGGGTCGTAGTTATTGTAACTACCCACGTTTCCCACTAAGAGGTAAGTTACCAACCTGTATATCTATATTCTATATTATAGAGAAATACAGATTAGATGAAACGTGTTGTTTCTCTTTCCCGGCCTCAAGAATATCACTCCTCTAGAAATATGTGTGTGAATAAAGTGAGTGTAATTGGCTTTATCAAGCTTGACTATACTCCTCTAGAAATATGGTGCCTGATCGACCCTGTTAGGTTCCATGCACAGTTTGTTTTGGAGAGAATTTTTGCTTTCTCATGTGAACTGGGGTAACCTACATACCTTGATATATATATATAAATGTATGTATATATATATATGTATACATATATGTGGGGTTAGTGTGTCAATATAAGTGGTTGTCTGTTTGTATAGTTGGTAAGTATGAGGATTTTCAAGGATTAAATCTTCATTTTGGCAATTTTAGCATTTTTAGCATTTTTTTTACTGGAGATATCAATTACACTTAGGGAGCAATTATCAATAATACATATTCTATTTTCAGGATGACATCGAGAAAAAGATGGTGAAGGAACAAGAGGATTGCACCCTTGATGGAACTGTTGATCAACACGGTTGCCCAGCAGTCCGAGGAAGAACTGGAACATGGTTTGCAGGAATTCTGATACTTGGTAAGTCTCAAAACAACACATTATTCTTCACTATGTCTTCTAATATTTCTTAGCTTTGTTAAGTGTATTATGTCATGCATGATGATTCTCTGGCTTCTTTATTTTCTTCCTGATTAGCATTTATCCCTACATGACTCAGAGACAATCACAAACAATTACCATTTGTGATCAATGTCTCATAAACTCTAACAAAATCAATTCAGTAGTGTTTATATCCCTGTACATAGAATGTGGTGCAGCAAATTGTTTAGAGTTGCCTAGTGCCCTTGCATGGTTTTTCAATCCATTTGTTTCACACAGAGAGATTAAGCAATTCCGAATATGAGTTACTTGGAATATATATATATATATATGAAACATTTTTTGTTCTCTTTTTTTTTTTTCTTTTCCCAACTTAGGATATTTCTAACCACAATTTCTAAACAATAATTTATCAAAACATTATAAAGTCTCAAGGGAAAGTCTATTCTAATATATAAAAGCAGCATCCTAGAAGTTGCTTATCTGTTTCACTTGCCAAAAATGTCCTTAAAACTTTTGAATTTTGTAAATTTGTTTCACTTTATGAGTTAAAACAATTTAGGATAATTTTAACTATTCAAATTCCTTCTGCAACTGAATGTCAAGTTTTTCTTTCTCTCACGATTCTATAACTGTTGCAAGTGGTTTCATTGAGATCCAACATTTGAAAATACACTAGTACGATTTTTTTTTTTTAAAGAGCTGCAACATATTGCGCATGCCCCACCCTTTACTTACTATAACTATTATGTGGGACTTGTTTCCAAACGTACTTAGGCCTTGTTTGGTAACGTTTATTGTTTTTGTTTTTTGTTTTTTTTTTCAAAAAAAAAAAAATAGAGTTTGTTTAAAATTTTTTTTTATAGTTTTTTACAAAATTCGAAAAAAGGAAACTAAAAACAATAAAATGGGTGTGTTTTTTCTTACTAAAACATTAGTGTAGTACTATTTGCATAACGATAACATATAAATGCCCATCACCAAACCAAAAAAAACACACAGTAAAAACACACAGCAAAAATACACATCAAAAAACAAAAACTGACAGTGTTATAATTTGTGTTTATGTTTTTTTTTAGGGTTTCCAGATCTCTCACACCTCATACTAAATTCAAATAGCACCAATGATATTTAGTTAAGCCTTCTAACTACCAAATCAACGATTCTAAGCTATTTTTTTCTTTTTTTTTTGTGGGACAAGTAAAAAAGGGTAAGAGGGAGTGACCAATGTAACTACTTGCTTGGGTGTGACCATAGCAGCCCCTACCCGGCCCGCTGGGTCTCCTAGAAGGAGTGAGCCATAGCTGAATCCGGCTCCACTAAGGTGCAAGCTGGCAAAAGCCCTTCGTTGCACCATCTAGTTTATAAGGACTACTATCGTAAACGGGTTCGAACTTGTGACCGTGAACATAAACAGGAAATTTCACCCTAACTACCAAAGCCAGCTAGGCTACCACCTCGGTGGTTCAACGATTCTAAGCTCACTTGGTCTCTCTGTCATACAATAATTTGTTCCGTTTGTTTGTTTGAATAATGAAATTAGTGAACCAGGGGCTTGCTAGATTGGCATTTTTTTGGGTTTTTAGGGCTTCTAGATCTTTCACACCTCATACTAAATTCAAATAGCACCAATGATATTTAGTTAAGCCTTCTAACTACTGAATCAACGATTCTAAGCTCGCTTTGTCTCTCTGTCATACAATAATTTGTTTTGTTTGTTTGAATAATGAAATCAGTGAATCAAGGGCTTGCTACATTGGCATTTTTTGGGGTAGGGGTCAACCTGGTGCTGTTTCTCACTAGAGTGATGGGGCAAAACAATGCCGATGCTGCAAACAATGTTAGTAAATGGACTGGCACAGTATACATCTTCTCCCTTCTCGGCGCCTTCCTCAGCGACGCCTACTGGGGCCGATACAAGACCTGTGCCATTTTTCAGGCCATCTTTGTCATTGTAAGTCATGACATGAAGTGTGATTTTTCCATTACTTCAAAATTTCAGTTTTTTTTTTTATTTATTTATATAGTTACATGTGAATGCGTTTGATGACAGGGTTTGGTATTATTATCACTATCATCGTACATTTTCTTGGTCAAGCCTGTTGGATGTGGTGATGAACAAACGCCGTGTGGGCCCCACTCGACCGTTCAGGTCGCATTGTTTTACCTGTCCACTTATTTAATTGCCCTTGGAAATGGAGGGTACCAACCAAACATTGCCACCTTTGGGGCTGATCAATTTGATGAAGACGACCCCAAGGAAGGGCACTCGAAGGTGTCTTTCTTTAGCTACTTTTACTTGGCTTTGAACCTCGGGTCCCTCTTTTCAAACACCATCCTGGGATATTTTGAGGATGAAGGGAAGTGGGCAATTGGTTTTTGGGCATCCACTGGCTCTGCCATTTTGGCATTGGTCTTGTTCCTCATTGGAACACCTAGGTACAGGCACTACATACCTAAAGGCAACCCTCTCTCCAGATTCTGTCAAGTGGTGGTTGCTGCAACTAGAAAATGGAAGGTTGAGGTGCCGCCAAGCGGAGAGGATCTACATGAAGTGGATGGAAGTGAATGTTCAAATAATGGGGGCAGAAAAATACTCCATACCCAAGGATTTAAGTGAGTGCAGAATTAAACCTACAATGTAGATTTATATTGCAGAGACTTGTCATATAATCTGCGCTTGGAAATTAGTGGCATGCACATAAGTCCAACTTCCTACTTGTTGCACTCATAAGAACACAATTCTTCCTACAAGAATGCCATACACATATACGCATGCGTATAAATTGGATAATCACAACTATTGTTAATTGAAATCTATGTTCCTCATGTGCAGATTCTTGGATAGAGCAGCAATTATCACATCAAAGGAGAACCAGGAATGCCATAATCCTTGGCACCTCTGCCCCGTGACACAAGTCGAAGAAGTGAAATGCATTCTAAGGCTTCTGCCAATTTGGTTATGCACAATACTATACTCGGTAGTTTTCACCCAAATGGCCTCTCTCTTCGTGGAACAAGGGGCAGCCATGAAATCCACAATATCGAGCTTCCACATTCCTCCAGCAGGCATGTCTAGCTTTGACATCCTTAGCGTTGTAGGTTTCATTTTCATTTACAGGCAAGTTCTTGATCCTCTAGTTGGCAGGCTGCGAAAGTCTAGTCCTAGAGGCCTCACTGAACTTCAAAGAATGGGGATTGGCCTTGTTATAGCTATAATGGCTATGGTTGCAGCGGGCACTGTGGAACATTTCAGGCTAAAATATGTGCAAAAAACTTGCACCAATTGTGAAGGTTCGAGCTCTCTGAGCATTTTTTGGCAAGTCCCACAATATGTACTCATTGGAGCATCCGAGGTTTTCATGTATGTTGGTCAATTGGAGTTCTTTAATGGGCAGACACCGGATGGATTGAAGAGCTTTGGAAGCGCACTTTGCATGACTTCTATATCGCTAGGAAACTATGTCAGTAGTTTGCTAGTGAGCATTGTCATGAAAATATCTTCTAAAGATGAAATGCCTGGATGGATCCCCGGAAACCTCAACAGGGGTCACCTGGACAGGTTCTACTTCCTCTTAGCAGCCTTGACAACAGCTGATTTTGTGGTCTACATCATATGTGCAAAGTGGTATAAATATATCAAGTTTGAAGGAATTAGTGTAGGTATATGACTTCACTTGTGAAGGTAATACCAGAAATAAATAAATAAATAAATATATATATATATAGAGAGAGAGAGAGAGAGAGAGAGAGAGAGAGACTGCAAGAGGGTTAATTGTTGCAATGAAACTAGAGAAATGCAGTGTTCATATCTCTACGTGGAGCATTCAGTTTATTATATGCAAAAGAAAGGGAGACATTTGCCGTATATTTTGTACATATAGCTGCTTGTATCATCTGTATTGAAATACGTATCTGTTATATTGAATTCTGTACTAGAGGCTTTCTGATAAACTTCACATGATTCTAACAAAGCTAGGAGCTTTAAGAGGCTGATCAATGCTAAAATCTACTCCATTCATGTCCTCCACTGCAGAAGGCCTATTCGAGAACTCTTTCTGTTCCCTGCTTGACTAAAAAAAAATGAAGTGCACAATTGTTGGACAAAGGTCCTCTTCCATTGTTGTTAGATTACAAAGATTTTGCCCTCAATTTCATTATTTAATTCCACTCCATACCCTTTTTTTTTTTTTTAATGCTTTGGCATAATCAATCAAACTACATTAAAATAATAATTCTCTCTCTCATTAGTTCTCCAAGTGAAAGTTCACCCTTTGCTAGCGTTGACGCATAGGAGCAAACAAACCACAGTCCAGACATTATCAACCCAAAGAGCTCATGAGGACCCCATGTCTACAAGATTCTCTGGGGAAAAATTACAATTAATCTGATTAGTTTGCATAAGAATTATAGTATTAGGCCAATGGTCTCTCGAAGGCGCATTAGTAGCTGAGACCTGTTGGCATGGATGCTGACCTTGAACTTAATTTTCTTTCCTTCTTTTGTTCGTTCTTAGTTTGGGAGCGAAGAGACAAAAATCTTAAAAAAACAAAGGAAAATGAATTTTCTTCTCACACATTTTTATTTTCTTTCCTTTTTTCTTTTTTGTATTTCTCCTATCAATTTCTTTTCTTTTTTTTTTTTTTTGAATTTCAAACAATGAAAAGTTATTTATGTTTTATTATCGTTGCAAAACCAAATAGAAAAAAAGGACAACTTTTTTCATAAAATCAAATAGATAAATCACGTGCTTAGTTTTGTTTTTCAGAATTCTCTTTAAAATAATAATATGAAAACTGATATAATAAACTTGTTTAGCAAATTATTTTCGGTAATTGTTTTTAGAAAAATTTTCTAGTAAGCACTCCAATTTTAGAAATATATTTAATTTTTTTGAAATTCTGGATCATAGAAAAATGATGGCATTTTCAAAATTTTTATTATTTTATACATTAAAAATAAAAACAAAATTTTAAAAACAATTCTAAACAGTTACATTCTGTTTTCACTTATCGACGGAAAAAAGTTTTTTTTGTCCAATTGTTAAATTATATGAATTATTTGGTAATCATTCATATCAAGATTTATTATGTAATATTTTTTTTTTAAAATTTAGTTATACTTTTTTAATTTAAATTACTAATGTAATAAAATATAACGTGTCACAATTTTATCAAAATTTATTTGATAATCTATTGCCACCTAACCATTAGATTTTCTCCCCTTCTAGAAGACACTTTTATTTAATTGGTGGGTGACGTAACTTTCCTCCTACGCGGGTGACTGAACCGTTGTCGTAATTCACCTTCATCTCTCTCGCTGGTTCTATATTCCTCTGAACGTTCGATCCATTCCTAAGCACCATCCATCTCTCTCTCTCTCTCCGAAACAAATTCCCGAACTCGACATGTGGAGAAACTCAGTGAGTTTCTCTTCAAAACTTCTCACCTCCTCAAACCCTGACTCCAAATCCACCTTTCTTTTCTCAGGCATTTCCACTGCTAATTATTGCTTCGACAGATCACTCTCTCACTCTCTGTTCTGTTCAACAAGCGCGACCTCACCTTCGTCCGCTGACGCTCTAAAACTAGGGATTCCGAAGCTCGATCGGATTCGATCGTTTAGGATCGCCTCTTCGGCTGCTGCAATAGATGCGTCGTCGTTGGCTGCCGCCTCGGTGCCGAGGGCGAGGGATGTGGTGGACTTGGCTCGGCACTACGGGCGGTGTTATTGGGAGCTCTCCAAGGCCCGGCTCAGGTTAGGATTTTTCGAGGAGTTGAGTTCGTGTTTGAATTTTGACTCTTCTTGAGATTTTGATTTGTTGGTTAGGGTTTTGAATTTTAAAATTCGCCTCATGATTATGGTATTACTGTATTATGGGTGCTCTCTTTTTTATCAGGAGGAGGATTTCCAAAACCTATAATGACAAAAGCAGCTGATTATATTAAGAAATTTTATGGTGTGATGGTGCTTTACACAAAGTTCGTTGCTAATTAATATTATGGATTCTATTATATATAGGTCCAGGAGTGCAAAACAGTCATCAGCTTTGAGTTAGATTCAGCAGACCTAGGCATCACTGATTATCAGACTAATTATTGCACATTTTTATTTATAGGATCTGATATATACTAGACCTACTATGCAATAGAAGTGAAGTGCATTTTTAATCATATTCGATATGGGATTCCATATTCACTTGGATTGCATTAAAACACTATTCTTGTGTTCCTGCTAAAATCTCTTGTCATCTCTTAAATATCATTAGGTTGGCTGTTGATATCAGTGAAAATACTTAGGAGTGCGAGGAGGAGACTGAGAAGGATTGGGACATGATAGTTGCTGACACAGGTTTCTAACTTAATGAATTCAGGCTGTGTCTGTACGCCTAAGTTCAAGTTATGTTTAGTTCTTGATTTCTAGAATCTGGATGTTTAATGGATGATGCGGTGCGTTTAAGCCCAGCACATTCTTAAGTGGTCTCTAATCACCCCCACTACGCCCAGCGGGTGTCCTGCTCTCATTGAGTAATGGAATTATGTGTTAGTTTATATGGCCAAGAACATTTTAGGAACTTTTTTTTAATTTAAATTCGAAGAATTCAACCATATGACTTACAAAAATTTAAACACAATATAATGTATCATAATAAGTTGGCATACCTTATTCGTTAAAGACGACTATCGAAAAAGTATCAAAATGGTGTGCTCTTTAGCTCTACATGAACTGGAGTTGTTTCTTTGTCGATCAAGTTGTTCGTCGGTTGATCAAATTTATTCTTGGTCTAACCTTCTTTCAAAGTTTTTTCAAGAACAATACTTGAACTCCTAAAGTATTGAATAAACTCAATATCAAGTTAATATTATGAACATGCAATAACCAATTTTGGAAGCCATTGGGGGTGTTTTATGTCATTCCAGCACATGCTGCAAGTTATTTGCTGGCTTTTCAATTTGAGGGTTATGACTTTTTTTTTTTTTTTTTTTTGATGAGAGGGTGTCCGGGCCAGCTTGCATGTACCTTGACTAATCCCAGGGCTTGTGTGGTTTTCTTGTTCCACACAAAGCGGGTAATTACCGGGTCAAAGGCCCTGGGAGTGGCCCTAAGGAGTTGATAGCACCTAAGAGGTTTTGCACTTGAGAGCTTAGAGGGAGTAGACCTCTAAGTCCTAAGTCTTGACCACCAGGGCAACCCCTTGGGTTAATTTGAGGGTTATGACTATTGATGGAATATATGGACAAATTATTTCAAAGGTCATGAGAAATAACTTTTTTCTTTTTTATTTTTATGTAACCAAAAATAGAAATTATGTTACTTAAAGAGTTTTAGTAGTAGAATAACATTTAGTAGCTGCCAGCTTTTTGCGTCATCAGTATTAAGTATTTGTGGAAATCGAACTTAATAACTCTGCTGGCAGGAATTTGGATGATCACGATTATACAGTTATTTTTTTATATGCATTTTTTAAAAGTTTAAACTGCGTTGCTGTATGTTATATTCCTCGTTCTTCCTTTCTCCTATCTTTTGCCGCTGGATGTATAGCATCATTTTTAGAACTTCTGCATCTCACGCCATTTTACACACTCTCACCAGCATGCTAGTTGTAGCTACTTCTGGGGCTGGATATGTTCTTGGGAGTGGCAATGCAATTGATTATGTGGGGCTCTGTTACACCTGTGCTGGTACCATGATGGTTGCAGCATCTGCTAACTCCTTAAATCAGGTTTGTGATTGAACTATTTGAGAAATTTTCATTTGGTTTGTTTTGAGTAAAATTTTACTTTATTGAACGGTCTTTGTTTGTCCTTTTCTATTATTTCGTATTTCATTTAATTTGTGTTGCCCATTAAGCTTTAGTGCTAAAGATGCTAAGACTTTTTTTTTTTTATTATTTGAAAATAAGTAAAAGAAGCTTACTTTCATGAAGGCATGTCCTACATTTCTATAAATATTTGGCCTATGTAAGTGATAACCTGGTCCTTATGTTTTCTTTCACTCAACTGGATTTATGGTGAATCAAGATTTGAAAAATGAGTCAAAATTCCATTGCTCTAATTGCAAGTGCAATTGTCATTCAAATTCAATCAATTCAATATATATGAGATGCACGATGTACATATGAATATAATATACCATAAAAGTGTAGGACGTAATTAAGTATAGAGTTTTCTTTTTTTAGTATGTGTTCACATTATCACATGGATAAGGCACTTGACAGAGTAAAAAGTCATTCTTTGGTTCTTTTTCTGTACTTCTTCTAAAGTTGCATGGAGATACTAGACTTCTTTTGTGAAGACTCAAAGTGACCGTAGTACAATGAAAAGAAGGGATTGGAGTTCATTGCTATTTGACTGTGTTTGGTTAATCTTGGCAAACATATGGCTTTCAATTAAAACTTTTTAGTATGTCTAGAATAGAATAATCTAATTTTTGAATAACTAGTTCCGCTTCTTTATTTTAACTTCCGTATTTTTTATTTATCAGATTTTTACAATTTTCTTTTCCTTTAAAATTTCAAAACTTAAAAAAAATTTTTTTTGATAAGTAAAATAAAATGTATTAAGAAGCATCAAGGGGGTACCATTCATACACGAAAGACAAAACGAGAACAGACCAAACCCCACAGCACTTATACACGCCTTTCGTCTCCATCGTGTCTATAAAAGTCCAGAGATTGACCTATATCAGGATTAGTTCTCCTGGCAAGCCAACTATACAAAATAGACATACGAATGCTTTTCAATATATACATTGGCAATTCAATCCCCTAAAATGTCCTCCTATATCACCCCCACCCCCCCCCCCCAAAAAAAAAACAAAAAAAAAAACAAAAAAAAAAAAAAAAAGGAAAAAGAAAAAACCAACCAAAACAGGGCAAGAGACCAAGCCTTGCTCCTACGCTTCCCTACATCTCCCACCCCACCAATTCTGATGCCCATCTGCAACTGATCTTGGAAAGACCCTACTCATCCAAAAACTGTCAAAATCAGAAGCTCTAATCTTCTGCAAATCAACTTACCTAATTGCCATTAATCTATTCTTTTCTTTTTTATTTCATGTAAACACATTTAACATACTTTCTAATACTGCCAAGCTTGTTAAACTTGATTGCCATATTACATGAATAATTTTACATGCTCCATATCATCTCTTGCTTCAGTTTGTTGGTGTCAACATCTCTCCTCGTGCTTTTTTTTTATAAAATTTCTCTTTAAATGAAAGGATTGAGGAGAAGAGGGAAAAAAGAAGTAAAGCATTCTTGCCTTTTCCTACTATTTAAGACCTTCCATTTGAATATTCAGCATGCACTATGTTTGTTTCATTTTCTTGAGCTGGCGAACGTTGAATTTGTTTTCATTGAAATTGTGTGTATTAGGTGTTTGAGATAAGTAATGATGCCAAGATGAAGAGAACAAGGCAAAGACCACTGCCTTCAGGGCGTATTACCATACCTCATGCAGTCAGCTGGGCATCTTCCGTTGGTGCTGCTGGCACTGCTTTGTTGGCATGCCAGGTGGCTGAATAACTTCACTACCTTTGTTCTTGCTGTTTGAATAGATTATTGAATTGTTTTCTTTCCCCATGTTTAACATTTGATAGATAGAGTGACTAATGTTACAATTCTATGACAAGGTTTTTGCAGGCTAATGTGTTGGCAGCTGGGCTTGCAGCTTCTAATCTGTTCCTATATGCATTTGTGTACACTCCTTTAAAGCAGATACATCCAGTAAATACATGGGTTGGAGCTGTTGTTGGTGCTATTCCTCCCCTTCTCGGGTAACTTCCCATTTCATATACCTTTGGCTTCTTTTCTTTCTTTTTTTTTTTTTTGTGTGTATAAGATTCCCTAAGCTTTTTCTCTCAGCGGCTTTAACTAATACATGATTGACTCAATATTTCCAGTGGCTCTTTAATACAAATCAAAGTGCTTTTTGTTTATAGATATCTCCTCCTGTAAGATATTTTTGCTTGTTTCTTTGTGAAGAGACAATTTACTGGTTCCAATTTCATGGTTTGGGATGGGATTCCTCATCGTTGGTAGAAAAATCCTTCATCAGAGTTTTTAATTGGCATTGTTTTATGCTGGTTTTAGGATTCCTCTTGATTGCATCATTTAGTGCTCATGGTACCTCCTTAACAACTGCATGTGAGGAAAGAGATTCTGGAGCTGAAACTTTGTGCAAATTGAAAAATAATTACTTTGACATCTAAATTTCATTATACATTGTATAAAAAGATTGTCTTATGCATCCAGTATGCTGTATAACTTAAATTAATTGCATTGCTGAATGTCCAGCTTTTAATCTACCACGTCTTGTACGTTTTGGCCCTTGGTACCTCCCTATATAATCGATCATTCATCTCTATGGTTATTCCCAACAGGGACAACACCCTTTATTAGTGGACTCTTTCTATGCATGTGAGCTGATATTGAATGAAGTAGCTTACTAAACATAGGGATAATGCTCATGAAGCTAAAATGTTAATTATGGGATTATTGATATCCAGTTGTTTTTCAAATCATGCATGAAAGCTACCTTTCTCCACGAATATAGGATGGTTATCTTGACTCTTTAGTTATATCATGATAGCCTGGCTTTTCTAGTTGTTTTGGAGTTTGTCAACTCTGACCATTTTAGCGCGCACAATCAAAGTGCATGCACACATATGCCACATCTGTTGCCATTGGCTGCATCTTTGATGTGGCAGGCTAATACTTGTTTGTCTTTTGTTTTCTGTAGGTGGGTTGCGGCTTCTGGTCAGGTTTCACTCAATGGAATGGTTCTCCCTGCTGCCCTCTACTTTTGGCAAATACCTCACTTTATGGCCCTTGCATACTTGTGTCGCGATGATTATGCTACTGGAGGGTATGTAACATGCCTGTGTTTGGATTTGGAATTTGTTAGACCTCACTTTATCTTTATCCTTGTTGTCAAAACCATAGTCTAGCTGTTTGGAGTCAGTTTCACAGATATCAATATTTCACTTCATTTTTCAACTGGCTTTATGGAGAAATTGTTTGCGTGGAGAATCTTCATGCATCTGACGTTCATGTGCACCATCTTCGTGCACGTTATACCCATGGTTGGCCTAAGACTAACGACTGATAAATCTTCAACTTTGAAATCTGTGCAAAATATGAGCCGGTAATATTATCTTTTAGCACAAATGTTGTTGATGATGAGTATTGCAATACTTTTAGTGAAAAGGAAAGGTTGTGTTATAAGGTATAGTGCCATTGACCTAAAGTACAAAATGTTGTGTGGTAAATTTCATTGTCTAAATAGTTGTTATATGCAGCTGGTGTTAGAACCTTCTGCATGTGAGTCATGCCAATGGGACCTTCAATGCAGTTCAGTTGGTTTCTTTCCTTCTTTTTTTTTATTTTTTTTATTTTTCCTTTTTGGTTGCTTTGTTTTCAGGTTTAGGATGTTCTCTCTTGCTGATGCTTCTGGTGAAAGAACTGCATTGGTGGCTTTGAGGAACTGCCTATATCTAATTCCTTTGGGTTACTTAGCCTATGATTGTGAGTCAGTCTCTTTCACATAAAGAAATCTTATGTGCAATTTTTTCTCATTCTGTTTATAATTTATGTTGTTTTGCTTATTGGCCCTTAAGAAGCACAGACACTTCTAAATTACTATATTTGTGTCGGACAGCGATAATCTTCGGAAACTCTCTGACACATGTTGCGCACGCATCCATATGTGACCCATTATTTTTTTAAAAAAAATTGAATAAGGGACACACTTTGAACTCTTGGTCACTTAGACGCACATAAAACACATTATATGTTTGAAAATTAAAAACTTGAGATGCAATGATAACATAAAAACAATGTGGCTTTAGACTTTTTAAGTTGTAAAAGTTATTTTGATATTGTTTTATGTTAAACGATTTTTAAGCTGTGGATTAAATGGTGTTTTCCATGTTAAATTGGGGTTATTTTTCAATTTTTTTGATAATTTGTGGATGTTACATTCATATATATAGCAAATGAAAATATATATCTTTCTGTTGTATCCCTACCTTGTCCATATCTTCATTTTTCAAAAGTTGTACAGTTTTTGAAGGACAAAATTTTGCTAGAAAAACTGAAAATGCTTATGCACCCTGTTATGTTTGGAACATCCTTTAAGGTAACGTTTCGTACGGACCAATACTACTAGCTTGCCTATTGAAAATGTTGAGGCACCCTGTTATTTGTTTCGTAACTGTACTATTTGGATAACAGAAGAAATGTTTTGTACCGAGGGATTTCTTTTTGCTTTTTGCATCTTTTGTAAAGTTTTCCCTCCAATAGTATGAGAAAATCCAAGCTAGATCACTGAACTTCCTTCTGTGAAAAATTTAAAAATTCTGACCACAGCAGCTAATGTAACATCTTCTGACATCATGGCCACTGTTTTGGGAAATGTGATTGAATTGTGTATCTGTTGTCTTCCTAATCCTTTACAGTTTCAAGAAAAATAAAGGTCCAATTGTACTAATTGAGCCCTTGGCTTTTATCGGGTTGAGGGTTTAAGATCCCATTGTGTAGCCCATAATTCTCTTTCTGGTTTCTAGTTTCTTCCTTCTCCTTTCTCTCTTGTAAGGTTTTGCCCTTTCATTTCCCTTTGTCCTTGTTGATTTACGTCACCCAATAGGCGGCAGTGGCATAATTGAATATTTTTATTTAAGATTTGCCCTAGTGATTGCGTTTAATAATTCATCCCATTTCACAATCTAAACATGAAACACTGTCTGCAGGGGGTATAACTTCTGGATGGTTTTGTCTTGAATCAACACTCCTTGCTCTTGCAATAAGCGGAACGGCCCTCTCATTTTACCTAAACCGCACAACAAAAAACGCGAGGAGAATGTTCCATGCCAGCCTTCTGTATCTTCCAGTTTTTATGTCTGGGCTTTTGTTTCACCGTCTTCCTGCTAACCAGCATTTACTGGGAGAAGAAAATTCAGAGGGGATTGACGAGCACTTGTCTTCCTCAGAAACTCTAGTTCAAGAGGTTGAAATTGCTGACCATCAAAAAAAGGCAAAATGCGCAGCCGTAGGTGCTCAAGCACGGCCACCTGTAGCGTATGCTTCTGTTGCACCATTTCCTTTCTTGCCAGCTCCTACTTATATTACATCCTGATACATTGTCTCAAGATTTTTCTTCTGCAATAAATATAACGATGTGAAGGCGTTTTTGTATGTTCTCCATCATGTTTGGCAATTATTATTTGATGCGTTTACTTGTTTTTGTCCTTGGCGGGGTCAAATAAGTGTTGTTTGATTTGTTGGTTTTGTTGATTTTTCAGTTGTATCAGGTGTATGGAACTAAGTTCAATTGATTTATATAATGAGAAGAAACTGCATTTAATGGTTGATTGTTTTTTACTTTATATTCTCTTGAAGTTTAAACTTTAATTTCTTAATTTTTTGGAATCTTTAATTGTTAGTGGTTTTTATCCTCATGTTCTCTTCAGGTTCAAACCTTTATTTATTTTCCTTTTGTGCTTGATGGGATGAAGCTTTGAGTCTTTCGGTACTCCCTTTGTATTCCAATTCAA
This sequence comes from Euryodendron excelsum, assembly GCA_033060915.1. Taxonomy (NCBI): domain Eukaryota; kingdom Viridiplantae; phylum Streptophyta; class Magnoliopsida; order Ericales; family Pentaphylacaceae; genus Euryodendron; species Euryodendron excelsum. Next base: position 8,279,874 of record CM065379.1, on the reverse strand, counting down.
TTTACTTTGTGAATCTACACAGGACAAATTTGGTAAGACCTAAAAATATATTCGGGTATTAGATTTGTAAATAGAAAGGAAATTAAAAGGGTGGTGAAATTATTTAATACATATTTGATTTTTGTGGGTAGTCACAAAAAAAAAAAAAGATTTATTTTGACAAATACTAATTCATTTTCTTAACCCATTTAAAAAATACTTAAATTTATCTCTTTCACTTCATTTTCTATTCCTATCTTTTCCCTCTGATTTTTCTCTCCCCTCACCTACATTTTTTGTGGATAATCAAACGAAAAAAAAAATGAAGTGTTTTGGTTAATACCCATTCCTTTTCTCAACTCAACAAAAAAATAAGTAATTTTTTTTCTTTTGCTTTATTTTCTTTTCTTATCTTTTTTCTCTCATTTTTTTTCCTATACAAAATTAATATCTAAACATAGTGTTAATCTATCTACTAAACCTAAATTGCAAACAAAGGGAAAAAAAAAAAAAACCACAAATCATAACTTGAAATGAAAAATGTAGGTGAGAATTTTAGGAAGGCTGTAAGTACCCCATTTTTGTCCACTCGGCAATCTCCGAGCTGACCAAGCTCACTTTCACACATCACATGCATATTTAGACTCTAAGCCTGCCTTTTTAACTTGAATTTAGTCCACCAGTCGCTTCTCGGGCCCATAGGGCCCATTTGAAGTTAAATGACCGTTTTGTCCCTCGGCATTTGAACACCCCGGGAACCACACTGGTTCTGGGTATCAAACCAGTAACCTTCTGAGATTACTTCTTATGGTATTCTCAACTTGAATTTAGTCCACCAGTCGCTTCTCGGGCCCATAGGGCCCATTTGAAGTTAAATGACCGTTTTGTCCCTCGGCATTTGAACACCCCGGGAACCACACTGGTTCTGGGTATCAAACCAGTAACCTTCTGAGATTACTTCTTATGGTATTCTCAACCTTCCTCTACCTTTCTGGATCATTCCAAGTCAGTTCCGGCAAACTCGGTGCAAAATGACCGTTTTGCCTCTAGTAGGCCGGTCTCCTTTTTCGACCACACCGGCTCTGGGTATCAAACCAGTAACCCTCTGAGATTACTTTTTATGGTGTTCTTAGCTTCCTTTTACCTTTCCGGATCATTCTGAGTCAGTTCCGGCCAACTCGGTACAAAATGATTGTTTTGCCCCTGGTGGGCTGGTCTCCTTTTTCGACCACGCTGGCTTTGGGAATCAAACCGGCAACCTCTGGGAACATTCTAAATAATGTTTCCAGATCCCAAGTCTTCTTCCGGGACAGTCCGAGTCTGTCCTAGCAGTTTCCCGGCCCGATTGACCATTTTGCCCCTAAAGGCCTGGTCAACCTTTTCGACACATCTTATCCTCACTTTTCAAGTCAAATACCTCCAGGACACTATTTTAAGTGTTCCTGCTCCTTTCTGGCCTTCCGGGTCATTCCCGGCTCCTTCAAATCATTCCCGGACTTTCCGGAGCCACTCCTATTGAAGTCAAGCTAAAAATTGCATGGTAGTCACTAGTACAGGCGCCCAAATCTAGTCAAAGATACGTTGCTTGCAGACCTTAAACATTTCCTAAATGGCTGGCGCCACTACTAGTGGTGCCAAGCCAAAAAATGGCCTAGCGCTAGTGCAAACTTTGGCCTGGCGCCACTGCAACAGGCGCCAGTGTTGTCCAACCTCTATAAATACAGAGCCTCATTCAACGTGAAAAGGATCCGCAAACTCAACCTAAAAATCATATATTTCGATATACAAAGCTCGAGCACCTCCAAAACCCTAGCCTCCTTAGGTTTTCCCAACTCTAGCCACCATACACTAAACCCTAGCCTCCTATACACTCATACACACCCCCATACATTCATACACTAACCTTCAACCCTCATTCGAAGACTTGAAGAGTTGAAATCTGAAATTTGAAGCTTGAAGACAACTCTTGAAGACTGAAGACGAAGATCAAGACCGAAGACCGAAGAAAGCAAGACGCGCAAAATAACAAGACATACTGTAGGCTCCCTATTTAAATTTCCGCACTTCCCCCCTCTCTCTTCTCTCTCCTAACCCACTTGGGTTTTCTCTATTTTAATCCCCCATCTTTTTTCCCCCCTTTCTTTGCATGCTTGAAATAAGGGGATTCCCGATCCATGTGTAGGATTGGGCTATTGGAGAGCCACCGTGTCGAGGGCTTTCTTCTAGTCTAACCAGAGACCACGTGGGTCCGGCCCCCTTGATTATGTGGTGAAGCCTTAGCCTTGTATGTTCACGACCCCAAATTTGTATTATGCGTATCATGATCTTGTATCTTCCAAAATTTGTTTTCAAACTCGTTTTCAAAATCGTTTTCAAACTTGTTTTCAAAATTGCATCAAAATCTCTTTTTCAAAAACTTGTTTTCAAAACCACAATTCTAGGGTGATTCTAGCATTTCCATGGCTAGGGTTGCTTTAGGAAAGTGTTATATTAAAAGTGACCTTTTTGGTCTATATTTTCAAATCTTATTGTTTTCCAAAACCACTTTCTTAAAGTGGTTCTAGCCTTCTTATGGTTAGAATCGCTTTAGGAAAGTGAGACGTTTTCATACCTTCCAAAAGCTTTCTTTTTAAATCTCTTCCTAAAAAATCTCTTTCAATATACTTTCCTAAAACTCTCCTCTTCAAAGTTGTTTTCAAAAACTCCCTCCAAAATCTATTTTTCAAAGCTTCCTTTTTCAACTCTTTTCCAAAAACTCTTTCTCCTCAAAATTCACTTTCTAAAACACTCCCTAGATTCACCTTCCTAAAAACTCTCTCCAAAAATCTTTCTAAAAACTCTCTTTCCAAAATCTTCCTTCTAGAAACTCTTTCCTAGGATTCCCTTCTAGAAAACCTTCGTTTCTAAAAACACACTTTCCAAAAACTCCTTCCTAGGATTCCCTTCTAGAAAACCTTCGTTTCCAAAAACGCGCTTTCTAAAAACTCTTTCCTTAGAGCCCAAGTCAAGCCCTAGAACCCACAATTAGGAAACCCTAATTTTCTTTCCAAAAACATAATTTTCAAACTTTCCCCCAAACCTAGGTTTCCAAAATCTCTTGTTTTCACATCCTAACTATATATGTTTCCAAAACCTCTTTTCTACGTCAAAACTATAATTTTTCAAAACTAGGGTTTCTAGAATCTCCCTTTCCAAATCCTTGCCAAGTCCTATTTTCCCTTTAGGAAACTAAATCTAATTTACCTATTTAGGAAACTAGATCCTATCCTCCGTTTTTTGAAACAAAATCAAACCTTCTCTTTTCAAAACAAAATCCAATCCTTTCCTAATTCAACTCTTTCTTAATTCGACTCCTTCCTAATCTTTCACTTTCCTAAATCCTAAGTTTCCAAAACTTGAACATAAAAATCTTTCCTAAATTTTAAAACTCAACTTTCAAATCTTTCCTAATTCAACCCTTTCCTAATTCTACCCTTTTTTCAAATCTTAACTTTTCAAACCTAAGTTTTCAAACTCTTTCTAAACTCAAACCTTTCCTAATCTCAAGATTTTCTAAAATTCTAAAACTTTCTAAATTTTAAACTTTCTAAATTTCAATTCTTTCCAAATTCAAAACTTTCTAAATTTGAAATTTTCTCAAGTTAAATCTTTCTAAACCTAAATCTTTCCAAATTTTAAACTTTCCAAGATTTCAACATCTTTCCAAATCTAAGACTTTTCCAAACTCAAAACTTTCTTAGTTCAAACATTTCTTAAATTGGAAACTTTCCTTTTTCAAACTTTTCCAAAATTCTAAACTTTCCAATTTTCAAAACTTCCCTATTTCAAAAAATTTCCTAATTTGAAAACTTTCCTAATTCGAAACTTTCTTAATTCAAAACTTTCCTAAAGTTGAAACATTCCAAATTCAAAGCCTTCCTAAGTTAAAACTTCCCTAACTCCAAAACTTTCCTAAATCGAACTTTTCCTAATTCAAACATTTCCTAAATCCAACCTTTCCTAATTTCCTAAACCTTCCAAGTCGAGTCAAACCTTTCCTAAGTTTAGGTTTCTTAAACCTTCATCTTTCTAAAACAAGTCTAAATCTATTTTTTCAAATCAAAGTCCAATCTTTTCCAAAATTTCAATTTCCAATCTCCTCTTCTAATCTCAAATCAAATCCAATTTTCAATTCAATCTCTTTCTTCCAATCCAATCTCTCTCTTTTCAAATCAATCTCTTTTCAATCGGACTCTGGTCCGAACTACGACTGACCTGATTCCCTCAAAGGGATACGTAGGCAACCTTCATAGGTGCGGTCACAACACTTTTCAAACTTTTAATTTCACCCTCATGGGTGCGGTCTCCACATTTTTCAAATCTCAAATTCCAATCTACTTTCAAAATTCCAATTTCAAAATTTCTATTTCCAAATTTTCAAACTTTCCAATTTCAATTCCATCTCTTCAAATCTATTTTCAAATCAAATCAATTTCAAATCAATCTCTTTCCAAATCTATTTTTCAATTCTCTTTTCTTACACGTGCATATCATGCATCATATTAGTTTCGTTTTTTAAACATTGTTTTTCAAGGTGGATAGGATTGAACTATAGTTAGTCGAAGACTCTCATAGGTGAATCTGGGGTAGATTGACATGTAGGTACCAAAAGGGCGGGGTAGGGTGATGGCTTAGTGCGTCGTCCCTACACGTAACCAACCTCCGAACCTAGAATCACTGTTTTCAAAGACCAAAAAGGAGTTATTTTTTAAAAAGGGCTAAATGTTTTTCAAAGGTTGCCAAACAATCCGTTTTCCTAAAAAAATCCTCTCTTAAGGAGATATTTTCAAATCGTTTTCCAAAACCCTAAGTACAATATCCGGATTATGCTTAGTTTTTAGGTGACCTAACTCACCTTAATCAAGTTAGGTGGCGACTTCGAATTTTTTCAAGAGCCCTTTATTCAAATTAAATTTTCAATTCAAACCTAGTCGCACTCATTCTTCTAGGAGGGTGAGTTCTAACGAGAGAGTACAACATTTTTCCCACTTGTGTGAGTATTCCTTGAGTGAGAAAAATCTAAGCGCGACAAAGGCTTAATTAAACTCTCTAACCGAAGCGACGAGTACGAACAATCTGCAAGAGAAAAAGACGATGAGAATTTCTCGACATTCTTTGAGTCGATAGCACTCCGATGATTAAGTTAACAAACTTAATCACAACGAATCGAATAAAATATAAAAAGTTAGAACTCAAGTAAACGTACTTTACACCTTTAGTGCATGGGAGTATTTATAGGTTTCGAAACGTCATGTTCCCTTTGAAAATTGGAGTCATTTTTCTCATAGGAATATTCATTAATTGAGTCGATTTAATGTATTGAACTTATCTTTTATTTATCCTAATTTACTTAGGAATAAGATTCGTATTATGGATTTCATTAGTCCTGATACCTTTTGGATTAAGATTCGTGAACCCGCCCCTTTGGGTCCTTACTTCTGGTCGGCATAGACCTACTCCGACAGGTCGGCTCCCATGGGCGACCTTACTGGGACGGTCTCTCATAGTCTTGGACTTGGTTCTTATTGGGCCCACAATTGGCCCCCAGCCCTTGTGCCTTGTTTGGACTAACAAAGGGGGCAAGTGATTACACTCTAAAAGTGTAATCATAAACCCTTAATTTGCACATTGTTAGATTTAGATCATAGTTGATTATCTTGTTTTAGTCTAATAATTGATTTATTGTGTATTTTTGTGTATTTTATAGGTTTTGGAGTGAAAACAGCAAATAAGAGCCAAAATTCCAAAAGACTGTCCAGACGGTGTGTTCAGATGGTTAATTCGTTCGGATGGTTGTCAGCCGTTCGGACGGTTCGTTTAGACGGACGAAATAGCGTTCGGATGCTACGTCGAACAGTGGAGCCCCAGAGTCGTGTTTTTGCGTTCGAAGCTATTCTAGAGTCATCTTTTTGCGTTTGAAAAGCGTCCGAGGACTGTTCGAACGGTAAAACAACCGTTCAGACGGTAAAATAACCGTCCGGATGCACTTTGGACGCGCGTCGGACGGTAAGCGCAAATTTGTCCTAAAACCAGCATTTGAAGAAGAAAAGAGATATAGAGAGTTAGGGTTAGTGGGAGATAGAGGGGCGGTGGGAGAAGCTCCAAAAAGGTTAGTTTTTTTTATTTTTCTTCATTTTTAGCTTAGATTTAGCCTTGTAGTTATAGTATTTTGTTAAAACTTTTAATTTCTCTTTATTGTATTGTATTTTCTTTCACTTTCTTGCATTTTCTTGTACTTTCCTTATAACCAAACACTTCTATTACTCAAGTAAAATTTAGATTTAATTCCTCATGCATTTTCTTTACATTTTATATGTTTTTCCAATGGATTCAAGTAGCTAGGAATTTGTTTTGGGTTTAAATATGAAAATCACCCAAGAAATCCAAAAGTTTCAATGAAGGTATCTCATGTATTAATTGCCATATTTTCCTATATTTTGAATTCCTAGTAATTCCATATGGATGTTTTAGAAAACTTAGATTATTGACTAAGTTTAGAGATTTTCATCACCCAAATCGAAGGTATTAATTTAGAGGTTTTTACTAGAAAAGATCTCCACAATTGCTAGGAATTAATTCTTATCAATTGACTGTAAGATAACTTAGAAAACCTAAATTATTGACTATATTTGACTAATCAATGCACAAACCACAAATTTGGTATTGGCTAAGTTAAATCAATGGTATTAACCTTTGATTCCCCATTGACCATGTATCTAATTTCAGTTGCTTGAGAATAATTGATTTTTAAAGTTAAATCTCCCGAATTAAACACTCTTAAATGTTGTGTTTGTTTTGAGTTATAAACCCCATTGAAAGTCTTGGATTGATTGAGTGATTGGATCAATTGAACCCAATTCCTTTTTTAATTGTTTTAATTCTAGTTTAATTTGCTTTATATTAATTGTGTAGTTATTAATTGCTTTAATTTTCATTGCACTAGTTTTGTAATTCAAAACCCCATAAAAAACTAAAAGATTTTCGGTCATTTGATTTTTTCTTTTTATTTTAGATCCAATTCCCCTTTTTATTGCAATTCAATCCTAAATTAGGTTAGTGTGAGGTGAGTGTTAGAACCTATATTTGGCTAGGTCTCTTAGGAGAGAATGATACCGGATCTTCTGGTTTATACTTCATCGCGACCCTCGTACTCTTGCATAGTGTTAACTCCATTTGTAGGAATACCGCATTTGGGGGCGAGTCAAGTTTTGGCGCCGTTGCCGGGGGCCAAAGGCACGAGGCGAGCACTCCCGAGTTTTGGATTGAAGGTCAATTGGTGAATTGAATCTCCATCCATCTACCACGACGGAAAAATCTTTGGCTTAGGCCATCGGTAACTTCGTTTCAATTTTTGTGTAAATACCATGTTAGATTTTTATTCTTTCTTTTTCTCTTTATTTTAGGCTTGTGTTTGTTTATTTTGTATAGATTTTGTTTTATTTTAATAATTTGATTGGAGGATTGCTAAAGGAGAATTAGGGATTGTGTATATTGCAAATTGATGTTATATAACTTGTGGAGATTGTTGGTTTGGTTGGATTGAACTTGATTAAATTGGTGAAATTTTTATGAGGAGATTGGAGGTTTGGATGGAACACTATTGAGCATTATTGTGTGTGATGTGTTGAGGCGCGGTGCGCTACATTTGTTTATGCATTGCATCCAATTTTTATTGTGCATTCCATTATATTTGGTGGTAGATTTTCACACCTTCCATCATCCAATATGTCTCTTGGGGAACACTTTAGAGCTATTGGTTAAAGGGTGCCTCCACGACCACCTCCCACTCTTGGGGGGTGTAACCAATTTAACCTTGGTAGGGGATATGAGGGCACATATTCATATAATTATTTTGAACCTCACCCTTCCCAAGAGCCCTTTGACTATTACCATGCACCACCTCCACCCTACCAAAATCTACCTTGTGAATACCCCCAATCCTAATTTTTATCCTATGAGGAAGTTCACACTCCTCACATTGGCACACAAGCGGACAACATAGAGGATAATCTAGAGGACACACTTCAATAAGCCATAAAATTTCAAGGAGAAGTGAACTCTAGAATAGATGAGGGCCTTAATGAGATAAAGAGTCAATTAACTATTTTAATGCAAACCTTGGTTGTTCAAGAGGAGGACAAGTCCCTTGTGTCATCTCGAATCATTCCTACTAACCAAGGGTGTCTAAGTGAACCTGCTCATCCCATCACTAACCATAGGAATGAGGAAATCATTGATCAAAACACCCTTCCCCAAGACTTTGAGTCCAAGGAAGACATTCTTAAGGTAAGTGAGAAAATTATTGAAAATAAATTTAGGGATGAAGAGTGTGAGAGAGGGGAGTCCGAAATTTGGGACTCCAACCAAGAAGAGAGGGGTCGAGATGAGTCTACCCTTAATGATGACTTTGGTTTATTTGATGTTGGGAATGTGCATGACAATGAGGATGTTGACGGTTTAAAGGACATTCTTACCATGTCTAGGGATCATGTGATCCCTATTTTTACGCCTCTAGCACCTAGTCCTATTTTACCGGAGCCTTTGGAGCTCTATGTCCCAACGCTTGAACCAAACATCATTCTTATGGCTGGCCATTTAAAAGATGGGGTGGGTCAAGTACTTCATGGCATGAGCATAATAGGCACCTATGTGCATGATTATTTTTCATTTTCTACATACCATGACCCTTTTTACCCCTATGTGCTTCAATGTTATATCCTTGAGTTCCTCAAAGAAATGGCCATTGTCTATTCTTATGCTTGCATGAATTCTTTGAAAATCTCTAAGTTGGGGGTGTGGGATGATGGCGAATTCCCACTTCGTGGCATTGGGTGATTTTCTCACTCTAATTTGGGTAGGAGTAGGAGTAGTTGTTTTATTTTTTTGTTTTTCTTAGTTTGTTTCTCATTTTAAGTTGGGGGTGCCCATTTTCTTTTTCCCACCATATATTCGGATTCCATGTTTTGTTCTCATGCATTGAGGACAATGCATCATTCTAAGTTGGGGTGGGTAGAGATTTTGCCTGTATTTTTTTTTGTTTTTGTTTATTTGTTTTATATTGTTTTTGTTTCTTTGTTTAGCACCCTATAAAAAAAAATCATTTAACTTGTGAAAGTGCCTTTTGAGATTAGAAGATAGGAATTTTTATATGTATCTTTACTCAAGATGATGTTGATTCACTCCTCATACCCAACATGTTATAGGGGTTGCTTAATTCATGCTTTTGTAGAAGAGATTATATCATTGTGCACAATTATGCTTTTTAACATAATTTGTTACTAGTCTTGGCACTTTCACCTTTACATTAGTGGAAATTATTACCTTGTGAGCTTTATAGCAATTATCGTATTTTGGAGCGTTTACATTTACTCAAGGATAGTTTCTTCACCCTCATTTTATTCAATAGCTTCATTATGCTTGTATTTGGTTCATGAGTTGAGTTTTGATCTTAATATTGACACATGTACTCTATGAAATGCTTCGGTTGTGCAATTTTGGATATGATTCTATGCCATCTTTCTTCTTCATAGCCATAAGTTTTCCGTAACCAAACCGTGCATTTTCCTTAACCCTTGTTAATCTACTTTTATTAGAAAGTGCAAAGCGATTTTATCTCTTGTATTACAAAGGGACGCCTAAGTGAGAAAAGAGTATTTTTGCATTGCTAAAGAAAAAAAAAAAAGAGAGAGAAAAGATTGATTTGGGGAATTCAATGCAAACAAGCATATTGTAATATGAAAAGTAGTTGTTGAATCTAATGATGGATGATAAAAGGATGGAAACAAAAGGAGAAGTAAAAAAAAAGAAGAAGAAGAAGAAGGGAAAAAAAAAAAAGAAGAAGAAGAAAGAAGAAGTAAGAAAAGAAAGAAAAAAAAAAAAGAATAAGAGGAAGAAAAGAGTGAAAGAGGAGTTCAAAAGTTGAAAATATTTCAAGAGAAGAGTGAGAAGTGAATTTTGTGTATTAAAAGTTGAAAAGGGAGAGTTCTAGTTGTTTTGCATTCATCATGTCATGCCTTGATCACACATGATATGGCCATTTACTCCTTCTCCTTACCCTTGCCTTTTACCTCTTCTATATTGCCCTCTTCACCTCTACATAGCATAGTTGATCCAAGTTGTGCTTGATTGAAGTTTTCAATAGAGTATAAGCTTTATTTTGTCAATTTCTTTGAATCAATGCTTAACTTTGAATATTCTTTCATGGAGCTATGCTAATGTCTATACACTTCTATCTTTTCGGTTTTTGTAATTGGTATGCTCACTTGTTTTGTCTCTTTACATTTACTCCATTGTTGGGCATATCATTGTGAGAACCATGTGGAACTTTAATTGCGAGTGTATGTTCTGTGAGGATTGAATCAAAGCGTAAAAGGGGTGAATTTGCGTAAATAAGTTTCATTTGTGTTGTTTAGCATGATTTTTCACTCACACACATGAACCTCTCTTTTGTATGTGTTGTTGCATATTAATGCAAGTGTTGGAGTTTGGAGTGGCATCAATATTAACTTGAGTAGGTTTATGCATCCATTCCTTATTCATATCTTGATTGGCAATTCACATAAGGATGTTTGTGGGTATCATCACTAAAAACCCTCACGAGACACAACTCGTCCACTAGGGAAAATCTAGGAGTTTAAAGGCTGGGTGCATAAGCTAAATGCATCCATGACTCCTACGAAAATGGAGATTATCCTTTATGTATTTTTGAGAGTTTTTGCTAGGGACTAGGAAAATGTAAGTTGGGAGTGGTGATTACACTCTAAAAGTGCAATCATAAGGCTTTAATTTGCACATTGTTAGATTTAGATTGTAGTTAATTATCTTGTTATAATCTAATAATTGATTTATTGTGTATTTTTGTGTATTTTGTAGGTTTTGGAGTGAAAACAGCAAATAAGAGCCAAAATTCCAGAAGACCATCCGAACGGTGCGTTCGGACGGTTGTCAGCCGTTCGGACGGTTCGTTTGGACGAACGAAATAGCGTTCGGATGCTACGTCGAACGGTGAAGCCCCAGAGTCGTGTTTTTGCGTTCGAAGCTATTCCAGAGTCATCTTTTTGCGTCTGAAGAGCGTCCGAGGACCGTTCGGATGGTAAAACAACCGTTCGGACGGTAAAATAACCGTCCGGACGCACTTCGGACGCACGTCGAACGGTAAGCACAGATTTGCCCTAAAACCAGCATTCGAAGAAAAAAAGAAATATAGAGAGTTAGGGTTAGTGGGAGATAGAGGGGCGGCGGGAGAAGCTCCAAAAAGGTTAGTTTTTTCATTTTTCTCCATTTTTAGCTTTAGATTTAGCCTTGTAGTTGTAGTATTTTGTTAAAACTTGTAATTTCTCTTCATTGTATTGTATTTTTTCTTCACTTTCTTGCATTTTCTTGTACTTTCCTTGTAACCAAACACTTCTATTACTTAAGTAAAATTTAGATTTAATTCCTTATGCATTTTCTTTACATTTTATAAGTTTTTCTAATAGATTTAAGTAGCTAGGAATTTGTATTGGGTTTAAATATGAAAATCACCCAAGAAATCTAAAAGTTTCAATGAAGGTATCTTATGTATTAATTGCCATATTTTTCTAGATTTTGAATTTCTAGTAATTCCATATGCATATTTTAGAAAACTTAGATTATTGACTAAGTTTAGGGATTTTCATCACCCAAATTGGTATTAATTTAGGGGTTTTTACTAAAAAAGATCTCCGCAATTGCTAGGAATTAATTCTTATCAATTGATTGTAAGATAACTTAGAAAACCTAGGTTATTGACTTTGTTTGGCTAATCAATGCACAAACCACAAATTTGGTATTGACTAAGTTAAATCAATGGTATTAACCTTTGATTCTCCATTGACCATGTATCTAATTTCAATTGCTTGAGAATAATTGATTTTTAAAATTAAATCTCCCGAATCAAACACTCTTAAATGTTGTGTTTGTTTTGAGTTATAAACCCCGTTGAAAGTCTTGGATTGATTGAGTGATTGGATCAATTGAACCCAATTCCCTTTTTAATTGCTTTAATTCTAGTTTAATTTGCTTTAATTTAATTGTGTAGTTATTAATTGCTTTAATTTTCATTGCACTAGTTTAGTAATTCAAAACCCTATAAAAAACTAAAAGATTTTCGGTCATTTGATTTTTTCTTTTTATTTTAGATCCTCTTCCCCTTTTTATTGCAATTCAATCCTAGGTTAGGTTAGTGTGAGGTGAGTGTTAGAACCTATATATGGATAGGTTCCTTGGGAGAGAACGATACCGGATCTTCTGGTTTATACTTCATCGGGACCCCCGTACTCTTGCGGGGTGCTAACTCCATTTGTACGAATACCGCATTTGGGGGCGAGTCAGCAAGGGCTGAGATTTGCATTTAAAGCTTGTCCTTTAGCCTTCCCGTAGCTTCACACCACGTGGGCATTCCATACTGGCTCTACAATCGAAGGGATGCGTCGAATGGCCTTACGAGGTGACAGTTGAGTCAGGTGTCCTGATTGCTGTAATTGAACTGACGACATAGTCCATTATAAATTGGGCATATCCTTATCCATTCTCTACATTTGAACCTGGCTTGAGACTCCTGGTGAGAGAGAGAACGGATCCCACCTTAACTTTGTAAGTTCTTTGAACCTTTGTTTTCTTCTTTTTCTGCCTTACTCTTCTATGGTTTTCCCCTGATGGCGGCTCGCCTTAGAAAACTTATGGATAGCCCAGCGGCTATTACTGCTTTAAGTCTAGATACAACATTACCGACTAGGTCGGCGTTGAGTTGGTTGACATAGATGACTATAAGATGGAAGAAACTAAAAAAGGGATACCCTTCCCCGTGATTGCCATCATAGAGGGTGGCTTTAGATTTTTCATACACCATTTTCTTGTAAAATTTCTTCAACACCACGATATATGTCCTGCCCAAGTCAGCCCAAATGCTTATTGAACTGTAATGGGGATACTTGAGCTAAACCGAATCTTAGGCGTTAACCTAGGGCTTGCAGAACTTAACTTTTGCTATACTTTGCGTAAAGTCGGGTGTGATAACTGGAAAGTCTACCTTAGGGCGACAGACAAAAGTAGGAAAATAGTAAAGTGTCTGTCATCTTCAGGTAAAGGCGTAGATGATATCAGAATCTGGGTTTCTAGCCCTTGGGAGTTTGGCAACCTTTCTGTCGACCAATGCTGTTAAGTTGATGCCTTAGAACCCTCAGAGAGTTAGGTTAGTGCCGACCCCTTACTTTTCATGTGTATTGATTTGTACATGTCTAACTTGCCTTGTTTTTATTTGTTCAGCATCGGGTAAGAACAGGAAGCAGACGTGAAGTGTCAACTTGACCGATATGAATAAGGTTATGAACTACAGAGGCTTTGGTCGGCTTCGTGATATTGCAAGGACCCCTCATATCTTGCTAAACTACCCACTCTGGATTTCCACCTTCATCGCCTCGTCTAGGATCCCAACAAGTGTGATTGCCAAGCTATTGGAGAAGGGTGCAGCTGGTAAGTTTGCCAAAATCCTAGCAGGGATTACAATTGAGTGCATACTTCTCAACGATCGGGTGACCATTGTCGACCTACCTTTTGACATGCTGCCATCAATGGGGACTTCGGGGAGTCGAGTCATTGAAGACGTCATCCCAGTGACCTCAAGAGTTAGTTTCCCAAGTTAGGTGTCATTTCAGTTGCCCCTAACCATTACTGATGCAGCGGCCCATCCTGCAGATTATCCGCTCCAAGACATATCCTTAGATCGGTCAAGTTCATCTGAATCGGCATCAACTTCAATCCATTCACAGTGCCCGACCGCCGAGCTACAGCAAAGATTAGGCAGAAGCGTAAGCTAGTGTACCCTTCATCCTCGGATTCTGATACTCCCAATATGATGAACTTGAGGGAGATGGTGTTGCGGAAGGTGGCAAAGAAGTTGAAGAAGTCAGGGGTGGCCGTCGCATGGGGCCGAACGAATCCCTGATCAGGTCGGTTGAGGTAGTTATAGGGTGGTTGAGAGTAACCTCCAACAGGTTGATATTGACTTGTTGGAGAGTAGCGATGACCTTTCTGTCTCTCTAGGAGCCTTCTACGAATCCTTGCTGGTAAGTTACTTCATGAATTTAATTTCAGTAATGACTTGTTGGTTGTGTATTGACCTTGTTGAATCTGTTTAACTTCTACGGCTCTCTTAACTCTTTGAAGGCCATGCGTCGTTTATGAATTCTTTTTGGAAAGCACAACAAACTCATTGAAGATCATGCCAAGCTGAAGAAGGAGTGAATTGAGGTGAAAAAGGCTCAACTAACAGCCACAAAAGGAGGCTGAAAAGGTAAAGATTGCAATAGCCCAGGTTATAGCCTATCTGATCAAGAGGGACGATAAAGTCTTAAAACTGGAGGCCTACAACGCCATACTCTCGGTGGACTTGTTCAAGTTGAAGGCTGAAGTTGAGAGTCTCAAAGTTGACCTTATAAAGGAAAAGGCCAAGTTTAAGGAGAGGTATAAGCAAGGCATAACGACTATTACTGATGATTACGCTCTTCAGATGGTTGATCTCTCGCAGTCAATGTTCATCGAGGGCTGGCACGGGGCTCTAAAGGAGATGAAAGTTGAGGGCTCTTCCAGCCTTTAGAGGAATATTCTAAACTACTTCGAGACAATTCTGGGGGGCAGTGCTGAGGATACCTCCAAGACGATTGAAGGTACAGATACTTTGGCGGTTCTTGCCATAGGTGCATCTGAGACGGTTGAAGTTAATGTCTCCAAGACGGTTGAGACTGACGTGCTGAAGACGGCTGATGCCAATATCTTAAAGACGGCTGAGGTTGAACCTGTTGTTTCTGACTTGGCTAACCCTACTATGAATCTTGTTGAAAACGTTATTGCTTAGGATTTTCTTTAGTTTTCTGTTTAAAGTAATTGTATCTTTTTTGTGAAGTCTTGTAATTAATTAGATATTTTGAATGAATATGGATTCTATTTTCTAAGTTGATTCTTGTATGAATGTTTCTTAGTTAAACCACACAATTTAACTTTGGATTCTTGTTCTGTCTTGCCTTTAATGACCAAGGCCTTCATTGGCTGACCTATCCAATTTTTGGACAGGATCAAGTTTTTAAATTTAGTTTTTCATGGCCTTCATTGGCCGACCTGCTAACAAGTTGCACATGATTAAGTTTTTAAACTTGATTTTTCATGGCCTCCTTTAGCCGACCTGCTAATAAGTTAGACCAGACCAAGTTTTTACACTTGGCTTCTTTGGCTGACCTGCCAACAAGTTGGACATGACCAAGTTTTTACACTTGGGTTTTTATGGCTTTCGTTGGCTGACGTATCAACAAGTTAGACAGGACCAAGTTTTTACACTTGGTTTTTTTTATGGCCTTCGTTGGCTAACTTGCTAACAAGTTGGACATGATCAAGTTTTTACACTTGATTTTTTATGGTTATCCCCTTTTATGCTTGTATGTAGATTTGCTGAATCACTTGCAACTTTTGAGAAAAAAAAATGTATTATCATCGATTGTCGTAGATCATTACATCATTTGGGAAACACCTCTATTGATAGAATTTTCTGAGATTGTTAGCGTTCCACGGTCAGGTTAGTTGTTGTCTTTCTTTGACAATTGCTAGTCGGTATGCCCCCACGCCAACCCGGGACGTAACTCTATAAGGACTTTCTCAGTTTGGGCTGAGTTTCCCCTTTGCTAGATTCTTAGTTGCCTCTAATAATTTTCTTAACACAAAGTTATCGGGAGTAAAAGCTCTTGGCTGGACTTGTTTCTTGTAGGCTCGACTAAGCTGCTGATGATATCCAGTGAGTTTGAGTAAGACAGCTTCTCTTTTTCCTTTAATAAGGTTGAGGTCCTCGCCAAAGTTTGGTCATTGATGCCCGTGTCAAATGCTGTCGATCTAATAGTTCAAATTCGACCTCTAAGGGTATTATTGCCTCCATCTCGTATGCCATTAAAAAAGGAGTTGCTCCAGTAGATCTCCTTGAAGTGGTTCTGTAAGACCACAAGACACTAGATAGCTTTTCTACTCATCTTCCCTTTACTTTTTCTAACCTCTTTTTTATTCCATTCAATATGGTCTTGTTTGAAATCTCGACTTGCCCGTTGTATTGTGGATAGGCTGGCGCCGAATAGTAGTTTTTTATCCCAAGCCCATTGTAGAATTCTTTAAACATGTTGTCTTCAAACTGGGTGTCATTGTTTGAAACTAGTGTACGAGGTTTGTCGAATCTTCTAATGATGCTCCTCCATGCAAGCCTCTTAGCCTCAACTTCTCTTATAGTCGATAAGGGCTCTACTTTCACCCACTTGGTAAAGTAAGCAGTTGTCACTATGAAGAATCTTTTATTTCTTGAGGCTCGGGGCAGCGGTTTAACTATGTCCAACCCCCATTGTGCAAAAGGCCATGGACTAGTAATAGTTGTGAGATCTTCGGCAAGCTGGTGAATTATTGACTAAAACTTATGGTACTTTTTACATTTCATAACATACTAGGCAGCGTCTTTCAGCATATAAAGCCACCAATAATCCTGAGAAATAACTCGGTGTGCTAAAGATTTTTCGGCAACGTGACTCTCACAAATACCTTCATGAATTTCAAACATGATGTCCTACACTTTTGTCGAGGTGGACACAATGCAGAGAGGGGCTAGTGAATGATCTTCTATATAGTTCTTTGTCAGGTGATAGTCAATATTTCAATGACTTGGGCTTAATTCCTCTGGCCTCATTCTTGACTTTCAGCAACTCATCCCTGTCGAGGTAGGAGATGATTGGGTCCATCCAGGATGGCTTTAATTGCTCAATAGCCAAAGTTTGCACTTCTTCTTGAAATATGCTTGGGCTAGACAGTGTCTCCACGTGAATTGTTCTCTTTGATCCCCACTTTAAGGCCGCTGCCAGAGTTGCCAAGGCATCAACATGAGCGTTGCTGTTGCGGCCAATCTGATGGAGCTTGTTTTTACTGAATTTGTCGAGCAGCTCTCTTGCTTTTGCCAAGCACTGTGTCATCCTGTCATTTTTTGCCGCATACTCACCCATAATCTGGTTAACCACCAATTGGGAATCTAAAAAGATAATTATCTCGGCAATCTTGAACTCTATAGCTCAGTACAAGCCGGCTAGCAGAGTCTCATATTCTGACTCGTTATTTGATGCAATAAACTCCAACTTTATAGCCTGCTCCAAAACCATGTCATGTAGGACACTCGACTGCATTGGCTACATAATGGAACTAATGTCATGTAGGACTATCACAAAATAATTTTCACCTCTTTAAGTTCCATGAATTAGAATCCCGTTCAAAGGTCTGGTCTCATAGAGATCAACCATAGAAATGTTCTTATATTCTAAATGTTACAAAGGTAGCTTAAGCACCACATTGAGGTTCTGAAATGTCAAAATTTTTATGTTTTATTGAAAATGAACAAAATTTCGGAATTATATGACGTGTTTGGATTTTGACGCATTTAGATTCTGCACTTTATTTTGCTTTCTTCTTTTCGATGACAAAAAGGAATTCACCCAAAACCTTCAGCCAGTAGAGTTAAAGTGATTCCCAACCATAATCTGTGTAAATTATCAACAACAAAAAAAGTGTGTTCTTTGTTGAATATCAATGTGTCTAACTTTGGAGAGTTTTTCTTCTGAACTCTAATTTTGGATTCAGAGAGAAGTGTAAAACTCTACTGCATAAGTAGGTTGAGCTACAAATGTAGAAGATGAAGAGGGACAGCAATTATTTTAACCTCCTGCCATATTCTATATTTCCACTTTGCATTTTTGTTACATCATTCTCGTATTTATGGTATGTAATTTTTTTGTTTTCCATTTTTTATGTCATCCTTCTTCTCAGACAAGGCTCAGTCCTCTAACATAAGTCAGGGCCAAGACTTGCGCCTCTTTAGTAAGGGCCAGTTTTGTTAATTGCTACATTACTGCAAAGATTGCTGAGTAGTATGAGGTCACGGCAAAAACAAATAAAATAAAATTAAGATAGAAAGAAAAAAAATCATAGTTTGAGATTAATCAACAATCGAAGGTGCACAGATCAGTACCTCCATGTACTTTGGCTTCGTCTTTTCAGAGGGGGGGGGGGTGGTGTGGGGCGCTAAGCATTGGAAGCTCCCTTGTCCCAGAAGAGCAGGCCAGAAAATATATTATGCCTTGTTTGCTCATTCTATCTGTCATCTTTCTCCCATCTCATCTAAAAAGCCTTGGCAATATCTCCTCTTTTTCCTTGTTGTTCTACACAAGCATTATCGTATTTTCTGACTTCGAGTCGAATCTATTGTGTTACTTCTTTGTGACTACCAATATAATTTTATGTATCAAAAGCCCCCGGAGATTAACTGTTCAAATTCCAATTGGTTTTCATTCTGTTTCCTAACATAGCAAAATGAAGTGGATGTAAATTAGAATTGTAGTTGTATGACAATAACTAAATTGAAAATTGGTACAAGCACAGTTAGCAGAATAGGAGTGGAAATGGGGAACGATAGAGGAAACATGGGCAAAAATATATGGGAAATTAAAAGCGGAAAAACGATTCAGATTCAAATGGGAAACCTAATAAGATTCCTACAAGAAATTTCTGCAAAAGGGTGACGAAAACTTTAAAAAATAATACTGAAAAGGTTACTAGAGATGAATACTTCAATGGATTATCTAATAGTCATATTAGATGCATAAATTGAAACCTTTTTAAGAAGAAACCATAAGAAAACTAGTGAGGTACTTGTGTATCACTATAGGAAGCACATAGGAAATTATTAACAATTGTGTCATCTTTGTAAGAGAACATTCCCTTAAGAAAGAACTCTCAAGATATTACGTTTAAACCATGAAGATACAAATACTAAGTGTCATTTGGATTTATTAAAAAATAGCTTTGAAGATTTTTCTTGCATTTACTAGAAACTAATCTTTGGGGCATACGCATGTATGCGCCAACGGTTATGTTACCTGAACTCTTCTAAATATGTGAAGTACCTGTGTCGGACACTCGATACTAGTTAGATATACATACAACAAGGATGTATAACTAATTGAGTTTATTATAAAACTAAGCACAAGACTTCTATTTTATGTATAAAATACTATATTTTAGCTTGTAAATGCCCTTTCATCTTAAAAAACAAAAGAAGTATTTAAAAAAAATGAAATTTAGCAATGTTCTAGTATCCTTGGGCATGAGAATTAGATGAATTTGACACTTGGACACGTACTTGCACCCAACACCCGTACACGAGTCTAGGTAACATAGGCCAGCCGGAAATGGAATGTGAACCAAGAGGAGTGGCTGTACTATTTTAAAAATTGTAACTGTAGTAATTGTTGTGTCATGCATAATGAAATGTTTTTGATATATACCCACAAAGTCAATAAATATTTTAAAAAAATTGCATAGTAATAAAATGACTTTTGAAGGATAATTTTGATATTGAAAAAGAGATACACACCTTCAATTTCAGGGAGACATCAAACTGGTGTTCTACCTTTATATATTAGTATAGAGGAATTAGAAATAAAAAAAATTAATTAATTTTCTAAGCAACTTCTAAGATGCAGAAAAAAAAAATCAATTTTGGCATCTATTTCAAAGTCCATTGAAGTTTCTCAAATTATGCTCCTAAGACACTTCCAAACATTTTTAAAAAGTCATCTTTTAGATCTATTTGAAGTTTCTCAAGACAGAACTATAAAAATTCTGATAAAGTTTTTATGAAGATTCCATAGAGCTTTTCTTAATTTCTTCGAAATTTCCCTTTAGTTCCAGCTCATATTGGGTGAGTTTCTAAAAATAAAATTTCCTGTTTCAATCAAGTATTTGGAACGTTTTGCCTAGTTTTCATAACAGCATTTTTTTCTGTATTTGAAACAAATTTTCCCTTTTAAAAAAAGTTTCCTACTTTGGGTTTTGGCCTACACGGTTTTAGAAAGGTATCATACCAAATAAATACATGTATCTATAAATATAACACTTCTCTTCTCTTTTTTAAAACGATGTGGAATTGCAACACATAACCTTGAAATTAACCTGCCAAACTGTTGCAAATTACCTTACAAATTGCATCATGGAAAACATGTAACAATGAAGTCTTGACCCCATCGGGCATCTATGGATTGCCCTTACCTGCTGAAAATTTTGTACAATCTTCGTATTAACCTTTATTTTTTTTCATTGCAGAGAAATGCTTCTTCAACATACAACATGCTAAATGAGGAAGGTGGGATTGTGGCTGCTGCACTTCTCCCATATATATGTAAATGTTAGAATAAATGGGTGTAAACCCATTATTTTGTTAATATTTGAGTCAATATAAATGTGGGACCCATGCATCCTTTGTGTCGGGTCATTGGTGCGTTGGATTCACCTCTGAGAGGAGATGAATCTAGACTATTTACTTGCTCAAATCCGTGTAGGATTGAATGAGTTATTGGCCTCCAAAGTTACCCCCTTGAATATGGGTTATGTAGTTGAAAGTGGGTAATTCCACATTGATTTCTTATGAGAAATAAGTTGTCCATATACAAACCAAGTTTGGAGTAAGGTTTGGGCCCCAAGAGGCACCCCACTTTTGTGGAAGGTGGAGGACCTATGGAACCCATGGGTTGACCCAATACGCCACACACGCGCGCGCCGCCGCCCGTCCGGTCCGGGTCGTGGGTTCGGTTCAAGTCTTATCTTTTTGGGTTAGGGTCGGAATTAATTAATTAATTTATTTATGACGGTTTGACCAAACAGATGTGACCGTTGACCGAACAGGTGCGTCCCTCCGGTAAGGGACTGTTTGGCTGCTGGTACCTGTTCGAACCAGTGTTTCGAACAGACACCTGGGCTCTATAAATAGAGCAACATTCTAGCATTCATAACATCCAATCGAAAAATTCCGAATTGTTGCATACAACGAATTCTTCTTCTTCCTTCCGTATTTCCTGAGAGAGTTCAGATCATCTGGTGAAGCTGCCGAGCAGTTTTTATTAAAGTGCTTCCTAAAGACTGCTGAGATCGTTTTATCCTGGGAGTCAGACGCCCAACATCCCGTGAGCACCAACTGTGGGGGGTGAATCTGTCTTTAAGAAGAGAGTGTGAAACACTCAACTCGATCTATCTTTCGACTTCTACATTTTCTATTTTTGTGAACGACAACCGGGTAAGTCGTTATGTTTTAATTTGTTCTTATTCAAATTCTAATTTTCTTCTAGTTAAAATTGCTTCTAGTTGATAATTAGATAATTCGTGTTATTTATTGTTTGTGATCACTAATTATACACATAGTAATTAAATAAGAATTATATAACTAACAATAAATTCCTCACGGTCTTGCACATTTTCCCGAGGATAGATCTGCTTCATCATTGTACGTGTTTCATCTGTCTTCATGCGATACCTAGAAAAGAACATTTTGTTCCCTTTTGCCTGTAATTCTTCTCTGTCAGATATGGTTTTCAGATGGTGTAAATTTGAGATGTGTTTTTTCTCTTGTATTCTAGCTCCTATCAAATTCCTTGAGAAGCTTATTGAATTTCCGAAACAGTTTTAATAATGCTATACTTCAATTATAGATGGAGTCAAGGGAGAATTATGCTTTACAAAACTAAATAGATTTCTTAAGAACCTAGGCGACTTGCTTTAAAGTGGTGCCTTCCTTTTTTTAATATGAAAAGATCCAGCCAGCTTTGGAATAGCGCTGTTCTAAGGAAGTGATAGATGTTCCAGTACACAAACAAGATGGGTTGGGGCTTAGGAGGTATTTTGAGCGCACACTTGTTGCTTTAATAGGGCTTGGCATTTCACTCTTTGTTATCGGGAGACACTCTCGCTCTTATTTCTTTTCACAAAAGATGTTTTCGTGTTGTTGCTCAACACCCCCACACACACATGCACCTCGAATTGGTGACTTAGGTCTATGCTAAAACATCATGGAAACACTCATTTAGAGGAGGTCTGAATGAGTTGTTCTGATTTGTTGCTTGAATAAATTGTTTGCTAAAGCTTTTCTCTGTATATAGTGTTACGCTGTGGTTAGACTCTGAATTTGTTGAGAGAAAATGATATGAAATTACATCTTATATTTATTCGTAAGAG
Organism: Euryodendron excelsum; assembly: GCA_033060915.1. Classification (NCBI taxonomy): domain Eukaryota; kingdom Viridiplantae; phylum Streptophyta; class Magnoliopsida; order Ericales; family Pentaphylacaceae; genus Euryodendron; species Euryodendron excelsum. The sequence goes on along the minus strand of CM065379.1, from coordinate 8,257,770 downwards.
AAAATGAAGGGTAAAATAACATAAAAAAAAGAAGAAGATATAAGTACGAATTTAAAATCTCTTATTAGTTGCTCTTTTCTCTCTCTTTTTCTTTTTTTTTTCTTTTTAATAAATCAATAATTCAAACATAACATTAACTGTGGTTAAATTTCTGTTGATGGTAGTCTTCAACATCACATTTTCCTAGGAACAATGCTTTGTAAAGTGAAGTGCACTCGAAAAAGCCACCAAAGATATCATTTCCAATTTGGACACTAAATAGAATTTAGCTTCTTTCCTTTTCTTTTTATTTTTCTTTCATAAATCCAAGATTTAGACATAGCTAAACCAAAAAAATAAAACATTGAAAACTAAAAAAAATTAATAATACCTAACTTAAGGCCTAGTTTATGAGAAATGCTATATCACTTTCAATATGGTGGCAATATCATTCTTTACTATTTTTCAAAACACAAAAACAACCCTATTTAACTTTATCTTCTCCTTCGAAAATGAGTTTTACTCTCTCTCTCTCTCTCTCTCTCTCTCTCTCTCTCTCTCTCTCTCAATTGTCAAGAGGATGAAATTAGTTAATATTAATTTTTTTAAATGCAACCAAACAACCAAGTGATATTTTAATAAATGCCTAATCATTTTCTTTTTCTTAATCATAACCAAATAAAAAATTATTATCTTTCACTTCATTTTTTTTCTTATATGTTTTCTGTTTACTTTTTTCTTTTTTCTATCATAAATTTAAGATACAAACACAAGGCAAGTGGTCATCAATATAACAATATAAAATAAAATAAAAAAGAGTTTAATTTTGATTTATTAAAAGTGTATAAAATTTTAAAACAAGCTGGCATTAGAATGTGACAGTGCATTTTAGATTTTTTTTCTTTACATAAGATGCTGAAGCCCGAGAAGTAATACTTGGAGAGGTAAATATTAAAAATATCCTTATGACAAAATCATCATTAACTTTAAAATTTCTATCTATTTCACAATTAAGTACATATATCATAACGGTTGCAATTTAACTATTTTAGTAAAATTTAACTGTTGTAATTTCCGGACAATCATTATATATTATTTTTAAGCCACATAAAATTATGTGATTTTAGTTCAAATTATGGGGTAACGTGTAATTATCCAAAAAAATAACCATCAAGAATAATAAAGTGACAGGAAGGCCGATTCTTCAGTTTCAACAATATTTTAAGTTTCCAGTCTTTGGTACTACCAGCCGCCAGGTGGAAAATGTAATAATATATATGTCTTGTTGCCCTGGCAGCAGCCAAATCCTGCTCTGGCCTTCCTAAAAGTGCTCTCTCTAAGCATGTAGCATCAAGCTCAACAAGAAGAAATCTGGAATCCCTAAACCCTAATCATTATTTCGGTACTTCTTCTAGCTCACTGAACCATTCGTGCGAAGAAAAATGTCTTCTCTGGCCTTCTCTGCAAGTCTCGTTGCGACGAACAAGTTTCGGTGTCGCCTGCCCAGCAGAAACGATGTCTCAGTGAGTGCCTCTTTGCTCTCAATCATTGTTCTAACATATTAATCTTTACATTATTTGTCTCGAAAATCCATTCGTATTTTGTCCATGCAGTATTCGTTTTTGCCGTGCAAAATAGGTGGAATTTTTACAATGCTCAATTGATTCATTGAAGGTTTTTAAAAGTATCACTGTATCAATATAGGTACCTATATGTGTGTTTTGTGTATTTATTGTGTTCTGTTTGTGTTGATGGGTTTGTGTCTGTCTATATCTACTATTAGCTTTAGGGCTTATGATCTGAACTGCAATTGGTTTTTGTTTTTGTGGGTTATTTATCTTTTTGTCTGTCTGTGTTCCCCTATATATTTAGATTTCTTATTTGTTAGTTGCATGTATTCAATAGTTATATTGATACTGATAATGGTGTGCTTGTGCTGTTTTCTTTGTAGAGGTGTAATTTGTCTGAGCCATTGAACTTTAAGGACAGTGGGAAACCGTGCATTCCGGTTCTTGGCAGTGAACAAGCTACATTTCCCAGTTTTTTGGCTTCCAATTATCTAGAAAGAAATACATTTAACAAAAATGACACTAGGCTTCGAATATTCTCTGGAACAGCTAATCCTGCACTTTCTCAGGTACAAATACGAATGCTTCTAATTCTTGGTGTTTCTAACTTGTGCCCTATACATGTGTCTCTGCCATCAAATTGGTTGTTGCATGTATGCATGGTATTAATCAGATATGACCACATGGGATCTCACTTTGGCACTCTGGACTTCTTACTACTCTTGCTGGTTTCAATTTAGAACTATGCGTCCATTGCCCAAGGGAGACATTCAAAAATAAAATAAAAAGTACAACTATAGTAAGGATTTTGTTGAACTAGAGGTATTGTCTTTAAGTGCTTAAACATATCACAGCTAACATTCCTTTCATGTTTGGGTTGAAATTATGCATCTTGAAATGTATGGAAAGGTGGGATTTGGTGCTGAAATCATGGAGTCACAGGTGGGGTTTAGTAAGGAACCCACCAGTATGGTTCAAAAGGGCGACGTGATTTGATTGCATGATAATATTTATTACCGATGAACTGTTAGGTTCACAGTCATCATAGAAGTTGTCAAGATGATGCTTTTGCATATGCCAGCCGCTCCTGATATCATACCTGCTTACTGCCTTTTCTCTTTTCTTTCTTTCTTTCTTTCCTTCATTTTTTTAATGACATCAAACAGATAAAGGCCCATAATGACTGTGTGGTTTGTTCTTTTGTGAAAAATTTAAGATGATTAATCATCTCTCGTGAGCCTGCAAATTTTGTCAAGCTCGAAGGAGTTTTTGGTGTTTATGTCCCTGCTAATATTTATATCTGGTCTTTTAATTTTAGCTACGTAATTGTTATGGATTGAGTTCAGGCCAAGGATACAAACTTGTGTGATAAGATCATGGTTTATATCATTGAGGTCCAATATTCATGCCCTGTGCTATTCAGTGCCTAAGCCATGTTCTCTCTGAGTCATTTTCACCAGGATTTTCATTAGGTTTCATTGCACAAATGATGCTGAAAAGAGTTCATCTTGATTTTTATTTCTTCCTCCTTTCTTTCAATATTTTTTTTCTTCTTTTTCTTTCCTAATCCCAAGACAATTTTTATGTTTCAATGAAAGCTTATGAGTTATGACCAATGTACTTTATTGATATTTAGAACTCCATCCTTTTTCATATTTATTTTCTAATAAGTATATTCAGAATTCCAACTTAAGAAACAAAGTTCCCTTTCTCTTCTATGGTGGCACCGGTTATCATGTTCTCATTTTTTCCTGAAGTATTAATCTATTGTAGATTGTTCTGAATAACTTATTCTTCTGTCATTTTTTTTTTCTATTGAGCATGAGTGCTTTACATATGAAATGTGGCATATACACTATTGCTGATTGATTTATATGATTTGGTAGGAAATTGCATGCTCCATGGGTCTGGGGCTTGGAAAGATTAATATAAAACGCTTTGCCGATGGCGAGATTTATGTCCAATTGCAAGAGAGTGTTAGAGGGTGTGATGTATATCTTGTGCAACCCACATGTCCTCCTGCAAATGAGAATCTTATGGAGCTTCTGATAATGATAGATGCTTGTCGGAGGGCGTCAGCCAAGAATATTACTGCAGTGATTCCATATTTCGGATATGCCAGGGCTGATCGAAAGGTAAGTTGGTGTTATGAGCAAGACAAACTCATCTTGGATAAAGTGGACACTAAAACAAATCATGCCAAGTAAAAAACGTTAGCTTTTCTTGACATGGACACTTACTCCTTGCATTCTTAGCCGTAATTTAATCATACTGTTACTTTTCCATTTGCTGCAGATTATCTTCATGGCATAGTGTCAGATTCTTGTAACTTTATAATTTAATGAATGATTTCCTATATCTGGGTAAATTACCTCATAGTACTCATGTGATCACTTGGCTGGTTCTTTGAAATTTTTTTTGATATGTGAAATATTTTTATGTAGCTTGGTATTTTTACTTGGTAGTTGGACATTTTATGAAAACATTTACTTTCTGGACCTTAAGGCATAGAAACAACAACAGGATCAAACTCTTATGAAGCAGAAACTCATAGTTTAATTAGCTACCAAGTAGATAACAGCAAGATTGGTAGTAAATCTGAAAAGCATGTACCATCTTAAAATTCAGGAGCGTTAAATTCATGTATCTTGTAGAGAATAGAGTCCTAGGCTGAGCAGACTTGCAATAGCAAGATTCAAATAGTTGATATCGGTAGGATAAGTCCATAGAATTCTACTTAATTTTGTTCTTTATCTCCATTTACTGCTGTTTCAGAGTCAGGGGCGTGAATCCATTGCAGCCAAACTCGTGGCAAATTTGATTACTGAAGCTGGTGCAGACCGTGTCCTTGCTTGTGATCTACATTCGGGGCAGTCCATGGGTTATTTTGATATTCCAGTGGATCATGTTCATGGACAGGTATTAACCTCATAATATAGGATTGCTTATGTGAGGCATACAGACACAGATGTTGGTGTCTGAAATTAGGAGGCATCTGATACAGCTAGCTGAAAGAATTTCATTTGAGATGATTATGGCTTTGTCACAGAGATCAAAATTGATGTTTTATCCCCCTAATTGTATTATACTTCATATGTTAAAAGATGTATTGTTTTCCCACCATCAACTTCTTTAGTTTCAGTGAACATTCATTTGTCAAGAAAGCATGGTCTAATATGGTTTGGTTCATTAATTGGTTTTTTACTTATTTGTGAAAGAGCAGCCCGTGATACTTGATTATCTTGCCAGCAAGACCATCTCCTCTGATGATTTGGTAGTGGTCTCACCTGATGTTGGTGGAGTTGCCCGAGCACGTGCTTTTGCCAAAAAATTATCTGATGCACCTCTGGCCATTGTGGATAAAAGGCGTCATGGGCACAATGTTGCGGAGGTATGATCTGCTTGAATGAATCTGATGATAGTTAAATTTTTGGGAGCCTACTTATGTGTAAATTCATTATGCTTTGAATCTTTGATACAGTTTGGTGAAAAAGATTTGGTTTTGGTTGATCCAAATTTTGAAACACTTAGTATTCATTATCTGATGCTTATAAATATGTCAATATAGCTATTGGTATATCCAATGCCTGTGGATATCAATAGATTTGTTTATCCCCCCAGGTTGCATTAAAATGTAAAGAATTCTTCCATTGTATCAAGAGAATTACACATGTACATTGATATCCATGATAAATATTGATGTAGAGACTGTGCTATCGTTATATTTACTGAGATACCAAGATGCTAATATACGACTGGCTTCTGGCGAAACAAAAATACCAAGATATTGGTATTATCAACAAGATTTTCTGTTTCTGTATTCTAGATTTATACAATACAGAATCTGTATTGTTGCTTCAGAATGTTGATTGTTTGTTAATGCCTCGATGTTAAGATTAGGTCTGGAGCCTCCATATTGTATCACTTCTTATTTAAATGAATTTCATTTTTCCAATTTGGCTCAATATCATGCAAATCCAAAATTTCATTGTTTGAATAATAAACAATTGAGGCATAAATGTGATCTAGCAATTACACGGTATGATGGCAATTCTGAAGTACTAAATTTCTTTGGTCACTTTAAACGCTTTTGATCATAAATAAACTTTGAATTGTGAGTTGAATGCTTATCAAAAAGGCAAAAAATAAAAAATTTCAGTTTCATTAATAGCAAGAATTTCGTTATTTTTTAATATTAACCTAGATGTATTCTGTTATCAGATGGTTTATAAAAGCTCTTTTAGCAATCAAGTATACTTATTCCTTAACAATAATTACTTCAAATGTTACACTAGCTTTTTCATTATTGCAAATTTGCAATAGGTATTTAATTTAGTGGATTGATATATCAATTGAAAAGATTTATATGCATGTCAATTCATCTAACTCGTCTAATATTTTCCAAAAAAAAGTTGTACTTAGTGCCCGGGGCTCCCACTTTACAATAGGGTCTGGGATGGGTAGTGAGTAAGCATCTTTACACCTTTTTTTTTTTTTTTTGTAGAGGCTGATTCCTATGAATTGAATCCGCTCCACAATAATGTATTATATATTTCAAATTGCTCTTGGTTTTAACTTGTAAGTATATAAAGGCTTAGGGAGAAAAGTGCATAGCATGGGCAGGTCTTCCAAGGTACATAAGGCCAGCCCTTATACATGCAACATGCCTATCACACATTCACCTCACTTCACTTAGCCTAGTGCTTTATGTTGTGCCTTGCTCGTAGGCTTTTGGTGTCTGTGGCTCCTTTTGCGCCTTGAGCCTTTTAACAACTATGATTGGATGGGTTTATCCATCCTTTTATACTGCATTCATGGTATATATATGTGTATACATATATCCTAGAATATGTCATATCTCACCACTGCACATGAGCAAGAAACAAAATGTTAATAATCAAGGAGTAAATCAACAGTTATTTCTTAATCTGTTACTTAAAAGAAAATTCAATTGACCCTTTTCTATGAAACCAGGAAAACGACTTGATCACCAGCAAAAAGGATAAGAAGGGAAATCCACTTGATCAATTGATTGAACTTGTGTCTCTTGGCTTTAATGAGTTTCAAATAATTTTTCTTTGACGAACCTGACAAATTAGATGGCTGGCTGATGTTGGAAGCTGATTCAGTGTGACCTACTTAAGCTGCCACCACTAATACCTCCTCTGCAGCACCACCAACTCTGCTGGAGCAATGCTATTAAAAATATTTACTTTCCCTAGTGACTGCTACCTCTTGGCCCACAGCATGGCACTGTTGCTACTTGTTTTGCATAAGCATGGACATTGGAGATGCAGCTTTGTTATCATGTGTAGTTTTATCCTCCTCGAAATGCTCGTCCTATTATCACTACTGCTGCTATTAGCACCAATGCTATCGCTCCACCTTACACCTTATCTGTAACATTCTCCTAAGTTTAAAACATTAAGCGTTGCTTATTTCTGGGTTTTTTGCCCATTTCACCTGTGCGCCCCTGCTCTGGCTTTTTAATTCTTAGAACTGGAATTACTCCTGGAGTTGCATGCCTGCTTCTTTTAGAGATACATGCATGTTATAATTGTTTTCTAAGCATCCTGAGAATATTAAATTCCATAAGTTTATATTGATGTTCTCCTTACAGATCCTCAGGCATGTGAGATGTCATCATGCAGGTGATGAATTTGATTGGGGACGTCAAGGGCAAAGTAGCAGTTATGGTGGATGACATGATTGACACTGCTGGTATTTTTATTTTTATTTTTTCCCATTCCTAATAGTTCTTTTGTTTCTTGATTATAGAGCAAATTATTGGGCTGCTTTGTAAATGATGTACCCTATAGTTAATTTATCATGCATAACGGAGTCTCTACTCCTGGTCTCTAAGTAGGGGTGTTATTTTCCCTGGGGGACTGGGCTCTCATTCAAGAGGTTCTTTTGCATACAACATTGCTAAGCATGCTTTAAAACATGCTGTAGTCACAGGCTGATTTCATCCTGTATAATTAAGATAGAAAGGGCATATATTAGTACCAAAAAATAGAAAATAAAGTACTGGTCAATATTTGGTTTAGTTGTAGTATATTAATTTAAACTGATTATCAAGAATATCTCATGTAACTAATAACCAAATTTGCTTTTTTTTTTTCTTTAGTATTGCTCACATTTATTATGTGTGGAACTGGAACCTATGCCAATATTGGCAAATTTAGCATGTAACTATGAGTTTTGGGAGTGATTGCTTTGTTATGGTCCAAGGCAAGACTTCTGCACATGACAATGTGATTGCCTTACGTTTGTGTAAGCATGCATATTGATCTTTCAGTAACTAGCTTAGGTCAATCATCAATCCCTTGAAACTAGTTATTTTCTCATTATTGCTTCCATCAGGTACTGCCTCATCCTGAGTTTTAGTTTTACTGATTTTGTTATTTTGTTGTGGCATGAAATCTGCTGATTTTGTGGATCACCAGTTCGTCACGCCAATCAGTAGTCAGATAAATATTCTTGTTCTAGGATATAGAGATGATCATGACTATTAGTTGTATATCTTGTCCTGATTTAGCGATTGTGAACAGCTTAGTCCTTGTTAATCCTTGTATTGGATGGGATTGCTGATTTGCTGCTTGCCTATAGGTACTATTGCCAAAGGAGCAGCTCTATTACATCAAGAGGGGGCCAGGGAAGTTTATGCATGCAGTACACATGCTGTCTTTAGGTACCCAAATCCTCTTTAGCTAATGATTTTCTCTTTCATAGTTATGTGGCATATTTTGAGAAGTTGGTGGTTGAAATTGAAAATTCCAAGTTAGCGCTGGGAAAATCCCTATGAAACCGAAACCAGGAATCATTGTTTCTGCTCACATAGTCAAAATCTATATTCTTTTCAAGTTTATTTTGATTTTAGAGTTGGATTGGTCACTCATTTGGCCAGTCCAAACTAATCGACTTTATGGGGACTACATTTTGCCACTAGCAACTTTTTTAATGATTCCATATATGAGGGAAAAGTTCTAGGAAGGAATATAGGCTGCTGCCATTATTAAAATCATCTCGGCACTTGAATGTTCTAGTGAACATCTTTTACTTTGAACCAAAGCCTTTGTTTGAACAATTTTATTCCTTGCATGTAAATGAATAACAAAAATCACTTATATGAGTGCCAGTTATGATCAATAGCAAGGTACTGTCACTAAATTCTTTTGGAAAACTAGTTATTCGTGTTTTTATTTAAAAACCGGCATGCTTTGCTTAATGTACTGAAGTATATATGACATTCATCAGTTTGTTGGCTATCCATAATTTTTATTTGAATTTATCTTTTTGTAGTCCCCCTGCAATAGAAAGGTTGTCAAGCGGCCTGTTTCAAGAGGTGATCATAACAAATAGCATTCCAGTGTCTGAGCAGAACTATTTTCCCCAGCTGACAGTCTTGTCTGTGGCAAACCTCTTGGGCAAGACCATATGGCGTGTTCATGATGATTGCTCTGTGAGTGGTGTCTCTCAATATAGTTGGATTAATAAAATAATCAATTGAATTGGTCATTTGACTTCATGATTTTTTTCTTAATGAGTGATACATCTGTCTTCCAGAAGATGGTGACCATTACTGAAATAGATAGCTTGCTTAAGCACTTAAATGAGAAAATCTATTTCCCCACAAAAAAAAAAAAAGACAAAATAGAAAACATATCTGTTCAGTTTTGGCTACTATCTCTGATAGTTTTTTCTGTCAGAAGTTTGTTAGCCATAGTTCATCATGTTTAAATTGAGATCTTTAAATTGTTATTGCCAGGGTGGCATTGAACCATATTCCAGCTTGGGCATTGATTGATGAATTCTCGTAGATGGTATGCCTTCCCCTGCCTCCATTGCTGCCACATAGCTACCAACTCAGAAGCAGGATTGCAAATAATTTTGGTGAAACCCTAGCTTGTTATGTCCTTTGTGTATTCAAATCTGCTGACAAAACTTGCAGTTTTGGTTGAGCCCAATATACAGGTTATATAGGTCTGTTGATGCAAACTCTTATATATTGCCAAAGATGAATTTTGTTGGAGAGAATTGCTTTTCTATCTAGTATACATTCCCATTTTTGTAAAGTGGCCTAATAATTTTGGGGTCAGTTTGTTTCATGCCTTAAATTTTGATGCCTGGATGAACTCAGCTGAATGACTGGCATATACGTGCTACAATTGTCGTTTTTCATCTGGATTTGAAACTCCACTAAACGTGCTACGAATTTCTGAAACTAGAAATATCGAGAGGATCTTGAAAAGCTCAATTGATTGTGGGTGGTTCAAAACATGGTATTCAAATCGGCTGTAGGTCATGGCTGCTTGAATCATCCTGGGTTTGGAGTAAAATTTCGTCATTCAAAACTCATGCAGTAACCATTTCTAGTCCAACAAGGAGAGCTTGCTCGCCAATGAGTATGTTATTGATATCATATTTTCTGCAGAAGCAAACAGTATCAAAGAAAAACAAATTATGAGGTGGTCTTCCTTGACACTATTTTACAAATTTTACTACCTTGACTCAGCGACCAAGATCAGCTTCTAAATTGTTAGCAAACATATAAGAACTACAGCAGATATGACCTGACACTTGGTCGAAAGCATAGTCCTAATTTCGGGCTTAGTTTTTCTTTTGCTTTTACATTGTCTTTCTTGTTTTCGTTTTTACATTCTTTCCTCCTATTGCTTTTTTAATTATTTTTTATTTTTTCTCTCGTTATTGATGACATTGGACATTTGGAGCTAAATTGTTAAAGGATTCTCTTTAAATGTCCGCAATATATTAGTAATACAATAGACATTGGAGCTAAATGTTGCAAAAATTGCTAGAGGGCTGTTTTATTTCTATTAAATTGTAAAAATAAAATAATTGTAAGCCTAGGGCGCATAGTTCAAGAGAAATGAAATGATATTTAACCAATATATTATCAACGACAAAATTAAAAATAATGAGAAAATTATGAAAAATACCAGAAAAGTAATAGATAATTAAAATATTAAAATATATAATAATTAATATAATAAAAAAAAATCTTATATTACAGCTGAGATATAAGACATACTTCATTCTATTTTCCTTGCAAAATAAAATCCTTTTTCTATACTTTTTCTCCCATATCTTCTCCCTACTTCCTCTTTTCCTTCCACAAATTCCGAAGACACCCAGTTTCCCAATTCATGCCCATTTCCTAGTAATGAAAGTCTCATTCCCAATTCCCGTCGCTCAGCTGGACTCCTTGCGGTGGGCACTGGGCAGTCGTTTCCAGCTTGAATTTAACTTTCAATCTTCAGGACTTTCATTCTCCGTCATCGGAGGCAATAAGGTACACCCTTCATTTTCTCACTCTCTTTGGTTCTTGTTTCCACGAAATAATTTAGAATGAAAATATATCACCAAAACTAATGTAAGAAGTGCACTGTTTATTCATCTTTTAATGCTTTTTATTGTCTTCAAGAACCAAACAGAGCCTCAAGATTAAAACGCAGATCATAGGTTTTGCATTCAGTGGTCCTGTAGTGCCTTGTAAAAGAATGGTGAGCTTGGAAGAACAGCACATGAAAGAGAATCACCCCATCCCAAATAATTTATAGTGGGATCTATATTGTTGTAGATGTGATACATTTCTATTTTGGAATCACAAAATTGTGCTTAGTTTCAAGGCTTTTGAGTTGACATGGTTGAGTTTTGGGTATAGGCTTGTAGCATCAAAGTTTGTGGGTTCCAGTGATTTGTGCTTCATTATCCATAAACCCTAGTTATCTCATCATGAAATGACCAGTTAGCTTGTGTCTTGGAGTTTGACTCTGCATCTGATTAACAAGATACATGCAAATGCATGCACTTTGCTTAAATGGAGGGTATTTGAGTCACTTGGCAGCAGTGTAATCTACCTTTTCTTTTCTTTTATTTCCTTTTTCACTCTCTCCACGTTGTTTTTTATAATTTAAATTGTATTCTTTGAAATTAGTTTATCCTCCTGTCTTTGTTCATCTGTTTGGGACTGTTCTGGTATTCAAATTATTTGCTTTAACATGCTTTATTTGTGTTTAAAAATCACATAGCTTTTCCAGTTTGCAAGAGTGGAAACAAACAATAATTATATTGTAATGGTTCTGTGGTGTACCTAAAATCTATAACCTTACTAAAATCTATAATTATCTTCTTTTATAGGCATTATGGTACTTGTTATGGTGGCAACCAATATCCTGTGGGCGGCTTCAGTTGAAGTTCCTAAATTCATATAAACAAATTTTAGTAACGTGTTAAACTGGGTAAAACCTATTTACATATGATTGTGCTTTCTTATTATGTTTTTATGTTTCGTAATGCCAATGATGCAGAATAATTAGTTTTTACCAGCAAATTTATTTGTGCATTAATGCTCTATCTTTTCCTGCCAATTTTACCATATTCTTAGGGCTTTGAGTTGTTGGCAAATTTCTGGGACAAAACACTTTGACTGGAGTTTCAACTTTTGAGATTGTATTTGAGTCAATTAGTTCAAGTTTTGTGTTGAAAATTTATCTCAAGTATGTAATCGAGTTAATTGAAAGACATAGTACAAGTTGCTAAAGCCTCACAGTACAAGTCTCTACATCATGCAGCCTTGAAACTTTGTATAGCCATATGTCACGGGTTGGGCGCTTGCCATCCAACTCAAAAGCCTAAGTTAGCAGAGTTCACAGAGTTTCCAACAGAAGCGTCTTAAGTGGACTGGCCTATTCTTGCCCCAAATGGGCCCCACCACCTCGGTAGTCAACCAGTATACGTGGATCACCCACGTGGAGAACCATTACTCTCTCTCCACAAGCTTAAGCTGTTAAGTGGTGTTGCCTACCCCCCTTATATGGCTTAAGACCTCCCTTCTCCTATCTGATGTGAGATCGTGACATACTCCCTCACTTAAATTAGAGACGCCCTGATGGGTCGGACCACCTTACCTATTTCACCTGAGCTCTTGGTGTAGAATCGAATCAGGAGTTGGGCTAATCTAATACCACTTGTCATGGGCCAAACGCTTGCCATCCAACCCAAAAGTCTAAGCTAGCAGAGTACGCAGTGTTTTCAGCAGAAGCATCTTAAATGGACTGGTCTATTTTTGCTCTAAATGGGCCCCACCACTTCGGTAGTCAACCAATATACGTGGATCACCCACGTGGAGAATCATTATCCTCTCTCCACAAGCCTAAGTTGTTAGGTGGTGCTGTCTACCCCCCTTATATGGCCCAAGACCTCCCTTCTCCTATCTGATGTGTGATTTTGACACATAATTTAATTTCAAATAACTTTGGAGAATTGCGTGATTATGGCATAGAGGCACTACTAGTGGGCTGTTCGAGTGGGCTTGGAGTAAGCTTGAGTGGAATATAGTAATTTATTCTTCTTGATAGGGTGCTCAATGGCACTTGAGAGGGTAATTGGCAGTTTGGTCTACCTAAAGCTACTCGATAGTAGCTCAAACAGAAAGCGACCATAAGGTGCTCAAGTGTCTAGACATCCAATAGGGCCTATATTCTATTTGATTACTTTCAGAACTCTCTGAATTCCCTGGTAACCATTGAAGATTTAATTGGAGCTTGAAAGCTGCCTTGGTAGAGTTCCAATACATGGTAGACATAGTTGAATGCTTGGAGGTTTCTGGCGGTATTGTGGAGCTCGATACTCAAGCAAGCATTGAATAACCGTATCGTGGGAATTTGATAGGGGATCATGATACTCGACCAAGGAGAGCATATATGGAAGTTTGAAAATTAAACATCAGGAAGCGCGTGGATGCAATAGGGTTGGGCTTATAAGTTGCCCCATTTTATTGTGTTCCTGATAGTGCTTAGTTAGTTGGACCAGGTCTCATGGTTTTTATCCTCTTGGAGTTTTCCGCATAAAAATTGTCTTTTGTAATTTGTGTGATTGCTTTATTACTTTGACAGGTGATTCTGATTTAGGTTTGGTAAATCCACATCCCAAGGATTTTCACATATCTTTCATCTATATTCATTATGGAAGAGTGACCTTTGCATTGGGTTTGATCTTTAACCTACAGCATAAAAAGTAAATCAAGACACAACCATGTGAAACAGTAGAATATAGAATTTATTCATATAAATAACATGATAGTCTCCCAATGAAATATTTTATTATAAATAAATATCATCTTAAACAGATGACCAAAGGCTTTATGAGCTTATTAGTGCTACATCAGGTGCTGCTGAAATTGTGCGATAATAGTGTGTGAACTGTAAGCCTCAGATACCGAATCAGAATGAAGAATGATTTCAGGCTTGCTATGTCCTATTGTAGAATCCACCAACGTTGGTGCTACCTCCCTCAGGCAATTGATTGATCTCTTGTGTTGTGGTTGAGAGATAATCAAGCAATTATCTCTTATCCAACCCCTCACCTTTTACTGATAACTAGTTTTAGGCCTGTGCGATACACGGGCTTGTTTATTATTATTTTGGATTCCATGCTAAAAAGAAGATTCAATAGGATATGATCTATGAAGTTCCGCAAACTTAAAAGAGTAATGGTCACAAATGTAGTACATAGATTGGTGACTAAATTGTGATATATTAGTCCCAAAAAATTAGAAGGGTTAGGGTTGCACATGTATCCCATAGATTGGTGACTAAACTATGATATGTTCAGAATTCTCGGTTGTCATAAGGATTCTAGCCCATGAGATGGATCATCACAATTAATAAGATTTTAATATTCAAACAACAAAACAATCAAACAACATTCGAAATACTAATTTTACTCATGCCACAAAGACCTTCTTTGAAATGGCTAAGGAGGTGCTAATAACTCATTATCATATTTTCCTACAACTAGAAATTTCTTTTGCTCCATATTATTGGAGAGAAATACCTAAAATTTATGTCATTGAGTTTTCAGCTCCAACGCATTGAAATCATGAATTTTGTCATTATCTTTATTTCCCATCACAATATCTTAGATATGTTGATATTAGAAGGATAATAAGTATGCATACAGATACTGATGACAGAGGGAAAGTTTATGTAAACGTTTTAAATCAAAAAAATCAAAATAAGTAGACATAAGCAACTCTGCTACTGACATTTGCAAACAGCCAAGAGCTCATTTAAAATTTTTCATAATTCTTTGTTATGGTCATGGTTTAAGGTAAAGTTTCAAAATCTACTTCATTTAGATGATTTATTGGGATGTGCCCCTTTGAACTATTTACATACTGTTAAATTGAGTATTTTACTGGTTTAGTTGTTTTAAATTAGAGGATTGGTAATATCTGCAAATTTAGTGGTTTTGTTAAAACAATGTAACATTTTGTGTAGTGATGAAATTAATTTGGAGAACATAAGAGAGGGTTGTTAGATATGATATAATACTTACCTCAGGTAGATTGTTAATGTATGTACATAAACTTGATATACATGAAATAACCAATACAATGAACCCCATGTTGATGTAGTAATCTGTTTATGTACATGAACCTAAAAATATAGTAATCTGTTTATGTTATATAATAATCTATGTATATTTATGTAGTTATGTATATACTTACATGAATATAGTCGTCAATGTGTGTTCATGAACCTAATATACATAAATCAACACAAATAGAGCCAAATATGAAAATTACAGAATATTAAAAATCCCAAGTGTCATAACCACAACGAAAGTGGCTTATAATATATATATATATATATATGTACATGAACCTAAAAATGCAATTATTTATGTTCTTATAGTAATCTATGTATATTTAATATTTATGTACTAATCTATATACTTACATAAATGTAATTGTCTATGTGTGTTCATGAACCTAACATACATAAATTAACATAAACACAATGAATGTCAAGTTCATGTACTAATCTATAAATGTACATGAATCTAAAATACATGTACCAACATAAATACAATGAATGTCAAGTTCATGT
The DNA here is from genome assembly GCA_033060915.1 of Euryodendron excelsum. Classification (NCBI taxonomy): domain Eukaryota; kingdom Viridiplantae; phylum Streptophyta; class Magnoliopsida; order Ericales; family Pentaphylacaceae; genus Euryodendron; species Euryodendron excelsum. The sequence continues at coordinate 8,242,304 of CM065379.1, read as the reverse complement.
ATTAATCTATAAAATGTACATGAACCTAAAATATATGTATCAACATAAATATAATGAATGTCAAGTTCATGTACTAATCTATAAATGTACAGGAACCTAAAATACATGTATCAACATATATAGAATGAAACAATGAACCCACATTTACAAATACATGAACCAAAAGAAATGAAATCAACCACAAAAAAAATATAGAAATTACAAAATATTAAAAAAAATACCACTTGTCATAACCACAGGGACAGTGGCCTCCTTTTTTTTATTTATGTAGATATAGATAAATATAAATATAAATTCATCTAACCGTTTATCTAATTTAATTGTATATTCATCTAACTATTTATATTTAATTATTATTTCTCTAAATAAATGAGTATGTTATAATTTTTTTTGTTATAGTTTTATTTTTATAATTTAATTATGTATTTATTTAACCATTTATTTTTCTTATCAATATACTCAGTTGTTTTTCATATCTCTACATAAAAACAAAGATGAATTATTAACATAATGAGATAATTAATAATTGAAAAGGCTGGAGAGATAATAAAGTTTATTTTCATGTGAATAAAATAAATACAATGTTTAACGGGATGAATTTCACATCCATAATAAATAATCATGAACATCAAAGCATCATACTTGTTCACCTAGACGAACACCAAAAAATACATGAATAATTAAGTACAGCGAAACATAGTTCAAAGACTCAATACATGTGGAGTGAACCAAAGAGTCAACCAAAACAATTATTTTTCATTTCTTATTTTGAAAATTAAATACTTTTTTATTAAAATTTGAGAGCCACTCAAAATGAGACACTCGTCGCAAACACGGCGATAGTGGCCTCCTTTTCTATATTGCATATAGAAGATAGATAGATAGATAGATATAAATGGATCTTCCATTAGAATGCCCTGAAAGTTTCATTGTATGGAAACTAGGGGAATCCAATTCAGTTATGCAACTTTGTGAAGCTGTTGAAACTTTGTGATCTCATGGAATACTCCTTTATCAGTCTTGAGAAGAAAGAATCCTCTCTTTCCAGTAGCTTGAGTGGAGTTTCAAACTCTGCTATTCTTCCTGTTCACAGAGAAGTAATTTAACTTGCATCCATTTAGCTCAGGATTAAATACGATGTCACTTAACTAAATAATAATTTCCCACAGAGAGAGAGAGAGAGAGTGTGTGTGTGTGTGTGTGGTGTGTGATATTATGCGTACCTTCACTAAGGACCAATACGAGATCACTATCTATGACAGTGTGGATTCTGTGAGCTATTGTGACAATTGTTCGGTCTCTGAACTCTTGATTGATAATCTTCTGTATCACACCGTCAGTTGCAGAATCAACTGATGCTGTTGCTTCATCTAGAACGAGAATGCTGCTTCTCTTCAGCAAAGCTCTTCCAAGGCAGATTAACTGCCTTTGGCCCATGCTCCAGTTTTCTCCATTGTCGACCACTGTGAGAACCATAGTTATTAGTAGTTTTTTGTGAGCAACGATTTACAGTTGAATCACGGATAACAGTATAAAATGATGAAATCTGACCTGTAGAATCAAGCTTCTCTTCCTTTTCACGCACTAGGCTACCTAGTTGACATTTGTCGAGAACCTGAAATATTGTAGAGTTATTTCAGCAATGACAAATTCAAATTGTAACCATATACAAATAATGAATAATTCAGTTTGAGGTGTGGCTCTCTTTTTGTAACTTTGCTAGTCTACATTGCCTACATACCTACCTTTTCCCCATTATTAGATAATCTCATGCCATTGACCTGCCTCTTTTGATGTAACCAGACCATTGTAAAAGTTTCTTTTCTTTTTCTTAAGTTGTTAGACCAACGTAGTGGAGATATATATAAATATGGCTACTTGTTCCTTAATGGTAACATAAAAATGTATCATAGCACATTTGCATCCATATCATAATATAGCTAATTGATGCTATTTATAGAAGGGCAATATCTACCTCCCATATGTCATTGTCAGAGTATTGCTCTAATGGGTCAAGGTTTCCTCTAACTGTACCCTCAAACATTGTCGGGTCCTGTGGTATGATGCTAAGCCTTGATCTCAAATCATGAAGGCCTATCTTGGAAATATCAACATCATCAATTATAATGCTGCCCTCTCTTGGTTCAATGATCCGAAAAATGGCCTGTATGAGGGTTGATTTCCCACTGCCTGTCCTTCCTACAACGCCAACTTTCTTCCTTCCCGGAAAAGTGCAGGTAATGTTTTTCAAAACGGATGGGAGATGCTCAGCATAACGAATCTGAAAATTCATGCATTACATATGCGTCAAAAAACACGCATAACTGTAATCTACTGGAAATTATTCTCAGATTATGTATGGAACTTTTTTACATGGAAACACTGCTCAAAGTATGTGAACTTGTTCTGATTATAACATCTTGCTATAGAGTCTTACCTGCAGGTTTGTGAAACAAATTGTTCCAATTTCGGGCCAGTTGTTCGGTGGTCTGCAATGTTCAATCACCAGTGGTGCTTCACTGGTAATATTTGAGTACTGAAGAATTCTTTCAACTGATACCATTTTATTTTCTGCGTTGCATAAGCACCATATAACTGTAGCTTGCTGTACATTAAGACTAATTCCATATGTTACCGCCAACCCTGCAATGCCTGTGGAATATCCAATTCTTAATAAGTTCTCTCTGAATGACAAGTCTTTCAAATGGAAGCTAATGTTTGTAGATCTGAAAGTAGAATGTTGATTAAATAGCATCAAGTAGACCGCACGAGTGGTCTCACTTTGACAGTGAGCATTTGAAATAGCACCCACTCTTTGGTTGGTACCGCTCAGTAGAATTGTCTAAACTCCTACTCTCTAGGATATTATATCAACGACTTATATCTACCTTATGACACAACAAAAATGAAATTTAAATTTCTGGTGCTCACTTGGATTGATAATTCCTTCTGGAAGGGTCACAAGCAAAACCAACGCGAAGGCGAAAACGAAATTAGATAACTGGTTCAGTCTGAATGAAAGCCATTCGATTGCTGCAACATTATGAAACCATGACCTTGAGTGGTTATCAATGAGGCTAAGATTTGCATCAATGAACCGGTCTTCTTGGTGAAAAGCACGGATTGTTGCAGCTCCACAGAGAGACTCTGCAAAGTGGTGGAGAATTGGAGCCAGTTGTATCCCTGCTAATCGGGCCAGTTCTCTTGCGGTTGGTATGTAATATCGCTGAAATTATCACCAACAAATATTAGATCCCTGTCAACAGCACAAGTAGAATTCTCAAGGGATGGAATCTAAAAGCCACATGAAAATGAGCAGATTTTTTTTTTTTTTCCTGTGGCATTTAAAATGCTTCTTTTGTCTTTTATTGCATTTGCAAGAAGTTTATTTGCTTTCTTGGTTATTTGATTGAAGTACTGCTAAGAGGTTATCAAGATATGACTCTCTTTTGATGTCTTGTCATCATATCGGTCATGTTATTGTTTTTCTTTTATACAATTACTTTTCACTTGAGCATTCGAATGTTTTGAATGCTAGAAGTGAATTGTGTCATTTCGATTTTATTTCCAGAGATCTCTATTTGTAGTTAGATGGTAAAAACAGATGGTGGAAGAAGCATCTTACTTGGTACCATATGCAGATTGCTGTTACTGGAATGAAGATGACAAATACTTCCCATGCTACCTGTGACATGACAGCAATGGTCCCCAGCATCTGAATTATTGAGAAAGCACACCAGCCTAATCTGTTTGCAATCTCCAAGTCTAGTACACTTTGGTCTGTAGATGCCTGTGAATAAAATCAATTAGATGTATATTCCCAGTTTTTTTTTTTTTTATTTGAACGCCACAAATGTATCTGAACAAACAAATGTATTGAATTAATATTAAATCTTTAGCTAGTCAAAATGAATGAGAAAAACTCAATACCATTGCCTTGATATTCACCTTGAAAGCTGCAAAATCAAAGCTATCTCGAAGGTTGGATAATACACTAATAAGTTTGCGATCAATTGTTACTGAATTTAAGGGAAAAAATGAAAATAAATTTGTTTAATAATTTTTATTGGAGGGGGTGATGTTATGTTTGGAAGACTTCGAATTTTTTTACTCCTAATTTTAGCCACAGAGATGCTTTCGCATTAGCCCTCTTTGTTGAAGGTTTCCCTCGAAACTTCAGTTTTCATTAAACTTGTGAAATAACTGCTGATCTGTGCTTCAGAATGGATCTTTGATGAAGATTTACGTTAATTGGTGACTAGGAATTACGGACACTCCGTTTAGGATTCTGTATCTATGTTGGACGCACATACTCTTTGGACATGCCGGGACACGTGTCAGACACGCTAATATTTTTATTAATATTTTTTTTAGTGGACATTTTTTGAACACATTGGGGACACGTGTACTCAAATTCAATTCTTTAAATACTTAACTTTGTAATTTTTCTCTAGATAACGATGCTATAATTCCACATTCTATGATAACCATGGAATATGTTGTAGACCAGACTGAAATTAGGTAGAAACTGCATGTACTCACCCGATTTAAGATTCTTCCAGTTGGGGTTGAATCAAAGAATGACGTTGGAGCGCGAAGGACACTGTGCAGCATGTTGGTAAAGAGCTTTTGCGATGTCAGAATTCCTGCTACTGCCACTAGAATGGATCGTGCCAGCACACAAACTGAACTTCCGACAGCGAGAAGTGTATAAACTAGTAAAACAAAATTTGCCCCTGCTATTAGTTCGGTACCAACTGTCGGACAAGCCCATGCCATCCAGTAATTACTGGCTATCTGTGAGACTTGGAACATTGAGTGGGCTAGAAGTATGATTGGAACTAAGGCACCACCCTTCACAATGGTCAAGTAAGACCAGTAAACTTTTCTTCCAATGCTTCCTTTCTCTCTCTCTTCATCCTGCACCAATCTCGCTTCCTTTTCTTCTATCTCTTCACAGAGGTTCTGCTCCGAGTCGTGCTTAGTGAGTGCAGGCTTTGCAGTTGATGTGAGGTCTTTATTGGATTCATTGTCAGGTATTTCATTCTGAGACGCTGTACTTGAACTTCCAATTGTTAGGACAGATTCTAGAGCTTGGCTATGAGCCCCAACCAAAACTTCAAATCCCGTGTTTTGTTCCAAAAGTTCTTCAAATGTTCCAGCTTGTGCAATTCTTCCATTTTCCATCACCTGTTGAGATTTTATGCTTATAATGTGATACCTTTTCCTATTATCTGTAATAATCAGTTTTGCACTGATGTTTCCAGAATTCTGTAGAAATCCTTAATTTTCCTGTATATTTTCATCAAAGATATATTTGTACAACTTAATCATTAAGAGTTCTTATTTAGATAAAGGATTAAAATTCCATTCCAGTGTGTAGTTTCAGTCAGCTTAGAAATAGAAACGTCTCAACAACGTTTAGGAAACATGATGGAAATGGAGAAAAAAATTGGAAAGATGAAGAAACATTGGGCAACATGAATATAAGTCCATCTATGTGTAGTTTTAAGGCTAATAAATTAATAATGTCATTTACCCTAGGGAAAACTATGATAGCATTAAATTGTAAATGTTAATATGTTAGTTTTAAGTGATGTCATTAATCATGGTTTAGTTGAGTTTGAGACTTGAGTTCCATTTTTATGTAATAATACTACTTAGTATTGATATACACGATTAGAAGATAATTTGACAGTTTATAAGTTTCTTAATATTTAAGTTATCAACTAAATATCAGAAAAATTTGGCATAAACTGATTATAGAGAGAATAAATTGAATCTCTCAATCAAATAACAAAGACAACATTAATTATGATAATTGTTAAAGTAATACTAAATAAAGAAGGAGAATTGCAAGCAAGGATAAAAATTGTCTAATACATATCGAAACAACTCATTCTTTCGGTGTGTTTGGGAAATTTCGGTGTGGGTTGGAATGTTTCAATGGAGACATTGGAATTTCAGTATTTTTAATTAATGTTTCATTTTGGGTTCCTAGGAAACGCTATTTTGATGGAAACAAAAGGAAATTTTGTTCCTAAAATTAGATCAATGCGAAAATTTCTTATCAATTTCCTGAAAAATGAAATAGTTGCCAAATATTTTGGGAACATGACTTCATTTTTCATAAAATATTTTGCTTTTCATTAACACTCAATGTTATTGTTGAATTTCCAAATTTCTGTATAAATATCTATTGTGTGATTACACTTGAGTTTTGAATATTCTTACTGTATACATGAATCCTTAAGTTCCTAGTATGACTGCAATCTATTGGCCCAAAACTGAAAGGGGGGTGTTGCTTATTGCATACCAGAATGAGGTCGGCTGCTGGAAGAAATTCGACTTGGTGTGTAACATAAATTATGGTCTTGTCCTTAAGAATCCCCATCAAGCATTCCTGTGCAGAGTATATAAAGAAATCAGTGCTCAAAACCACCAAAGTCTGTTGCTTCAGATTAAGACTGAATGAGACGTTCTTAGTTCTTATTTTTATTCTTATTCTTTCAAATAGTCAACCTTAACATTAAGATTCTAGAGACTAACCTCAAAGAGTTGTGTGCCCGTATGGGCATCCACGGCACTGAAAGGGTCATCAAGTAGATATATATCAGCATCCTGATACACTGCACGAGCAATTTGTATCCTTTGCTTCTGGCCTCCACTCATATTTATTCCTCTTTCTCCAATCTCTGTTAAGTCACCGGCAGAGAATAGCTCGAAATCCTTTGTCAAAGCGCAGGCTTTGACTGTTCTGTCATACTTGGCACTATCAAAAGGATTCCCAAAGAGAATATTCTCTCTGACATTCCCTGACAGTATCCATGGGGACTGGGGAACGTAAGCCTTTGTACCACTGATTTTCACGGTCCCTGAAAGTTTTGTCATCTCTCCTAATATGCACGAGAGCAAACTGGACTTCCCTGATCCTACAGTGCCACAAATCGCTACCTTCATCGCCCTCTTCACTTGTAACCGTATTCCATCAAGAGTTGGGTTCCTTGATTCGGCCTCCCAAGTAAATGTTCCGCCTCTGATTTCAACTTCAAATTCTGTTTGATCTTTTGGAACAAATTCAATGGCATCCAACTTAATTTCATCTGCTTGGAGGTAAGAAGCTACTCGATCCGCAGAGACTTTGCTCTGTGCAATTGTAGAGAGTAAATCAGGTAGATTGAATATGGGGTCTTGTAGCATTCGGAATGTCGCCAGTGCAGTCAGGACTCTTCCAGCCGTTAGTGGAATCCCCATTAAAACACATGCCCCAAAAGTCACCACAGAAATAAATGTTGGTGATCCCCAAAAGATAAAAGACGATATTGCTGACAATCTTAGTGACTTCCATATACAATTATATTCTGTTCTCCTCAGGCTTTCTAGCTTGTGTAGATATTGACTATCCCATGCTTGAAGTTTGAGAATCTTAATGGTTCGGAGAACTTCTGAAGTGGCTTTCATTCTATTATCCTTGGCTTCCATGATCTTAGACTGGTATCCTTTCTGAACTCTTGTAATCGGTATGTTGCAAGCCATCACTGCCAAGGTTGCAGCTAGTGCCACCAGTGACCCTAGACCTAGATTTGTGTGTAAAATAAAGGTTGCTAAGGAAATTTGTATAGGCAATTGCCAGATGGTGTTCAAGTACCAAATGAAGTCTGCGATTCTTTGGACGTCCACACTCATGTAGTTGATAATCTCTCCACTGGTGCGGCTTTGGCGGGATTGGCTTGATAATAGGAGGCCCTTTTTGTATATGTGAGATGTCAGAGCAGCTCTCAGCCGAAGGCCCAGCTGGCGAGCCCCAAAGACCCATTGTCTCTGTGCTGTCGTCTCAACCATTTTAGCACCCACGAAGCCTAGTGCAATAAGGTAGCCACTCCCTAAGCTTCGGGTTTTCTTTTCGTTTAGGAAATTTACGAAGTCGTCAACAAGATATGGGCCAACATACGATGCACCTGCACTTATCACTGCGAAAATTGCATTAATTGCTGCTTTCTTCCTGATAAACACAAACATCACCCTGTAGATAGATGGGCTTGTGGTTCCATCTTTCTCCTGGACATGCTTTAGAGTTTCATCAAGGGAATGAGATTGAAATCCAGCAGAGTCTCTGATGTCAACATCAGGGACTTCATCTGGCTTAAGGGGTTGCTTGATCCCAACAGCAAACAATGGATTCAGCCACGAGAAGGAAATGAGTTGAAGTACAGTAGCGTTTCCGTAGAGACAGTTCCTTTTGCTTTCTGAACGCTTCTCGGCTTTGCCATTGAGAAGTGGTTCTGTGATGCCATTCGTGATGTTGAAGACAAAGCCCGTCTTTCCTCGAATAGAAATACCCAATAGGCAGGTGGAGGAGAGAAGACCAAGGAAGTCGGCAAAATTGTGTAGTCTGATGTGGTCGTGGTTTGTAATTGTGAAATGGGCATCAAGAGCTGTGCGGCCAAGAGACAGCACAAAACTGCAAGCCCACCAGGTTCTTAGAATCCAGGGGAACTTGATGTGCTTTTTATTGGGAATTTTGCATAGCACGGGCAATGTAACTGCCCATGTTATTATTTGCATGATCTCTGAAGAAAAAACTGGGAGTGTGGATTTGCATTGTGGCCCACTTCGGTTTTGGAGTGTCACTAGCATCAGGAGATGAATTCCCAGTAGTAGAATAGAGCAAGATATGCTGACTTTGTAAGAGAGGCCAAATTTTATTCCAATGGTGTACTTTTCTACACCTGTTAACTTTTTTCTGTGTTTGCACGATTCCACAGTTTTCCACACGAAGTGGAGTAATAAGGTTCCTAGGAACACTAACTGCAGAAGTATGCTGGCTTCGTCCCATAAGCAGGGTGAGCTTAGGGGCTGCCATCCTGACTGAAACTGAAGGGTCTTAAAATCTGTCAATAATCACAAAAGAATATCAAGGCATGTCTTGAGAGGGAGGGGGAAAGAAAACTTTCTTTGGCAATGTGATTCCTATATTTGTCTACTATATATGCTTTTCTAGATGTCGAGTCTGTTGCCTTTTGGCTGTTATATGAATGCAGTGCATATACCACCAAAGTTGATGGACAATGACATGATTGAGGAGAAACTTTTACATTAACTCCGCATGAATTTTCATTTCATTAGCTATAATATAGCTGCAACTACCCATTTATGCAGAAGATATTCAACTAATTTTGCACTATTCTGTGTTGCCTATGGGTTGTTCCTGTTAAAAAGACAGGAAGATGTCTGGCTCTAGGAAATCACGATCAACGGCTCGGGGTGCCCTCCAGGACAGGCTTGTACGACGAACAGTGGTATCCTGGGTGACACGTTTTTTTTATCCTGCCTATATCCTGTGAAGGCCGTCTTCCACATCTCTGTATCAAAGTTCCAAAATTCTGTTGTGCTGCTATTCTGTTTGAATATTTTGCTGAAATCCTAAATTGGCTTGGCATTAATGTAGTCTTCAGTATTTGGGATATGTTGTTGAATTCGTTTCCTTGACATCCAATATATTGAGGCCTTTCAAACTGGCTCATCTTTAGAGTCTGCTTAAGAACTTTGTTCAGATGGAAAGATGATCAGCCAGCCTGTTGTCTCAGATTTAGTTTTGAAGCTGTGCACTTGGCCTTAGTTGCCTCTCTAGGATCACAAATTTTTTGGTTGCTTAGGTTTCCTAAACTTAGTACATTTACATACATGTATCAATCATGCACCCCCAGTTATTGCATCCAAACTGGGCTATATTCCCAAATTTTACTGACTACACCAGGATGAAAAGATGAGGTAGCATGGCCTATGAATTCAACTAATGCATCTACCAGAGGCATCTGCACCCATACTGGACATTAGACAATGGGCTTTTTGTTTTCTTCAGCACTTTGTCCTATAGAAGATGAGCTTATTTGTTTTGTGAAGCATTAAATATGTGTGGTGTTTTGGGGCACATTTTAAACATTTTCTTTGTCTGGTTGTATAAAGTATTAAAAATTATTTTTTCAGTGTTAAAAGTTGTGAAAACACAATTTATAACTCTTTGTTAAGTTAGGTAAAGTCAAATTAAATTATGCCTTAAGAACATATGTTAGCATTTGATTGTACTTTTTGGTCTTGCTAACAAGTATCTATGCTTTCTGTGATTGTACAAAGTGAGGGGTTCACAATTTTTCATAGTTTTCGACACTTTGTACACCTCAAACAAAGTATGTTTAACATGTGCCTACTAGCATTTGCTCTACTTTATTTGCAATAATTGCATTAAAAAAAACTTGAGAAAATGCTGTTTGTGATGCAACTTTTGCAAAGCAAATTATTCATTATCAAGTTAATTTTTACACCTTGCATCTCTTATATATCACAGCAGCCCTTGCATAATAATAGAAGGGGAATTTACCTTTTGCCCCATTGTAGCTAAGCCAAAATGTAACACAATGGTGAAAAGTGATCTTATTTATGTGGAAATTGAGATGTTTTGAATAAAGTGTCTAAATGAAAGAGAGAATTAAAAAAAAAAAAAAAGGGAAGAAAGAAAGTCTAGAAGAGTATACACATAATCTCGATGTTTCAGTTTAAAAATAATCTTAGTTGAGAAAAAAATTGAAATCTTGCATGCAGTTGATAAAACTAATGGTTTTACTGTTGGTGTATTTCAAATCTAAGTCAAATTTTATTGTATTAATTTGAACTTAATTGAGCTTTTTAGGTCATCTGATAACATTGTCCTGCAAAATATACATGAGTCCTGTTATACACACGTATATAAATGGGAATTATATCTTTGAGGTAGGAGAAGATTTTGAACTTTAGGCTTTAGATATTACCTTCAAGTGCATTTTTGAAAAATACCAGAATAAAGACAAAAGCATTAATTTCACCTCTTTCTAAAATATACTAAAAAAAATTAATAATAACAATTAAAGCATTTAGAATTTTGTAGTCATTAATTACTCCTTAAATTTGCCTTGGAATGTTGCTCAGGATACAAAAATGAAATGAAAGTTTCTAGAATAATGACATTTTGCAATTAAGAGTCATCTTGATCAATCTATTAACTCGTCTAGATAATATTTTTCCTTGTTCACTAATAAATCGACTAATTAAACTCATGTTTCTAAGCAGATTTGGTATTTGGAAATTATTTGTATCAATGATCTGGCTAATCATGAATGATTTATTGTGAGACTGTGCAAATGAAAATTTTCACTAAGCAATTTGAATGATGAAGAGATAACAAAAAAATCCATGAAATCCACGAACAACCAATGAGGGATGGTCATAATAAATTTTACAAGTCGTTTTCGGATGTAATTGAAGGCAAAGAGGGAAGATTCCGTGAGATTCTGCTTGGCAAACGGGGCTCATGATGTTCATATCAATCTGTCATGCGCCTGTGCATCTAGCATTGGGTAGACTTTATATAATAAATGTCCTAGCTCTACCCTATCTTTTGTGTCCACGAGTGTTATGTTTTAAAGTGAAATATTCAAATTCAACCAAATCTTCTCTACAGAAACTCTTGTGTAATTTTTCTACTTATATAACATTGGGTGTTTAGATCATTGACTTATAAGTTATAAGTTATAAGCTATAAATTACTTTTAAAAAGTTATATTTAAAAATAACTTTTTTTGAAAAACGTGATTAGACATAAGCTACCTTTTTTAAATCACTCATCTAAACACATTTCAAAAAAGTTATAAATATAAGTCATAAACTACTAAATAAGTTACGTCTAAACACCCCTAAATAAGAACAGCTTTTTATAAGAGAATTAGACACCAAATACAACCAAACAAGTTCCAAGTCTATGAGCTTCTTCCTATAATACTCAAGTGTATTGTGTCAACTATATGTATGAATCAAACTTGGAGCAGCCGCAACACATTCTACAGTCACTACAACAAACTCAAAACATATGACTTGTAACTACTCATAAACAAAACAACTTGGAAAATAAGGGAACCAAAAAAATAATAAAAGTAGGAATTTAGCAAAAAGCGAACAACTATTTCAAACAAAGCACGAGAAACAAGACGGCGTACATCTGATATTTTTCAAACCTCACAGTGGCGGAAGGCTCTTGTATTGAACTATCGTTTAAATCTATAGTTAAGGAGGGCCTAGAAGTATAATCAAACATTCACAGACGAAATATATATATATATATATTTGTGTTTGTGTGTTGCATTTCAGTTGTAGAGCTATGTCTAATGGTGGTCATAAACTTCAGAATATGTGTCGTGTGTGTGTGCATTGACAGCGCTTCTAAGGGCAATGAGAGCTTACTTGCTGGCCTGCTGGAATTGAACATTGCTTCCAAGAGCATTCTTCCCTCTCCAGCTGAAAGCTCCTAAGTTCCTCCAACCTGTTCTTACAAATGTATACTCTATCAACCTGGGAAATCTTGTGGTGATAATATATAGTGAGAGTCTATATAGAACTGAAGCAGAAAGCTGGTCAGCGAGCAACACCTAACATTCTGGAGACATCATATTCAGTTTTGGGATCCACAGGGGACCATGAGAGAGAGAGAGGGGGGGGGGAGCTGATCATTGTACGATGAGATTAGTTCCTATTGTGTTTCAGTCAAAATTTTATTTTTATTGTGCATTATGAGAGAGAGAGAGAGAGAGAGAGGGAGGGAGGAGGTAGTCATTGGACGATGAGATTTGCTACTTTCGTGTTTTAGTCAGAATTTTATTTTTATTGTGCATTAAGAGAGAGGGAGAGAGAGGGAGGGGGGAGGTAATCCTTGTACGATGAGATTTGCTACATTTGTGTTTTAGTCAAAATTTTATTTTTATTGTGCATTATTGCTAGTAGGATGTGCATGGCTCCAGTTAGGTCGTGCTCGTGTTAGATTCAAAATTAATTTAAACTTGATTGATTTTAAATTTTTAGATTTAAAATGGAACAAATCATTCAGTATCTCAAGTTGGGCGGGTCCATATTGGGTAGGGTCAAATCCGGTCTACTTTATATGTATTACTTGACTTATTTATTCAAAAAAATAAAATAATAGGATTAGTTTTGCATCCTTAATTTTATAAAAAAAATAAAAAATGACATACAAACACAAATCAATAAATATTTAAATACAAATAATAATGATCTAATGACATATATACAACATATATATAGACTTTTATGATATATAGAGATCAGGTCTTTGTGCCGTTCTTGAGTCGGTTTAGGTTGGATCTATTCTCGGTTCGGTTCAGTTCGGATTAAAAAATATATAATCGAGAACCGAACCGAACTTATTAGTTTGCTAATTTTTAAACTTAAAACCAAACCCGAACCCCTCACAAACCCGAACCAAACTGACTTAAAGAGACCGAATTAGTTCAATTTTTTATTCTTTCGATTTTTTTGTGCACCCCTGATTGTTAAGTATGGATTTTGTGGAGGGAAAGACAGCAAAAGAAAATAAAGTGAAAGAAGTTGTTTTCCTAGGTGGGAGAATTGAAGATTAAATTAAATCTTCAAAAATGAATAGTTCAAATTTCTCTCAATCTCTCTATCTCTCTATCAATAACCTAATCCCCTACAATTCTACATTATAAGGAAGAGTTCTAATTTTCTGTAATCTTTCCCTCTCTCTTGATGTTTGAATTCAGTGTTTTAAAAATTAAACCGAACCGGTTGCTTCAATTAATAAAATCGAGAGCCTGTTTAGTTACCGGCCCGAATTACTTATAAAACCGTTTAAACAAATGATCCACCAAAACTCGGTCAACCAGCGGTCAAACCATCAAATGGGACTTAAAAACGTAAATAAAACCGGCCGGTTCAACTCTTATACCAATTTCATACAAACCAAGGGAGTGGTTGACAGCTTTTTCCATAAATGGTCCCCACATCAATCTGATAATCTCTCACACTCTCCCCCTTTCTCGTTAGGTGGCACTTCTATAAACAGGATACTCTCTCTCTCCTACCATGCATGAAATAAAGACACTCGCTCTGACCCTTTCTGAGTGGTCCCTATATTTAATGTGACTGTCTCTCTCGCACAATGATAAATGCATTGCCACCCTTTTATAAGAACCGCATTTCATGCAACCTCTTTCTCTCAATTTGTTACCATCTCTCTCTCAATTTATATATATATAAAGAGGAGCCACATTTTATACGAATATACTACTCTTCTCTCAACTAGTTACATCTAATAAAATTATACAAATTGTCAAAAGAAATTCATACTTTTTTATATTTAAAAATATATATTATTTATATATTAATAATATATTTATAATGTCATGATTCAACTCTGATTAACTCGATGGTTGAATTGGTGATTTTAACCCTGTCACTTTTTCTGTTTACTCAATAGTTTGAGTTTTAAAACATTGATCTGAATTACTATACATTGTCAAAATAACAATTGTGGCTAAAATAATTTCTGTACAATAATTTTGTAGTTTATACCAAACGAACAAAAAATAAAAGGAAAAAAAATGTTTTTAGCGTCAAATATTTTCCAAGCAAAAATTTTCTTTTTAGAATTTATTTTCCAAGCAAATAAACGAAGCCTTAGTGGTGGAGGACTGTGCCCCTTAATTAGATGGTGTTCAATGCTTTTGATTTGTTCCCTTTTGTGTTTTAGTTAAAATTTTATATTTATTTTGGCATTATTGCTAGGTTTGGGTCTTGTGGAGGAAAAGATAAGGGAAAAAAAATAAAGTGAAAGAAGTAAAAAAAAATTTCCTTTGTTTGATTGGTAGGTAAATAAGAAGAATATGAATAGATAATTGTAAAAAAATACTTGTTATTTTTTGGTTGCTTTCCCACAAAACTGAATATATATATATATATATGTAATTTTTTTTTGCTATTTTTATAAATCCAAAATCCAAAAAAAACGTGTAAGTTTCATCTATATTTGTCAAATGAGTTTGTAACATGTATGTTTATGAATGTTGGGATATCCTTGAATAGAGCTTGAGATTATTGATTTATCAGTGCGAGAAAAAAAAGCCAAATACGAGCCGCTCAGTTCATATCCTGAAAATGAACTCAAATTTTGGTAGTCAGAATTAATAGATGAGCAAGATTGGAATACAGGGGGTGAGAGAGAATAGGTGTATTGTAGGAGAGAATAATTTTCTGTCTCATTTGGCTGAACTCCTTGCATGTTAAAACAGTATAGTTGGTACCCACATCGTGCTGATAGGAACAACACATCGAATTTTAGCATGTACTTGACAAGATGTTATTGTTTTCAGCATGATAGTTTGAATGGTAGTTTAATTTTGAATAGTTGGTTAACAACGTGTTTGTCCCATTGTTGAGATACTCCTGTGGGAAAGTTAATTATTGTCTTGGACTACTGCGCCACTGCTCCTTCTTCTTTCACAATGTATTGATTAGTGAGTCTCTCCAATTACTAAATGGTTCCAGTTGGTGTGTTGGAGACACGGCATAGACCGGTCGGTGGATCTCTCTTGTTAGGTATATTTGAAATTCACGATTCACTGAGTTATTGTATTGTAAGAAAAGCAGGAAGGTCATATAATGCACAAAACGCCAAACAATTTCTCACATTGGCACCTATTTGGATTGGTGAAATGATTGTCCAAAATGAAGGCTTGCCCCCCAAAAAAAAAAGAAGAAAAGAAAAAATATGTCACTATGCTCCATTTTATTTTGAAAAATATTTTTTTTAATTTTTCGATGTTTGGTCGACATTTGAAAATTATTTTACAGGAAATTTGGTGGTGGCAATAGTGGCGGAGGGTGTTGGGTGTCGGTGGCGGTGGCTCTTGGTTGTGGTGGTGGGCGGCGGCGGCAATGCATTGTGGTAGTAGTGCGTGTAGTTAGTGGTGGTGGTGCGTGTAGTGGGCAATGGCAGGGGGAGGTGGGGGAGGTGGTAGCATCTACAAACCGGTGGATGGCATGTGCTGGTGGGTGGCATGTGGTGGTAGGTGGCAATGGCAAGATAGTTGAAATGATTGAAGGTTCAAAGGGCTATAAACCAAAAATAAATTGTAGATTTTTAAAATGTAAGTCATTTTTGATCTTTTGATGAAAAATAATTTTTTTAAAAAAATATTTTATATTTTTTATATGGTTTCTTCAATCAAACAACGAAAAATGAATATAACTAATTTATATCAAATCAAACGGAATTTATAATACAATTCCTATTCATAAGCATTAGTGGGCCGCCAAAATGTACTTAATAGTATCTATATGTTATTAGTGAAAAAAGAACAAACACCTTTATACAATCTGAGTTCTACTGATAGTCACTTCTATGTGAAAAAAAAAAAAAAAGGGGGCTGGATTCGTCTCTATTTAGGCTTAAAAATTTTCTTTTTTTTATTTTTTAAAAAATAAAATAAAACAAAAAGGCTCAAGAACCACACAGGAGCAGGTTAAAAAATTGAACTGCAGAGGAAACTAAGGGATAAAGGTTTAAAATTTTTCAGTCTTACATATTCTCCTAACTTTTTCTCATCATCATCTTTTGGACATATTTAAGAAGCTTGATCAACGAATTATATGTTCCTCCAATGACAATTGAGCATGCCAAATTTCAGATCGTTCGGAGATCAAAACGATCTCTCATTTTCATATCAACCAAATTAGTGAGATATATAGTTTCTGATTTCTAATCCATTTGAAATTTAGCATGCGCGATCATTATAGCAAGAATATGTAGTTCAATTGTCAATTTTGTGAAATAGAAATCTGACAAAAAAAAATTATAAAAGCACCTAAGATTATAAAGTTTTACACGTAAACAAATTCGTACCTCATCAGAGAAAAATAAATACATGTGCGGATACATGCATATAGAAAGTAAATTGTGACACGCTAACTTTTAAACTAAGAGAACGTGTCAAAGTTTCTTTACAATGATTGAATCGACGTTCCATCTAAAAGTGTATCAAGTTTCCACTTTAGAATAAACAATGTGCCATCTAGAAGTGTTTCCAATATTAAAAAGAAGTAGAGCTTTTCAAATGATTACAGTTCAGGAAATCAGCACATCAACTTTTTATTTTGGAGAATGCGGCCCTCCCCCTCTAAATTTTTAATATTTTTTTCTTGGGATTTTTATAAGACTTGTGTTGGATATGTTCAAATTTAATAAGATCAATCTCAAAGAATTGGTCTTGTAGTCAAAACATGAGGTTTGAAGTCTGCTCCTTCTAAGGTTTTAAGGTTAAAATTTTTTAGGTATTATCAACTCTTTGGAATCACTTCCAGAGTCTTTGATCTTGTAATTACCTAGTTTGTGTAGGCTGAGAAACTATACAAATCTCAGTAATCGTGGTGCGCACAAGCTAACCTACTATCCAGTCATAGGAGAGAAATGTACAAACAATTAAGATGTTATAGTTATACAACTCAGCATCCAAGAGTTGGAGAAGAACAAGCTGTATGAAACCATGTTTCTGCAAATTGTATACAAAGCAATCAAATGTGCTCAATTGTCAATGTTCTTGTAATAAATTATTTTGGATCATAGAAACATTTCAACCTACTCTATAAAAAAACAGATCAAGAATATGGTGCAGATTCACAATCGACCCGTGATCAAGTTGAACTGATTTTTTTTGCATAAGGGTCAATCAAACATATTTGGCGGGGACCAAAAACTATTACAGTGGTTACTTCACGTGTCAGCATGGACTTATAGGCCTGCTGCGTTTATTTATAAATCATAATTCCACCAACCCAGAAAATTTTTGGAACATATATATATATGTGTGTGTATATAAAGGAGCTATGAATCAATCAAAGGGTTTTCAACATTTTGTGCTAGGTATGAATTTATGGTTATATATATATATATATATATATATACACTATTAAAAAACAAATACAAGAGTTTTGGTGAGGATTTGTTATGCTATTAAATCTTCTCAATTTATATGTCTTAAAAAGTTTAAAAATTTTCTACAAAAATCTTATTAATTTAAGACTTTAAGGATAAAATAGTAATAACATATTCTGTGTTCACATGTAACCCACATTCGCACCTTTTGTTCAACACAATTAAATAATTATTTAATATTAAAGAAAGTAATAAGGTGTAACATAGTATACACACATAGTACATAGTACGTATTACTCTTCTAGTATATATACTAAAATGTAACACACACTATCTATGTGCATGTTATCATACGCTAACATATGCTCCACTATAATTTTTTTTTTTTTAAAAACCACCTCCAATTTTGGAAGTTACTTTTTTGTCCATTCACTCAGTATGTGTAGTTTTCTTTAGTAGTTTAAATCGGTTATGACTCATACAATAAATATTAGTGGTTGCTTCATTATGAGGGTACTATAGTTGTGAAAATCTAACAGGAACCCAAATTGGAGTGTTCTCTTTTTTTCTATTTGGTCAAAAAAAAAAAAAAAAAGGTGCAGGTATGATGCTCAACGCCCCACCAGAAAAAATTGTGCTTCACATTTTCAACATTTACTGCTTTTCTCACCTAACTTGTTTTGTGGCCGAAGCTAAGGGTGGCGGCGCAAAAAGTGATATTAAGTGTTCGTTTAATCTCAATAAGACAATGCGAAAAGTCAAACTCACCCGCTGGAAAATGAGCCATTAATCACGCCTTAATTTGTACGGGAACATGATCACGGGTCGGCGTCAGCACGTGGCATGTTACCACTGAACAGACGGATGCTACATGTTGCTCGGAGTAACATAAAGGGACAGACGCATGCTTCACGTTGCTCGGAGTAACATCAAGGTTTGCTGAGTCCAAATTAAATGACACATAAGTTATGTGATTTGAATTTATTTATAAAATATATAATTTAAATTTATTTATAAAACATAACAGTTAGATTTAATTTTTTAATATTTTAATTTAGAAATATAAAATAATAAAAAAATTTATTAAATTAAATAATTTTTATATATTTTATAAATAAATTCAAACCACAAAAAAGTCATGTGTTTATTTTTATACTATAATAAAATTATTTAATTTTAGCTCAAATCACAATAAGTAAAGTGTAATTACCCTTCTAAAAAAACTCATATTTTCACACTCAATGTTTAAGTATGAATATTTATAGTTGTTTGAAGGAACTAAACTTACCCTTTAACACTCAGAACAATTGAGATGGGGTATTTCGTAAATGATTATATTGTGTTGAGGGACAATGCTCCATGTACAAAATAACCTATCTATATATTCATTCTAAAAATTAAAAAAAATACTTTTAAAATATGTTAACATGTTTTCATGTATGTAGAAAGAGAGAGAGATGATTAATTATAAATGAATATATATATATATATATACACGTTCTGTGTCCTTCCTTGAATTGGAGTCCAGTTGTTCTTAAGAGTGACGTCGTATGGGTCAACTTGCTTCTAGGCAACTCCAATTTCAACGATCATCGTGGATTATAAATTCGTGACTAGGCAATGTTTAGATTTCATAGGAATACGAGAGATAAAGGGGACTATAGTCTAACTGCCAGCTTCGGTTTTGGGTGGGACAAAAGAGCCCATTGATAAAGAAATTAATGTGCATTTGTTTTAAGTCATATAAAATCTTTGATATTACAACAACTGAGAGAGAGATAATTTGACAATCTTTAAAAGAGTTTAGTGTTGATGCACTCATAGTGTAAAATATTTTTACACAAATAAAGCATCAAAGTACGATACGTGCCTTTTAAAAAAAAAAAATTTTTTTGGTGTTTAAAAGTTTAGATAGAGGGGAGGCTACCCGGCCAAGGTATGCTACCAGCCTTAATAAGATCTTACAGTGGTATTTACAGATTGTCTATCAAAAGAAACTATTGGTAGCGAGAATTGAATCTAAGCATTGTAAGCAAAGTGTTCGATTCTTACCAATTCAATCAACCTTTGTCGGCGTTTCTTTTAGAATGTAAGTACAACATAAAAAAGCAAAACTCATAGACATATGTTGTATTCTAGTGCCCGTTTGTATAAAAAAATTCTACACTATCAATGCATTAAATTTAAACTATCTTTAAAATGCATTAATTTCTCTTAGTTATGTGAATACATTATTGTTAATTGATTTAAATGGTGAAATGGTGGGGATCTGTTTTTCCTTTTTTATTTTGCACCAAAAAAGAAAAAAAAACAGTAATCACACATACCAGATAACAAGTAAGTAGTTTCACTTGGTTCTTCATTTGTCCTTAATTAGACCAAAAAAAATGTTAAAACCAACATTTAATAATTGCAGTCAACTTTGAAAAGTTAATCTAACCACAAACCAAAACTAGGATAGTGTTCTGACTTTGGCCTTCCCAACTAAATTACCATGCGTATGACCCTGTTCCCCTTTTTCCTTTTCTTTCTTCTATTTTTTTTTTCCAAGTGTACCGGGTACTTTAAACCCTAACAGAAGAGACTAAAATAACAATTAGATGTAACTTTATTCAGTGATCCTCAACTTAAATGCAAAATTTCTTATGATGTTATGCTTTTTTACTTGTGAATTCTGAAGTTTTTAAAATAGATGTCTGATTTAATGATATGTACGAAATTGAAATGGAAAAAAGTTCACATTTGGTTCAAATAAAGTCGAATAATTATTCTTTATGCTAATTGTCCTGCCTCTTTTGTCACCCTAGCATGTGTATAATACTTTCGGAAAGTAGTAATTTGCATTTTAAAGGAAATATTGACAGCGGATACATAATTCAACGATGAGACAAGTGACTTCAACATTCGAAAGAAGTTATTAAAAGATTTTAAAAGAAAATAATATCGTTGATTTGTAAGAAATTACTAAATTTGTGAACACAAAAGACATATCAACTATCGTCATTTCGCACGTTTGAGTCAACAAGAGTAAAATAGATGGTTGTGAATAAACCACACGGAATGGTTTAGTGGTCGATTTGTTCTAATGTTAAACATGAAATCTCAAGTTTAATTTAATTATTCAGTACTTCTAGAGTACCACTTGACACTACTCCTCTACTTACATAGACGTAGATCTCTCACCTGTTAATAAGAGGATCCCACCATTATGTGAGTGGTGGAGCAAGTATGATATAGTACTCTAGAAGCATTGAATAATTTTTTCTCTTCATGCTCTCTTGCAACGAGTCATCCTTCATGCAATGCATGAAATTTATATGATTCATGTAGATGGTGATTCTACATAAGCTCAAGTAAGTAGTTAGTAACAAGCTTGGATTCAATCAAGCTAATAGGTTATCAGTGGTTAGAGACTGCAACTAGGACACCCCTCTCTTTAACTGGCGGAGTGTCATGAAGGGGCTATGGTCCCTTAAAGTTTTAAAATTTTTACTGATATTCTAGATGATTTTGGTATTTAGAATGAAAAATAATACATTAACTCCCCTAAAATTCAAATAATATTACCTTACTCCTTAAAAATTCAAACAAAAAAAATTCTTTAAATCCTACACAATTTTTAGTATCTATGTTAAAAATAGATATTAGCTCCACTAAAATACAAATAATTTTACCTTCTTTAGAATCCGTACTACTAAAAAAAAATTCTATGTTGGCCCTATCTGTGAAATTTCTAGATTATCCATTGCTCTTTTTAATATATAGATGATGTTTTTACTCTACCAAAAAAAACATGGGCATAGTCGTCCCTCTATTATTTAGTTTTTTGTTTTTTTTTTCCAAAAAATCACAACTTCACACTGCTTTCACGAAGAAACAAAAAAGTTCACAAATTCACACTGGAGTTATCCCCTAAGGTAAAAAAAAAAAAAAAATTGTACCCACTTTGCTTAGTCGGCCAAAGTAGGAAATTTCAGAGAAAGGTAACATTTTTTAATTTAGCGTGCGATTATATTGGTTAACTGCCCCCAACCACCCTATCATTAGTCGGAGACGAGCGTTAAGAAAAAAAAGCAAGCGAAAAGTACCAAACTTTTACTTCTTTGTGATTTGGGTAGTTTCATATTATCTCATTGCATTTGTAATTACAACACCTATTAATTCCGGAGCGTCGTGCCAAAGTAGAACTATCAGAATTTCCATTGAAGATAATGGAATATCTATCAAACCACCTGAAAAATGGTCATTACAATCAACTAAACCTGCAATATTTCAAAAACGACCCTAAGCGTTGTAAAAAAAAAATATTTTGATCCAAAAAAGGGTGGGAAGGGCAACCATATAGCAACTCTCTTGAACGTGATTATAAAGGTTCTCACCGCTATGAAATGTTCAATTATTGATCATGATGAGTGAGTTCATCATTGTAATTCTATTAAAATACAAGTGACATTCGGTCAATTTTTAATAGTATCTTGTTTACACAAATATTATTATGAATAAATTTGAACACATAACTATTCAGAAAAAAACAAAATTCTAAGCTCAGCTCTTAAGGCCGACTCAGCTACCCGTTCTAACTGATGTAAATTAGTTGTTATGAAATTTACACATTTATACATGTATAAATAGAGAGAGAAATGTGAGAGAGTAGGAAAGAAAAAATGCTCTCAAGTTGTAGCGGCCCCTTCCCCCAATCCCCACAACCACCAGTCTCTGCCCCTTCCCTCAGGGATGGAGGTGGGTCCACCACTGAACACACGCATATGCTTCACGTTGCTCGGAGTAACATCATGGGAAGGTTTGATTCCAAATCAAACTCATCTGTAAAACATGTGATTTTGACTTATTTGTGAAATATCCGATAATCGTTATATTTGAATTTTTGATATTTTAATTTAAAGATATAAAATAATAAAAATATTTTTATAATAGAATTTTTGTTAAATTTAATAATTTTTATACATTTTATAGATAAATTTAAATTACAAAGAAGTTATGAGTTCACTTTTATACTATAAGAAGATTATTTAATTTTGACTCAAATTACAAGAAGTAAAGTGTAATTATTCCTCTAAAAACTCATATTTTTACGCTTAATGTTTGGATTTGAATATTTATAGTTGTTCAATAGAACTAAACTTACTTTTTAACAATCAGAGCATTTGAGGTGGGATATTTCGTAAATGACTATGTCGTGTTGAGAGACAATGCTCCCTAACTAAAGTATAAAATACCCTATCTATATATTTATTTTAAATATTAAAAAAATACTTTTAAAATATGTTAACATTTTTTCATGTATGTAGAGAGAGAGAGAGAGAGAGAGAGAGAGAGGGGTAGGTGTTTAATTATAAATGAATATATATATGTTCTGTGTTCTTTCTTGCATCGGAGTCTAATTGTTCTTACAACCTGTTTGGAACTTGGGAAAGGGAAGGTAAAAGAATGAAAAGAGAAAGAAAGAGAAAATAAGAAAAATGTAATTTTTTTGTTTGATTTTGTAAAAAAATAAAAAAAATGGAGAAAAAGAAGAGAGAGATTTATTTAAAAAATTTCTTCTATTTTTTCTTCTCTTTTCCTCCTTTTTTCTTTCCCCTTCCCTTAGGTAGAATCAAATAAAAACAAAAAAGTAAATAGTAATTCCTTTCACTTTTCTTTTCCAAGTTTCAAAATTTGTGACTAGGCAATGTTTAGACTTCGTAGGAATATAAGAGACGAGACTATAGTCTACATGCCAGCTTCGGGTTTTGGAGGGACAAAAGAGCCCGCATTTGTTTTAAGTCATATAGAATCTTGGAGTAAATGTACTTTGCCTTCCTATAGGTTCAACGAAAAATAGATTATCGTTGTGGTTTAAAAGTTAACACATAACTTTTGTAATTTAAATTAACTTATAATTTAAACGAAAAGTGTTATCTTTAAAGAAGATTGTGCCTCACGTCTGCAAATGGAAGTAAGGAATGCATTCTTGCCCAAATGATGCTATATAAAGATCATTTTACCCTTGTAAAGCTTTAGCTCTCCTCTTTAAATCTGTGCAAACTTAGTAAATAAACATCCACCATTAGAACGAAGTCACAGAAGTGAACCACCACCATGGCTTGGTTGGTGTTTTCAATATATGTATATATATATATATAATGTCGTTAACTTGGTGGTTATTTGGTGCAAGTGAATGGGATTCCATTGAATTTTGCTTGTACCTGAAAGTAACATCATAAACTACTATTGCATTGCCATTGAATTCACAATGAACTTGCTCCAAAGATGTCAAACATTCATAACCTTATCCAGAATTCATAAAATCCCACAAGTTAACATTATGAAATTCAGTTGACATCCTAAACATTCCACCAAAAGGCCAAAAAACACGACTACAGTCTTCATGTTAATTGCTCATATTTCCCAAAACATTCACCGATAAAGTAATCATTGTTGATTATTGTCCTGAGTTCTTGCTTTGTTTGAACCAAACATTGCATTGCTTCCCCTTCCACTCAGCCTACCTATTGCCCTTAGTCCACCTCGTGGACATGGGCCAACTCTTGCAGCAGATGGAACTTTCCAAAATGTGGCACCCCTTCCAAGTCCTTGACTGCTAAGGGTACATATAGCCCTAGTAGTTTGTGTAGCAGTCACACCAGGAGGAATCCACTTCATATTCTTGTTGCCCTTTGATTGTTGAGTTGTCCTCCCAGCAAAACATGGAAGTTTGCCTCTTGACTGCATAGTATATAAGTTCAAATGTTATCAACAATAACAATAGCATTATTAAGTTAGTTACATAATTCTGTAAAACACAATGGAACCAACCATTCCGAATTCTTGTGAAAGTGTAACTGAAGGGGTTGGTGTTACTGAGCAGTTGCCATGACTTAAAACCTACAAGTTACAAGTCCAAGTTACAGCCCTAGTGCATATGTTGGAAGGAAATCTGATTGAAATTTACCTTGCTTGGTTGTGTTGAAGATTCCCTATGACCGTTTGCAGGCTGAGATTGTGATATATTTGAAGAATAAGTTTGTTGGCTTGAGGACTGTCTCATATACAATAAGGATCACAATCTGTAGCATTCTGTTTGTCAAGTTGACTGTTTTCATTATCTTTGCTTTTCTTTTGAAATATGTCATCATCATCAACCCCCTCTAATCCTTCATTCAACCAACTTGGATCAGACTCAGTATCAGAATGAACCCCTTTCTCATTTTCAGCTTCACCTTCATTCAACCAACTTGGATTAGACTCGCTATCGAAGTCAACCCCTTCCTCACCTTCAATCAAATTTTCATTTTCAACCACGTTATCCTCAACTTCAACACCTGGACCTTTATCCAAATTTTCATCTTCAACGAAACTAGCATCAGTTTCTAGTTGCATATTTTGAATTACAAAACCCTCAGCATCCAAAACTTCTAATATCTCATGGCCTTTCTCAACGTACATCGCAACCACTTTCAAGCCACTATATACATTCATCATGTCCATCACCTCATTGTCACTATATATTTCTATTAACCCAGTGTCCAACACTTTCTTAGTTATCCTATAATAAACCTTACTAGTACAAGGATACCCTAACTTCACAAACATTTGTTAAATGTTAATAAAACCCAATCTTTGTGAATCACAATAATCAAAATAGTCCACCCTCCCACCTTTATAAACTAAATTGGGTAGCTTACTGAAATAGTCCCCATGATGGAGCTCAATTGAAAACAACCTATGCATACCTGCAAAAGCACTTTTCATTTCACAAACAACTCCACAAAAAAAAAAAAAAAAAAAAAAATACAATATAGAAAACAATCCATTGTGGAGACCATATGTTTTACAAAAAAGACAAAAGGTACAAGTACAGCCCCATGTGTGACAGCAGAAAACATAAAGACAACTAAACATATGCTCTAATTCTTGTCCCTCATTGTAAAAAATAAGACAAAAATTAACCACTGGGACCACTAATATCAAACACTATAGAAAACGTCAATCACAAACATTAAAGCCCGATAATGATAGAACATAACAAACTAAATGGATGGAAAATTCCACCAAAAGGCCAAAAATGATGACCATTTCACTCAGTGGTCCTGTGGACCACTGCATATCATTAAATGCATACCATTTCATAAAATTTCCAATTTTTGTATACATGCTTATACAAATAAAGACCCTAATGTTATAGTGTTTCTATTAAACCAAATCACTTACAACTTCATATGGATGAATAAACGTAAAAAATATATCAAATTCACACAAATCAGAATCATTCTTTGAAAAATCCCTAATTTTGGTATACTAAACCATAAGTTTAGTAATCAAATACAATATAGTACAAAATCCTTAAAAAGTTTCTACAAATCTAGCATGCATAGCACTAAAAACACACAAAAGTAACACACACAAAGGTAACAGAACTAACACAAACCCAAAAATCATAACATGAACAAAAACATACTTTCTTCGGCTCTGGATTGGTCGCTTTCTTGTAAATGGGTCACTTTCATCGGCTACGTACGAAACATAATCACTCTTCAAATAAGAACCCTAAGTTCTCCCACCCTCTCTCTCTCTACTCTTCCCCCTGTATTTCGGTGAGGAGTGAGCGAATGGGTATCCACTGGTCAGTCAAAGTAAATAGACAAAGGATATTTTCTTCTTTTCATATAAATCGTCAAAATCTGTTCAAATTACAAATCGATCCAAACCCGAGAGGGTTATGTGTTAGCTTTTAAAGTACAAGAAAGTTATTTATTTTTTGCTAAAATCATAGGAAGATAAAATATATTTACCTCTAAAATTTTTAAAATTACAACAATTGAGAGAGAGATAGAGAGAGAATTTGACAATCTTTAAAGAGTTTAGTTTTGATATATTTATAGTGTAAAATATTTTTATACAAACAGAGAATCAGAGTACGATACGTATCTTTTAAAATAAAAAAAAATTTTGTTGGTGTTCAAAAATTTAGGAAGAGGGGAGTCTACCCAGTCAAGCCTTAATAAGGTCTTACAGTGGTACTTACAAATTGTTTATCAAAAGAAATTATTGGTAGCAGGAGTTGAACCTAAATATTGTAAGTGAAGTGTTCGATTCTTACCAACTCAACTAACTCCTGTCAGCGTCTCTTTTAGAATTTAAGTATAACATAAAAAAATAAAACTCATGGACATATGTCACATTGTAGTGCTTGCTTGTGTAAAAAAATTCTACACTATCAATACATCAAAATTAAACCCATCTTTAAAATGCATTAATTTCTCTTAAGCTTTTTAGTTATGTGAATACATTATTGTTAATTGATTTAAATGGTGAAATGGTGGGATCTGTTTTTCCTTTTTAATTTTGCGCAAAAAAAACAGTAATCACACATACCAGATAACAAGTAAGTAGTTTCACTTGATTATTCATTTGTCCTTAATTAGATACAAAAAAAAATGTTAAAACAAAACATTTAATAATTGCAATCAACTTTGAAAAGTTAATCTAACCACATACCAAAACTAGGATAGTGTTGTGACTTAGGCCTCCCCAGCTAAATTACCATGAGTATGACCTTGTGCTCCTTTTTCCTTTTCTTTCTTCTCCCTTTCTTTTTCTTTTTTTTTTAAAGTGTACCGGGTACTTTAAAGTTCAACCCCAACAGAAGAGAGACGAAAATAAAAATTAGATGTAACTTTATTCAATGATCGTCAACTTAAATGTAAAATTGGTTATGATGTTATTCTTTTTTACTTGTGACTTTACACTTGATATACTGAAGTTTTTTAAAATAGATGACTAATTTAATGATATGTACGAAATTGAAATGGTAAAAAGTTCACATTTTGTTCAAATAAAGTCGTATAATTGTTCTTTATGCTAATTGTCCTGCCTCTTTTGTCACCTTGCATGTGCATAATACTTTAGGAAAGTAGTAATTTGCATTTTAACGGCAATATTAACAGCGGATGCATAATTCAACGGTGAGATTAGTGACTTCGACATTCGAAAAAAGTTATCAAAAGATTTTAAAAGAAAATAATATCTTTGATTTGTAAGAAATTACTAAATTTGCGAGCATAGCAGATATATCAATCATCGTCATTTTTCATGTTTGAGTCGACAAGAGTGAAATAGATGATTGTGAATGAACCACAAGGAATGATTTAGTGGTCGACTTGTTCTAATTCTAAACATGATATCTCAAATTTAATCTAATTATTCACTGCTCTTGGGGCGCCACTTAGCATTGTTCCTCCACTTACATGGAGGGTGAATCTCTCACCTGTTAATAGGAGGATCCTATTATTATGTGAGCGGTAGAGTAAGTATGACATGGTACTTCGAGAGCACTGAATAATTTTTTTCTTTTCATACTCCCTTGTAATGAGCCATCCTTCATACAATGCATGCAATTTACCTGATTCATGTGGATAGTAGTCCTACATAAGCTCGAGTGAGCATTCGGTCGAAGACCTAGATTCAATCAAGCTAATAGGCTATCAATGGTTAGAGACTGTAACCATGACACCCCTCCCTTTCACTAGTGGACTGTCATGAAGGGGCTATGATATGCTAAAGTTTTAAAATTTTCACTAATATTCTATATAATTTTGGTATTTAGAATGAAAAATAGTACATTGACTTCCCTAAAATTCAAATAAAATTACCTTACTCCTTAAAAATTCAAAAAAAAAAAATCTTTAAATCCTACACAATTTTTAGTATCTATGTTAAAAATAGCTATTAGCTCCACTAAAATACAAATAATTTTACCTTTTTTTGATTCCGTAAGACTAAAAAAAAATTTTATGTTGGCACTGTCTGTGAAATTTTTAGGTTCACCACTGCTCTTTTTAATATATAAATGATGAACATGGGCATAGTCGTCCCTTTGTTATTTAGTTTTTGTTTTTTTTACAAAAAGTCACAACTTCACACTGCTTTCACGAAGAAAAAAAAATTCACAAATTCACACTGGAGTTATCCCCTAAGGTAAAAAAAATTGTACCCCCTTCGCTTAGTCGGCCAAAGTAGGAAATTTCTGAGAAAGGTCAAACATTTTTTAATTTAGCGTACGATCATGTTGGTGAACTGCCCCAACCACCCCATCATTAGCCGGAGACGAGCGTTCGGAAAAACAGCAAGCGAAAAGTACCAAACTTTTACCTCTTTGGGCTAGTTTCACATTATCTCATTGCATTTGTAATTACAAAACCTATTAATTCCCCTGAGCGTCGTACCAAAGTAGAACTATCAGAATTTCCATTGAAGATAATGGAAGATCTATCAAACCACCCGAAAAATGGTCATTACAATCAACTAGACCTGCAATGCTTCAAAAACGACCCTGGGTGATGTAAAAAAAATATTTTTTGATCCAAAAAAAGGTGGAAAGGATGACTACATAGCAACCCTCTTGAACATGATTATAGAGGTTCTCACCCGTTATAAAATGTTTAGTTACTAATCGTAATGGGTGAGCTCGTCACTGCAATTCTATTAAAATACAAGCGACATTTGATCAATTTTCAACAACATCTTATTCACACAATTACTGTTATAAGTGAATTCGAATATGTAACCATTGAGAGAAGAACAGAGTCCTAATCTCAACTCTTAAAGCCGACTCAGTTACCCATTCTAACTGATGTAAATTAGTTGTTATGAAATTTTACACATTTATACATGTATGAATGGACAGAGAGATGTGAGAGAATTGCAAAGAGAAAATGCTCCCAAGCTGTAGCAGCCCCTTCCCCCACCCCCCACAACCACCACTGCCCCTTACCTCAGTGATGGAGGTGGGTCCACCACCATCCACCAAATTCATAAAGCAACAGAAAGAAAAGAGGGAAGGAAAAAAACAAAGCAAAGAAGGAAAATGAAGAAAGCATGTCGGCAGCCGCTGTTTTTTTCCTCGAAGTTGCTGGAGTTTTCTTTTTCAGTCCGCATACGGCGTCACACAAATCAGCTGACGAAGATTTGGTTCAAACAAAGATACACCAGGGCAGAGCAACTATAAATACCCCTTTAGGCAAGCTTTGAGGTGTAGAACAAAGTAGAAGAAGTGTGAGATTCGTAAGGATAGTGTGTAGTGAGTAGAGACAGGAAAAAATACTCTTGAGTGAGGAAACAGTTATTGTTTCAAAAGGGCTCAAGTATTTTTGGTGTCTCATGTTGTAAACTCTACTACAATAGTGAAATCTCTCTCTCACCTGTGTGGACGTAGCCCTAATTGTTTGAGTGAACCACGTTAAATCTCGTGTCTCTTTGGTGTGTGTATTTTTGTATGAGTGCTTTCAAGTTTTCGTGCGTACGGTGGATCTGGCAATCCCAATATCTTGCTGTGCAGATCTCTGCTGAAAAAAACCCAACAAGTGGTATCAGAGCCTTGGTTGCTCAGAGTAAGATGTGTGCTTGCTTAGCTGTGTGGGAAGTGCGAAGAGTTTGCTTAAAAATTTTGGAAAAAAGATCCACAATTTCTATCTTGACGAATTGATCGAAATTATTGATGGTACTATTCATGCACAATGAAAAGAGAATGAGATTAAAAAAAATAATTAAAAAAATGTGGTGGGTCCCACGCTAGAGCCCGCAAAAAGAATTTTTTGCCACAAACGCGTATTGCTACAGTACTTACGTGCTACAATCCTCCGCGTGCTACAGCACCTGAGTTGCAACAGTATATGAGTTACAACAGTGTCCGAGCTACAGCAGTACCGTGTAGCTACAGTTCGAGTTGCAGCAATAGCCAATTCAACGTGACATTTCAAATTCGACGAAAAATGTTCGGAATTCATCAAGGAATGTGTCCCTAATGTTTTCAGGCACTGCAGACTCACTGGTGGGTGTAGATTTGGCAAATTTTGCACAGTTTAACAAGATCTGACAGTTCAATTGATCACGGTTGTCCATGACAAGGGGCAGTATATGTCTGAAGGTGCAATGAGTTCAGATAATACAAGATCGTCAAGCAACAACCGGATGGCATCGAAAGGTTCTGGTTTCGTGGTTGAACTTTTCAATGACCATAACGACTTCACCTTATGGCAGCAAAGAGTGAAGAATATTTTGACAAAAGAAGGATTGGTGAAGGCTCTCAAGAGAAAGTCTGAAAAACTGGACAAGATGAAGGAAGAGGAGTGGAAAGAGATGAGGGAGTTGGCAAATAGTATAATTCAGCTGTATCTCGGGAATAACACTATTTAGGAAGTCATTAATGAAAGTGACCGGGCGAAAATTTGGGCTAAGTTGAAGAGCAGATATAAATCCAAGTCTTTAACAAATAGGTTGTCTTTGAAAAAGCAGTTGTATGCACTTCATATGACAGTAGAAGCGAACCTATTGGTCCATATGGAGGAGTTCAACAGGATACTAACGAAATTGGATACGATCGGTGCAAAGATCGAAGATGAAGATAAAGCAATTCTCTTGCTAGTCTCCTTACCTCTTTCATATGAGGATCTGAGGACCACGCTGATGTATGGAAAAGATACTCTCACCTACGACGAGGTGGCTGCTAATCTCATATCTCACGATGTGTTTAAAAAGAATGAGATTGAGAAGCCACCAACGGAGGGCATCATGGTTGCATCGAGCAATGATCAAACCAGAGGAACGACATCGTAGAGACAGGAAGGATTCGAGAAGAAGAAGGGTTGTTCAAAGTCCAAGGGTCACAAGTTAACGTGTTCCTATTGTGACCAAGAGGGCCATAAGAAGAGAAATTGCGCCACATATTTGGCAAAAAAGGCTAAAGTCCAATTAGGAGAGATTATATTAACAGAGGACTCCTATAGTGAAGAAGAAGTCGCGCTCACCACATCTTCATGTACGAAGAACACAGATTGGTTGTTAGATTTTAGATGTTCTCTTCACATGTGTGCGATCAAAGAACAGTTTGATACATATCAGGCATGTGATAATGGTATTATTAAGATGGCTAACAATGACAAGAGCAAATTTGTTGGCATAGGGACAGTGCGGTTTTGTATGTTTGACGGGACGATTATGACTATGATCGGCATAAAGCATGTGCCAAATCTGAGGAAGAATCTAATATCTCTGGGAATGCTAGCTTGCAACAGATACAAGTTCTCATCTGAGGGATGAGTTATTACGGTTTCCAAGGGAGACAAGATCGTGCTACAAGGACAGGTGATTGGCAACCTGTATAGGCTTGTGGGAAGTGTTGTGATAAGAGGAGCTATGATCAAACACAAGACAAGTAGTGAAGGACGACGGTATGCGTAGGCAAGGCGTATGTACAAACAAGGTAATCAGCAGTTGCAGAGACATACACGTGGTAGATGTAGGAGTATTGGACAACGTGCAGGTGCATGGGTGAGCAGAACAAAAGGTGCGCAAGATTCTAGCTAGAAGCAAGGGCAATAGCTACAAAGAGTTTGTACGAAAACTCCAGATAGAGGAAATGAGATAGTTGTGACGAAAATGTGCGCACCTAGAACGAAATAGGTCTCATTCACTCTAGATTTGGATAGTTGCGGTAACCATGACGAGCTCTCCAAGTGTGCACATGAAGGAGGGATGGAGCCATGAAAAGGCATCCTAGGCAAGGGGTGTAGGCACCTCAGGCGAGGGGGTGCTGACAAGCGTTTTGTGAATGGGGCGGTAGCGTCTCAGTGAAGGTGCAAGCCATATTGATTTGGGTATGGCAAATGAGGGTGCGGCAGATCGATGGCTAAACGATGGACGACGACATAGCAGATGGAATAGTGTTTGGATGATAACACAGCAGACGAGCAGTGGTCGTGGCAGTGCAGTCCCACCCACATGTGGTAAATGGGTGATTAATGGAGGTGGGTCCACCACTATGTGGGTGGATCCCCATTCTCCACCAAATTCATAAAGCAACGAAAGAAAAAAAAAGAACGAAGAAAACAAAGCAAAGAAAGAAAAGGAAGAAAGCATGTCGACAGCCGATATTTTCTTTCTCGAAGCTGCTGAAGTTTTCTTCTTTAGTCTGCACATAGCGTCGAACAAATTAGCCGACGAAGATTTGGTTCAGACAGAGATGCATAGGGCAGAGCAACTATAAATACCCCTTCAGGCAGGCTTTGAGGTGTAGAGCAAAGTAGAAGAAGAATGAGATTCGTAAGGAGAGTGTGTAGTGAGTAGAGACAGGGAAAAATACTCTTGAGTGGGGAAATAGTTATTGTTTTAAAGGGGCTCGAGTATTTTTAGTGGCTCATGTTGTAAATTCTACTACAATAGTGAAATCTCTCTCTCACCTGTGTGGACGTAACTCTAGTTGTTTGGGTGAACCACGTTAAATCTCATGTCTCTTTGGTGTGTGTATTTTTTTGTGAGTGCTTTCAAGTTTCTGCACCTACGGTGGATTTGGTAATCCCAACATTTTGTTGTGCAGATCTCCGCTGGAAAAACCCAACACTCAGCCCCCTCAACCAACACGCCCTCCCACCACCCCCATCCACCCCAGCCCTTCCCCCGAGCAGCTACCACACCTCACGCCCAACACAATCTCTCTCTCTCTCTCTTTCAAGCACCACATGATCCACTGATTATTCAATGAGGATAATTAAGATTCTAATTGTTCATGTATATGCCTGTTTGACTATATAGGGGTTGTTATAATACATAGGTTCTAAAAATGGAGAGACATACGTAGGGTAAGAATGTCATAAGTTTGAGGAGAAAACTAATGAAAAGAAAGAAGAAACAAAAAAATGTTTACAACAGTGTGCTATGGCAGTATAAAGAAGAATAGAAGGAACGAAGGGAGAGACAAAGAAAACTAAAGGAAGAAAGTCTTTTCAGCGTGGAATTTTAAGAACTTGTATGGGTAATATTGGCTTTTTATATTTTGTTATCTCCATCTATACTATTATAAAAAGTAAACACCGAGCTTTGTGAGGATTTGCAACGCTCTTTTAACTTTCTCAAACTATCATACAAAGTTCAACAAATTACTAATGTTGTGATATTGAATTGTCGCCTCACGAGCTGATCTATAATGCCTAGATCACCGAGGTTGGCCACTTGCTCATAAAGCTCCTAAGTATGAGCTATTAATGAGTTATATTTTGGGCAATTCCCAAATCATCCACTTATTTATTTATGCTATATTTGAATATTACATTTGTTGAGAAAAAGAAAAAGGAAAATGAAGTAAAAAAAAAATAAAAGAAGCTAAATTTCTTTCTTTCTTTTTTCTTGTTTTGGTTGGATCAGGAAAATAGAAGAAAATGTATAAGTATTTGTTAAAAAGCTATTTCTCTCTCTCTCTCTCTCTCTCTCTCTCTATATATATATATATATATATAATTTATTTTCCTTCACAAATCTAAAATTTAAACATAGCATTACAAGTCCGTGATGGGAAGTAAATTTTGAATGAAAAGATAGCATGGTCACGAGTACTTTGTTTTATGGGCCATGGAGAATGTATTCACATGGGCCTAATAGCAAGAGGCCTTTTTCTAAAACAAGTGGTGGGTTTAGGTTGTTGGACATCCCATCAAACTGAGCTTAAAGCCTCAAACCCAGCTGTAGTACAAGCTTAGGCCACTACAAATAGTTGTGGTTGGGTTAGACCAAAACAAACTGAGTGGGGCTTTGGATTCACAAAACCCAACCCAACATAATATTGGGCTTAGACCTTGGGCCTACCAAGTCAACTCATGAAATCAAAAATAATTTTGTTAGAAGTTGTAGACAATGACATGGCCATATTTGCATTTTATTTCACCTACTTAATTCTAAAATTGTGAGAAATAGAAGGCATGTTGAAATCTCAAAGAATTCTTGGAAAAAAAAACTCTTATAATGTTTTTATTTTGTTTTTTTTGGGGATAATAACCTGTGAGACATGTTAAAAGAAAAAAGAATTTGTTTTTATCCCAATATGTCGAACCCAAATAACTCAACTTTCTACTACAAAACAAACTTATTTCTAAAATCTCCAACCAAATTGGAAGAGGTATTGTAGTTGTCAATCTCGCACTGGCCATTATACCCTTTTTGTCATTGGGATTGTACGAATTGGTACCTGATGGTATCAACGCATCGTATCAAATTTGTCGTTATAAATATTATATATTTATGTAAAAATATATATATACATATACTATAAATGTATGAAATAAAATATCATTATAGCAAAACATATACAAGTTATAAGTAGTTTAAAGAGTCTTCAAAACAGTAAATCATCAATTTCAAGTATATATTCTAAATATAAAAATAACTCATATAAAGCATTTAAAAGTCACCAAAACGAAATAATTGATATAAAATATAATGATAAATTAAAAATGGGGTAAAAAATACCAAATTGTTCGGTACAGTCTGATATGGGCCAGTACACCTCGGTACACCCTACGGTACATGCCACTAAGTTAACCGGTGCGATATTTAAATCTTTTTGTACTGTATAAGCACTGGTGCGGTGCGTATTAACTAGTACGGGTCGTTGCAGTATGAGATTAACAACTATGATTTATACAAGATTGAGATGATGAAAGATAGCAATATAAATGTAGAGATAGTTCAAGGATTGTTTGGATTTTGGCTTGTACAAGTATCTAAATTGTTTTAGAAATAAATAACAAAAAAAAAAAAAGCAGAATTGATTTGAAGATTGTAATCATGAATTATTTATATGTATAAATTGTCTTGAGTTTGATTTTCTCCTTGTCTTACCAAAGTTAGTTTTTGTCAAGTCTGAAATTTGGGGCAAAAACTAAAAAAAAGTTAGTCCAATGCATGAGATTTTAACCATTGCCAGATTTTTAAAGGGTCATATACATGCGCAATCTTATTTTAGTGATGAAAAATTTGTTTTTGTATTTAAAACTCATGTTAATTTTGTTGTCTATCAAGAATGGTTGTAAATTAGCAGCTTAGAAAATGAGTACCAAAGACTCTTGCCCAAAAAACAAATAAAGCCCCAAAAAAGCAAAAGAAATTACACTATTAAAGTACGGAACACCACCTCAGACTTGGGAAAAAAAAATCTATTAGATAAGTAGTAATCGTGTTTTTAAGTTACTACCTCCGTTATGATTTTTATTCTTCTGTGTTTCAAATGAATATTTCATCTAAAATTTTGAATTTAAATGACAAGAATTTGTATTAGCTAGCTATTGAATATTTGTACTTCAACCTCATCTATGTGGTGACCTGGCCTATTAAAAATGTACACATCATGTAATTAGAAAAAATTTTACTTTCATTATCACTAAAAATTTGATCAATTAATATAAAAATAAGAATTTGTGTTGTTTTTTTAGCACATCATGGTACTAGCTCGATGACGTCCATCCCCAAAGAGGCACTGGCGTGGCTCGATATCATTGCTAACTTAACAAACCGTAGGAAAATAAACGGAACCTAACATCTCCTCACCCCCTCAAAAACCCTAAAAACAATTGTTCTCCGTATTTGGGCGAGCTCTCCTGCAGATTTTGGCCTCTCTCTCTCAAGAAGCACAGAAAAATGGCGGACGTGATGTCAATGGATGAAATAGGGGCGACAGCCTCTCGTCTCGGTATCGACCTTTCTCAAGTTGATTTGGACTCCATACGCCTCGCACCTGGTGACGACTTCGGCATCAAAAGGTGAAAATCAAAAACAAAAACCCTAACCACTATATACGAATATATATATATATATATATTCTTTTATGCTTATATGTATTTATGAATTGGCATTCGGAGTAGTAATCGTAAGGGGATAGACGTTTTAATTTCTTTGATTGTTTCTTTGTGACGCTAGTGATGATGAAGATCTCAACGAGGACGACCCTTTGGAATTCGATGCCGGGTTTGGTAACATAATTGTTGTGGATAACCTACCTGTTGTTCCGAGAGAGAAGTTCGATAAGCTTGAAAGTGTTGTTCGCAAAATCTACAGTCAGATTGGAGTGATAAAGGAAGATGGCCTTTGGATGCCCATCGATCCTGCCACCCAGAAAACCCTTGGTTACTGCTTCATTGAGTATAACACTCCTCAGGTACTGTTTTCATTTCCTTTCCCATTCTCTGTCTGGAAAAATGGCTATATAGTATTCACGAGTATGTCTGTATATACATGTGCAGATATACATCCTCAGATACGCATGTCTAAGGTTGTAGGTTGTGGGTTGTACTTAGTTTACTCCTGAATATCCAATTCCATATTTGCATATATACCTATAGTGACGTATGCATAACTGGGGGCCTATTCTGTTTTTTTTTTTTTTTTTTTTTTTTGTGTTTTGTTTTTTGTTTTTCAGTAATTGGTGGGCTTGATCTATTAGGAGTGCTCTCACAAATAAGCAGTTACTTGTAAGAGTAAAGTGTCTTTCGGACTTAATTAACTTGTCGTTTTGAATTTGCTGTCTTGCTTATTATGTAAGGCCACATTGGTTTCACGGATTGGGATAAGTTGTATGAGGAGTCTTGGCATTAAATCTTGGGACTACAAATTTGGTGGCAGAAAATTTTCTAATTTGGCCTTCAATCCCGAATCCCTAGATTGCTTATCCTTTTTATTTTTGATAAGTAAAAGTATCATAAAAGGTGCTAAAAGGAGTGCATCCTATATATAAAAAGCCAACCAAAAGAGCTCAATGCGGAAATTAAGCTCATCAATGAACTCTATAAGTGAGAAAGAGGATTCACAAAGACTCCTTTTACACCAAAAATAAAAACTATGCAACAAACAAGATTTCAATTTATGTACTTCTATGGTGATATCTTCAAAAGTGCACCGATTCCTGGCTCTCTAGATGCACCACATGATGCAAAGAGGAGCTATTCTCCAAACTTTTTTCTTAGATTTCACCCTACACCCCGCGTTCCAGCTTTTCCAAAAGCTTGAGGACTGAGTTAGTCATAACTTAATACGCTCGACAAACTGTAAAAGGATGTCCCACAACTCCTTAGCAACCTCACAATGAAGTATCAAGTGATCCACCGATTCCTCTGCCTTCCTACACATACTACACCAATTAGGAAATTTGAACCCTCTCTTGATTAAATTATCAATGGTGAGTACGGAGTTCAGAGCTGTTGTCCAAACAAAAAAAGTGACCTTAGTCGGAGAAACAACTCCCCAAATGCTTGATGAGGGATACCCTCTCCTACCTCCTCTAAAAGGACCTAACCGAGTACTTCCCATTGTTATGCTTCCACCTCATAAGATTCGCTGCTCCCCTATGCACCTCAACCTCATGCAGGCGAGCAAGCAACCTTGAAACACTCTCTATTTCCTAGTCTTTAAAGGACCTGATAAACAAAGGCTCCCAAACAACACCCGCATTGGTGAATCTCAAGTAGTCTGAGACCTATGGTTCCTTGTTTGCTACAACGCTATACAGATCTGGGAATACCGTAGCTAATGGAGTATCATTACACCATACATCCCTCCAAAAAAGAACACGGCTTCCTTCACCCACCGCAAATGCCACCTGTTTGGAAAACTCATCCCAACCTTTCCTAATACCTTTCCACAGTCCCATCGCATAAGAAACCCTTACTTCCTCAGAAGTCCATCCCCCATTAAGAACACTATACTTGCCATCAATCACCCTTCTCCATAGATGACCTTCCTCCTCTACATATCTCCACAACCATTTGCCTAATAGGGCCTGGTTGAATTGTTGAAAACATCTAATACCTAGCCCACCTTGCTCGGTCGGCTTACATATATTATTCCACCCCACAAGATGGAATTTGAACTCCTCACCTAGTCCTTCCCACAAGAAATGGCTTTGGAGCTTTATCAGCCTTTTCTCAACTGAAGCAGGCATGGTAAATAGAGACATAAAATAAGTTGGTAAGCTTGACAATGTGCTTTTGATCAAAGTAACTCTACCACCTTTTGAGAGATATTGTCTCTTCCACCCCGCAAGCCTTTTCTCCACCCTTTCAACTATACTGTCCTACACCGCTGTGGCTTTGAAAGAAGAGCCCAAAGTTAAACCCCAAGTACTTCGTGGGTAATGCCCCCACTTTGAATCCCATAGTCTGCCATCTCTTGAAGATCTGTCACGCCACAGACTGGGATTAGCTCACTCTTATTCATGTTCACCTTCAAACCTGTCATTGCCTCGAAACAAATTAGAACTCATTGTAAATATCTAAGTTGCTTCTTCACAGCATCGCAAAAAATGGTAGTATCATCTACAAAAAAGAGGTGAGAAACCTTCACCGCATCTTGACCCCTACTGTTCACCTCAAATCCCTTTAACATCCCACAATCCTCTGCCTTTTTTAACATTTTGCTTAGGGCTTCCATGACAATAATAAAAAGAAGCGGAGATAGAGGACCCCTTGTCTCAACCCCCTGGAGCTTGGAAAGAAACCGGAAGTGGAACCATTCACAATCACTAAGAATCTGACTGTAGAGATGCACACCGAATCCATTTCCTTCACTTGGCTCTGAACCCCATTCTTTCCAAAACACAGAGTAACAAATCCCAGCTAACATGATCATAAGCCTTCTCAATATCCAGTTTGTAAATGACTCCTAGGTTCCCACTTCTCATTCTAGAATCCACTACTTCATTAGCAACAAGGACTGCATCCAAGATCTGACGGCCGTCTACAAAAGCATTTTGATAATCTGAAATTACCCTCCCTTGGGAATTATTTACGAATTAACCTTGTGTATATGGGTAAAAGTCCCTGTCAGGATTTCTTATCCTGACCTCCTTTGGGCATCCAAACAAAAAATAAGGCTGGACACCACATTACTAAATCAATCCTGCAGCATTATCCCACGAAGGAAACTCTGCCTAATTATCTTGATTCTATTAGTTTCTGTGACTAGGAGAAATAGTCTAATAGGTTTTGACACATTTGATAATAATTGATAATTGATAAATAACTTGTAAATAGATCATGGTGGGTGGGTTGATATTATGGAATAGGTATCATGCATGAATTGTAATTAACAAATGCAATTATATAGAAGGCATTGAGTGAATTGCCCCGCAATTTGCTAAGTGAGCTGCTACTAGGATGCTCCAAAATAACTTTCATACAGTAGTGGTAGTTGTAAAGCAGGTAATCAATTCTTTAATTTTTTGTGAACTGTAATGTAGTAATATTATCTTGTATAGTAGTATGGGAGGTATTGACTTTTTTTAAACCTCATTATTAGCATAATGTGATGATAGAAAACCATTATGATATAAGATTAAGCATAACTTTGTTTACACTATTATATTGTCAACTAAGTTATTTTTTGGCATTTATTGCTCATCATGATGTATTTTGTCCAAATTGTTTCATTTACGTACTAATATAATTTGGTTTTTGTTACACATCATGTGAACATCTTTTTTGTCCTAAACCTACGTATTTAGGTGTTTGCTAGGACCTCTAGGCAGTCTTTGGTAGTAGCATGATAATTATAGATACGGTGCAAGTCAGGCAAGCTGCACTTAATGGTGGGGCAATGTGGCAGGTCTGATGGTGGCACTGTGTTGAGTTTGTGACATGTAGAGATTGGATAATTGCTGAAATATAGGCCTTGAATATTACCACATAAGTATGTCATTTTCTGTATAGTCTTGTTTTGGTGAACAAACTAGGGGGAAAAATGTGGGATTATGCTACATGTAACCATGTCAAATGCATTTTAAGTTGAGCTACTATCTGTGTATCTGTAAAGAATCGTCTAATAGTAAACTTGAAGTTCTTTTGGTACAGTTAGCTATAGCACGTTTTGGCGATTCCTGCATTTAATTCACCCTTACTGTCTCCAGTGTCGTTATTTCTCTTCACATATGGAAGTTCTTTTAAGCAGATTGGAGTTATTTTCTTTGATACACTGATACTCGATTAAATGCTTGTCATATGGTTTCATTTACTTTGATTTTTCCTTGGTAGGAAGCTGAACTCGCTCGGGAGAAGACTCATAATTACAAGTTGGACAGGTCGCATATATTTGCTGTAAACATGTTTGATGACATTGAAAAGTTCATGAAAGTTCCAGATGAATGGGCCCCTCCTGAAACTGAGCCATATGCTCCAGGAGTAAGCATTTTAACGAGCTAGCATTATTTGTTTATTTATTTTCCTTATGTTTCTTCTTCTTTGTTATTGACCTCCTGTTTCAGACACTAGATTCACTTGAAGGGTAAGATGGATTACCTACTAGGTTTGTAAGTTTGTGAGAATCTATCTAGCTTGATAAATCCTAGGTTTCTAGCTGCTAGAGTAGTTGTAGAGTGGCCATGTATATATGGAACGATGGCTTCAAATCAGACCTTAGTAGTTGGAATCTCCTAGATCCTTTTTTTTTTTTAAATTTTGAATCCTGCTGTTCATGTGATGTATGAAATCCTTTTAACTTCATATGAATCCTGTGTTTATATGGCATTCTGAAGATATCTTGCAAATTTCTTTGAATGTTATGACTTATTGTTTTTAATCTTTAACCTGATTGAGTTTATGAGCCTTATATTTTTAAATTGAATGATTGAAGGAGTGCCACCTGTCCTTTTTTATTTTATGGTTGCTACATTATTCTTTTATTTAGTTGCACAAAAGTAGAAATTGCAGGTAATTCCACATCTAAACAGATGAATTGCCATGTTTATTATTGATTTGTTCTGTTTTGTGCATTCATGTGTTGTGGCTGCTGTTGTTGGTTTTAATTTCTGTATGCTTGTTTTATATTACATGTAATGGGATTGCAAGCGTTCACAGGTCACAATTATTGTTGAAAAGAGAGGAAATATGAACCATATTATTCCCCAGAAGTGACTTGTGGGTTGTAGGGTGGACCCCTCACTTTGATAGTCCAGTGTGGGCAAGGAGTTTGTCCAGGAACCAAGAGTAATTGTGTAACTTTTTGGAAGTAAGAGTGCACTAAATGGAAAACAGATGGAAGTGGTAGACGTAATGATTGTAAGGAAGGTCAATATAAGTTGCCTGCAAGAATTTAAGTGGAGGATGAATATCTGGCTGAATTGAGAATGAGGCATAATAGTTCTTCTTATTAAATTAAAAATAAGAATTGGTTGGGGGCAATAGTAAATAAGTTGCCTGGATGTGTGTGTGCATGCTTGATGGTATGTCTGTCCATGGGTCGGTTAGGAACTTAGGATCGGGTTAGAAATGAACTTACCTAGGTCGGTTTGCAATTTGTGGACTTAGAACTGAACTAAGGTGTTTCTGAACCTTAGGTTGGTTCAAATTGGCCCACAGACTAATTGTTTGTATAAAATATGGCTTATTCATTAATGACAACCTAATAATAATTAACTAAAAATGAAAACATGTTGTGCAACGTGTTTTTTATTTATATTTATACAAGTACAGTGAAAAATGGCATCAAGCGGGATGGCACCCATAAACAAAGGATAAGAAGAGAAGAGAACACAAAATCTGAAAAGGGAACTTATACACCTCCTCAAATATCAAAAAGCTTCACAAAACCCAATCCCAGAGTTCCAA
Source organism: Euryodendron excelsum (assembly GCA_033060915.1). Taxonomy (NCBI): domain Eukaryota; kingdom Viridiplantae; phylum Streptophyta; class Magnoliopsida; order Ericales; family Pentaphylacaceae; genus Euryodendron; species Euryodendron excelsum. Next base: position 8,200,115 of record CM065379.1, on the reverse strand, counting down.
CTATACAAGATACCCAAAAGTTTGTTCCTTTATCCATTGAAGAGATTGGGTCCCACTTTCCCCAAATTAACCATGTGAGACTGAATGGGACAAAAAACCAAGCCTTTTTTTATGCTCTTTCCAACCCTCCCCACTCCTCCAAGTATTCGTATGCAGGACCCAAAGCTCTCTTGCTGCTTGACAATGATTGAGAAAACAATTTGCTTAGCTTATATTGAGAAAACAAATTTTCGCATATAGCTACTGATACATAAATAAACATGTTTGATACAACAAATGAAAACCCGCTGAAATAAAATTGTCATTTTTCCCATTATAATCAAATTTAAAATAGGGAAATTACTTTCTAATCGCCATGGTTAACCCTTATGACCCGGAAACCCTTTGAAAACTTTAAATTGTGGCATTATACCCCATATTAGCGCGTCTAAAGTGCAAAATTTGATGGAGGTAATGGTTGATGTGAAATGTCTAAATTGCCTTTCTTTTTTCTCTAATTTTTCTGTCTCACTTTGCCCATCACTACCCACTACCCTCTCATCTTCTCTTTTCCAAAATTGTTGCCGCCGCCCTCACCTATTACCCTCACCAACATTGTAAACAAGTGGAGCCGTGCTGATTAGTAGGTTGTTCAACCTTGATTTGATAATCTTAATAAGCTTTAAAATATGTTCAAGCTTGACTTCTTTAACGTTCGAGCCAATCTCAAGCGAGTTTTAATTGAGCCGAGCTCGAATAGCTTGATTTTTTTAGTTATAAGCTTATGGGATTGAGCTCAGAAAATTTTTGAGTCTTAAAATGTATTCATACTTGACTTGTTTACATAATGACCTGACCTTGATCAAGCTTTTAACGAGGCGAACACAAGCCGAGCTCGAGTAGTTTGATTCATTTTACAGCCCTAACCCTCACTTTTCTCTCTATTGAAACCCATCACCACCACCCACCACTCTGTCGCTTCCTCTCTCTACCAAAAGCCGCCACCACCACCTTCCCCTACCCTTTCACTTTCTCCCTACCAAAATCACTACCCCCTCATTTGTTGTAGTGATAAAATCAATCTTTGCAAAGCAAGTAGCTTGCCCTAGTGGTTGGGGCCCTTGAACAACCAAACTCATGGTTTGGGGTTCAAACCCTGGTAACCCCTCCCCCTTCCCTTACAAAACTATCTCTTTAACTAAAAAAATAAATAAATCTTTACAACCTCTGCTGTAGCCCAGATGTAGGTTTGTATTTAGCTACATGCAGAGAGAGGTGGTATGTGAGCATTAACGATGTTTATTGGAAAGGATGTAAGGGCAGTGGGCGGTCTCATAATATTAGGTTTGTTAGAGAGAGCAAGGAAGGTAGAGAGAGTTCGGAAGAAAAAATTAGAGGAAGAAGAATAAAAATGGGGGAAAAAAAGGAAAACAATGTGCAAGAGGTTGGTGTGGTGGCATGCAGCAGTGGCGGGCTGGGGAAGGAAATTAAATTTTGATTTCTTGAATTTATTTAGTTGAGACTAGGACAATATGGTATTGGTTTGTGGTGGCAGTTTGTTCCCTTTTTGTTTGTATTGTTTTTTTTTTTTGGGGGGGGGGGGGGGGGGGGGGGGGGGGGAGGGCAGTAATGAGAAAGAAGGAAAAGGGAGAAGAAGTGTTTGTGAGGCATAGATGTCTTTTTAACTTTCTAAATTGTTGGCATAAGCTACATTTTTATTGAAATTTTGAATTTCAAGCTGTGAGGCTCATGTACAGTTAGTTTGGATGAAAAAATTAATGGTTTTCCATAGGGGATTTAGTGTCACAATTTAAAGTTCACTGGTGTTCTGTGTCATAGGGATAAATCGAAAGGGCAAAGCGTAATTTTTCTCTGAACTAATATGATCTTTATGTCAACCAACCCCTAATTTAAAATTTTTATTTAAATCAAATTATCTGATTATAATAGCCATAATAATCTAGATTAAATGGGCCCTAAATAGTGCTTTGAAAGGTTTTACCATTTTTCAAGTATAGGAGCAAGCTCTTGTCCACATTCTTGTTAGAATTTTATGAGACCATAGTCATCTGCGATGGGGCTTGGACTGTATTGTGATTTGTTTTGTTCAATTTTTTTACCAACTGAACTGTATGACATTCTGATAGGAACTTCTGTTTATAGTATCCTACATTGTTGCTGAATTAAGGATAAGTAGATAACTGGCTGTTGATTGTTTAGGCACCCTTTTGTCCTCACACACATGCATGCTTGTATTTGTGCCCTTGCATGTGCATACTGGCTTGCAGAATCTTTTTCAAGGTTTCTTTTTCCAATGCTTATCTTGTATTGGTGTATATCTTTGCAGGAAAATCTGCAACAATGGCTTACTGATGAGAAGGCTAGAGATCAGTTTGTTATTCGTTCTGGCTCAGACACTGAAGTTTTGTGGAATGATGCAAGACATTTGAAGCCTGAGCCTGTCTACAAACGTTCAGTGAGTTGACATCATTTTTTGGTTTCTCTTTATAACTGCAAACTTCAATAAATCTTAATGATCCACTGTGACTGTCTACACGCGTGGTCCATCAACGGCATGTCCTATTATTCCTGGCAAAAAAAAGAACAGTATGTCCCATCCTAAATTGAGAATATAGAACAGTTTGTTGCCCTACGTAGTGTTTGCCTTGACTGATAAATAAATTCTTTTTTCTTTTATTGTAAAAAATGTTGTCTGGTTATTCAGTGTGTCATGCATCTTTTCTTGGCAGTTTTGGACCGAAAGTTTTGTGCAGTGGTCCCCCTTAGGGACTTACTTAGCCACAGTTCATAGGCAGGGTGCTGCTGTTTGGGGTGGTGCTAATACCTTCAACCGGCTTATGCGTTATGCTCATCCCCAGGTTATTTTTCATTTTTGTTTTTGATATCCTTTAAGAGTTGTCTTTTTTTTTTTTACCCATTTGTGAATTTTTGTGATACGTAGCTTTAGTGATATTAACTGCAGGTAAAACTGATTGATTTCTCTCCTGGTGAGAGATTTTTGGTGACTTACAGCAGCCATGAACCAAGCAATCCTCGTGATACTCACGTGAGATTTTCTACTTTGCCCCTACTTTAATTCATATTTTTATAGATAAATGATTTCCTTTTGGGCACCTCTAATGCAAGTCCTTATTCCAGCGGGTGGTGTTAAATATTTTTGATGTGAGAACTGGAAAAGTGATGAGAGATTTCAAGGGAAGTGCAGACGAGTTTGCCGTTGGAGGAACTGGAGGTGTTTCGGGGGTGTCTTGGCCTGTTTTCAGGTGATCATTCAATACCACTGATTTATTTGGATGCTTTGTGGCTGTTATTAACTTATTATTCACTTGTCTCATGGATGAATATCTCTATTTTTTCCAGATGGGGTGGCGGAAAAGATGACAAGTATTTTGCCCGAATTGGCAAAAATGTGATCTCTGTCTACGAAACAGAGACCTTTACTCTTATTGACAAGAAATCCTTAAAGGTCGAAAACGTTATGGACTTTTGTTGGTCACCTACTGATCCCATTCTTGCACTCTTCGTTCCTGAACTTGGTGGAGGAAACCAACCTGCAAGGGTAAGTCCAGATGCTTCATCTGCAGAGGCCCTTTATGTTAATTTTCTTTGAAAAGTTACAGTATCAATACTCTGCATACTGATCACAGGTGAGTCTTATTCAAATCCCAAGCAAAGAAGAGTTGAGGCAGAAAAATCTTTTCAGTGTTAGTGATTGCAAAATGTATTGGCAAAGCAATGGGGATTACCTTGCTGTTAAGGTCGACCGCTATACGAAAACTAAGAAGAGCACATACACTGGCTTTGAACTTTTCCGGATCAAAGAAAGGGACATACCTATTGAGGTATTGGAGCTTGAGAATAAGAACGACAAGATTATTGCATTTGCATGGGAACCAAAGGGCCACAGGTTTGCAGTTATCCATGGTGATAGCCCTAGGCCAGACATAAGTTTCTACTCAATGCGTAGCACTCATAACAGTGGTCGGGTTTCAAAGCTCACAACTCTGAAGGGCAAGCAGGCTAATGCTCTTTTCTGGTCACCAGGTGGCCGTTTCATCATACTTGCAGGGTTGAAGGGTTTCAATGGACAGTTGGAGTTCTACAATGTTGACGAGCTTGAAACCATGGCAACAGCTGAGCATTTCATGGCTACGGATATTGAATGGGATCCTACTGGAAGGTATTTTTAGGACAACTTTAGGTGGTATTAAATGAGAGGTGATCAAGCCAATTGCCATTTTATTTTTGGTTGGTCAGACCACTTGCTTTTGAGTTAAAATAACTCAAGCTTACTAGTTCCCAGTCTTGGATAACAATCTACAACGCACTAGAACATATTTGTTTTGGTTCAAATAAAATGTCCTCCTGAAGTTCAATTTGAAAAGATAGATCATAGAATCGTTTGCTTTATTTGCTGAAATGAATGTATTTTCTCATTTTGATTAAGTCATCCATTTGTTTCTGCAGGTATGTTGCAACTTCAGTCACTTCAGTTCATGAGATGGAAAATGGTTTCAACATCTGGTCTTTTAATGGCAAGCTACTGTATCGGATACTAAAGGATCACTTCTTCCAAGTAAGATTGAACATTTGACTCGTCAACTTTTGTGAGTTATTTTGTTCTATTATTATCTTTTACATTTTGCTAAATAAAGTAGTACATCTTTGCCTTGGATACACTGAGGATAGGACTTTACAAAGAGTCCCTTAGGGGACACCCCCGTGGCTTAGGCTGCATTTCCCCAAACAAAGAGACTCAAGTACATGTACCGTTAACTTACCTTTAAAAAAAAAAGGGCTTTACGAAGGGCTGATTTGAGAGGATTGATCCCTGTAGTCAAACCCAAGGCTTGTGCTGTTTTTTGTTGAGTTAGCAAGTACTTAAATGATTCTTTGCAGGGTCTGAACCATGCAATCATCTCGTGATTTCAATTCACGCTTATACAGGACAATATGACTATACGCCTAGGGTTGGCCGACATAATCTATCTATTAAATTAATTGTATACATCATGAGGTCTGGATAGAATGTTTTAGTGTGCCTGTATTGAAATGCTACCACTTGAAGACTAGGAAGCAGGGACACGGACACGAGGCACGGCAATTTTCGAACACTGAGGACATGAACATGGCAGGGATATGGCAAAAAAATATTTTTATACATTTTTATGTGTAATGTATATGAATGTAACACCCACAAATCATCAAAAAGTGTCCTAAATGCCTCCAATACGTGTCACTACGTGTCGTTAAAGTGTTCTCGGCATGTCCATTGAAAAGTAAATAAATAAAAATTCAGGATACGCCAATTGACATATCCGACACACGTATACAAGTCATCAAAAGGTGTCCTAAATGTGTCCAATACGTGTCCCAGATTTGTCCAATACATGTTATTACGGTGTCCTAGGCATGTCCATTGGAAAATAAAATAAAAATTTATGATACGCCAATTGGAGTGTCCAACACGTATACCTGCGTGTTCGAGAAATGTGTGTGTCCGACACGTGTCAAACACAGATACAACACCCTAAACGGAGTGTCCGTGCTTCTTAGCTTGAAGATATTGAGAAGTTACCACATGTATAATGACTGCTAAGAAATAACAGGAAGTAAATGGCTGTACAGAAAACTCTTACTTATCAAATGGAAAAAAGAAAAATGGATGTACGGAAAAGAAATGCAATAAGGTGATCAGAATATGCATACTGCATTTCCCTTTCTCTAGTCAAGTATAAGTCTCTTTTGGTGGAGATATCCACTACTCCAAGGTACCATTCTCTTGTTTGGAACTCTCATATGATCTAATACTAAGAAGCACGGACACGGATGCACAACATGACACGGATAATCCAGCAATTTCCAAAAAATACAGGACACAACACAAAAATGTATATGTTGTATGTCACAAATAAGAATATTTTACTTGCAAGATAACACTAATTAAAATTAAAACCATTTATTCCGTAGCTTAAATGTTAAATTAGGTATAAAATCACATTGCTTTTATTTTGTAATTCGTTCCAGGTTATTTTCTTCAAACTTTCATTGTGTTTTGTGTGTGTTTAACTGATAGACAGACGTCTCCAAGTGACCCCCAAGTATCGGAAGCGTGTCCGGTTTAAATGTTTTTTAAAAACTAATAGGACATGGTTGGATGCGTATTCGACACGTGTTGAGGAGTGTTTGATATGGTGCCCAACTTGGACATGGCACCTTCCTAGAAGTGTCCGTGCTTCTTAGTGCTAATATCTAATCTGATGTATTGAAGATCTTAAGTTGATGCTTATGTTTGATAGTTAGTTCGTAGAATGTGAATGAAGCTAGCAGAAATTACAATGGCCTTTGTAATGAAAACTGAACACTCAGGGAAATGTTGGTCTTATTGTTGCAGCAATTCTGAACATTTCCTTCGGTTGCATAAATTATGATTCGTCCTGCCCTCGTGAAGTCATATATTACATTATCTGACCATGCTAGGGTTTTCCTGTTGATGATCACAGTTTCTGTGGCGCCCAAGGCCACCATCTTTCTTGAGCCCTGAGAAAGAGGAGGAGATTGCCAAGAACCTGAAGAAGTATAGTAAGAAGTATGAAGCAGAGGACCAGGATGTCTCACTGCTACTGAGTGAGCAGGATCGTGAGAAGCGAAAGATGTTGAAAGAGGAATGGGAGAGATGGGTCAATGAGTGGAAGCGATTGCATGAAGAAGAGAAGTTGGAGAGGGAGAGGCTTAGGGATGGAGAAGCCAGTGATGAAGAAGAGGAGTACGAGGCAAAGGAAGTTGAGGTCGAAGAGTTGTTGGATATTTCAGAAGAGGTTCTATCGTTTGACTTTGGGCAGGAGTGAATGCTCTTCAGCAGATATTTCGAAGCTCTGAGGTTGGTCCTGCAATCCATACCATAACATAATTTGCAAAGCAGCATGCAAGACCTCTTGTAGGGGCTCAAATATGTTTTGTTTTCTCTACAGCTTATTTTGTTCTTTGGAAAATTTATTCACTTTTGCCTTGATTATAATAACTTTTGCTATTTTTTTTCTGGGGGGTTTCAATTACTTAATGTAAACAACTCTCTAAGGTTTTTGGATCCAATTTCAGAAATGTAATGGCAGTGATTTAGGATGAGCTTGGAAGCTGAGAAGTTACCCTGTTATGGTGCCCCTAAACAATCTGATGGCTTTGTTTGTCATAGTACTAAACTGATCTGCTATTAGTAATTTCATTTCCATTTCAAGTTATCTTTACACACCATTTGAAACCCAGATTTTTGGTAGATAGGAAAAAGAAAATGTGGAGGAAAAAATAACAAAATGAAAGTATTTTTGTTTTCTTTTTTCTTACATTTTTTTTTCCTTTACTTTTTCTACCTAAAATTCAGGGGGATGTGATGATATTCAAATGTAATGCTTACAGTTTTTGGTGGCCAAATCGGAGTTTCAATAGAAGTTGGTTTTGGGTAAAGATTCATTGTTGTGTCTAGTGCTCATATGGGCATTCATTTTGCAAGATGTTGCCATAGGTGGTTTGAGGTTTGCTTCAATTGTTTTGTCCTGCAGTTCAAGTTAAAGTCAAATTTGCTATTTGCAGCTACTGAATCAAGGCTGTAAGATGCTTATATTGAAAAACTTCTCAATTTGAACAAGATTTAATTGGAATTGGGCCTTACTTGAAAAAATTATCAAGCTTTAAAATGTATTCAAATCAATCCTGAAATCTATAGTAGCTTGAGCTTATATCTGTATGTACTGTTCCAAAATTACGTTGTCAGTACCTGGGTGCTGAATGGCTCACAGTTATCCCTGGGTATAATACCCCTCTGATTAGCATTCTGTCTTTGGTCTTAATGCACAAGGGGTATGCCCCCCACATAGCCTCATAATATTTTTTACTCTCAAAAGAAAATTACATTCCCCACCAGAACAGCAAAATTTGGAAGTCACAAATGGGACACATAAAGAGACATTTAACACCTTTTTTACATGTTATTAAAATTTTACAAAAATAATTACAAAATTTTAAATACAAAAAAAAAGGTAAGAGTGCCAAAATTTTACATACATCTCTATCTGACTTGGGAGCATCTCTTTAGCTCTCTGTGGTGGTTGATATCCTTCTTGGACACACTCAGAATGCCTAGTTGCTCCCCAACTTTCTCAATAAGAAGTTTTAGCAATGGGACTTTTGAAAGCGTCCTGCACGATCCCACCATTATCAACTTTTTCTGTACAGAAAACAAACAAAAAATGGAGAGGTCACTGGCATCTGGTATGAACATAGCTAGCAACTTCTGTAGTGCAGAACGAACCCTGCAGATTCAGAATGCTCTCTCTCTCAAATGAGTTTATACAAGATGAGCATACAAATGAAATTTTCTTTTGGAACTGAGACTCAGTATCTAGAATGGGTTTGGCCTACAGAGATTGTGGGTTAAGATTTAGATCATCTGTTATGAAAATGAATTGGGGAACAATTGTAATCTAAGCAGATAGAGAAGATGCTAACCTTGGCACGTGTTAGAGCCACATTAACCCTATGCCAGTCTCCAAGCAGTGAAGAAATGCAGTTCCTTGGACTTTCATTCGATCTTACAAACGAGACCAAAATGCAGTCCTTATCCCTTCCCTGGACAGTCAATAGATTATTGTAAGCATTGATGCAGCTGAAAAGAAAAGTTGAGCCTAACTTGAATGTCTCACTTAATTCAATAACATTTCTTTAGCCAACTAAATAATAAAGGTATAAATCTTCTTAAGAATAACGGAAGTTGAATTGTAGAACAAAGGAAAATCGATAACCCAAGAAAAAGAAAAAAAAAAAAAAATCTTATTGAATGTCCGCTAAACATCCGTTGCAGGTTTTCTGCAAGCTAAAGTGTGACATGCAACAATGACCAAGAACATACAGGTTGAACAATCTGACAGATAATTCAGGAGTGGATGGCCCCATACTCAATGCCATAAAATCTGCAGGGCACAAGTGCATAACGGTAGTGAAAGGAACCAGTATCATGCTTCAAAGTTATCTGATTTCAGAAGGTAGGAAGGTTATTATTGATGGTTTAGGGTAAGCACCCCGCATATATTTTCTGTAAGAAAGTTGAGCAGACATTTGGAATATTATAATGCATATTTCATTTACAAAGGTTACTCTTTACGAGTTCCTGAAATCACTGAGCAAACTTTCGCAATATCTGGGACTTCTGGAGATAAATTGAAGATTAAAAAAAGGGGGAAAGAATAAACCTGGAAATACTTTTGGAAATTGTCACAAACAAAGATGGCTTGTAACCTGGTATTTGTCAATGGTATGTATTTCCACCGATGTGGAGACAGCATGTCGGATGAGATTTGCCTGAGAGTTATAGGGGGTGATGATGCCGATGTCTTCCACTTCAATGCCCTTGTTAACCAATTCCTCTGTAACCTATATGTTATGAACAAAAGGTACATGAAAAAATTATCCATGACAAGCGCCAAAATGGTCAGGACTGACTCGCTAACGAAAAAGATATGTACCATGAACTACTGAAACAAAATTATGGAAACAGCATACCTGGGCAATAATGTTGGCTTCAACTGGGTTATTCACTGTCTTGCCGTCTTTTGCCTCGGGAGCAGGCAACATATCTAATTTGCAAATAGTTAGATGATTTGGTAAGCAGTACATTTAATAGCAACTAGCAAGGATTAGAAAAACGGGAGATGGGGAATAGGATATCCACAAACCTGTGTTAATAAATACGACTGGTCGGTTTGGATCCAAAACCTGCAAAGATTTCCATCTACTGTTTTCATTTCAACTTGGCATTACATTCCAGGTGAATAAAATGGTTTCCACCACAAACATGCAGATAAATGTGGGAGTTCAAACTTATCAATTCCAGTTACATTCATAATAAACATCAATGACAACTTAAAATGTTGCCGCTTAAATATATATAAAAGGTTGTGATAGATTTACATTGTGTCTCTTAAAATCTGTGCTCGTAAGTATTTGCTCACAATTTGAACTACAACCGACTGCAATCACTTTATATGGAGAAACTTCTAAGTTAGGAAGAATGTACTTCTAAGTTAGGAAGAATGTAAAAGTGACAGTATCCCAAGTCCACTTGCCTTCATCTAATAAGAGTATTTCCAATTTAAATTACAACAGTGTCACCAAAGCATATGATTAGTCAAACATTTTCAGATGATTATAATTAATAAATGCTTCATAAGTAGTGAACTCTACTTGTCATGTCACAAGTCAATCATTTAGCAAATTTATAAATTTTCTTGTCCTGTAATTACCTTTGTCAACTGTATATGATTGGTCTAACAATTGCCAGCCATTTTCACTGGGCATATTCTTAACTGACCAGCATGATCAACTTCATAATCCTGATTAGTGGTGTTGACAATACAACAATCCAAATACATTTAATGAATTATTAAAACAAATATGCACATCAGACAGTCTGTCTCTCTCTCTCTCTCGCCCTCTGAAAGATGGACATCAGATGGTGCAAAAACATCTGGACAAATATTAATAAAGGTGGAAAGAGTTCTGTTAATGCAATACTAGAAGTGCTGAAAGGAAAAAAAACATTTCAGCTCTAAAATCCCAGATCTGTTCATTGAGGAATGGCAAAAACCCAGTCATCCAGGCATCAAGGATTAGCTTCCAAATAATTCCTAAACATACACAAATCCAGTCGAATATTGTAGCATCTAATAACTCTTTTTATTCTTTTATTTTTCATTTTTTTGAAAAATGAATATAAAGAAATTATTGTGTCACTTTGTGTATGGTTTCCACAGTTTGTATCAGCAGGAAAAATTCAGTCTTGAAATGATAGCATTCTCATTTAGAAATATTATCACTTCTGATGCAACACAAATCTTAATTGCTCTTCAAGAGCTTAGCTATATTCTGAACCATGACACTTACAGGTCACATAACCATAGAACAACTAAACAATTTAGATAAGAAGTCCACCTATGACATGGACAGACTGATTCTCACAAATTTTTGGTTTCTTAAGACCAAACACCAACTCTAGGAATCAGCTCATTAGCTCGAGAGCAGACATTTTCTTGGGACACTTTTGCATGAAAACTTTGTATCCTTGTTGAATTATTGGTATGACATCCTGACATAGTCTCTAATAATCATAAAGCCACTATTATCACCTGTAAAGTGAACCTAGAGAGGAAATTAACCACAATTGTGAATGATAAAGGGTACAGGTTCTGCCGACTAATATCTCCAGAGGCCTAAGAGGAACCCTAATTACGGCAGCAGCAGACGGTTAACCATTCATCCAAGATCCCGTTCTACACCGAAGCAGACACATGAGCTTCTGTAGAACTCTCAAATGGAAACTAGCACCTCTCATAATTAATATGCATTGTTCAGTTAGCATTTAGGAAAAATAGACCTTCATTCATATGTATATGTAACTCAAGTTTTATGAATTCATTATCCTAAGGACAACATTGAGATGATACACTAAGTTTCAATATTTGCTAAGGGATGAGCTGATCTGAGTACCATAACAAAATATCATTCTCTTATATTTGAAGACTTCAGATCCTAAAATTTAACAGGAACAAAATAAAATAGAATAAATATGGCCTCACCAACAGAAATACATCTCCTTGAAAAAATACAGTAAACAACATTAAACTTATACTATAGATAAATCATTACCTCCTTTAGCCATGATGATAAATATTTTGAACTAGTGTACTTAAGTATGGCATTCTCTACTTCAGAGGAACCACAACGCAATCTGTTACCATATATCAAGGTATTTGATAGTTCCATAATGCCTGCACACATGCGGTACTGCATTTTGCAACACATATATCTTTAGCTTATTACCCTTAACTAGAAAAGAATACCAGGTGAAGAGAATCACCACAAAGGTTGAACTAAGAAGTCAGAGTCACCTGGCTTTGCAATGCTGAAATTGCCTGGGGATGAGCTTCTGAAAGCCTGCAAAACAGGCTTACACCCATTCCATTCTCTAAAGCCTCTGTGCTCTAAAAGAAACAGAACAAGACAATATCTTTCGTTTGATGCAAGTCAAAGATGGAAAGATTAGCAAAACTAGAATCACATAGAGAAGATGTGCAAACCTGGACAAGTGGTGGTAATTGATAATGATCTCCAACGAGTACAAACTTTGATGCATACATCAAGGGGCCTAGAGATACCTGTAGGACAATTAAATAGTATCGATTTATCACGCAATGAAACAAATCAAGTCTTAGCTTAGTGAGATGCATATACCTAAGGACAAAAAATAAGAAACAAAAATTGTTGCATCTATTAAATTGCTTCATAAACAATGCTTGATAAGTAGATGAAAATATAAACCTATTTAGCGGCCAAAAAAAAGTCATATATACATAGCACCAAACATAAAAAGTCTATATATCAATTTATCTGTGCAATGCGGCAAATTAATTTGAATCATCAATTTAGTACAGAATCATGGCTCCTCAACATGCAACAACTCTACCTTAATCCCTTTCAATTTGCATAACGTCTGTACAATCTGGAAATTTTAAAAGACTGCACACCATGAAATACATAGCAAAGATATATTGTCGTCTTATTTGATTAATTTTAATGTTGCATAATATCAGGTATTTGGCATTCTACATTAGTTGAATGCATTTCCAAATTGAAAGAATAAATGGAAGTATATGTTTGTTTAGTTAACCCCTCAGATGATATGCCAATTCACTTTTTAATTTTGAACTATTGTGTTGCCAATTCACTTTTTTTTGTAATTTCTATAATGATATTACACGTGATCCTTATGTTACTCAAACTTGCACCTCTTGCATAGGTCATGAGGGATGTTGGTGTCTTTGTGTGCCTTGAGCATTTTATGACTTGCCTGAACCACATAATTCTAGTGCTAGTAGACTGAAAATAATAGGTGAGGTGATTAGTTGCATATTCAAATGAATTAATTTACATTCAAATGACACATCCTATGTAATCTCAAGTGAAATACATATCACTTTGTTGTCTCGCCAACCAGGTCTTGTCCAGTACCCATTCTGAGCGGAGTTAGGTCGTAAGATAGAAAAAAGGTTCAGAAGCAATAAACTTTTCACAAAAAAAAAAAAAAAACAAATGGAATCATTAACCGAAAATGATGCATAATTTAACTTCTTCATTTCAATACACTTGTAATATCTGATGACCGATTACCAACTGTCAACTCAAAATCCATTATTCTCATTTATTTTTACTAACTTTTTGTGTGATGTAATATATTGTGGTCTTCTTTGATTAATTTTATTGTTGCATAAATCAGATATCTGGCATTCTATATTAGTTGAATGCATTTCCAAAGTGAAAGAATAAATGGAAGTATATGTTTGTTTAGTTAACCCCTTAGATGATATGCCAATTCACTTTTTTTTGTAATTTCTATAATGATATTACACGTGATCCTTATGTTACTCAAACTTGCACCTCATGCATAGGTCATGAGGGATGTTGTTGTCTTTGTGTGCCTTGAGCATTTTATGACTTGCTTGAACCACATAATACTAGTGCTAGTAGACTAAAAATAATAGGTGAGGTGATTACTTGCACATTCAAATGAATTAATTTAAATTCAAATAGGTGAGGTGATTACTTGCATATTCAAATGAATTAATTTAAATTCAAATGACAAATCCTATGTAATCTCAAGTGAAATACATATCACTTTGTGGTCTCGCCAACCAGGTCTTGTCCAATAACCATTCTTAGGGGAGTTAGGGCGTAAGATGGAAAAAGGTCCAGAAGAAATAAACTTTCCACAAAAGTAAACAAATGGAACCATTGACCGAAAATAGTCCAAAATTTAACTTCTCCACTTCAATACACTTACTCGTAATATCTGATGCCTATTCAAAATCCATTATTCTCATTTTGTGGAGGTTAAATGCTCCCTTTGTGCAATAACATTCTTGGTTTCAATAAAGACAAAAACTTCCATTAAGAAGAAGTTGAAAGAAACAAAAAGTATGGACAAATCTTGAGTATTGAAAAACCAAGAAAAAATGGACAGCCCCCGTTAGTGAAGCCCAACTAAGACTACAGAAACAATCACGAAGAATGGAAGTGCAACTCAACCTGTAGCCAGGAAAATGCTCCCCTCATAGTTAAACCACCAGATTCCTAATGTACCATTCTCAATGCCCAAGAAACCCCCATGTCCAATAGTCCGAAGAAGCCTTGCCATTTGATCTACAATCATTGGCCAACACAAAGTTGTGACGACCCACATTGGCATGTGTTGAGTCCCACGTCGGAAGTTTACATGAGGGATCTTGGGTATATAAGTAGGAGCAATGAACCCAAATGTCACCTTCTTGGCTAACCCTTTGGGTGAGTTCCGGTGGTTATTACATATAATATTAGAGCTGACCCATGCACACAACCGTGTGGGCTCGGAAGCACTGCAGCACGCGGTTTATGATTGATTTTGAACCCCTCGCGAGGACACGAGGTCTTAAGGGAGGAAGATTGTGACGACCAGCATTGGCGTGTGTTGAGTCTCACATCAGAAGTTTACATAGGAGATCTTGGGTATATAAGTAGGAGCAATGAACCCAAATATCACCTTCTTAGCTAGCTCTTTTGGGTGAGTCCCTGTGGTTATTACAAAAGTACCCTTCTAGCTTCCACTAAGGCATGAATGAACCTAACCCAAATGCAACCCTAAACCTCCAAAATTTAAAGACCTCCACTTAACTGACTTTCGATATCTTAAGCAACAACTAGCTAGTGTTTTTACTGATATAATTAGTATTATTAGTGAGCATTACACCATTCTACTTCCATGAGTTTACGAAAACAAGTAACTGAGAGTGAAAAGAAAGCATACCGGGAGTGTGGTTTGCCCAGCTTCATCCATGATGCATATATCAAATCTCTTCTTGACAAGCAAGGGACTGTTTATCCCCAAACAAGTAACTGCAACAACTTTGATTTGGTCTAGTCTTACCTTAATGTCTTCAACACTATCTATGTCAATTGCTGTCAAAGAAAATTTTCAAGTTAGATTGAAAAGAAACCAAGTGATGAGTAACCAGAAAAAAAGAAAAGAAAGGAAATTGAGGCCATTGATGATAGCACATGCAACCTGAAAAACAATACCCCCGAACTTCCTCATGCACAGCATCATCTCTTCCAATGCGTACAAAATCTATGCCCTGCAGCTGCTTAGCTTTCAGTGAATTGTAAAAGTAACCCAAAATAGTGATGCAATAAGAAGACATAACATTCGAAGTTATATATTTATAATTGTGGGGTGAACATATATATACATATGTATATATTCTGCAAAGATTATTGTTAAGGTAAAAGTACCAAAGATCCTAGCAAGACCTTAGAGTTCGCAGCTTCAGCCCTTAACCATTAGCTTCACAGCCACATTGTTTTACATAAGTTTCTCATTCAAGCTTTTCCAAAAAATATAACACAAGATCCCACAAGGACATTCTTTAAACGTGACATTTCGATTTTTGTCTATTTGATTTTATTTTTGCTTTTTGCCTGTGCATCTTTTTTCACCTCTGTCTTTGTATTTTTTAAGTCCCAAGGAGGTAAAAATAAGATCAGAAAAGAGTAGTCAGTAATAAGAAAATTTACAAAAGTACATGGCACTAGGTCAAACCAAGGTTTACATCAACTTTAAAAGACAGTGTGGTTATATGATGAACTGTTGAGTTGATTGCTTAAAAGACAGCACTTAAATGCATGGAATTGGATCATTAGTTTTCTAGATTTTTTACAGATCACAGGTTCCTGATGATGAAAAAGTGTGGGAAATTAATTTGCAAGTTGAAACGTACTCCTACTAAATCAATCCCGAACGAAAACAAAAATAATCAAAACAACCTTTTGGAGCCACTACTAAGACCATTAGATGAAGAATTAAATTATTTTTTGCTCTCACTATTGATCTTACAAGCCGAACTGAAACTTAGATTTTAAAGATTGACGTCTTGAGCAACATGAAAATCAGTTAATGTAATGGCAAGTAATAAATGTAACAAAATCTCTTAGGAAACCAAACTTAACAAAATCCTCTTAAGAAAGATACTTGTCAAAAAATATAAAGCCAATTAAGTATGATGTTGAATCAAGCAAACTTTTGGATTTCTTATGCATAGTAACTTGTAGCAGTGATGGAAATATGTCAAGGAATTGAGGACAAGAATAGCCATTTAGATGGGCTAATCTAGGAAGCACGGACACTCCTTGGAGCCGTACCCATGTCGGACACATGTTGGACACCGACATGCATGGGACATGCGTTGGACATGTGTCGAACACTCCATGGACACGTCTTGGACGCCTTAGGGACACAGTTGGGGCTCAACTATAAATTTTAAAACTAAAAAAACAGTTTATTTGTAAATAAGAAAACTTTAAAATCTGAAAATAAATAAAAGGGAGCAAATCTTTGTCCAACCAAATTGATCATGAGATAGAGAGAGAGTTGAAATAGAGAGAAAACCCTTAGTTTGTTGGATCGAAAAAGAAGAAGAATAGGTATCTATTGATATCGATGTTTAATTTGTTTTGTGTGTTCTTTTACTTATCAAAAAAAAAAAAAAATTATTTTGTGTGTTCTTTATGAATTTAATATTAGATGATGGATGGTTGATAAATTGTAACGATGTTTTAATGTGTTTGTTTATTTCATCATTATTAATGGAATGTAATTGATTAATTGAATGATTTATTGCCGATTAAGTAGTGAAATATGTTGTTTTTTTAATTTCAATTGACGTTATCTTGTATATTTTTCACTTTTTTTGTAAAATATTTATATATATGGCATATAAAAAATGTAAAAATATATTCTTTAGCAATGTTTCTGTCGTGTCGTGTCCTATATTTTTTTAAAATTATTGTGTTGGCATGTCCGACACTCATGACTGTGTCCGTGCTTCTTAAGGGCTAATAAACAAATTGAGGCTTGGCCAAACACAGACCATCCTACCATGAAAAACACCATTTAAGCTTAGATCAAGTATGATCTTGACTTCGAGTTCAATCTTAAACTTAAATATTGGATTTAGCAATCTAAACTTAAACGAAGTCACGACTTTCCTTTATGGAAAGGGGATTGTATGGCCACAATAGATGTTGGGGCACACATAGGATTAAAAGTACAAACCTAGATCAAGTTTAGGGCTATGATCTAAGAAGCACAAACACTTCTAAGAAGGTGCCATGTTGTGTCAAACATATGTCAAACACCAACACATAGTGGGGCCACATCCAAATGTGCCCTATTTTTTTTTTTTTTAATTTTTTAGAACTTGAAACGCTTTAGACAAGAGGGACACATGAGTCCATCATTTAAAGTTTAAGGCACAGATGAAACACATTGTAAATTTGAAGGAAATTAATTGAGATCCAATTGTAAAATTAAAAGAAATGGAAAATTTTACCTAATTTAACATCTATGGAATACATGGTTTTTATTTTAGTGTTATCTTGTAATTTTTTATTATTCTTGAGTATAGTATCCCTATATGTGACATAAACATATATAAAACACATATTTTGATTGCATCCCTGTAGTGTCGTGTCCTACATACATTTGAAAATCGTCGTGTCGTGTCATATACAAGTCGCGTGTCTGTGTTCATGCTTCTTAAATTGTAATGTGATCAACCTAAGAAACACAAACACTTCTAAGAAGGTGTTGTTTCCGTGTCAAACACTCTCGGCACGTGTCGAATACGAGTTTAAACGTGTCCTATTATTTTATTAGAATCGAACACCCTTCGAACACTTGGGAGACACACGTGTCCTTCACTTGAACATTCATGTCCATCACTTACGCATATGAAATATGTTGCAACTTTGAAGAAAATACTTGGAATCCAATTATAAAATAAAAACGTGATTTTATGCCTAATTTGATGTTTAAACCTATAGAATACATGATTTTTAATTTTAATTAGTGTTATTTTGCATTTTTCATTATCTTTGAATATAATATTTCTATATTACATATAAAGAATAGATCAAATATATAATTTTGCGATGTCTCCGCCATGTCATGTCCTGCATTTTTCAAAACTTGCCATGTTGGCATGTTCGTGTTCGTGCCATGTCCATGCCTCATGTTTGTGTCCATGCTTCTTAGTGATCAAGTCATCCTTAACTTGGTCTACCTCAATGTAACCAGGAACACAAATCGTTTTGGTATGCAGAAAGGCAACGAAAATGTGGTATACTGTAGAATATGGTATAATAAAGGTGGGTTATAAATCACATTAGTGAATATTAAGGTACTTTTAAATGCGAGATTGTTGTTCATAATTAGATAATTAGTGAAATGTTACAAGCCGGCATATTTTTTAAGTAGCAAACAATCATGAGGTGCTAGATATGATAATAAGTAAAATGAAATTATTAAAATTCTATAATTGTTTCTTGTATTCCTGCAGGTTCTTGGTCTACATACTTCTGCATTCTTGGTGGGTTTGAGATAACTTCTCTTTAGAGGTGATGTCAATACAAGTGCCGAGTCCAAAAGAATAAATTGTCACATTCCTGAAACACGTAGTATTCTACATTAAGTGCTCAAAGAAAATTTTAATTAGCCATAAGAAACATATTTAGTGGTGCCAAAATAGTAGCAGGGAACTAGATTTCCCAAAATTGAGGACATAAGTTCATTTATAATGGCAATTGTGAATCTTTTCTTGGCCACTTCACAAGAAGGGCAAACTTGTTTAAATCCAACTCCTTCCTGCACTTATATATTATGCAATAAATACATTGCCTGCGCAGGTAGATATAAATGACTATTGTGGAAAAACTCGTGGACATTTCTACGAAGCAAACTGGAACTTGCAGGCATGAAAAGTAGAAGATGATCAGTAGCATCCCAGAAAGGAAAAATATTCCTCATGGTTTCAGATCCATATATGGAATGCTGACTTTTTGACTCACATTGTAAATATTAATTATTATTCCTAGTTTCAACAAGGGAGTACTTTCTTGCGCTGAAGCAAACATTTAAGTCAAAGTCACTTCCCCAATAACATTTAGTTATGTGATGCCTTAACTACATGCCCATGGTTGTGATACAAAGAATCATATATTTGTGGAGGGCTTTAACATGATAACTGTTATAAGATGAGTCAAGAAGAGATAACCTGAGCTTTCAATTTGATAAGTAAATTATCAACAGCTGAGTTTGTGTAGGATGTTAGCAAAATTGATGCACCTCTCATCAACAACGCCTTCACTGCATGCACCATAGTGGACGTTTTGCCAGTTCCAGGCATTCCTAGAATAAGTGCATAGTCCTTTGCTGTGAGTATCTGAAATAAAAAAATTGTGCAACAAGTAAAACTAAATATTTGTATATAAGTAAAGGCAAACTTCCAGCTTAAAGTGCTAATGTTCAATGACAAATGCAATAAGAGAAAGTTTGAATGGAAATTGTGGATAGCTGCATAATGAATAACCTTGATTATGGCTCTGCGCTGATCATTATTCAAATTCGTCTCAGACCAGATATATGATATTGCAGGGTCTTGACTAAATATACATCCACTGTCAAATCTAGGAGCCTGCCACAACATAACGTTTCAGGCACCCACAAAATTTGCACCTTGAACAGAAAATTTTAAGGAGTTTAAAGTTTAGTAGCTCACTTACCTCAAGTTCAACAATCATCCTCCTTAGCTGAAAACTGTGCTCATTTTGTAAAAAAAGTTGTATAATGTTGAACCTTCATCAACAAAGACAATCACGTAGGGCATCTCACAATCATTCTGACAGCAAGGGATGCTACAAATAAAAATAACTACTGAAATCCCCGATGGCATTATAATAATTTAATTACCTCATGATTGCAAATGAGGACATAACTTCATCCTTGTCAATACGCCAGACTTCTCGATGGAGATCTTCTGCCACAGAAGAAGGGCTGCTCCCTGGAAACCTTAAGCGCTTTGAAAAGGAAACCTAGGAGTCTCATAAGACAATTAATGAGGCAATGAGAGACTTTAAAATTCTACAATACATCCAAAGCCTTTTTATGATACTGTCCTACATCCCTTGGGAACAAGGATGCACTTAAAAAACGGATACTTCTGCTTAGAAAGGATCACAAGGGAAAAATTATATTGCAATATAATTCTTACAGTGGCATGGGAGTGACTGATATCCATTATGATCCCACTTGCAACTGTTAGACGGCCAGTTTTGGTGCTCAGTATCTAATACAAAATAGAAGTGAAAGAACATATGTTTCGTGGATTAGATAGATACAAATATATGAAGAGAAAAAAATTGTAAAACAAGATGCAATACTGACTTCAGCTACAAAATCATGAAATGTAGCATGTTAGTTCCCCCATCCCCAACCCGTTAAGAGTATGAACATATTAGCACCTCAAAATAGATGAAACAAACACTAAACAGAGTGTTTTACATTGACAAGCACGTCACACTTATCTTAAATGCCTGTATCAAACTTGTACTAACGAGCCAAGGACAAGCACATCCAATGCAATATGTTGAGAAGGGGGGGGGGGGGGGGGGGGGGGGGGGGGGGGGGGGGTGGTGGTGGTTAAGGAAGGCGCATGTGCACACAAAAAAGCAGTTAGGAGAGAATGTATACCACATAGTCTCCACTTCTAAGCGTGCAATTTCTGTCATCAGTTGGAGAAGAGACATAACTTCGAAAATCTCCACCATGTGCTTCACCATCAAGTGGAGGCAAGTCCTCACGCAAAAAGCGATAAATGAATCGGTTGCCCTTAGAGAACTTCTTCTGTGAGAGTTCTTCTGAAGTATCAAGAACAACAGAAGATAGGCAACTAGTTGATTTTTCACTCCTAAAACTTGATGAACACCAGATGTCTTTCTTAACATCCTGAGGCAGTGAAAAGAATTAGCAACTTAAGGAATGACATATTGACTGTTTTAGGAAGTAGCTGTGAATGTCATGCATAAAGTCATAAATTGTGGCACCTGTATTTCCTTAGCTTCTAAGTCAATTAACCGCTCCCATTGGCGAAGGAAAGCACAATGCCTACTTGTTAAATGGTGAACAAGTGAATCAAACATGTCACCCAATCCACTACCCTCTGTGCTTCCACCATGCGCCTTCAGCAAATAAAATAGAAAAACCACATTTAATACAACTTCAAGTAAGTAAAGAACTAATGAAAAGAATATAACAAACATAACTGGCATGCTTAAATTAAGATGGCTCTTCTATTTTAGTAGAAAAGATGTGATTTGGAATTGAGGACCCCGAGACTGACAACAAAAGTGCAACCACCCTCATACCCACATAGTACGAAGGGAGAGAGTGGCATTGATATTACTCATAGAATTAGGGCAGGATGGACCAAGTGGAGGAATGCTTTGGATGTTTTGTGTCATTGACGCATACTTGTGAGATTAAAAGAAAATTTTACAAGTCAACTATAAGGCCATTCACGCTCTATAGTACACAATGTTAGACAATCAATAAACATGTTAGCAAAATGAATGTAGTTGAGATGAGGATGCTAAAGTGGATGTGTGGTAAAACTAGGAGAGATAGAACTAGAAATGAACAAATTTATGAAATGATAAAGGTAGCACCTATTGAAGATAAAACGATTGCAAATCGATTAAGATGCTTTGGGCATGTACAACAAAGGCCAATAAGTGCCCCGGTTGGGAAGAGTGACAATATCCACATCTAAGAGTAATGCCAGGGGATGAGGAGGCCAAAATTAACTAGGGTTGAGATAACAAAAAAAGACTACTTTGTGTTTTAACTAAGGTTATAGTACTTGACAGCGCAGAATTGAAAACAGGACCCATGTAGCCAGCTCAATCAGTTGGGGAAAGGCTCAGCTGAGTTGAGTTGAGTTGAGCAATATTCTTATACTTTTTGTGCCCAATACTTCCAAGGCAAATCTATAATTTCAACCAGCTATTTAAATTTCAAACATGTATCCAGTGCTTCTCAAGTACTCTTTGGTACATGCCCAACATCTCCCAAATATCGATCAGCATAATAAATGTAACTATTGTTGAATCTGGTCACCAATTCCACGTCCATGCTAGATAACCCTTAATTTTCTCTTGTTAATCATACAGAAAGTATTAATAAACAATCATTGTATACATTTGTTTATAATGCTTACATAGGTATATATACAGCTGTGTTACCATAACATTGCTATGTTAGTGGTCTAGAAGTTGTATCGGCATGTGCATGCTTATACTGCATTGCATATCAATGGCCAGGCTTCACAGAACTCAAATCAGATGAAGTGCAGAATACAGGAACTATTTCATTAGTTGACCTCCACAAATTTGTACACCATCTGTACATGTATTCCTAATCCACTTTTTTTATAAAAAAGTAATTTGAAATAAAAAGGTGGAAAAGGTTACTAGGTTCAAAAATAAATTATGGCAGAATTAACACAATTAAAAGGAAAAAAAAAAAACACATTCTCCCAAACAAATCATATTACTTTCTTTAAAGGGTATTTCAGTATTTCCCAATGAAACTTACTTCAATTAATATGGTCCAAACAAGGAATACCAACTCTTAACTAGTAAAATTTGTGCAACTTGTTGGACTAAATTTTAACAGGAATAATCAGAAGGCATCTTCTTGCAACAGCTATTAACTAGCCGATCAGCTAAATATCAATTCATTCCCTTGAACTATAGAAGGGTGAAAAGTTTACCTTATGGTAGACAGTACAAGCATTTAGGTGTCGGCAACCTTTGCACATGCTTGGGCTCTACATCGATAGAAAAAAGATGGATGTTCAAATAGCAAAGAGGTATACAATTATCCTGATATAGAAAACACCGAAGCAATAACCATACCTGTAACATTGGTGGCAATTGTTGAGATATTGATGCCTTAAGAATATCACTTGCAAGTTCATTCCGACGCATGATCAGCCCAACCAAGTCGGATCTTCGAACTGCAATTCCCTTCACAACGTGTATAAACATGCAACACACTTAATTACAAGGAACCAGGAAAAAACATGAATATAAGCATTTGATTTTACCTGTGTCTGATCTGTGTGGAGATAGTATAGAAGACCACAATCAATAGTCTTCAAGTATCTGAAAAAGAAAAAAAACAAATAGGTGAGGGAAAAAAATAATGTTTAACACATAAGAAAATTGGCCAGACCACACTGACCTCTCAGACATAAGGAGAGTGTATAACATCACTTGCGCACTGTGTTCCATAGCTGACTGCACAAGCAACCAAGAAAAAGTAGAATGACAAATGACTAATAGTTCGGAGCGGCAGAGCAGTCAGATGGTGTCTAAAAGACATTCTTTCAAACCCAATTGATCCTCAAATTCTTTGAATAAAAAATAGCAGCTTGAAAATAAGCTTGCCTGGCCACTGGTTCCTTTCCCAGTTTTAAATTCTAAAGGCATTATCTTCTCATTAGCTTCATTGGTGCTAGAATTGACTTTAACTCTAATTGATGCATCAAACATCCCTTTGAGACCATATTTTGGGGCCCATGCCATCTCTTCAATATCGACTACCTGCATGTGAACAGCATCATTGAGAAAAGCAATTTTATGTAATTCATAAAGGGCAGATGAAAAATTTACAAGTGTAAACCCTTCACACGTTCCTAAGGGCAGGCAATTGCACGCAAGAAATGACGAATATACAGTTGCTAACTCAAAAGCCCAAGTAAAATGTATATATATTAGATTTCAAAAAAAAATAAATTTTAAGTAGCAAGAATAGGTGTGCATTTCTA
Source organism: Euryodendron excelsum (assembly GCA_033060915.1). NCBI lineage: Eukaryota > Viridiplantae > Streptophyta > Magnoliopsida > Ericales > Pentaphylacaceae > Euryodendron > Euryodendron excelsum. Next base: position 8,176,314 of record CM065379.1, on the reverse strand, counting down.
AACTGCATGCAATATGTTGTACGCACATAGGCTATGTATCTGCACATTCAAATCTGTGCATATTGCCTGTCGATGTTCATAGGCTCATGCAAAGAAATCCATGTAGATGCAAAATCCATATGATAAATCAAGCACACACAAAGAAACAAGACTAAGTAAGATTCATTACCTCAGTTACTTTAACCTTCTGCAGTCCATCATCAGATCCAAAATCAACACTAGGAATTTTTGAATCCTGCAAAATTTATTAAATCATTAACCTCTTACTTTAAAGTGGTATACATCAACACCGCTACAGTTTCTGTTTTTGAGATGGATGTAAGTCCTTGCAAGAAAAGCTTCAAACAATTTTTTAATATGCTAACAGACATATGGGATATATACACATACAATTATATCTTGGCTCCGTGCAAGTACCAAGTATCCAGCAAGGCCAGACAGGGAAATACAAGTATCCTTATATACATAACAATCCCGTCCATATATAAGAAAACAAAACTTCAATCCATGAAGAATAGGATAGCATAGCATGGCTGAAAAAAGTAGGGGGATTAAATTTAGTCATCTCATCTTACAAGGATCCTTTTGTTTATGTTACATGTACTGTTAGTTAAGTTGATATACATGGTTGGGCCAGTTTTCTAACAGCTTAAGCTTTTGGGACAATCAGAGACTTAACATGATATCAGAGATATAGTTCTAGGAAAGTCCTATGTTCAAGTATTCTGGTGTGTCTTTGTTCCCTATTGTGTTTGTGCACCCTATTCAGTCAATTTGTGTCTTTTTTGGAAATCTCCCCATGTGTGAGAAGTGGTTGAACTTGAGAGGAGTGTTATATAGCTTGATATACATTGTTGGGCCCATTTCCTATGAGCTTAAGCTTGTGGGGGAATTGGTGATTGGTAAATTACTATATCTATTCTTAAATTCCACACATCAATGTAGCAAACCTACCCCATATGTTCACAAAAAATTTGAAAAACAAACAATTTCCTTGAAGACACCTTGGTCTGCATTTGCAGCCCCAATGTCACATCTGTGCAGAGCTAATCCATCTGATGGTTTTGCCATCCCCAGATTCCATTGCACTTAAGATTTATTGATAAAGGTTTATTAAAAACCAATATTCACGCACCTGTGAATCTCGAAAGAGGAGTATCCAATTTAACATTCTTGGAATTGCCTCGATCAATGTTCTGAGTAATTCATTTTCATTCACTGCAATGACCACAAAGGGTGGAAGTCAGAAATTTCACATACATATGTCTACAGGACACAGGTTCATCCTTAATATTAAGAATCAAAATACAAGAATATGGCTTATTGAACAAGTAGACAGCATGGTTTCACCAGTCCAATGTAATGATGAACCTTATGAAGTTGCCAGTGAGAAATGGGAAATTACAGAAAAGTGACATTTTTATAAATCTCCACCTCCACATGCATACAAGCTCTCAATATTTTTCTGGAGCACCATTCTTGCATATTCCTCCAAGAAATCCTTCGTTAGAACTTCCCTCATTAATCCAGCCTGGAACGGTAAATTATATTCATTCAAAGCAAGAAACAAAAAAACTGACCAAAAAAAAAAAAAAGTGTACAGCTTGCATACACCAAATAAAACACACACACACCAAATTTGACAATTTTATGAGTGAAAATAGAAAGCACTTTGAAATTATGAAACCTGAAAAATTTGATGCAGCAATGTGCCAATCAATGCTGCAGTTGACTGGTCACTGCATTTTAGCCTCTCATCTAGGACAGTTCGCCTCGGGCAACTGAAACTAGCAGCAACCTGGAGTTTCCAATTTTTTGCAAACAACAGGGGAAAAAGAAAAGCAAAAATGATCAATAGGAATCACTACAAATGATGGCTCAAAGCAATTCATGTTACATAATTTTTTTTCACAAGTGTTACACAAATCACAACTTGTACTGCTGATTGAGAAAGGTATATGTATTATCTAGATAATTAGGAAAGAATTAATTGGGTACCCGAGTTCCAGACACCAAAATATCTGGGTGAACAATTAGATAATTCTTGTCACGATTCACATCACACTTCCCTTGGTCATCAAATTTGCCAATGACATGAACTGTATCCCCAGGTGCAATGACGCTATAAAACCTGGGGAAATATAATCAGGAACACTATGATCGTCATCTCCCATGGAATTTATTTAGCCAAATACAACATAGCATCAGGATCAGAAATAGAATGTGAAAGAAAAGGTTCTTGGTTATAAAGAGAAATAAAAAAATATAAGGCCTACTTTATAAAACAGATGCATAGAATACAGAACCAAAAGAAAATCAAAGAAGCTAATTTGAAGTAATGTATGGAAGTTCATCACTTCAAGCTTAAAGGTCGAATGAAAGGAGAACAAGTTAATAAAATAGAAAACTTCATCAGGCAAGAACGTAAAAGAATGGAACTGTATCATCAGGAATCCAGGATAGCAGGGCGTTCAAGGTAGCCCTTCCATAAACGAAAGAAATCTAGAGACTGACCAGGATCAGGGGAGTTCAACCGCTAATATATATGGAAGCCCTTGCAGGAGAAAAGAATAGCTATAATTTTCTAATTTACTGTGTCATATGACAGGAAACTATAACCAACTTTTGGCAACTAGAGGTAGCACCCAAAGTTCAAATATCAGGTTTTTCATGAGCCAACATATTAGAATTGAACTATCATAGTTGTTATGGGAGGTTGCCCAGCTCTTGGGCGATCACCTGGATGCTTTCAATTGCCAAAATTGCCTAGGTGATGCTCGCTTGAGCCACGGCTAGTCAGTTGACCACAAAACAGCTCATGACATTTAGACAAACTTTTTGGACACTGCTCCTACAACACCCCCCCCCCCCCCCCCCCCCCCCCCCCCCCCCCCCCCCCCCCCCCCCCCCACCCCCCCCCCCCCCCCCCCCCCCCCTCTCTCTTCCTTTTATTTTAAGAGCAAAATTGAGTCTTGTCTTTCTTTTTTGTTAAATTGAATGGCTTTAATGGATTTGTTTAGATGAGCAAAATGGTAATATCAACTCAGATCCCCTTCCCTTCTCTTTTATGTGCTTTTTTCTTTATTAGTTTCTTCTCTTAAAGTTCTTTTATATATCGTGATGAAAGAAAACTGGACTAAACATCCATTACATGTTTTTGAATTGTTCAATGTTAATAAATTGAAAATAACATTAACCGTATATTTAAATGAAACAAATAAATTACGGAATGACTCAGAAACTTCTACATTTATTTAGTTGGCTGGGCAATCTCCTGGGCGATGGGTCAAGGCCCTTGCCTTGGGTCGCCTAGGCATTTTGATTATGTTTAGAAGTGAATGCAATAGTACTCCTGGACTCAAGCCCGAGACCATGGAGGTAAAACCTGAGGCCTTTTTTTTAATTATCTTTTTTACTTTTTCCTTGATAAATAAGCCTGAGTTATCATTTAATGCTAATGCCTACACAACATGTTCTTGGGATCTAGAAACTTCACCTCCAGATATTATAGCATCCATAGTCAATCTTAATATGATACTGACCAAATGGAATAGTTCACAATTACCATTTACAACTTGATTCCAAAAGGATTACTAAGCAAAGTACTATGTTGATATTAGAAAGATGCCAAATTTAACTACTTACCACTCCTCCCACAAATGGACAGCCCGCTCTTCTCCACTTTGCTCATTCAATAAGCGCAGCACCTGAAATGTAATAGCTTATTGTGATAGCATGCTAGCTATATTAAAGCATTTTAACTGACTCAAGCGTCAAGCTTCACAAATACCTTAAAAGGATATTGAGCACCAGATGAATTAGCAGCTTCACGTTTATCAGAAACCTGCAGCAGGATTGATGCAATGTAATAAGAAACATCATGTTCTCACATGAAAAGGAGGAAAGTAAAAATATGGAAGCATACCTCCAATACAAGAAAATAAAGATTGGGGGTTTCATTAACCTTTCCCAAGGGATCAATCACCAAGCTCGTCACTGCAGGATCAGCTTTGACAGATCTATCATCACCATGTCTATCTTGAACTTCAGATAAGCATGCCTCTGTACCCATACATACTGATTCATCAACAGAAATTACGTCTTCCACTTGATCTAAAAGTTCAAGCAATGCCTAAAAGAATTGACAAGGACATAAAATAAAATAAAGATAAACCGAACATATCTAGAAGATAGAATAAGATGCTCCAAGTGTACTCTATCATTCATAACATCAAGGAGCAATATGATAATGCAATTGGACTGAAAAATGGAGGCGAAGTGACAATTAGGAGATAATGAATTTGCTTTAAGACCTTTTTGTGTTGCCTTGAACCCAGCTGATCAGTTACTCCATTGGGGCCGACACCATCATCAGGCTGTATTTCAAGTTCCATGGACTATCAGAATATTTCTTTAATAAAGAAATATTGAATAAGAATACTTGATCTGTAAAAACATAATTTACCGTATCATGGCAATATGACAGAGATGGTGGAGTCTTGAAAGGACTCTGGCTATTGGTTACACAAGAGTTGTTCTTATAATTTGCATTTCCTCGGCTTCGATGGAAATCCATATCATGATGTGGGTTAACCCTTTTCAAGCTAACCCTATTTGAGAATATCAATGACTTTTCCGCAGGCTTCAATGGAGGTGAAGAAAGCCACTTCTCAAGCTTACCGGGTGATCTGGGAGAATTCTGTACCTTCCAGTGTTAACCACCACTAAACAACGCATAAAACAAGTTAAAGAAGCAATAATCAACTAGAGAAACATGCCTTATTCTGTTGGCACTGATGAAAATTCAAAGAGTTGAGCCTTGAAGAATCTGCCAGCACTCTGACCATCTCAGGTAAGCGCTTTGATGCCACGTGGAGTCTATCATTAACAGGAGAAATTTTCCACGTGACCTCATCGCCTCCATCATCCTGGCTCTGCTTTATCAACTATCACAGCAAGAATGTAACTAAGCATCTTAGCCAACCCAACAATCTGTCAAATCCACTTGAATAACTTTGGAAGTTACATATTGTCTCTTCATTCAGTAATAAAGCTCTTCCTTGCATAACCCTTACCAAAGAAAAGATAAACACCCAAAAAAATCCAAAGAAAATATGTGCATGATGTGTTGTTACTACTTATGCTATCAAACATCGACAGTCATTGGTTGGATGCTAATCCCAATTCTTTCAAATCAGTGCACTTCTTTTCGCTAAATTTTTTGAATATAGATGCCCTTAAAATCAATCTATGACGCATCACAAATCATATAAACGCCGTGTCGGTGCAGAAATAAGCACACAGGCACAATCATATTGATGCACGAACAATCAACAGCAACAAAACAATCCTAGATAAGTAAAAGAATCTTAACTACATTGTGTACAAGTGCATCAAGAATTGCTGGTCACTTGTGTAGCTAATATCACTTTCAAAGTAAGTCAATTCTATGAAGTGTAAAAACGCAATATTTAAACGAAAAGCCGAAGAGGGAAAAGAGATTACCATTCCCGGTGAAAACTTGAAGCGCTTGACAGATACCGACTTGCAAATTTCAGGTGACACCTCGGATTGATTTTCCTCAGCATTGACGGCAACCGGTAAAAGATTCTCGGGAGGAGTATTCTGTGAAAGGCTATTTTTCTGGGGTGATGAAACCACATTATTCGGATTCATTGCTCCCGAATTCAGATCATTCTTAGAGTTCTGAACTGCTGAATTCGTTTTTCTCTGATCGGAACCACGTGAATCGGTTGCAATACTAGGGTTTTGGGTCGCAGGAAATGCACTAGGCGGGTCAATTCTTCCTGAATTAGACCTACTTCCAGGGTTTTGAAGCTTTGAGACGCCATTAACTGTATCTGTTGGTTTTGATTTGGATCCAGTTTTGGGGTTTCGAGAGGCCAATAGGGCATTATTCGGATCAGATGTTCGCGAATTCGAAACGTGCTTAGGGTTTTGGGAGAGAGTGCCTTGAGTGTGACGGTCGAAGAAATGCTGAATTCCGAACTTCGAAGGCTGAGAGCTTTGCTGGTTTTGGTTCGATTTCTTTGACGCAGAGTTCGATTTCTTCCTCGGAGGCATTTCGAAATCTACTTCTGCAACTAGGGTTTTAATCTCATTAGCTCCCAAAACTATATGTATACACATGAATTTATATATTTATATGCAGCTTTTGAGAGAAAGAGTGGAAATAAACAACGGTGTTTATGATTTCCCGCCCAAACAAAGGGGTTTTTTCAATTCTTCTTATTTTAAGGAGGGAAATCGGTTGGACCGTCCGATCAAGATAGTCTATTCGGTAGAGTTAGTGGGGGAATCCAGTACAACCGTGACCTTGAGAGTCCATGCTTTACTTCCCCAACATGCCAACGTGGCAAGAAAATAGTTCATTTTTACCACACGTTTAAATAATTTTGCAAATAATTCGATATTGCATTTTATTCAATTTTTTTTTACCATTGACTATGCTATGTATTTTTTAAAACATTGTAATGTAAAATTTAAAAATATTTTTACAATTTGACTTAATTTTTTAACCAGTTTGAACGATTAGACCTTGAACAAGTTTGTATGCATCCTAACAAAAAAAATAAAAAATCAAAAGACGTGAGATTGTTTTATCCTTTTTTTAGGTGCAATTGCCCTTATAACTAGAGTTATAAAATGAATCAAACTTTACATGTTTAGCTTATTAAAAATTCGTTTGAAATTGATTCATCACATAAATAAGTTAAAATTGAAAACATTTTAAAACTTATTAAATTTTTGAACTCAATTCGAACTTTGCTTGGTAAGATAATATATACTTAAAATTCGAACTACTTGTGCTTGACTCATGATCAACTCAATTAAAACTCTTTTGAAATCGACTCAAAAGTTAAACAAATAAAGTGTAAATACATTTTTCAGTTTGTTAAGGTTTTCAAATTGAGATTTAATAACTCACTACTCAACTTGACTTAAATCGTTTGCTATCCTAGTTGCAACATGTATTTTATAATACATTTAGCTAGGTTGGAGGCAAGATTGGAACAGTAATTAATCATTCTTGCGACCGTCTTATTGAAAATTTATCCCATCCAAGCATTCTATATTGTTTTTCCTAAATTACATCCCAAGATGGGTACTTAATTTATGAAAACACGTCATTGGACAAGTTTTAGTAGTTAATTTGAGCACCTAAGTAATACAAATAATAATGAGAAATTTGTAACAAAGTCATTTCAGGTATTCTTGGCAGGATCTAGAGCCTATATAATTTCCTTCCTCATTTTATGAAGCTGTAAGTGTAGCTGTTAATTGAGTCAAAAGTGATGTAAAAACAGCCCAAAACTAAAATGCATATGTTATACCATATAACCATCTACAGTAGATGACCGATTGATATTATAGCCATCGAACCAACTTATTCCATTTTACATTTAATCGACATATGGAGCATATGGTTGCAAAGTGAGAGAAATTGGGATAGGCTGGGCCCGATGCAGGTCCAACCCCTACCCATAGATAAGAACTTCTCGTTTTTTCGCAATCTAAAAAAAAAAAAAATAGGACCATAAAAAATTCCATTGTTTTCATTCAACAATTCTGCAAACCTAGAGAACAAATTTTTTTTCTTTATTTCTAAATCTAGGGTATTTTTTGAAAAAGTTTCAAAAACAAAGTTACATAACCAATTTATCAAATGCAATTTTTGCAAATTTTAGAAAACAAAAATATTAAACAGAAACTAAAACCGTAACAAAACGGGCTAGCAAGAAAGACCAGATGACAATTGAAGAAAATAAACTGAGCATCTACTTAACAATTGAAACTAACTGAGCAGCATCCATGAAAGCAAACCAACAACAAAACGAACATAACCTGAAGACATCAGCTCTGAGGACAAGTCTGCATTAGGACAAGAAAGATATGAGACTAGAAGTTCTTCAAAAGATTTCAAACAACCTCATTAACCAAGCTAGTTAACAATGAAGAGTGCTCGGAAGACATTTCAAAGTGTATTTCCATCCTTTCTTGGACTATTTAACCACTTCAATGAGAAAAACAAAGAAAATCTGAGATACAAAATGGGAAATCTTGTCAAGACTATCTTGCACTGAAAACAGGTTCTGCATCCGGGGTTGGCTGTGTTCTTCGTGTGTACTTGAGTAGTAAACCCTCGGAAGATAGACCCGGTACACTAAGATCCCTAAAAATCAAAGGCAACAAAGAAAAATTAGACTACTTATAATTCAGACCAAAGTACAATTAATGGAGAAAGCCTATAAATTATAGGCACCTGATATAAGGCTGCAGATCCTTCCACTCCCATTTTGGCCGTTCTTGAAAGAGCATCGTGAATCGCTCGGCAGGGGCGGAGGGCAGAGAAGAAACACTGAAGGAATAGACCCAAGTCTCAATTCCAAGCTTCTCTGTCAGAACTTCCCCTTCCAACACGTCAAAACTTGCTTCCATTCCTTCGGGAATCTTCTGCCTCCACTTCGCCATGAAATTATCTATCCTCATTTTCCCTCCTCTCAAGATTCCTCTTGCAAAATTCACACAAACCCGCTGCTCATTCAACCTCCACACACCCTCATCCACTCTAGATCCATACACTTGCAAACAATGGTTTGCAATTTTATAAGGAAACCCATCTGATTGAAGCACACCAACAACTTCACTTTCATTAAGTGCATTTAATGACCAATCATTCAATACTGAATTGTGCAAAAGCATGTTCAGAATCCCGTCCATGTAGTTCTCATCCACAACTCTCCAATGTCCATCAATTTCCACTGCCAAAAGAGCTTGTAGTCCAGACCTTAGTTCATCATCGCTAGCTTGTACCTTCTCAATAAGATCATCCCATCTATACAAACTTGTATTATTCTTTTCCATTCCATCCAGCTCCTCTGTCACTAAAACTTCATCAAACCTGTAAGGATTTTGAGAGAGAAGCATTTTAAGCCTGTCAAGTCTGGGAGCGACCTCAACAAGTTCCATGACACCAGGTGCCACTTTGATTACTGGTGCAACCTCTTTCTTGTCATGATCTTTCTCATCACAGTCTTGTGTATTTTGACACAATACTGATTGATCTGAAGGGGGTATCAGTAATACCGAGTTGGAGGTTCCAACAAACTTGACAGCATAAGTTTTTGACCGAGTACAAAGAACTGCATCTTCATCAGGCTGTCCTCTTAAGGTTACTCTGCAAAATAAGAAATCATGAGATTGATAAAAATCCTAAGATTTAGCTGGAAATCAAGGCGATGGAACGACACACTAGATATTAGATTTGTTATCACTTACCTGTGGTGGAGGACATCTGGGAGAAGCTTCTCATCCAGCTCCAGGAGAATCAGATCGTCGTGAGGACCGAAGAGAGGATGATATGCAATAGATATCGATGAAGTGGGTTGGAGGTTTAATACTGCTTCTGCTCCTTCTCTGCAAACTGGCTGTGGTTGCTGTGTCTCCATCTCCATTGCCCCCTCTATCTTTTCATCAGGCTTCTTACAATCAATTATACATAGTTCCTGTACATGAAGAAGCTAAACCAAGAACAAACTAGAATCCATGATAACAAAGAAGAAAAGAGTGAGTCCAACTCCTGTCACAACAGGCTCGATGTCCAGAACCAAACATAAGGGACAAACCATGCCACATAGACCTTTAACACTTAGTAGGTGTTCTCAGCGTATGAAAGTTTTAGATTTCGGCTGCTATCTGCAATAAAATTAATCCAATAAGTTAAAAAAAAAAAAAGTTGCATTCAACAAAGTAACCTGTGTCCTGTGATAGAAATCCTTTTCATTTCATTTAGTTCTAGAAAAGGTGAAAAAAAATTATATAGGATAACACTATCAGGATTGCTTAAGTAACTCAGTGCTTCAAAAACAAGAGTCGCGCTCTTTAAATGCCCTAAGTAATAGGCTTAAGTCATCGCCGATAACGCTTTTCTTTTTTTTTTAGGTATGCCGCTCTGCGAGCAGAGTGAATGAAACCCAAACAGGAGCATTTGGGGTAATAATGCATTTCAGTTGATGAAAATAAATTACTTCTCAAAATCCACTTATCCATCAAATACCAGTTATTAGAATAATTAGCTCAATGTAGTCTTGTAGCTACCAAATGTTATAGCAATGCAATTGCACAAACCACCTTCGCAACATGCATCATAACTGTGTTACCATAATACTATGATATCCTAGCGAATTCGTTTTTGGAACACCATTCTAAAACACGGTACACTTACGTTCCAAAATACTGAATTTAGAGTTCCCATGAGATCTCAAACTTTATTTCCTATTTATTTCGTTAAAGGTCACCTAATGAGGAAAAAAATTAAATATAAATGAATGAAAATTTAGGGAGAACGGAGATTTGTCATAACAAAATGCAAAAAAATGAGTTGTAAATACTCCTAAAAATGTATTTTTAGATGATTAATTTGAAAAAACATAAGACTATATGTTAAAGAAAATTGATTTATAAATACCTTAATTCTCATGGTAAAATTTATATAAGTCTACTCGTAGCATACTATAGTTTAGAACATGTGGCGTACCACGTTCCCGTTCCCGTTCCATGTACATGAACAATTCGCGTTCCAAGTAACATAGCATCATAGATTACGGGCAACAGCAAAATCATCCCAGAAAATTAAAAAATAAAACGGATATGGTCGTGCCATCGAAACATGTAGAGGGATTCACAACTATTGTATTATCTCACTCAACGGTGTTTCACAGTGCGAAAATATTTCCAACTGAGTAAATTAAGGCTATATTTACTATAAACAGTCTAATTAAAATCGAATAAATAGTAGCAAGTAACATAAATGGGCACTAGAAACCATCTTTAAGTAGAATGGCAGCCTCTGCAAGTAAAACAAACAAATCTCTGGCCCTTCAAATCATACAGCACCAGCAACCCATTGCATAATCCAAACTCTTCTAGCATTTTAAAAAGTTGAGATTTGGGAAAATTCAGGCTGGTTAGTCCTAATTCAAAGTCATTATACTGGTTCAGGCTAAAATTAGGTTTAAGGACAGCTAACAAACAAGTTGAAAAAAGGTACTGATCATGCGCTAAATATGTTCTCTATGAGGCAAATCAAGGGTTTGAGAAATTAACGGGACATTGAACCCAATTGTTACAGAACATAAAAAAATAAAAAAAAAACTTGCTTAATTTATGGCAGTGATGTATAATGTTTATATATTCGAACAACATATAATCAAACTTTGCCCATAGAAGTGGACAATCGTATTATTCCTCAATCATTTGGGGATTCTCAAATCTGAGCAATACAACCATAAATTGAGGGGGAAAAAAACAATTGAGAGAACAAAGGCGTACAATTGAAATATGTAAAACTCACCACCGTTGCGGTGGCTCCTGCCGCTGATCTGGTTGTTTCCAGACGATCTGGTTGGGTTTAGGGATAGTGAAAAGGGGCAAAAGAAGATCGTATGGCTGTGGCGGCGTCCGTTTAGGCGGGTTTTATTCGCTGTTTGGGACCCTGGATTTTGGAGGGAAAGTAAGAGCACCACCTGCGAATTAATACTAGAGTATTTTCTACATGAGCTTTTGAATTTTAACTACACTTTTAACTTTTTAACTCTTTGTTTACTAGTTTTTAGGATAGTTGGTAGAAAGAAAATGGAAGCAGGAGCGGATATTGGAAACGAAACCGTGAAATGTGGTTTAAAAACTAATAAGAAATGAAAAATATTAGGAAATATAAAATAAAATAAGATATTTATAAATAGAATATATTAGAACCCCAAAAAAGTCACATAAGGCATTTAGAATACTATTATGAGAAGTAAAATTAATACTACACAATATTTATAATTTTTATTTAAAAAACTATATACTATTGTTAAACAATAAGATTTGAGAGAGTGAAAAATACAAAAAGTTATAAGAAACGAGTCTTCAGTGAGTTTTCAAGATATATTTTAAGAGTCTTGGACAAGTTTCTTTAAATTATGTAGGAGTTTTGAAAACGTCTAAAAAGTGTTTCCTACAAGTTTATCCTAAAATTCTATAAGAATTTCATCTTCGTTTTGGAAACGGGTTTTCCCTCACGATCAGAGATTCTTGATAACTATAGTTTTGAGCTTGAGAGCTATAGTTTTGAGCTTGAGAGCTATTATATTGGAAGTCAAAATTTCATAAAAAAAAAAAGCCTGCATCGAAAAGATAGGTCAATTTGGATGCAATTTTTTCTTCTTATCATTTCTAGCTTTCTGAAATAACTTTTTTTTTTTGTTTTTATTGACTTTTTGCACCTAAAATTAAATATTTTTTTATGAATACATATAAACTAAAAGTCTATAAATATAAAATATTAAATTTGTATTAAAAAACTACTAAAAACAGATGAGGGCCTCATTGGTAACTGCTACAAAATTTTGTATATTGAAAGTTTGAAACTCATAGTTAAGGACCTGAATCCATTAGCATTTTCTTTTCCAAGTCAAATCTCTTAATATATAAAAAAGTGAAAGTGCTTTAGTTGTTGTAAAATAAAAAGACTTGAGGCCGTTTGGCTGAGTTTTTTTAAAAAAAATTTTATTTACAAGCAAAAAGTTAAGATTTTGAAGTTTTTTGACTTTTTTGTAGCTTTTTTTTACTTATCTTATCTTGTTAAAAGAAAAAAAGTTAAAAAAATTTATTTTTTTGCTTCTAAATCAAAAAATAAAATAAAAAAAATTTAAAAAAAACTGTACCAGGTCAAATCTTAAATGCATATATATTTAATTTATTCAAAGTCATTAAAATGGGATCCACTTTTTGGGCAAAGCTATTCCAAAACAAGGGCCTAATACTGTCCAAGCATGGCCCAACTAAGGCCCAAGGATGCCCCGGGTCAGCCTAAAGGATGCCTAGTTTGGGTCCAGCAGCCGCAAGGCCATGAGCACCAGAACCAGGCCTTAGGCCAGGCGCTCGAACGCCTTAGGGCCAAGTCCAGCAGCCACCCGATCGCTACTTGAGGCCATGCGGCAAACGGTCAAATGAAGGAGTTTCTAACTCTCGTTTGTAAATTTTGGGGGCAATGTTTCACACATTTTGGAGTTTCCTAGATATAATAAAAGTTTATTATCCTCAAACACCATCCATGTTTGAGCCGTGCTACCCATCATTCGCGTCTGCTGCACAGACTCGACTGTGGTTAGCAATCTTGATCCATATTCCCTCCTGTCATTTTGAATATTGCTCGAAATTCTATTAGTGCATGTACAGCTTTCAATTGCTTAATGAAATGCATTCTTTTGCTCCCATATCATGCTTGTTTTGTGGATCGGTTTTATTTACTATTGTGTTAATCTTGTGTCACGAACTAACTAATTTGTGATTACTTGTATTGTGCAAAGGCTCTAGAGTTTGGCAGGCTAGCAAGACATGTTTGCTAGCACCACACCTGCATGCCTATTCCGCAACATTTTGACTCTGCATCTGCACTACTACACCCTTTTTTGAACTAGTTATTCATCAAATTGAGTGGTTTAGAAGCATTCTTTTAAGCCCAAGTGATTTTGAATTTAAGCTTAAAATCATGTTTTGAACAAATAACTTTAAACTTAAAGTCGTGTTTTTAAATATCACTTAAGTGAATTACATGAGTTTGATATATTAAAAATCACCTTAATTTTAAAATTAAGTTTCCAAACAGACTAAGCTTAGTAGAAAAAACTAGTTTTTCCAAGGATAACACAATAAATCTCTTTTCAGGTGTATCAAAAACTTTCCAACAGCTGAGGAGTCCCACAATTAACATAAAAACCTATAAGAGCACGCAACTGAGCAATCCATGAACAGAAACTTTGATAAAGAAGCACACTTAAGAATCCTCTCATCATACGGGAAAAAAAGTCCACTATTCCAGGTATCATCATTCTTTTCTACTACCAAACGTGAGGTTGGTTCAACGGTTAAGGTTCGGTATTTAGGACCTTTAATTTTAAGTTCGAAACTTCATAGCGTTACGTTTGGGTCATCTCCTAGCTATTCGTCGCTTCCAACTTTGGTCTCGAGACGGAGATTTTTAGTGTACCGCACCCAATAGAATCAAATGGCTGGTGGGGAAAACGACACCGTTGTCATGGCAGGGTGTCGGCGTTTCTTAGTTGCACGGTCTTTTTTGCATAAAAAAAAAAAAATTATTCTTTTCTACTATTACTACTCACGATTACTACTATGAAAAGTAATCAAGTTCCTCAGGTCTCGATCTGTCAAATTTTAAAAAATTTCGGAACTAACCTACAAAGTGAAACGGAGTACAAAAAAAATTATAACTTGCTCATATTGACTTTGAGGCTAAAATAGTAAATAAAATTACATGCTTAAGGATATAATAGTAAATTATCCTATCAGTTTTTGAATCTTTTCAAATGACTAACACGAAACAACTTTTATGTAATTTCACGACTCTACACGAGGATAATATTGTAAAATCACATGAAGCTGGCTGTCATCCTTTGCATGGACATCAATAATTATTTCTTTTAAAAGTGATAGAGAAATTGATAGGTTCCATTATAGCACATGCATAGGGAACGCGTCTCCCTCCTAGTTTTTATCAAATTGGGACGTATGGTATATATATATATTTTTTTTTGGGTACGACAAACGAATAAGCAGCAAGTTACTTCACAACAACGTACAACACCAGCGACATTAATGTGTTATAAACAAAGAGTTTTTTTTAAGAAAATAAAGGCCACGTGGTAGAATTTGACAGTCTTAAATGAAAAACGCTATTCTCCTAGAATTTGTGCACATAAATTTTTATTAGAATAATGTGACGATGACAGTTTTATAATTAATAAATATTTAATTGGACTTTTTATTTTAAAGTGATAAGCATACAATTTAGTCACATCATTTTAGTGATAAATTTTATATAATTTTTTTAATTGTATAATATTTCCCGTCTTAAATACCAAAAAAAACTCTGTACCCGCGGCTATACTCTCTCTCTCTCTCTCTTATTTTATTTTTCATTTTTTCTGTTTTTACATCATAGTTACGATATGTGCAGTTAGAAGACCATCTAATAAATTACCTATCACTTTCCATCTGCCTTCTTATTACATACTCGCTGGATGTGAACTAACAAATTAGGTCTTCGCATTGAATTGCGTAAAGCAAAAACACACATAAAACAAAGAAAAGAAAAGTCTTTATATTTTATACTCATATCTAAAATGCTCGAGTAATGTTGTACAAAGCAACAGTGTTATCAGAACTAAATCGATCCCACGAGTTGAACTGGTCCAACTGAGAACTGGAGTATTGCTCGGTTCAGTTAAATTTATTTGGATTGTTTGGTTAATAAACAGGTCTTGACCATAATTAAATTATTTGCTTCTGAAATTTAAAATTAAAGAAATGTTGCTGTTGAGGCATGAGAACCAAATCATTTAGTGTAACCAAAACAACACGCAACCGCTAGTCTGAACTTTCTATTTATATTAAAATTTTATTGTATGTAATATATTTATATACATATGTGGAATAAATCAGCTACTTAACTAAATAACGTATAATTAAAATATTTTGTCATAATATATTATAAAATAATTTTTAAAATTTTAGAATATAATTAAAATAAATTTGTTAGGGATGCGCTTTTTGTGTTGAATCTGCAACTCGTTTCGAGTTTCCGAGTTATGTTTAATGATTCAAGTCAAAGCCTTTAAAGTTCTTCATTCTCTGATAAATAAGGACAGAATGAGAATTCCATCTTTTTGGCCAAAGCAATAAAAAATTTACACCAACAGGAGGGAGTAGTCACCATGTTAAGATTTTTTTTTGATAATTACAACAACGCTCTTTAAACTATAACTCAGTATTATTAAACTCATCTAAATTCTAAAATGTAACATATTGATCCCTTAAACTACTAAATTGTATCAATCAACACCTTCTATTAGCAATTCGTCAGGAAAATAAATTAAAAATTGTTATTTGACGTAAACATGTTCACAAAAGTATGATTTTATATCTAAATTGACCATTTTTTATAATTATAATAATTGTTTATTAACCCTTAATACCTTTTAGAATGACATGTAAATATAATGGTAATCCAAGATAAGTTTCATTCATGAAAAAATTATTATAAAAAAGAATGTCAACTTAAGTATAAAATTATATTTTGACAATTTTTCATCTACACCCCTAACAAATTGCTAATAGTTTGCTAGCAGAAGGTGTTGATTAATACAATTGGTAGTTTAAGAGTCAATGTATTACGTTTTAAAATTAAGGAGAATTTAGTAATATTGAGTTATAATTTAGGATGTGCTGCCTAAATATCAAATATAATTATTAGTAATTGGTGTATGGGTCTGTGGTTACTGCGACTATGTTCTCAACTCTCTTGTTGCTGTTAGCTAGCCTAACCACGGACTTGGATTATATTACTAATTTCGCATCCAGTATTACCTGTATTTACTTCCACAAAGACGGTCGAGATAACTAATTTGGAGGGAGCATTTTATCCCGGATACACAATACCATATACAATCCTAGGGTAGAGTTGGGTTAATAAAAACCCATAAAGGGCACGTAACTGTTGCTATCCATGGAGAAAAACTTCAGTAAAGAAAACATGAGCTCTTTGTCTCAACCTGTCAAATATAAAAAAAGTTTAGAACTAACATACAAAGTCAAACAAAATACAAAAAAATTAACTTACTGATATTGATTCAGGCTAAAATAGTCAATCAAATTAATGTTTAAAGATATAATGGTAAATTATTCTATTAGTTTTTTTAATCTTTTCAAATGACTAATCCTCTCATGAAAGAACTTCTATGTATTTTACGACCGTACACGAAGATATGTTGCAAAATCACATGAAGAAGACCATCATCATTAGAGGGACTTGCCTCACACATTATGCAATCCTCAATCTCCCACGTAGCCCAACTTTTGTTCGGTTACACAAGCTAGTAACTATCGAGTCATCTATTTCTTTTAAAAAGTGGTAAGAGTCCACCCGCGTTGAGTACGCGCCACCCTTGTAGACTTTATCAAATTGATACATACGGTTTTTTTTTTTTTTTTTAAACAAACAAATACGTGGATAGATTATTTCATATACTATATCAGTAACATTAATAAACAAAAATATTTTAAAGAAAACAAAGTCCACATGGTATAATTTGTCTATCTTAAAAACTAAAAAACTCTGTACCACATGACCACTATACGTTTGTTTTTTGGGTCCTGTTTTTGCATCAGAGGTGCCATATGTGCTGTTAGAGGACCATAGGTACTGCTGTTAGAGGACCATCTAATGAATTACCCATCACTTCCCATCTGTCTTCTATTATTGATCGACTTTGCTTGTCCAATTTACTTTGGATGTCAGCCAACAAATTAGGTCTTAGCATTGAATTGCATTGTTAAAATGGTGGGGAGGATAAGGAAGGAGAAGATGAGAGAGAATTCCATTGCATAAACTTTGTACAAGATGTTATGAATTTACAAAGAAAATTATATCCTATATATAAGAGAAGATGGAAGACAAATCAGCCATGAATCATGGCATAGTGTTGACTTGATAATGATAGCAACCAACCTAATACACCTTGTTGACAATAGCGGCAACAAACCTAACACCAACAATAGTGGCAACAAACCTAACACCAACCTAACCTCTCCATTGTTGGCTTGACAATGAAGGGTTTATGTTCACATTAACACCCCCCTCCTCCCTGGGGCGCAAACTCAAGGTGGTTATGTGGAGACTAAATTGAGTTTGATAACCAGATTATGAAATCGTCCTGGGAGATAAGACTTGGTGAAGATATCAGTAGTTTAGGCAACAGATGTCATAGAGAGAAGATGAACTGTGTCACACATGACATGTTAACAAATGAAATGACAATCAATCTCAATGTGCTTAGTATGATCATGAAACACATAATTATAAGTTATTATAATCGCACTGCGATTGTCACAATGAAGAACAGTAACACTAGAATGAGAGACACCCATGTCTTGAAGTAATCACCAAAGCTAGAGAAGTTCCTGAGTGGTATCAGCTAATGCATAGTATTCGGCCTTAGTGCTAGAGCGAGAAATAAGGGTCTGTTTCTTACTACGCTAAGAAATAAGAGAATCTCCAAGAAAGAAGTAGAAGCCTATGGTAGACCGTCGATCAATAAGATTATTAGCCCAATCAACATCAAAATAAGCATAAAGTTGTAGAGAAGAGTGGCAAGAATAATGTAGTCCATAAAAAAGAGTACCCTTAACATAATAAAGAATACGAAGAACTGCAACATAGTGAGTTGAGCGCGGCGAAGACTGCAACCGACTAATTAAGTGAACAACATGTGCAATGTTAGGACGAGTAACAGTGAGATAGACAAGACTATCAACAAGTTGTCGATAGAGAGTAGCATTAGATAAAAGCTCACCATCCAGAGGAGTGAGTTACACATTAGCTTCTAAAGGTGTGAAAGCAGTCTTGCTATCAATGAGACCAGCACGAGTAAAAAGATCTAAGACATACTTGGCTTGAGAAAGAGAATAACCAGTAGAAACATATGATATCTCAAGACCAAGGAAGTAACTGAGAGGACCAAGATCTTTATCTCAAATTGTCTGCTAAGGAAATTCTTGAGCTCAGAAATACCATGCACATCATCTCCAGTAAGAATCATATCATCCACATAAAGAAGTAGGAGAACAGTGCCACACGAAGTTTTGTGAACAAACAGGGCAGAATCATAAACACTAGAAGAAAAGGCAAGTTCGCTAATGGTGGAACTAAATTTGGTATACCAAGTGTGAGGAGCTTGTTTAAGACTATATAGAGCACGATGAAATTTGCAGACCTAATGTGGAGAGTGATGAGAACCAGGAGGAGGTTACATATAGACTTCTTCAGAGAGATTGCCATTGAGGAAGGCATTTTTGACATCCATCTGATACAAGGATCACTGCTGGATAGCAGCAACAACAATGAGGATCCAAACATAAGTGAGACGAGCAACAGAAGCAAAGGTCTTCTCATAGTCAATGACATACTCTTGAGTGAAACCTTTGGCAACTAAACAGGCTTTGTAACATTCCACAAAACCATCAGAACCAGTTTTGATCTTATAGACCCATTGATACCCAATTACAGATTTACTATGAGGAAGATAAACCAAGTCCCAAGTGTGAGTCTTGGTAAGAGCTTGTAATTCATCATCCATAGTTTGCTGCCAAAGAAGGTTAGAACTAGCCTCGTGATAGGAGCAAGGCTCGTGATGAGCAAGAATAGTAAAAAAACAGTGATAATCACAAAGGTGAGTAGGAGTCTCCCTTACCTGAGTAAAACGCCTGATAGTGGGCTCAATGGAGGAAGAGGGCAGAGATGGATCAGACAAGGAAGAGCTGGCAGGAGCAGGATCAGCAATTGGGACTTCTCTGGATAAACAGTAATAGGCGGCACAGTAGGTGTCTTAGCAGTAGGTACATTAGTATCCTGAGGAAAGAGCTTAATAGTAAGATCAATGAAGTAAGAAGTGGAAGAAAAAGAGGATAAATGAAATGAGGATAAGGAGGAAAATGTCTTATGTTCTCAAAAGATAACATGACGAGAGACACAAAGACATTTAGACAGAGGATCCCAATAATGATAACCTTTGTGCTCAATCCCGTAGCCTAAGAAGCAGTAAAGATGAGCTTGAGGCTCCAATTTAGTGCACTCATAAGGCTGAAGTAAGACAAAACAAGCACACCCAAAATATAAAGAGAATGATAATCAGGAGTAATACCATACAGACGCTCATAAGGAGTGAGGTTACCAAAAGGAGCTGAAGGTACACGGTTAATAGTGTAAGCAGTAGTAAGAGCAGCTTCAGCCCAAAACTGTTCAGGACAAGAGGCAAAAGATAAGAAAAGCATGGGTTGTATCAAGAAAATGACGATGTTTTCATTCAGCACAACCATTTTGTTGTGAAATACCAAGATAAGAACGATGAGGAGTGGTCCCATGCTCACGGAGAAAGGCAAGAAAAGAGTTGTCACAATATTCCTGAGCATTGTCAGATCAAAAGATCTTGATGTCATGATAGAATTATGTTTTGACCATATGAGCAAAATCATAATACGTTTGTTGAAATTGAGATCGCTTTTGCAAGATATAAATCCAAGTATATCTACAGAAATTATCAACAAATATAACAAAATACTTGGATCTTCCCATAGTAGAAGCGGGGGAAGGACCCCAAACATCATAGTGAACTAAAACAAAAGGAGCTAAGAAAAGAGAAGTACTGTTATTAAAAGATAAATTCGGTTGTTTGTTAAGTTGACAGGAGGTGTTTATTAGGGACATAGCCTAAAACACCCTGAGACAAAAGAAGGTGTAAACGACCTATAGAAACATGATCTAAATGTGAGTGCCAAATATCAAGAGAAGAGTTGAGAGCAGCTGAAGCAGTAGTAGAGGTGACAACAGCAATCTGAGTAGATAGATGAAGGTGAATGAGTTGAAACAGTCGATCGTATTTACGACCTATCCCAAGAGTCTGTCCCATCGTCGGATCTTGCACAACACAACCAGTAGAAGAGAAAAGGACAATAAGGCCAAGATCACATAATTAGTTGACAGAGATAAAATTCAATGTAAGTTTAGAGATATAATAAGTATGAGGAAGCGCAATAGTGGAAGTGGAGATGTGACTAATGTGATTAATAGTCATAGGTGAGCCATCAGCAATATAAATAACAGAAAGAGCAGACATAGAAGATTTGGAAGAGAAAACAGACAAGTCAGCAGTCATATGATTGGTAAAACCTGAATCAAAGAACCATGAAGAAATACGTGATGTGGCAGACAAAGCAGTAGAGGGTGGATTACCAGAGGTAGTCATGAACTGCCAAAAGAGGGCAAAAAGATTACTGATACTGACCATAGAGGAGGAGGAGGGAACATCAGAATCCGTAGTAGTAGTAGTAGCAGACTTAGGGTGAAAGTCTCAACGGTGAGGTTTTTTAGGACAGTCACTATGATAGTGACCAGGGCCACGCTGATGACAGTGTTGGCAGATTTGAATAGGACAGGTAAATAGATAATGATTAGTAGCATGACAGAATGTACAATCATTGTTTTGAGAAGGAGGATTGAAAGATGTCCCAGTAGATTGAGTAGAAGAGTTACGGGAATCACCAGAAGCAGACGAAATTTGAGAACTACTTAAAAAACCTTTAAATCGAGAGTTAGAGGTGCAAGAACTGTGTCTACAAGTGATGATCTAATGAGGCCAAGACGAGTATTTTCTGATAGGAGCTCAAAAATAACTTGTTCCAAGGAAGGAAGAGGGGATCGATGCAGAAGAGAGGCTAAAACAAGCTTAAAGATATCAGTGAGAGCCATAAGAAACATAATGAGGCGCTGCTAATCTCGGTATAGAGTAAAGTGAGCAGCATCATCAAGGCAGGTCTAAGTGGGCTTAGACGTAGTCAATTGGTCCCATAGAGTATACATCTGAGACATGAAGGCATTGATAAACTGGCTAGATTCCTGTTTCAGACGATGCAGAGAAGTTGAAAGTTGGTAGTGATGAGCAAGATCAGTAGTAGTGTAGCGTTAGGCCAGAAAGGCCCAGATTGAGTGAGCAGTGTCAAAGCATTCGAACTGGAGGCTTATGAAAGGAATGGACGTATTTCAGAACTAGGTGATAATCTGATGATTCTTATTATGCCATTCCTCAAGTCGTTTAGTGTATGCTGTTGATGTTTCAGTATCACTTTTAAGAGGTACTTGAATATCTCCAGTGACGTAACGCCAAAGTTTTATTCCTTTAAGAAAACTGGACATAGCATGAGACCAGGGAACATAATTAGGACATTCTAAAGAGATAATAATAGGTCTGAATACCTCAAGATGCTCCATAGTGTAGTGACGTGGGATAACAGAATTAAGAGGAAGAGATCAATAGTTCAAATGCTTCTAATGCAAAAGAAACTGTAGTAACGGAGCAGAATTAGGTCGAATCGAGGGCAAATTTAGATTCAGAGGGCCGAAAATAGCCAGGAATTGGTCTTAACCGGTCCGAAAAGAGCCAAATAGGACCTGAACTGGCCAAAAAAAAGAAAAATCCAATATGAACTGGTTCAGATGGACTGGAGACTGATAGCGGATTGGCGGCTGGGCAGCTAGGGCTGACGTTAGCATTTAGACACGTGTGTGGGAGAGGGCGTGAGGGTGTGTGGGGCGCATGAGATGAGGCGACAAGCTGGCTGCACGTGAAGATGACACGCCGAACTTTGGACGGCGTGTGAGGGTTTCTCGGGATATTTTTTGTATGGTTGGACTCGATTCATTAAGACGAATTTGATGATGTGACCAGATTTGGTATTCAAGCATAACTGATTTCTGCAAAAACACAAAAAATACCAAAAAATGGGTTTGGAAGTAGAATAATGGCAGGACTGGTGCTTGGACAGCAGATGAAGGTTGCAGAAGCAAAATTTAGAGGTCACCAGATCTTATAGCTCTGATACCATGTTAGAATGGTAGGGAGAATAGAGAAAGAGAAGATGAGAAAGAGAATTCTTTTGTATAAACTTTGTACAAGATGTTGTGAATTTACAAGGAAGATTATGTCATAGAAGACAAATCAGCCATGAATCATGGTATAGTGTTGATTTGACAATGGTGACAACTAACCCAACACACCTTGGTGACAATGGTGTCAATAAACCTAACACCAACCTAACCTCTCTATTGTTGACTTGATAATGAAAGGTTTATATTCACATTAACACGCGTAAAGCAAAAATACACATAAAACAAAGAGAAAGAAAAGTCATTATATTTTATATATATCTAATGGTAATGACACTTTCCTGACCAGGTCAGAGCTCATTCGCACCTGGTCGGTCCCCAATCAGATTATCCTGCACCGCATCTTTTCGTTGGTCCCCGACCCCCGAAATACCTCCCCCTTGGGTCTCGAAGGGGCCAAACAGCCAACTCTTATGCAGGTATACAAAGCAAAACAACAGCCAACTTTTCTAGGTACACAAACCAGAAAACCCTAGCAAACTAAATACTCTCTAGCAATAATATCATCACTATTGAATATAACTTGAACATCGGAGGGCCTTTGACAGACACTGCACCGGTGCATTTAGGCAGGAGACCACCAACTATCGAGAAAGAACTCGTCGACGGCCTGGGAGTAAGACACCACGAAATTGTTGCACTATCATCTAAGATGCTCGAGTAATGTTATCAAAAGCAACAGGTTATCAAAATTAGACCAATCCCACTGGTTGAATTGGTCCAACGGACAACTGGAGCCTTGCTCAGTTCGGTTCAATTATTTGGAACGTTTGGTGAATAAATTGGCTTTGATCATATTTAAATTACTTGCTTCTCTAATTTAAAATTGAAAATTTTGGCAGGTGAGGTAGGAACCAAATCATTTAATATAACCTAAAAACCACAAAACCACTTGTCTAACTTTCCTTTTATGTTAAATTTTCACTGCACGTAATATATATATATATATATACACTAAACGAGAATTCCCCCTTTGGGGTCCAAAGCATTAAAAAATTTACTCCAACTGGGGTGAGAGTAATCACCATGATTTGTTTTTTTTCATTTGTTAATTACAACAACACTCTCTGAATCATAGTTTAGTATCACTAAATTTATTAATACTTTAAAACGTGATATATTGATGCTCTAAATTATTAAATTGGATCAATCAACATCTTCAATTAGCAATTCGCAATAAAAATAGATTAAAAATTATTATATGACTTACACATGTTCATAAAAATATAATTTTATATCTAAGTTGACTATTTCTTATTATAATAATTGTCTAATAACTAAAATGCCTTTTGGAATGACATGTAAATATAAGGATAATTCAAGATACAGTTCAATCATTAAACCATTATTACAAAAAGAGAATGTTGACTTAGGTATAAAATCACAGTTTAGTAATATGTATAAGTCACACAACAATTTTTTATTTATTCTCCTAATAAATTGCTAATAGAAAATATTGATTGATACAAATTAGTAGTTTAGGGGGTAAATGTATTACGTTTTAGAGTTTAGTGATTGCAGTTCAAAAGTGCAATTATAATTCCTTAATTTGTGTTTTGTTAACCTTAGTTTTGGAATTTTTATATCTCTTTAGTAAATTTTAGTATTAACTACGTTTAATTTGCTTTGTATAGATTTGAGCTTAAAATGAATGATTTCGGGGGCATTTTGAATGAATGGAGAATGAGTTTTTAAGAAGATGCTGTTAGAATACAAGCTGTTGAAGTTGCGGTACAAACTGCTAAAGCACACAAAGTTAAAACTTTAGAAGATCATATTTCTCAAACTAGAAAGGCTACTAGGGTCCATAATATATTAATTCATATAACCTTTCGAGAGGAGTTCAAATATGTCTGTTAGAAGGGCGTTCGGATGCATTTTAATACCGTTTGAACAACTGTTTAACGGTTTTTAGGCGTTTGAATGGTCCTCTAGGCATTCAAATGCTTCTGCTCATTTGTTCAAAAATTATAGAGACCTGTTTTTGCGTTAGTGACAGGTTTAAAGTACGTTAGAAAGGCGTTTGAACAGTCTTCAAACGCCTGACGATACTCTGTTAATTTTTAGCCTATTTAATGTTGTTTTTGGCTAAAAATTGGTCTCTCTCTCACGTTTTCCTTATTATTTGGCTTAGATTTTTTTGTATCTAGGAGTAGTATAGAGATAAAAATTTTATTTTCTTGCATTTTTCTTAGATGTTCTTCATTTTTCACATAACCAAACACTAGATTTACTTCAATGTAATACAAGATTTTCATTTCTTTATGCTTTCTTCCATAGAATTTAGTACCTAATTTTTTACTTGGATGCAATTGTGAAGATCTACCAAGAAATTCAAGAGTTTCAATAGAAGTATCTAGAATGTAATGATTACCTATGATTTCTCTAAATTCATCTTCAGTGTGAATACAAATCTATACTCTATTAAGTGTGAATTCATTATTTTATGGTCAAAATCTTTTCAATTAATGATCCATGGAGTGAATCTTGATTTGAGTTATACACTCCTCTATTGAATTTCTTGTAAGAATTGGTAGATTGAATCAATTATATCCTAACCCTTTTTAATTACTTTGAATCTCATCTTAATTAGTTTTAAGTGCTTATTGAATCTAGTTGTTAGTTGCTTAATTTGCTTTATTTTGTTGTCTAGTTGTTAGTAATCTCATTTCTCAAAATCCAAAAGATTTTTGGTTTTCTTTTATTTAGATTCAATTTACTTAGTTGCTATTCAATTCAAGCTTGTTTAGTGTTCTCTAAGTATTGGTAGCTTATATTTGGCTTAGTCCTCAAGGAAATTGACTCTAGTACTTATCGAATTTTATACTTCAATCGCGATACTCGTTCTCTAGTAGTGAGACTCAATTTCTAAACATCTTTGAAAGTGATACATTTAGTGATACTGAGTTATAGTTTAATTAGTGTTGTTTAGCCAAAAGGAAAATATCAGATGAAAAATAGTAATACAAATAAAATTATTAGTAGTTGGTGCATGGGTTTGTGGTTACTTCGGCTACGTTTTGGTCTCTCTTGCCGTTAGCCTAATCACGGAATTGGATTATACAACTAATTCTGCGCGCATCCAGGCTTATCTGTATTTGCTTTCACAAAAGACGGTCACGATAACTAATTTGAAGGGAGCATTTTATACCTCATACACAGTATTATACATTACTAGGGTAGAGGTTGGTTACCTTGTTCTGGTGATTTAGGTTTGGAGGCTAAATAACCAAAAAAAAAAAAAAAAAAAAAAAAAAAAAAGAAAAGAAATGCTAATGATCATATAATGGAATGAGAGATAAATTGACTTCCTAAATCTATATATGAATTATTATATAGTTCATAAAAAAGGGTCAAAATACACTTCACAAAACCAAAGTAGACTTCCAAGATTACAACAAAAAATAAAATATATATTCCTTTTGAGGTGAATTAACTTTGCAAAATGCCCAAATGGATAAAGTTTGGAATGTTATTGAACCTCGGTAGTTGGTGGGGTGAGAGATAAATTGGGTAGTCAACTCAATGCATTCAATTAAACCTTTTGCTATATATATTCAGTTGTTTTTCGTTTTGTGTGTTTTCTTCTTCGGCTTTGGAAGGTTAGTTTGCACTTTCACATATTGCAGTTGCACCTGCAACAACCATACTGCAAGTATGATATTGTCAATCATCTATCCTTAGTTCTGTTCAAAACCTTCCTTGGATCACCTTGATGACTTTCAAAGCAAATTTAGTTACTTGCATGGCTATTGCTAACATATCCTTTTAGGGCACATTTTAAGTATGGTTTATTTGGTTGTACAAAATATTAAAAATTATAACATAATTCTCAAAAATAAAAAAATAATTTTTAACGTTTTATATAATCAGACAAAGCATACTTAAAATTTGTCCTAAGTACACATATTAGCATTTGTCCTGTTATTAAGCTCGGACAAAGATTTTGAAGTAATAAAATTGCTGAAATTAGGGACAACTAAGGTCTTCTAAATTTCATGTTTTCAAGATTTTATCAGCTGTTAAAATGACTCACATCTCTCACGGTAGCCTTACACTCAAGCATAAAAGGATAGAATTTTAGTAGTATGGTAATACCAGTTATTGCCATTCAAATTTAAACTTACAATAAATTCCATTAAATACACAAAAATTAAAAATCATAACAGAAATTGTACCTAAAATAAAAACGCTACCTTCCCAGTGGATATTCTTTTCTCCATATAAAACACCAAACTCTTATTTACACGAAAGTTGGTATCCATTTCAATTGTTATACACACACACACACACACACACATATATGACTTCAATGTTGAAATTATGAGTAGCTCATATATGAATATAAAGAACAAACCGAAAAAAACAGGAAGTTCTCAAAGCTTTCAAGTTAGTTTTGGAAGATGACCAAAGGTTCAAACTTGTTACAAGAAAGGGGTGGACATAGAGGTTTGGGCTTAATTGGTCCTGGAAGGTATACATGTGTGATTATGTAACTGATGGTGTTGGTGGCATAAGCAGGATGTGCAGCCCGTCCTCCTTTTATGTAAATATATAAATGCATCTACAACTTATCCATAGTTTCTCCAGTAAAAGCAATCCTTTTACAAGTTGAAATTCCCCACTATCCTGTTGGATGTAGTCGGTTGTGTT
Source organism: Euryodendron excelsum (assembly GCA_033060915.1). Lineage (NCBI taxonomy): Eukaryota > Viridiplantae > Streptophyta > Magnoliopsida > Ericales > Pentaphylacaceae > Euryodendron > Euryodendron excelsum. Next base: position 8,149,079 of record CM065379.1, on the reverse strand, counting down.
GGTCACATGAGCAAAATGAGAAGCACTTGTCGCCTTTTTATCTAATGTGATAGTGCTATACAACTATAAATTCCATACAAAAATTGTATGCAAAATGATGTGTTTGAATAATAACTTTTTACTTTAAAATAAAATACACATTATAATCAACTTTTAATTATACAAATGTCATTTCGACATCAGGATGACTTTTAATAAATTCAGCTACATCTTATTAATCTTTTCTCCAATAAATGCATCATTTTGCAAGTTGCGATGCCCAATCGTTATATTGGATGTAGCTTGTGGTGTTGATTGCATAAGCAAAATGCGAAGCCCTTGTCGCCCTTAATTTATCTAATGGACAATGTTGTATAATAAAAAAAATTACAAAGTATTTCTATACAGAATGATATTATTGAATGATAGTTTTTTACTTCAACACGGAATATTCATTATACTGATTTTTAATTAAAAACATGTAATTATTGCATCATTTTGATAGAATTTTTTAAATAATTTTTTTTGAAAGATAACATTTTCCTTATCTAATAAATTCATTCATAGCTTATCGATATTTTCTCCAACAAATGCATCTTTTTACAAGTTGGAACTCCTAATTGTGCTATTTGATTGAGCTGTTGGTGCTGGTTGCAGGCGAAGCCCTCGTCACCCTCTTATCTAACAAATGGATCGATCCATCTTTTTTCTCTAATAATTGCATCCTGCCAGCAGTTGAAATTCATAATTGTTGTAATAAGTAACAACAATAATGGTGGCTGCCATACATGACGAGGCCGAAACCGACGCGCATGGCAGTGGTGCAACGGTTGTAATTAATAAGATGTTGCAGTGATGGAATATCCGTTGGCAGTATTAGCAAACGCACAGTAGGTAAATCGAAATCTTATTATTTTCGAATCACAAAATCGACACCAATCTTGAATAGTAAGATTCGGGGAATCTTTTAGAAGAATTATGGCACATGCTAAGCATGTTTTATTTAATTTTATAAAGTGTCAAAAATTATGAGATTCATAATTTTTAATATCTTGTAAAAAACAAAGCGTGTTAAGACATATTTTTAAAATAAAGGATTAAAAAAATATAATAATATTATTAAAATTGAAATTATCACTTGTTCTAATACGTAAAGCACTTGGGAAATCATCACAAAGGATTTGCATTGAATTTTCTTATTTTGTTTTTACCAATTTTATGTCCTATTATCTTTTCAAAACTTTCGTTTGACCCTTCTAAACAACCACTTAAATCCATATCGTCACAATTTTTCACCCTTCAAATGTTTTGTAGCATTACCAGTATGCTAGGTTGGATCTATGCAAGTAACTAGGTGAAGGCAAACAAAAAAACCTTCGAGAAATGCTCTTCGTATATACAGAAACGCTTAGAAAAGGCAATTTTTTATTTTGTAGTTATGTAGAGCGAGAGAGAGAAATTGATTTTTTTTTCCCTCTTAATATGGGAAAATATGAGAGCATTAGAGTCACCAAAAGTAAAGAAAAAGGGTAAAGAATATTATAGTTTCATCTCAATAGTCATCAAAAAAATTATGGAGTCGAGAAATTTTTATGGTTAGAGAGATTGAAATGCTCCTAAAGATTCTTTTTGCATTTCGACGATTCACAATGTAATATGATATTAATTGTAAAATGCCATTTTTTTAAAAAATTCGTAGAAAAAAATCTCATTGAAATGATGTAGCGATAAGATTTTTTATTTTTATTTTTATAAGAATCATGATATGTATTGTTTTAAAAGTAAATTTTATAGTTATATGTCATCATCTTTTGAGAATTGGCCTATAGATGGTGAAAGTAAGATTTTGACAGCATTAAATTAGCTCTGGACAAAATTGTCGTCAAGTAGTACGATGAATTGTCTATTTAAAACGAAGGGATTTTTTTTGTGACCCTTGATTAACTGTAGCATTTGCCATTATACTTGTGCTTTAGTTCAATTAATCGGAATCAAAGACAAAACAATGCAATGATTAGTGAATCCAAGGATTGTGTCCTCGAATGGGATAATCACAAGCACGAGGGCGGCGAAGCGTCACCAGTAAATGAGGGAGTTAGTTGGTGGAACGTAGTTGTTGGATCAACTACCTTATAAAATGTCATTAATATTGTCCTTTGATGTTCTTGGTTAGTTGTTGGTGTGCTACACTTATTACAATTGGATTTGCTTAGCATTTCTGAGAGAGAGAGGGGGCCCGTTAAATGTTCTGTATGATGGTAGTACGAAGGATTAGGATTGGGATATCAATACCTGTAAAGCTTAAAGAAGGATCTAAACTATTCCACTATATTCTAATACACTTTTGCAAGAGGAGATGTATTTAAAAAAGACAGATACAATGGCAATTCTTAATTATGTTTTTAACATGGTGGGGAGAGAGATGGTGACAACCTCCTTCAATACATGCATTGAGAGAGAGAAAGAGAGAGAGAGAGAGAGAGAGAGAGAGAGAAACTTCTTCAATACATGCATTGGGTTAAGGTTTAGTGACAAAGAAATAGTAAATAATTATGGGCTATGCTAATATATATGTGCCTAAAGAGCACATTCTAAGAATTAACTAATATAATGGTTTTTCACAAATTTAAAGTTATAATGATGACATTATTTAAGAGTTGTTAATGAGATAGATACTACTCGATAATACTATCATTTTCCCAGCTTAACTATCAAATGATTTAAAATTCAAACTCCTATAATTTGTTAAAACTATCTTTGAGACATCACTAATATTAAAAAATAAAAATTCTTATTCTTATGCTTGTATAACACAATTAATATTAAATTTAAAATTATACGATGATAACATAATTATTGTAATCTTTATCCTAACAAAAATATTTACATAAAAATATATATTTAAATGTATAACTTTTATTTTTTAAGCTGAGGCTTCGCAATGAGTCGTTCAACCATTGGATTTTCAACCTAAGAGGGTTTAGGAAAGCTCTTTTCACAGTAGGCGAGAGCAATATAGTTTCTTTATCTTTGGTGTTGGCTCGCTTGAAGTCCTTCTTGTTTTTTCCTGTTGTTTCATAGCAGTATAATTATGAAAAAGATCGACTTGGGAAATGCATCCAGTGGCATACAGTAGAAACAAAACAACTTGGGGAATACATCACAGTCGCATACAGTACTAAACAACCTAGATCGACCTTTGATTTATGGTTCTTATGATTATTTTATTTCTATTTCATTTACTTTTTTGTCTTTTTGATTCCCAATGGAACATAGAAGGGTTTGCAGATTAATTTTGTTTGCATCGAAATTAATCTAATTAATTTATTTTAATTTTTATTTTACTACGTAAATTTATTTTATATTTTAAATAAAATAAAAAGAAAGACGTGTAAAATTTAATAAAGGTATATTTGGCATTTAGAAGTTGGTTTATAACAAAAAAATAATATAAATATAGAGCAAATACTAACAACCTCATTAATTATGTTTTCAAACAGATTATTAAAAGCTGAGCCCTTAATATTTTATTTTCAAAACGAAGACTATTATATTAACTATTTTCTTAACATATGTTAGCATTTGTCAATGATTGTTGGTTCATGCTAACCTTTTTCTTAATACCCAAAAATAAAGGAAAAAGTTAAGTCTGTACACACATTTTTTAGCCTATAAAATAAAGAGCACAAGAGACAACGGTGAACACTTAATTTCTCAGCTCATCATCAGATGTTCGAGCCCCCACCCCTCTTCCCCAGGCTTAGGCCTCCTATATATCAGAAAAAAAAAAGAATACAGTGAAAAAATTAATTTATTGATTTAAAATAAAATGAGTATAATCTCTGAATACTTTTCTATAAATTAATGATGCTCTACTTCTTATCTTTAAACATGTTGATTTAAGAGACTGACATGGTTCTTCAATCAAACAGTGACATCCTTTAATGTGCACAAGTAAGATGTTGAATTCGTAGAGAAATTATTCCATGCTCCTGGAGCATGGAATAATTTTTCTGAATTCGCAATATGTTGAATTGATAGCTTGACAACGCATTGTCAGATTAAACTGTAATATTTTTTTCAATGTGGTAGAATGGAAAAAAAAATTGTTAGACTTTGTAGTCAACTCTTTGATTTAAATCTCTTCAAACATAGTAGAGATTGATGAAAATTTATCGAACAATTGCATTAGTCATGATCTAAGTCATACAACTAGCCCAACTTAGGTGGTGAATTGCGCTGTAGGTTTCGAATTGGCAGATTAGGAAGAATTCCGCGTCAAATTCGTGCACAAAAATTGTGAACTTGTGCAAGTTGCTAGCAAACTGCCACTACAATTACGTAACAACTTTTTTTTTTTTTTTTGGTGCTTTGTTGTATATTTAGTAGTTACACACAAGTAATTGCTGTATAAAAAATAAAATTTCTTAAATACATGTATATAATATAAATATGTATAAAATTTACTTAAATACATTTATACGAATATTATATGTATATCTAAAAGTATATATCTATACACGCTCTCAGAACCAACTATGTAGCATCTACATCGAAAATTCAAGTATTGCATACGTCATTAGTCTCCTTTGTAAGAGCTATTTGTACTAACGAACTTGCAAAATGGATCTGTTTATCATAAAGAGATTCGTCGTTCTTGACCCTGCTTCACTTTAATTGTTATTTGAACAAGTAAAAGTTCTATCTTGATCCTAGTGGGGATAGTATTTCTTTTTTGCATGTCCATAGAGTTTTGAAAAATCCAAACATTTCAGAGATAGATAGAGAGATAAGAATTTATCAAACAAACCACACTCCTTCGTATACGTCAGGAGTCCATTGATGAGAAGGGGCTGGGGAAAGCTTTTGCTAATAGATGCTCTCACACTTTTGCTTCCCCATCTGCACCATAAATTGGTTACTCTAACTACTTGATGATTATCTCTTTATTTATTTATTTTTAAAGAGATAAAAATCAATACTCTGTTACAAATTACTGAACGCACACCTGGTCCTACGAAATTTTAAGGGAACACCTTGTGGAAAACATAGATGCACACCTGGTGCAACGAAAATTTTACTTTACTATCAGCTTCATAACTAATTACTTTAGAGGATTAGAACTCTGAACCATGAGAAATTATTTAGTAGGTCCAAAACACCATATTAATATAATGATGTGGTATATCCAAGTTTTCAACCAATTAAAAATGAAGGTATCTTATATTTTTAGTCTACTCAACTACCTAAAAATTAGGTCAATAAACTAAAACAGGAATACATATTTATTTTTAAATAATTAGATATATCACAATATTATGCTGACGTGATGTTCTGAACCTACTAAATAATTTTTCACCATAAAAACCATGCATCAGAGTTTAGGTGTAAAAAAACTAAATAACTAAATCAATTATTAGTGGACCTATTTAAAACGAGAGAATTATTAAAGAAGCTACTTACCAAAAAGAGAGAGAATTCTTAAAAGAGGTACATACTAAGATTCTTTCATGAAACGAATGTCACAAATTGCAACATATTATAATATATTAACTAAACAAGATTCCGAATGGATCAGGGATAATATATAGAATCATTTCCAAAGTCCTACGTAAGATATTGTAGAATGTGTCCCACACATCATTAGTGCGAATCAGAGTGGTTTTGTAGTGGGGTGACAAATTACTCATAATGTTCTAGCTGCTCATGACATGATGCATTATATTAGGAATGAAAATGCTATCATGTGCTTTTGTTTATTTTTTTATTTTTTTGTACATTGGAAGGTTAAAGTTTTAAAAAGAAAAATGATGAGTTGAACCGATGATCTCAATTATAAGTGGGGGCCCACCACCACGTGAACCAACTCTTTTTTCGTTAATATGTATTTTTAGAGCACATGTTAAACATTCTTTGTCTAATTATGCAAAGTATTAAAAATTATGAAAAAAGTGTTGAAACGTTTTATAACAAAATATACTTTTACACGCGCGTTTAAAAATATCAAAGTGGTGACTTGACTGAAAAGTGATAAAACATTGTTAGGATTTTAGCAAGTGATAAATTCCGCGGATAAAAAGTTCTTTGGTTAAAAGTAAGTTTTAAATTGTGTATTAATTAAGTATAAATTTTAAGTTGAAGTTTTCAGAGTACAACTTATTCAGTACAACGTTAGAACATGCAACCTTTAAAATTTGGAAAGCTAGCTATAGTTAGCTATAACTCTGCGCCCAGGTGTCCTATTGAGCACCAATATATAAGGATGTCACGTTACTTTTTCGAGATTTATGCATCCATGAGCATGGGTTAATCAAACGGGGTGCCAAGAAATTCAAACGGGTAAACGAATTTTTCGGTATTTTGATAAACTTTGGACTTCCAATCCATATCAATTTGGTCCTTGCACCTTATAAGACTTCAACTACCATAAATAAGAATGCAAGGGGCTATAAAAGATTCGTATTTGATAAGAGAGAGAGCTACATATTGTCAGGTTATATTCAGAAGAATCTCAGAAGAATTTCTAAGCCTAAATCACAATCGCAACCTCCATTTAATTTATTCATAATACATTTTATTTTAATTTTACTTCACATTAGTTTAGTAAAAGCAAAAACAACTTCGGTAATAATATTAGTCGCCAAGATAATTACTAACCAATATATGAAAATATGTGGGGTATAAAAGAAGAAAATGATCGAAGACCGTTTTATATTTCAAATTGTAAGTTTGTAACTGATTAGATAATTAATAAAAAGTGTTGGAATAAGTAAAAAATTAGGAGAAAATTTGGAAGGGGACATGCTAAAATTACTTTGATTTAAGAGATCTATATATATATTGTGATAGATATTAACAAGAACATTGGGGTCCACCATTGGGCAAAGGGCTGGCCACATGCCCACAGTTGAGATGTGCAAAGCTAGTATCTTGAGACTGCATTGATGGCAGTTGGCAAGTGTAAACATCTGTTAAAGTGAATTAAGCTCTATTTATTGCTCTACAGCTTGCGTAGGAGTAGAAGATAGGAAGACGAGTAAGATTGCTAGAAACCCAAGTATGGCTTCCAAACCAGGATTCCTCACTGACTGGCCATGGAAACACCTTGGAAGCTTCAAGGTATCCTCCCCCAATGCATCATATGTATATGCATATATACATACGCATTCATATATGTAATCTCCATCTTTATACGTATGTCTATGTGGGTGTGTGTATATATATATGTTACTTCTGTTTTTGTATGTATATCTATATATGTCCAAGATTTTCTTGTGAATTAGCTTATCTTTTTCCTCTGAGTGGTCACTGTTTGAAAAGTACAACTGAATATCATGCTAGCGGTGAGAATGTTCCCCATCATGGAAGGGAGAGCCAGCTCTCATAATATTAAGTTGAAGGCATTGTCGTTCTGTCTTGTTCACTTCATACTTCTCCAAAACCCAACCAAACAATGATAAATAGACAAATAGAAACTGTCTTACCAGAAAATTCTAGTATCCTAACGATTTACACATTGAAATGCACTTTCCAAAACTATGATATACTTTTGTCCTAATGCGGAATTTAGCAATTCAAATGGGTTGTTGATTTTTTTTTCTATTTATTTTCTTAGAAGTTACCTATGGACCAAAAAGATCGAATATAATGAACTATTGTACTCAATGAGGTTTCATATTTTAAATCGTAACATAATAAGCTTGTTGTCAATGTTAATTCGTCATTGTTAATGTATCTCACAAAACAATTATTTATCCACTAATCTCACATTTGATTACACAATCAATTCTTGCTTATTTTCATTATTGAAAAAGTACTCTTTATACACGTAATCCGTAAAATCAATACTACTACTGGCATTTTTAATGAATTTCACTGGTAACATCAATTCTAAATTCACAAACAAATGAGTATTTTTTTTTTGTAAAAATTGAATTAGTGTTCGTATTTTAAGAATTTGCATAGCCTAAAAACTCCATCTTATACTTTAAATGTTGTATCAGTGTATGCTATTATTATATAATAACTCTCAATTTTGGATAGAACTTTTCTTTATTATTTTGAATTGTTGTTATATGTGATTTTGAAACTAATTACCTGCTATTTTCTTTGTTTTATTGGGGATTAAAGTACCTGGTTTTGGCCCCCTGGGTGGTTCATAGCATATACTCATTCATGGCTAAGGATGAAAATGAGAGGGACTTCTCCAACTTTGTCATATTCCCCTTTCTTCTATTAAGGGCACTCCATAACCAAATATGGATCACTCTTTCTCGCCACCGTACGGCCAAAGGCAGTAACAGGATTGTTGATAAGACCATTGAATTTGATCAAGTTGACAGAGAAAGGAACTGGTCTGCATAAATCTCTCTCTCTCTCTCTCTCTCTCTCTCTCTCTCTAAATATCTACACGAGCAGAAGGACATAATACTGATGGCACTGAATTTTCCAAAAAGGGCAAGTTTGGGGGTTTTGAACTTTTGATGACTTTTAGGAAGGGGGTTTAATTTTCAAGCTGGCCTACTAAATGCACTACCAGTTTTTTGGTGACCAATTCTTTTGCAGCCAAAGGAACGAGTTCTTGAAATCATTATAATTGCTATTGACCTTTTCAGCCAAGTGGTATTGAGCAAGGTTCAAAAACACGGATTTGAACTCATCTTTCGTTTTCCTAAAAGCAAAATTATGATAAAATTTCTTTTCAATACCATAAAAATCTGGGCAATCCACATACAAAACAGTTAGAAGAGGACTACCCTCCTAAAAACGAGGCTTGAAGACTCCATACAATGAACTCTCTCTCTCTCTCTCTCTCTCTCTCTCTCTCTCTCTCTCTCTCTCTCTTCTTGTTTGTAGTCTAACATGGGTATGAATGAAATAATGGGTGGCTCGCAGGGATGACCAGATCTTGTTCAATGGAACAATATTCTTTATAGGTAGCTTGACACTTAAGGGGGGTTCTCACCTGCCCCTGTGGAATACAGATGGTGTAATCATCACAATTTTGCTTCATATTGGACCAGTGGAGTTCCTCTACTACTGGCTCCACAGAGCATTGCACCACCATTTCCTCTACTCTCGCTACCACTCCCACCACCATTCCTCCATTGTCACCGAACCCATTACATGTAAGATTACACCGAACTATATCTAGATGTTCTCTCTCTCTATTTCAAGCATATTATATTGTTATTGTCTTTTCCAAAATTAATGTGATATACTTCTATGTATGTATGGTGGCAGCTGTGATTCATCCCTTTGCCGAACACATAGCATATTTTAGTCTCTTTGCAATACCATTGCTGACGACGGTGCGTACCGGGACTGCCTCCATCGTTTCATTTGCAGCCTACATTACTTACATTGACTTCATGAACAACCTGGGTCACTGCAACTTCGAGCTCATTCCCAAGACCCTCTTCTCCATCTTTCCACCGCTTAAGTACCTCATGTATACACCCTCGTAAGTCTCTCAAACCCATGATACATACACTTGCATGCACGTGTATATTTTTTGGGAAGAGCGAAATATTCTGTTCTAATAGTATTTTTACATAGAAAATTTGAATAATGTGATAATGATATTTTTTAAAATTAAGAGTCAAAATGAAAATGATAGGTGTTTCGATTAGAAACCAAATGCTCACAAACAACTTCATGGTTTTATATGAAATTCTGTACAAAACTTTTATTCATATGATATTACTGTTTTTTTTTTTTTTGTGAGTAACAACATTTCATGCATTTAAGCATGCGTGTAGGTATAATTTAAGATATTTAGATAGCCTTATATGTTTAGGAGTGGGACAGATATATATGCTGATATACTTATAAAGGATACAATATGAGTAATAGGTGAACACAATTTTTACTTACTTCCCTTTCTCGTAAAGCATCTTGCAAATTAACTAAGCATGGTTTGTGTAGCCCCACCATTGTATTTAGTAGAATAGGAAATCTACCTACCACCGATATTGGTTCAACTAAAATCCAGCATTTCATTTAATTATGAGCATCAAATGGGTCATTAATCCTTTGAAGTTGATCTTTCACTTGAATTGATATACTAAATCTTTCATCACTTTGAACAAATGGTGTGGGGCTGACCAGTTTCTAAAGTCGGGGTGTGGCGTCGGGACGGCCAAGTCATTGGTAGGATATTGATATAGATCGAAGGCTATCCGGTAGATTTGTGATGGGTTTCTTATTAGTGCATTAACTTTAATACAATTGCAGTTTTGAGTTCAAAACTTAAAAACTCTTTTATAAGTGGATCATAAAAAATTTATCCCTCGTGAATTCTTTAGTTTTGGCATGAATGTTCTACCCTTGACCAGACTAGAAGAAATTAGTCAAGTAAGCCATCCTGAAAACCTGACTGCATAACTAATATATATATATATATATATAATTTTCCAAATTGCCATGAGCCATAGCATTGTTATTTTCTTTTCGTCAATGCTAGTAGCATTAAATGCTTATCAATTATTAGATCTTTATTTTGACTATAATACGACTGTGTGACAGTTTATTTTAGCTTTTAGAGCCTCCAAAATTAGAACTCATTATAGAAGTTGTGCCTTAAAAAGCACAAATACAACTAAGGAGGTGTCATAAACGTCTCAAACATTTTTCAACACGTGTCGGTAGGGGTGGACATTGATCGGGTTGGGTCTACACTAAATATTTTTTTCATTGGGCCTAAAACCAATTCCTAAACCTGTGTAAAATAAAAAACTAAATTTCCAGGCCCACCCAAGCCAGTTCATTTAACTTAAAAATATTGTTAATAATTATTTTTTCTTCAAAAAAAAAAATTAAATAACATAAAATCTATATGCATAAATATATTATAATATAAACATATATTTTTTTTATATATATTTCGGGCCAAGCTTCAAACACAATTTTCAAGCTAGTCAATTGATCTAATCGGACTTAAAAAATAATTCCAAGCCCTATAAATGATTGGTGGACTTGGGCAAGCCAAGCAGACCATGAGACTCGTGACCACCCTACGTGTTGAATACTTTTACAAACACGTTTTATTATTTTTTAAATATTTTACTATTAGACACACTTTGAATATTTAGGAAAACCTCGTCCGAGAACTTGTATAGAGAAGGATTTCCTGCGGCGCAGTAGTTCTTCCATTTTAACTTAGCTGCCTAGCGTTGCTATTGGCATAACAACCGGTACACCACAGGTTAGCCTAACCCAATCCTCTCGTACTAGAGTTGGCTCCTCGCTTAGTTAGACTATGAAATATGTTATGAACATGTAGAAAATAATTTGAAATTTAATGATAAACAAAAACCATATGAATTTATACCTATTAAGTATTTTTATCTTGTTTATATAAAATGTAATCTAAATTATACATTGAATAATTTTTTTATGTTGAATTTGTGTCACTTTTTCAATAATTTTAGTAGTTGTAAATGTTGCATTTATATATATAGTGAATAAAAATATATAAAATTATATATTTTCGGTCGTATTCCCACTGTGTAGGTTTTTTTATTTTTTGAAAATTATTACGTCTCATGTCCGTTGCGGTATTTGTGTCTATGCTTCTTAGGTTGTGCCTATCACACTTTGTGATAATATTGTTATAAGTATCTCTTTCAATGTATATCAATGAGTCAATTATATTCCTCATCATTGTACCTGATCTATTCTATTAGACCCAGGGGTGGACCTAATAAAAATTTTCTTGAGGGAAGGCCAAGATAAAAATTTTTAAAATTTTGGAGAGTTAAGGTAAATTTTTTTAAAATTTTGGGAACTAGTACTCAATTCTTATCCTAAATACTTAAAAAATTTGTGGGATATAAACATAATTACAAAAACTCAAAGGGCTAAAGTACTATTTTTTGTCATAAATAAACAAAATCTATGAGGCCAAAGCATAATTTCAAAAATCTAAGAAATGTCAACTCCCTTGGACCATACATAGATCCGCTCGGATTATACCTTTTGTTGCTAAGAAACACACCTTTGTTGTATTTAAAGATCAGATAATTGAATCTTTATTGATTACATGCTTGATATCACAGGTTTCACTCTCTGCATCACACTCAATTTCGAACCAATTACTCGCTTTTCATGCCGATCTACGATTATATCTATGGTACCATGGACAAAACTACAGATGCCTTGTATGAAGCTTCACTCCATCGGCCGGAGGAGTCGGCCGACGTGGTGCATCTAATGCATCTAACAACGCCGGAGTCCATCTATCACCTCCGGCTCGGCTTTGCCTCCCTAGCCTCAAGACCTTACACTTCCAAATGGTACATTTGGGCAATGTGGCCCGTGACATTTTGGTCCATGATGGTAACTAGGATTTATGGTCGTACGTTCGTCGTCGAGAGAAATATCTTCAAAGATCTCAAATTACAAACCTGGGCCATACCAAAATACAGCATTCAAGTAAGAAACATTTTATCAATACATTTCTCTTTATGTACTCAATATACATAATATTTTCGATATATGTATGTACACGTGTGCAGTACCATATGCAATGGCATAGAAAGTCTATCAATAGCTTAATTGAGGAAGCTATACTGGAAGCTGAGGAAAGAGGGATTAGAGTGTTGAGTCTAGGTCTTATGAATCAGGCAAGTTTTCAGCTCTCTCTCTCTCTCTCTCTCTCTCTCTCTCTCTCTCTCTCACACACACACACACAATGTTGACTATATTTTATAGCGTATAAAACTTCGTACAATATAGAGGTAATTACACTTTATCTTTTGTAATTTGAGTAAAAATTATTTGATCCACTTGTGCTCTAAAAATAAACACATAATCCCCTCTTGTTTGAACTTAACAATAAATGGATGAAAACTATTATAATTAACAAACATTTCGTCACAGGGGTATTATTGTTATTTCATTTCTCAAAAATGTTTTCTCTTTTATTTCAAAATAATAGGTTATTCTTTGTAGGGGCATTTTATTATTTCACCGTATCTGTCATGGTTCCATATTTTTAGACAAGTCCAAACCAAAAGGGGAGTATGTACTCATTTTTTAATCATGAGGGTCATTTGATTTTTGCTCAAACTACAAGGATTAAAATATAATTACCCTTATAATATAATCTTGCACAATATGACCTTGCTTGGACTGGCACTGGTCTGCTAGGGTAGGCCCTCATGCCATTGGATTGTTCAACATGAATGAGCATAAATCTCACAATGCCAACATAGGAACCTTTTGCATCTTATTTTATCCAAAATAAATTAGAGTTGATTACTCTCTCTCTCTCTCTCAATGTTGCAGGGGGAGGAGCTCAATAGAAATGGTGAGCTTTATATCAAAAGTCACCCTCAGCTCAAAGTGAAGGTAGTGGATGGGAGTAGCTTAGCAGTTGCTGTTGTGTTAAATAGCATTCCAAAAGGGACAACCCAAGTACTCCTTAGAGGCAGTTTATCCAAAGTTGCTTGTTCATTGGCCTTTGCATTATGCCAAAGAGGCATCCAGGTATTTATTTATGCTTAAGTTTTTTCGCTGCGTGCTGTCGAAATTCTTGAGTTTGCTTCATCTACTAACACAAGTACTTGAATCTGTAATAGGTGTACACATTATATGAGGATGAGTATGACAAGCTTAACGCAAAGTTTGGTACCGAGGCTACAAGTAATTTGGTCCTTTCTAGAAGTTATGCTCTAAAGGTAAATTAAGGAGGTGGCTGCACCTCCAGGGCTCCTACTCCTTACCTTGAACTTTCTGTAATATAAGGCTCTTTAAAAAGGCATGCTACAAATCCAGGATAGAGGAGAAATTTATTCTATTACGTTTTTTTTTTTTAATGCCATTATCAATTGTTGCAGACATGGTTAGTGGGAGATGGATTGACCGAAAGAGAACAATTGATGGCATCGAAGGGAACATTGTTCATTCCATTCTCACAATTTCCTCCGCAGAAAATGCGCAATGACTGCTTCTACTGCAACACACCGGCAATGGTGACCCCCAAGTATCTCGAGAATTTGGACTCTTGTGAGGTGAGAGATCGATATGCATCTTTTTATTTTTTACAGTGATTGTTATTATTATTATTTTCTTTATGTTTTTAAAAAGCACCTATAATCTAAAAAATTAAACGCGGTTTGATTACTGATACCAGGATCCAATTTATGGGATGGTCATGTTAGATTACTATTCAACTGTTTAGTAACATCATTTAAGCTTAGAATATTGAATTCATATTTCTATACTTTCACTGTATTTCCTTTTTTATATCATTTTATCTTATGAAAATTTTGTATGTGTATGTGAAACAGAATTGGTTGCCGAGAAGGGTGATGAGTGCATGGCGTATTGCTGGGATTCTGCATGCTTTAGAAGGGTGGAATGTGAATGAATGCGGCAACATGATTTTCAATATTGAGAAAATTTGGGAAGCCAGTCTTCGACATGGGTTTCGTCCTCTGATGATGTCTCAAGATCCAAAACCGTGAATGGATTAGATGACACCATCTCAACTAGGAGTTGAAAATAAATGAGTTTGTTGTTATATACGAGAAAATAAATTTTAATATGAAACAAGAAGGTTTGAGTAATACATTTTGTTAGAAAAATATATTGTATAATGTCTCTAATATAATAAAATAAAATTACCAATATTAAATAAAGTGTGAAATAATGTGACATGACATGCTTGATAATTCATATGTGATAATGCAATACATATGCAGAGGAAGGCTAATCAAGTCGAGTGTTTCACACTCTTTCTTTAAGATAGATTCACCCCCCACACGGGTGCTTCTGGGATTAATGAGTATCTATCTTCAGGATAAAATGATCATGACACTGACTAAGTAGCACTATAATATTTAGGTCCAGGCAAATCAAACATCAGATTCTACTCTCTCAATGTACAGTATGAATGCAATATGTATGAAGACAAATAGTAGGAAATTTCTGTCTAATTTAACACAGAATTATGATAGTAAATTTCATATAGAAACCTACACCGTTTCTGACAAAATCAATATTGCATGATAACAAAAGACAATATTTTCTACACTAGAAATGTACTGCAATTATGTAGAATTTCAACGCTGAAATTAAATACAGAAATATAGAACAAAGTGGTTGAATTTTCACTGAAATTCACCATACAACATATACAGAAATTAATATGAAACTACGAACCGGTAAAACATAGAATTAATCGGATAGAAAAATCTGGATAGAAACTCGTACAAAATTTCAAAGTTTGAAAATGAAGATGAAATCTATCAGAAAAGACTGACTGAACAGTCAAGAAGTCGCCTGGAACAGTCACCGAAAAACGGATAGAATTTTGCCAAAATTTGGGCAGCACTTCGCTGGTGTCACAACACTTTCTCACAGAGAGAGAGAGAGAGAGAGAGAGAGAGAGAGAGAGAGATGAAACATAATATACAAAAACGGTTCTTAAATTGGGAGGGGGATCTTTCTATTTATAGAAAGATTCGCACCCCTTAGAAAATGGTGCCAGCCAAACGCACCCTTAGAAAGGGTCGCGACCGTTGGAATTTAAATTTAAACTTGAACTGGTTTGGTTCGGTTCCCACCCGGTTCACACAGTTCTGATTTAAATCACTGGGTCAAACTGCGTCCAAAAATTAAATACTAAACTGGCTCAAGCCAATTTAATATTATTAAATTGCACCCGCACCCAAGCTTAGCTGGTCAGACGGGCAAACGGCGGCGGCGGCGAGAGTGTGTGTGTGGAGTATTGGGTCAACCCATGGGTTATATGTGGGTCTCACCTTAAAAATGATTAAAGTTGGTGTGTCACATGAAATATTCAAACAATCCCTCACATCAACGAGATTAGC
Source organism: Euryodendron excelsum (assembly GCA_033060915.1). Taxonomy (NCBI): domain Eukaryota; kingdom Viridiplantae; phylum Streptophyta; class Magnoliopsida; order Ericales; family Pentaphylacaceae; genus Euryodendron; species Euryodendron excelsum. The sequence goes on along the minus strand of CM065379.1, from coordinate 8,133,261 downwards.
TATCAAAAAACAATACATAAAGAAATGCAGATGTGCAAATGTAAAAGAGAGTATAGAGCAAAAAGTCACTACATTAGGAAATGTGGTTTTTAGCTTTGAACCTTCCTTATTGAAATATTATCGGGTTTATTGGCTAACTGGTGAACATGATATCTTAAACTATTCTACTGTTTGTATAAACTGAGACAACAATACTCACACGGTTTTCTTCCCTATTCAAATTTGATTCTTCGACCGTGTTCATTTTGGCCATGAACCACCCTGGTTTTCATGAGTGCTTTAGAGAATTGAAACCTTTACAATTCTCATAAAAGTAGTCCCTTCACACTCATATAGGTGATTTCTTATAGAGTGAGTAGATATACATACTCTATTTGGTAACCAAGTATTAAGAATCATTAAGAGCATAGGCTTATTAATATGAGTAGCCTGCCCTACTCGTTTTATATTAAAAGTCGTAGCTTATTCTAACAATGTTTCAGGTAATCAATATTTCACCATAGAATTGGACAGTGGAACAAAGTTTCCTATTCATTTATACTAAGTCAACCTTAATTCGATTGTCTTGTTGAACCTAGATCTTGGGATTTCTAGTCAACTAGGTTGAGTTGTCATTAAGGTAACTTATAAGATAATAGGCTTTAATGTCCAATTCCTTCGATAAATGAATTTCGATCTCTTACCTCCTTGAGGTTTCACCTGACTTTGAAAGTTAGAGTCATTCGAATCAGTCACTCTTTCCTTTATTTATCTAAAACTATTCTTCCTTCTAATCATAGACTTAAAGTTTTGGATCTTTTGCTTACTCATAAAGTCTTCAAGACTCTTAGAGTGAAAGCAAGTGCACAAAGAAGTCCATTCCAAAACGTTAGCCCGAAAGGCAACCCAAGAAGGGGGGGGTGAATTGGGTTTTTCGAAGAATAATGACAATTAAGATTAATTAAAATTAATCTAATCAAAGTAACGTTGATCAATCTATATATATAAAGCAATGTAATCAAAGGAAGACAAGAAAACAGAGTAATAGAAAGAACACAAAGAATTATCGAGGTTCAACCACAATCTGTGGTCTACGTCCTCACCTCAAGATTCTCTTGAAGTCTTCCTCTATTATGTAATCTTCAATTACAAATGGATGCTGATTGACCAAGTGCTCAACTCACTATATATACAAGAACTTCTTCCCAAGTTCTTTAGCCACCAAGTGATTTTATCCGAGATCCACTCAAACTTACAAGAGTTTTTCTTTCACAAGAGAATTCTCAAACTCTCACTTACAAGTGTATAAAGATATACAAATGATGTACAAACTCTCTAACAAGAGTGGATTAAACAATCAAAGCTCACAAAGTGAAGACAAAGAGAATATTCAGAATTTTTTTGTTTGATTAGTCAGTGGATGTTTGTTTCTTATGACTTTTGTTGTATAAATGCAGTTAGAAGCTTGTATATAAACATTTGTATTGATTTCATCCGTTGGAAGTTGTTGGGGCTCATTTAATGCACGTTCAGTCCGTTATAACGTTAGAAAAACTAGCCGTTATTTCCCAGGGGTCGACTCAAAGCTTAATGGGTCGACTCATCTGGTTTGCATTTTCTAGATGTTGTCCATTGTCTCCAAGGGTCGACTCTTCAATTCCATAAGTCGGCTTATTGATCATTCTGTCTTCAAGTCATTTTGCTTCTGTCTTCATGAGTCGGCTCTTCATTTCCATGAGTCAACTCTTTGCACAAAAATCTTGCTTCAGTCTTCATGAGTCAATTCTTTATATTCAAGGGTCGGCTTATTGATCATTTGGTCTTCAATTATTTGCTTCTGTCTTCATGAGTCGACTTTTCATTTCCATGAGTCGGCTCATTGCCTAGAAATCTTTATTCTGTCTTCCAACAATCAAGTTCATCTTCAGTAATATTATAAGATCTTCAAGGAGTCTTCTCTCTAGAGTATGATGATCAATCAAAGTCTTTAACTTAACAAAGTTATCTTCTATTCAATTTGGATTGAATCAATCATTTGATATACATCTTTTCTTGACTTCCAAACTGTCAGGGTTTCATTTTATCAATGTTGATCTCTTCTTCTTTGTTGCAAAGCTTCCTCTTTTATTGTACAACTTTTTCTTCCAATGTCAAGCTTTCTCTTTTATATAGAGCTTCAAAAAGCTTTATTTCTGATTTCTTCTTTTTGCTAGAAATTTTTTTTTTCTTCTTTGGAATCATCTCAATGAGACTTTTGTAAGCTTGATGGAGTTTATTCAAACATATTATCTTTATTGATTCTTTACAATTTAGAAGAATTCTTTGCTTGGATTCTTTGTAGAGATCATGCAGTCAAGATGAATTTTCTTCTCAAGCATCCTTCATCAGATTATCTTGAATTTGATTTTTGCACACTCTAATGAAATCTTCAATCTTTTTGAGTGTAAGTCAGCTTTATTGAGTCTATGCATACTTGATGAAAGTCATATTTAAACATCTTCAATCTCTTCAAATGTAAATCATTTGTTTGAAGTAGAAATAAGTGTCAATGCTTTGTTTGGTTCATTTCATAACTCTTAGAGTCTATTGCTTGATTCTGAGCTTGTTGTGCATTCACTTTAACATGTATTAGACTTAAGGTAGAATTTTAAGTCTAAATAATAAACTTTATTAATCTGCACACTAAGTAAATGCATTAGTAAAATAACACAAGGTTTAGTTATCATCAAAATCATCATGGGGACCAACCTTGAGTCAACACAAAATAATGTCCCACTTCTAGATTTAGGAAATACTCTTACGGATGATTCTAGAGTATCAGATAGATTATTGTCTTTCGGGCATGCACATGCATAGCTGTGTTCAAGCAGACTGTGGAATAAACATTCACACCATTCATAACTTAGATTACAGATAACCCGATCTATAATTTTGTTGGTGTTAACACAGTGTTCTGTGGGGTGTCCTAATGAGAACATGTGTTAGAGAAAACAAAATTTTCCCTAAACATTTCCTGAATTATCTAAAATTTAACATAGTAGAACACATCATATCAATTAAGAGTGGGATCTCATCTTACTAGCAATTAAATTACTTAAGCAATTAGGTGTTTATAGACAGACGAATCTAGACATTAATCTACTAAAGTTACATCATTACCATGTCCAATACCTTTTACTAGTTGACTACCTTTGTTCTCAAACTCGTTTGAACATTATAACATGTACGTTGATTACTTTAAGTATATTTTTTCGATAGTACCAATAGGTGTGTGGATAACTGTAAGTATACTCTTTGGTGATACTTTCTTAATTTTATTTTATTTCAAAATCACTATGAAATACAATTAACATAACAGTTAGATATGTCATTACCATCACAAACATATATATAAATAGATACATATATGTTCACTAAAAGTGTTCCAATGTTAGTAACTAACCAAGTTATCATACTAACCAAATTAACTATACTAAAACATAACAAGAAACTAGTAAGGACCAGACGATCCTCCACAAGAGGAACTCTCAATCACTATCAAAATGGGATCATGCGTCCTCTTCTGAGCATGCTTGAGGGTGTTTGGCCGATAAGGAGAGTCCACATCGTAAGAACCCTCGGGTTATGCTAGAAGGCTCAACCCTTGAAAGTAAGCGAGACATGGAACGCTCTTGCGAGTGGTGTATCAAATCTTCCCTAGTAGTTCCGATAATGACTAGGTCCTGCCTCATTTGGTCTAATCACCGGCTTTAACGGAATAGGTAGTGCTACTGGCCTAGGAAGAACAGCGTCCTCTAGGCCATTAAGATGATACATCACGTGTAACACGGGAGGATCCACTAGTTGTGTAGGATTCTCTGACTCATCCTCACCAAAACCAGTTCTGACCCACCTCTTCCCAAGTGTCCATTATCCTCATAGAACTACAAACACATGGTAAAATTCTTATGATTAGAAATCATAGAATAACACAAATTTAATTCCTTACAAGAAATTAAAAACTCTAGCAATTTAATTTGCTAACACACAAAGTATCATATGCTCATTTTCTTATGGTTAGAAACCATAGAATAACACCATTTAATTTCTCAAATGAAATTAAACACTCTAGCAATAAAAATTGCTAAAATCACAAAGTCATGCTTTCACCAAAAACACATAAGCATGGCAAGACAAACAGCATATAACATTTAAGATACATTAAAGATGTACCAATACAACTTATCATGCTAAACATGCAACGAAAATATAATTTTAACAAATTGGCAACCACTATGCAATTTATGTTCATCACAACATTAGGAGTCATGTCAATTGTTATGCGATACGAAACTCAAGTTTTACCGTCAAATCTAAATTCACATATGACTATGAAAATCCTATACTCAACATCACACAATCACATGCAATTTCACAGTATTACTACATATAGAAAACATATACAAGAAGAAACATAATCTGTCTTAAAATTGTTAGAAAAATATACTGTACAATGTCTCCAATAAAATAAAATAAAATTAGCAATATTAAATAAAGTGTGAAATAACGTGACATGGCATACTCGATAATTTATATGTGATAATGCAATAAATATGCAAAGAAAGACTGATTAAGTCGAGTGTTTCACTCTTTCTTTAAGACAGATTCACCCCCCATAAAGGTGCTCATGGGATTAACGGATGTTCATCTTCAGGATAAAATGGTTATGACACTGACTAAGTAGCACTACAATATTCAGGTCCAAACAAATCAAACGTTAGATTCTACTCTTTCAATGTACAGTATGAATGCAATATGTATGAAAAAAATAAAAGAAAATTTATGTGTAATTCAACACAGAATTATGACAATAAATTTCATAAAAAAACCTACACCGTTTATGACAAAATCAATATCGCATGATAAAAAAATACAGTATTTTTTACACTGGAAATATACTACAATTATGTAAAATTTCAGCGTTGAAATTCAATATAGAAATACAAAACAAAGTGGTTAAATTTTTACTGAAATTCACCACACAACATATACAGAAATTAATATGAAACCACAAATTGGTAAAACATAGAATTAACTGGATAGAAAAACTTGGATAGAAACTTGTATAGAATTTCTAAGTCTAAAAATGAAGATGAAATCGATCAGAAAAGACTGACTGAACAGTCAGGAAGTCGTCGAGAATAGTCGTTGGAAAACGGAGAATCTTGCCAGAATCTGGGTAGTACTTCACCGGTGTCGCAACACTTTCTTGGAGAGAGAGAGAGAGAGAGAGAGAGAGAGAGAGAGAGAGAGAGAGACGAAATAGAATATATAAAAACGGTTCTTAAATTTGGAGGGAGATCTTTCTATATATAGAAAGATTCGCACCCCTTAAAAAACGGTGCCAGTCAAACGCGCCCTTAGAAAGGGTTGCGACCGTTGGATTTTAATTTAAATTTGAATCGGTTTGGTCTGGTTCTCACCCGATTCACACACTTCTGGTTCAAATCACTAGGTTGAACAGTGTCCAAAAATTAAATACTAAACCGGCCTAAGCCTATTTAATATTATTAAATAGCACCCACACCTGAACCTGAATCGAACCGACCGGATAGGCAGGCGGCGGTGGCAACGCGCGTGTGTGTGTGGAGTATTGGGTCAACCCATGGGTTCCATAGGTCTTTTTCCTTCCATAAAAATGGGGTGCCCCTTAGGGCCCAAACCTTTCTCCAAACCTTGGCTTTATATACCTATCAATTTTTCCATAGACAATCAATGTGGGATAAACTTTTAGTTCCACCTAATAACCATACTTATGATGCCTATTTTGTAGGCCATTATCTCATTCAAACCTCCATGAATTTAAATAAGTATATGTTTGTTCTTCATCTTCTCATGGAGGAGAACACAAAACACCTTGGACCCACTAACAAGGACATGTGAATCCCACATTAAAAATGGCTCAAAGTTGGTGTGTCACACCAAATATTCAAACAATCCCCCACATCAATGAGATTGGCTGTCAAAAAATAATGCACAAAGAAATGCAGATGAACAAATGTAAAAGAGAGAGTAAAGCGAAAAGTCACCGCATCAGGAAAGGTTTGCTGTTGGCTTTGAACCTTCTTTAGTGAAATACTATCCGGTTTATTAGCTGACTAGTGAACATGATGTCTTGAACTGTTCTTCGGTTGTGTTCGTTTTGGCCATGAACCACCCTGGTTTTCATGAGTGCTTTAGAGAATTGATGCCTTTACAATTCTGACAGAAGCGCCCCCTTCACACTCATATAGGTGATTTCTTATAGAGTGAGTAGATATACATACTCCACTTGGTAGCCAAGTAATAAGAATCATTAAAAGCATAGGCTTATTAATATGAGTAGCTTGCCATACTCGTTTTATATTAAAAGCTGTAACATATTCTAACAATGTTTCAAGTAATTAATATTTCACCATAGAATTGGATGGTGGAACAAAGTTTCCCATTGATTTATACTAAGTTAACCTTAATTTAGTTGTCCCATTGAACCTAGATCTTAAGATTTCTAGTCAACTAGGTTGGGTCACCATTAAAGTAACTTATAAGATAATAGGCTTTAATGTCCAATTCCCTTGATGAATGAATTTTGACCTCTTACCTCCTTGAGTTTTCACCTCTGACTTTGAAAGTTAGAGTCATTTGGATCAGTCACTCTTTCCTTTGTTTATCTAGATCTATTCTTCCTTCTAACCATAGACTTAAAGTCTTGGATCTTTTGCTTACTCATAAAGTCTTCAAGACTCTTAGAATAACAAGCAAATGCACAAAGAAGTCCATTCCAAAAGAATGTCCCACTTCTAGATTTAGGAAATACTCTTACAGATGATTCTAGAGTATCAGACAGATTATCGTCTACCGGGCATTCACATGCACAATTGCGTTCAAGCGGATTGTGGAATAAACACTCATACCATTCATAACTTAGATTACAGATAGCCCTATCTCTAATTCTGTCAGTGTTAACACAGTGTTTTGTGGGGTGTCCTAATGAGATCGTGTGTTAGAGAAAACAAAGTTTCCCCCCACATTTCCTGGATTATCCAGAATTTAATAAAGTAGTACATATCATCTCAATTAAGAGTTGGATCTCATCTTACTAGCAATCAAGTTACTGAAGTAACTAGGTGTTTATTAACAGGCAAATCTGGACATTAAGTTACTAAAACTATATCATCACCACGTCAAATATCTTTTACTAGTTTACTACCTTCGTTCTCAAACTCGTTTGAACATGCTAATATGTGCGTTGATTACTTTAGGTATACTTTTCCGGTAATACCAATAGGTGCGTGGATAACTGTAAGTATACTCTTTGGTGATACCTTCTTAATTTTATTTTATTTCAAAACCACTATGAAATACAATCAACATATGACATTTAACATAACAATTATATATGTCATTACCATCACAAACATATATATAAACAGATACATATATGGTCACTAAAAGTGTTCCAATATTAACAACTAAACAAGTTATCATACTAACCAAATTAACTATATTAAAACATAACAAGAAACTAGTAAGGACCAGACGATCCTCCAGAAGAGGAACTCCTAATCACTATCAACACGGGATCATGTGTCCTCTTTCTCGCACGCTCGAGGGTGTTTGGCCGATAAGGAGGGTCCACATCGTGAGAACCCTCAGGTTATGTCTCAACCTTTGAAAGTAAGCGGGACACGAAACGCTCTTGTGAGTGGTGTATCGAATCTTCCCGTAGTAGTTTCGATAGCGGCTAGGTCCTGCCTCATTCAGTTCAATCACCAGCTCTAGCGGAATAGGCAGTGTTACTAGCTTAAGAAGAACAACGTCCTTTGGGCCATTAAGATGATACATCGTGTGTAACACGGGAGGATCCGCTAATTGTGCAGGATTCTCTAACTCATTCTCACCAAACCAGTTTTGACCCACCTCTTCCTAAATGTCCATTATCCTCATAGAACTATAAACACATGGTAAAATTCTTATGATTAGAAATCATAGAATAGCACAAATTTAATTCCTTACAAGAAATTAAAAACTCTAGCAAATTAAGTTGTTAACACACAAAGTATTATATGCCCATATTCTTACAATTGGAAACTATAGAATAACTCCATTTAATTTCTCAAACCAAATTAAACACTCTAGCAATAAATATTGCTAAAATCACAAAGTCATGCTTTCACCAAAAATACATAAGCATGGCAAGACAAACAATATGTAGCATTTAAGATATATGAAAGATGTACTAATACAGCTTATCATGCTAAACATGCAACGAAAATAGAATTTTAACAAATTAACAACTACTATGCAATTGAAGTTCATCACAACATTAGGAGGCATGTCAATTGCTATGCGACACGAAACTCAAGTTTCATCGTCAAATCTAAATTCACATATGACTATGAAATCTTGTACTCAACATCACACAATCACATGTAATTTCATAATATTACTATATATGGAAAACATATACAAGAAGAAACATAATTTGTCTTAAAATTATTGAAAATATATGCTATATAATGTCTCCAATATAATACAATGAAATTAGTAATATTAAATAAAGTGTGTGAAATAATGTGACAAGGCATACTCGATAATTTATTTGTGATAATGCAATAAATATGCAAAGAAAGGTTGATTAAGTCGAGTGTTTCACACTCTTTCTTTAAGACAGATTTACGCCCCACACAGGTGTTCATGGGATTAACGGATGTCCATCTTCAGAATAAAATGATCACTACACTGACTAAATAGCACTATAATATTTAGGTCCAGACAAATCAAATGTTAGATTCTATTCTCTTAATGTACAGTATGAATGCAATATGTATGAAGGAAACAGTAGAAAATTTCTGTCTAATTCAACACAGAATTATGACAGTAAATTTCATACAGAAACTTACACCATTTATGATAAAATCAATATGGCATGATAACAAAAGACAATACTTTTTACACTAAAAATATACTGCAATTATGTATAATTTCAATGCTGAAATTCAATATAGAAAAACAGAACAAAGTGGTTGAATTTTCACTACCACACAGCATTTACAAAAATTAATTTGAAACCACAAACTGGTAAAACATAGAATTAATTGGATAGAAAAACCTGGATAGAAACTTGCATAAAATTTATAAGTTTGACAATGAATATGAAATCGATTAGAAAAGACTAACTGAATAGTTAGGAAGTCGCCTAGAACAATCGCCAAAAAACGGACAGAATCTTGCCGGAATCTGGGCAGCACTTCGCAGGTGTCGCAGCACTTTCTCAAAGAGAGAGAGAGAGACAGAGAGAGACGAAACAAAATATATAAAAACAGTTCTTAATTCAGAGGGGGATCTTTTGACTCGCCCTCAAATGCGGTTTTCTACAATTAGAGTTAGTTACCCCGTAAGGGTACGAGGGTCGCGATAAATTATAAACCGGTAATCTGGTATCGTTCTCTCTCAAGGACCTAACCCAATAGGGCCTCTAGCACTCAACTCACACCAACCTAATTAGGGTCGACTAGCAATTTAGCCAATCGAATTTAAAATAAAATGAAAAATAAAAGGACCAAAAATCTTTTGATTTTTTATGGTTGTTTTAAATTACTAACCTATTGTAATGAAAATGAAAGCAATTAACACTATACAATTAAAGTAAAGCAAAATAAAATTAAACTTAAAGCAATTAAAAGCGAATTGGGCTCAAATGATCCAATCACTCAATTTCATCCGAGGCTTCCAAATGGAGTTTATAACTCAAATCAAACACAACATTTAAATGTATTTGATTTGGAGGATCTAGTTTTGAAAACCAATAATTCTCAAGCAATTGAAATTGGATACATGTTCAATGGAGAATCAAAAGTTAATACCATTGATTTAACTTAGGTCAATACCAAATTTGTGATTTGTGCATTGAATTAGTCAAACATAGTCAATAACCTAGGTTTTCTAAGGCACATTCAATCTATTGTTCAGAATGAATTTCTAGCAATTGTGGAGTATTTGTCAAATCAAGGGCTATAAATTAATACCATCAATTTAGGTGATTTAAAATCTCCAAACTTAGTCAATAATTTAAGTTTTCTAAAATTTCACATTTAATTATTAGAAATTTGAATTCTAGAAAAATGTGGCAATTAATCTATGAGATACCTCTATTGAAATTCTTGGATTATTTGAGTGATTTTCACATTTAAACCCAATTTAATAACTAGCTAACAAAATTCATAATAAAAGCATTAAAAATGTAAATGGAGCATAAAGAGATTTAAACCTAAAATTTACTAGAATATTAAGAGAGTTTGGATACAAGAAAAATACAAGAAAATACAAGAAAAATACAATACATCAAAGGAAATTACAAATTAAATTTCACAAAATAAATCTAAGCTAATAAATAAAGAACAAATGAAAACCAACCTTGAAGAATGATCTCCCGCAGCCAATATATCAAAAATCTACTCCTAATTATCAAAAACTTACAAAATCTACTTCTAAAACTCTCAAAATAGAACTCCTAAAAAATCAACTCTTGGCTGCGGCTAGCGTTTTAAGGCAAATTTGCGCAATCCGTCCGATAGGCGCTCGACGCCCGTCTGATACTCGTCCGAACAGTAAAATAACCGTTTAAACGGTAAAATGACCATTCAAACGGTCATGTTACCATCCGAATGGTAGGTGGACTGTCCGAACGGTCTTCAGACGCAAAATCTCGATTCTGGAATGGCTTCGGACGCAAAACATCGACTCTGGAGGTTTACTGTCCAATGAGCGTTTGAATGGTGAAATGACCGTTCGAATTGGGCGTCTAAATGGTCAATCACCGTCTAAACGTTATGTCCGAACGATGGTGCCGTCTGAACAGTTCTGCTATCCGGACTGTCCGTCCTAAGGATTTTCCTGCACTTTGAGCTCTTTTTCGCCATTTTAGCCCGAAAACCTACAAAACACACAAAATTACACAATAAATCAAATATTGAACTAAAATAAGATAATTAACTACAATCTAAAACTAACAACATGCAAATTAATGGTTTATGATTACACTTTAAGGGTGTAATCATCTTTCTATATATAAAAAAATTCGCACTCCTTCGAAAACGGTGTCAGCAAAACACGCTCTTAGCCTTCACGACCATTGGGATTTTATGTAAAACCTAAATTGGTTTTGTTCGGTTCTCACCCGGTTCACACACTTCTGGTTCAAATCATTGGGTTGAACCGTGTCCAAAAATTAAATACTAAATCAGCCCAAGCCTTATTAAATCGCGCGCACCCGCACCCGCACCCGAACCCGAGCTGAGCCGGTCGGACTGGTAGGCGGCGCTGCGCGCGTGTGTGTGGAGTATTGGGTCAACCCATGGGTTTCATAGGTTCTCTCCCTTCCACAAAAGTGGGGTACCTCTTGGAACCCAAACCCTTCTCCAAAACTAGGCTTTATATACCCATCAATTTTTTCATAGACAATCAATGTAGGATAAACTTTTAGTTCCACCTAATAACTATACTCATGGTATCTACTTTGGAAGCCATTATTTTATTCAAACCTTCATGGATTTGAGCAAGTAGATTCTTGTTCTTTATCTCCTCATGGAGGAGAACACAAAACACCTTGGACCAACTAACAAGGACATATGGGTCCCACCTTAAAAATGACTCAAAGTTGGTGTGTCACACCAAATATTCGAACACATTTAATATGACATCATCTGGTCCATCAATTGACCGAATTAGATCTCCAATCTAACCATGACATTAGGAATGACAATGGACCGGAAAAGGTGGAGATCTCCAATCCAACCATGACATTAGGAATGGCAATAGACCGAAAAAAGATGGAGATCCGACTGAACTTGCCCCGTTTGGGAAGGGTATGGAGGATTCAAAATGGGGATAAGGGTGTTAAACTAAACCCGTGTGGTTATGGATGCGGAGATGGACCTAGAGTTTCTCTCGCCCCTGCCCCGCCCTACTCATTAGGAGATGGGAATGTGCTTGTACCTTTATATGAAAAATTACCCCTTAAATACTTTAACTTGTACTTTGAGCTTTGAGTTTCTAATTTTATTGTTAATCTCTTTAGTTAAATAGGAAATCAATTCATGTTGAAGGTGTTATGAGAGGGATAAGGGCTTTTGACAGAAGAACCTTCTGGTTAGATGATTAAGTTGGGAACAAGAGCTTTGAATTAAACTTGGTGGGTGCAGGTGAGGAGATGGAGGTAGATAGAGGTTTATACCCGTGAGGTGGGGATGGACCTCCCAAAAAATCTCTATACGAGTATGGAAGTGGGGATAAAGGTGGATTTTAGAAGTGGAGGCGGGGATAGAAGTGTCATTCCCCACCCCACCCCTGTCCACTGCTATCCCTACATGAAATAGAAAGTATCCAGATTCTTATAGAAAAATACATTTCTCAATCTTACTTGTGGAGTGACTCACATTAATAAATGAATATGAGACCTATTCATTTCGTAGAAATAAGATTGAAAAACAAGATTATGTACAACCTTTTCCCAGAAAAAAATTTGAACAAATTCATGGGTTAACCATGTCATGGATTTAGTCCCAATAAATTATGAGGTACCCTCGTAAAATGCTATTCCTGTATAGGGGCAATTGTGTTTCCTGAGTTTTTTTTTCTTTTTTTTTTTCTCTTTTCTTTTTCTTTCTGGTAATGTTAACAAAGTCAGTATGTAAAAGTGTGAAACAAATTATGGACTAACACTCTATATAATCCAACAATGCATGTTTAATATGTGACATAAGAGCAGATGTTATCCGGACCTTTTTTAATCAATGTCTCAAAATGTTTAATTTATGGGTTTGTTATTTGTTAAAAAAATTATTTATTGGGGGTCTCTAGCTAGCATCAGTCGCGTTTGTTGGACCGTTGCTAGCTGATGCTTGCAAAATCTTTCTTTTATCTATACATGCATGTGGCTGTAGGAAGGATAGTGCATTGCTAAATTTAGTCTAAAAACTACCAATAGTAAGCATTTTGTAAATATCCTACAGAAGGTATATATTCGTGAGAGAAGAGATTGACATTTTTAGAGATGTAGACTTTGACCTCATGTTACACCATAAGTTGGTGGACAGAAACGGAATCAGAAATTTTGTTGAAATGAGGTTAAGGTAAAAAATTTTTTTTAATTTTTTTGAATTTTAGCGAGGACCAAAGTAAAATAATATTTGAATTGTGGTAGGTCTAGTAAAATTTTACATTTTATGGGGATCAAGATAAAAAATTTTGAATTTTGAATGGCCAAGATAAAAACATTTAAAATTCTCAAAATTTATAGAACCTAAACAAGATTTTGTCAAAGTAGGAGGGCCATGGCCCCCATATCTTAACCTTGTTCCATCCATATCGGTGAATATGGTTAAAGAACTTTGACACCCTTCTTTCCAGCCTGTATAATTTAAGTACTTAACATATTAATGGATGACCAACACAATTTCAAATAAGTTACTTAGTATGATGATTTTTCAAGACGTAATAAGACTTTAATCCATGTGGTTTGGCCCAAAAAAATGCATGACCCCAATCGTTCAAAGTGAACTAACTTATTCGTGGTTTGGACTAAATTGGCGTAAAGTGCAATTATTTCAATTTTTTAATTGTTTTAGAATAATTTTGAATAAGGATTTTACTTGTTTTATACTTTTATACCTTTCATCTTTTAATGGGTCAATAAACATTAATGGGTCTAAACTCTGATCTTGTAATTGATCATTGGCCAATTATATGGAGGTGGAGCCTCTATTCTAACTCAAAAACTGACCCATTATCATCTTTAAATCTACATGCTGAAGTATTCATTTACCCCTGATTTGGTGCAATAAACCCAACAGACTGACAATATGAGAAACTAAAACTTGGTTAAGCATCTCATATTTTAGAAGAGACGAAAAAAATTAAATTGAATTTGTCGTCAAAACAAAGAAGGAAAATGAAGATTAAACCTTAAGGGTCATTCTTCAGCTCACCCTTTTAATCAAATCCCTTGCCTGAATTAACCGGGCCCAAATTATCTTGATTAAACCAGTTATAAAATCACTAGAGGAAATACCAATGGTGAGACATCTGTACCTTGCTACTTTTGTATTTTGGTCGGGTGTCTTCTAAATAAATGTTACACAACCTTAACTACAAGGAATGGACTAGTAATCAACTAATCCCTATGCTAAGTATGAATTTTCAAGTTTGATCTTTGTCCATGTCATCTTGTAGCGAGCTATCATTCATGCAATACATGACATTAACATAGATCATGAAAACAGTTGTAGGTCTATCCCGGTAGTTGAGACGCTTTGAACCCGCTCATTCGGTAAAGGTTAGAAGTTAGAACTTCGCCAGCCTCTTCCTCTTCCCCTCCCCCTTCCCCTTCCCCATTGTCTTTGTCAATATATATATATATAGAGAGAGAGAGAGAGAGAGTGAGAGAGAGAGAGAGAGAGAGAGAGAAAAATGCTATATAAACAAAAAAATTCATATAGAATTTATCATCAGAATGATGTGGTTAATTGAGAGTCATTCACTTAAAAACATAACACCCATTATAGTGGCTCTTATTTATAAAAATATCACTGCCACATTATTCTGGTAAATTTTCTGTACAAATTTTCTGAAAAAATAGCATTTTCTATATATATATATATAATGCGTCAGCTTATGCGTTTATTTGTTAGGTGGTTATGCACAGTTGGTGCTTTGCGAAGTTAAAAAAGAATTACAGTTGAGTGGGCATTTTTAAAGTCACTTGAAGTGGCATTTTCAAATGACAATTTAGAACACCACAGATAATGAACCTTTAATTTGCAACTCTGCCAATGCTACTAGATCACCTTAGAGTGCCAACTTGGCCTTTAGCTGCATTCTTAAACAAAACTGCAAGCAGACGTAGCAGCATTAAATTTTAAAAGAAAATATTATGTGTAATCTCATTTTTTAATTATTTTTCTCAATACTTGACACAAGAAAATGAGTTTTAGATGAATTTATTGATACGGGTCATATGTTTAGGAATAATAAAAAAAATTGAGAAATAAAATTATATATATATATGTATAACACAATTTATTCTAGAAATGCAACCGCTCGATTTGTGGGTTGCTTGTTGTATGTGTTCGTTTGTTTCATCAAAAAAACAAAAAATTAGAAAAAGGAGAAAAAATAAATTGCCCTACAATTGCAATACTCGAACATATATCGTTTATAATTCACCAACCTTAACACATCCTTTCACGTCTTGGAAAGCTATCAAGATAGTCTCAACGCGTAGTAGAAACGACATTATAGTTCAAGAGATCTTTTTTTCACATGAATAATAAACTTTCTTTGAATATCAATAGCTCTTTGATTTTGCAGAGTAACTTCTAAAGTTGTAGAGAGGTGTTACTCTTGTATTACCGTCATTTTGGCTTTCTTCTGTCCTCATATTTTATTGCAGAGTAGTGTAAAACATGTAGAATTCTTTTCTAGTCTATTTTCATACCAAAAAAGGCTTTCCTGAGTAGTCAGATTATTAAAGTCGGCAATAGGTTACTCCAACAAAAGTCTAGCGAGCAACACTGTTTCAAACTCGCTCGAGCAATTATCCAGTGAACAACTTAATTTGTTTTGGGTTTCTAATTTCAAAATAATATAGAGCTCAAGAACTTAAATGAAATAAAAAAAATATAAATAGATGAACACTCATATTGTTGGATTCAAGTCCACGTGCAAACATATACGGAAGCGTATATACCCACGACCACACGCACGATCACACGCACACATTAAAGGGAAAAACAACATAGAGAATTAATATAGTTCAGTACAAATTTACCTACATCTACACAGGTAAGAGAGAATAATTAACTATAAACAGAGATTACAGGAATAAGACAATCACAAAACACTCACAACTGACACTAATATCTGAGTTCTGATTGCTCAAAGGTATCTAAACCCTGAAGTCATCCATTGAGCCTTGAAACCACGATTTCTCTACTCCTCCCAGTGTCCTAAGCCCCATAGCCATGCTCGTCTGTTATTCCACTCTTTTTTGTTTTTCTAGTCTCTCTCTTTTATCTCTCTGTAAGTCTCCATTAAGCTCTATAAACCTCTTTTGGACAAAAGCCCCCTCTTTGGCCGCACCAAGCTTAACCGTACAATTCCCACTAGTTTCCTGTTCATAGGCAAAACTTAGAATTCTAGTCTCCATATAATTAGAAAAACTCTGCATGTGTTGGATCTCCTACCCTAGTCCAACTACATATGCAAACCTAATAATTATATGGGTCAACAGAATACAAAACATACACCCAACACAAATTTCTAAGAAAATATTGTAAACTGAATATAATTATTTTTGTGCTCTCAAAAATACAATTTTTTATTTTTGAACAACAAAACAGAAATTCATTAGAAAATGATGAAGTTACAAACTAATGATGAAGTTACCAGGTGCATTTCAAGATTAATTAATACCTGTAATTTGCAGGTGATTGTCGATACCCAGAAATTATTCTGAAGGGGTCCAAATTTAACATGGCCCGGCAAAACTATCACATTATTTTGTTTTCATTCTAGCATTAATTACTGAGCACCTAAATAGTTTCACAATCGTCCTAAATAGTTTCACATTCTTGATGTACGATCTCATGAATAAGTAAGGCTTAAGGGTTTTATGGATGACTCATACATGTTACTTAATATGAGTAATTTTATACTACTAGAAAATTTAAATAGAATGATGCGGTAGACTAAGAGTCATACACTTTAAAATAAAATATCTATCATAATAATTTTTAATTATAAAACACTATCGACACATCATTCTAGTGGGATTCTTTATGGAATAACATTTTTCGCTTAATAAATAATGGACAACAACACTTGCCTCATAAACATTATGTGGCCAAGTCACTAGCTAAGGTTCATTAACCTAACAACCATTGCATGTTTTCACACATGCATGTGGCAATTTATTTATGGACCTAGTTTGATATGAAGTCTAAGGAGGACCATTTAGTTGTACAAGGCAGAAATAGTTTCAAATTGAAAGAGACCCTTATTGCAAATGATAAGAATGAGATTGTAGTTTAGCTCTATGTATAGGTGCAGTGAACTATTAGAGTGTGATGATGAAAGAGATTGGTTACCCAAATTTGAGGAGGAAAATTGGAATGAAAAAGGTATGCTGTCAAGTTGTAATACTGGGACAAATTAATTTAGATAAACTTGGGTCTGCAGTCTAACAATTATTTTTCTACTTCAGAAAAAATCAGCCATGCATTACTAGTAAATTCAGTTTAGACTAAGTGAGAATTGGTAAAAGAACTAACAAAGAAATGATTTTTCAAAAGATTTGGATTTGGATTTGTTTTTCGGGAGAGAGAGAGAGAGAGAGAGAGAGAGAGAGAGAGAGTCCCGAGAATATTGTGGTTTAGTTCAAATTGAATGACCATGACGGGAACAAAAATCATGCAAGCCAAATGTTCACCATGATGTTTATTTACTAATTTTATAATTAAGTTTATTGCGATTCTGAAGTAATTAATGTCAGAAAAAATGCAAAAGTTGAAGCGTTGCAACCATTGTCTATGGAACTCTTAATCTTTGGAAATTCGATTTTTATAGAATTTTGGTATACAAAGCTCTAACATAATAATTAAAGTGGTAATGCTATTTTTTTAAATTATGAGACAAGAGTTTGTGTTTTAGTTCAAAATGAAAAGTCCACAAGCAACCACATTATTATTTATGAAAATCTGTTTGTATAGTATAATTAATTAATTTTTTATTGTACTTCTAACTTATAACAACTTAATAAAAAAAGTTGTTCTCAACTTGGTTACCGTCTCTTGCAGGTCCTACATTGTCAATGATTCTAGTCTTATTCGAGGCATGGAACTATCAATTTCTTATTGGATTATATTTAACATTTTTTTTTGTTATACGGTCAGGAGTACCCGGGTCAGCTTACAACTTCTCGACTAATTTCATCTCCAATTTGATCAAAGACAGACCATCCATAGGAGAACTAAGGAATTCACAAGATAAATCTCTTCTTGCCCAGCCCCAATGGAATTGCTAAGTTTCTAACTGCTAATAACTTATTTTAGTTCGAAATGAAAAATTCACAAACAACCAAATCAATAGTTATAAAAATCTATTTGTATAGTATAATTCATTAATTTTTGGCTGTACTTCTAACTTCTAACAACTTATTAAAAAAAGTTTGTTCACAATTTGGTTACCATCTCTTGCAGGTCCTACAGTGTCTATGATTCTAGTCTTATTCGAGGCATGGAAATATCAATTTCTTATTGGATTAAGTCTAACATTTGTTTTTGGTTATGCGGATACGGGTGTTTGGGCCAGTTTGTAGCTCCTCAACTAATTTCATCTCCAATTTGATCAAAAGCAAGCCATTCATACAAGGCCTAAGGGATTCGCAAGATAAATTTCTTCCTGCCTAGCCCCAATGGAATTGCCCAGTTTCTAACTTCTAACAACTTATTTTAGTTCGAAGTGAAAAATCCAGAAACATCCACATCATTATTTATAAAAATCTGTTTGTATAGTATAATTCATTAATTTTTTGTTGTACTTCTAACTTCTAACAACTCATTAAAAAAAGTTGTTCTCAACTTGGTTACCATCTCTTGCAGGTCCTACGGTGTCGACGATTCTAGTCTTATTCGAGGCATGGAACTATCAATTATCAATTTCTTATTGGGTTATGTCTAATATTTGTTTTTGCTTATATGATCAGGGGTGTTTGAGCCAGCTTGCAGCTCCTCAACTAATTTTATCTTTGATCTGATCAAAGGCATGCCATCCATATGAGGACTAAGGCATTCACAAGATAAATCTCTTCTTACCTAGCCCTAATGGAATTGCCAAGTTGTTAACTTCTAACAACTTATTTTAGTTCGAAATGAAAAATCCACAAAGAACCACATCATTATTTATGGAAATCTGTTTGTATGGTATAATTCATTAATTTTGGTTGTACTTCGAAGTTCTAACAACTTATTAAAAAATTTTGTTCTCAACTTGGTTACTATCTCTTTCGGGTCCTACAATATTTATCATTCTAGTCTTATTGGAGGCATGGAACTATCAATTTCTTATTGGGTTATGTCGAACAATTTTTTTGGTTATGCGGTTAGGGGTGTTCGGGCTAGTTTGCAACTCCTCGACTAATTTCATCTCTGGTCTAATTAAAGGCATACCATTTATACGAGGACTAAGAGATTTACAAGATAAATCTCTTTCAACTTTGCTCTAATGGGATTGGCAAGTTTCTAACTTCTAACCACTTATTAAGATTAGTTGTTCTAATTTTTTGCAATTTTTTTGTTGTACTTCTAACTTCTAACTTCTAACAACTTATTAAAAGTAGTTGCCCTTAACTTTGGCTAGCATCTCTTATGAGTCCCTTCACAGCCTTATGATTCTAGTGACATTAAGTCTTATGACTTTTCTACACAGCTACGAGGTTGTAAGGCTGTGTAGGAAAGTCATAAGACTAGTACGAGGTTGTAAGGCTATGTAGGAAAGTCGTAAGACTTAATGTCAAGCGAGATCCAGATATGGAGGCCATCAGAAATATTCAGAAAGTAATAATTGTTGGCACAACCCAACACATCTATACGAGGCTGCAAGGCTGTGTAGAAAAGTCATAAGACTTAATGTCAAGTGGGGTTTAGCTGATGTGGAGGCCATCAACTGGTGGGTAAGGGACAGTCACGACTGTCCCTAGCAATTTACTTTTAAAAATTGCGCATTTGGTAAACTAATTCCAAAAATTTATTTCAATAAACTTATTATGAAAACACCTTAGTTTTAGGAAATAAAAAGTTATTTTTTGAGTTTTCAAAAAATTATTTTTATATGAAAATGGAAATGACAAAAATGATGCTATTCTCAAAGTTTTGATTGTTTACATTTTTAATTTTGTTTGTTTCCTAAAGTAGTAGTGTTTTTGGGAAAAAAAATTTGAAAATAGTTTTTAGAATTAGTTTACCAAACAATTATCAAAGAAAACAAAACCAGAAAATAGAATCTGTGATTGTACTCTAAAAAGTATAATCAGAGTCTCTAATTGTAAGCTATTGGTAAGAATTATTTACACATTATTTATCATTTTAATGTAATTTTAGTACTTTTTTTAATTTTTTTTGTGTTTTTTTTTTTTATAGATTTACAAGCTAAAATCAAATAAAATAGAGTAGACATGCATACGGAACATAATTAATAATGAGAATATGTATATATATGTGTATGTGTGTGGGTGATATTATGGTGTGTATGTATTATATATTATAAGTATATAGTATATAGATATGTATGTGTTTGTGCAGGTGTGCGGTGGAAAGTAAAGAAAAAAAAATAAATAAAAGAAATAAATGCAAATGCAACATGTGGCCGATAAGAAAGACATGAATTGAATGGAATGATGTGACAATGACAGTTTTATAATAAACAAGCATCTTGGTGGGTTCTTTATTTTAAAATGATAGGCCCGCAATTTAGTCACATTATTCTGGTGATAAATTTTATAAAAATTTTCTGATTGTATAGTACCTTCATGAAATATAAGTGGGATGCAATTATGGAATGCAAATGGAAGCGATTGTTGACCACAAGTGCTTTGCCTATAAATTGGCAAGGGGGGAGCTTCAGGAAAAAAATCAAAGAGCTCCATTCAATTGTTTCCTTTCTTAGGAGTAGATTTTTATTTAGTTTGCTGGCAGTTTTTCACTCAATTAATTCTTCCTTTCAGTTTTTTCTTTACTGTTATTCTGCTATAATAAACATTTTTATTTATGAAGTCATTTTCTTTCAAATTATATTTTTTTATTATTATGAGTATTTAGTTTTATTCTTGGAACCAATTGTGAAGATCACGTGATAGTATTGGAATGATCAATTAAGGTTTATCTTTCCATTCCAGATTTATTAAAAAAACTTAGTATTTTTACATACGTTCGGTATATTGCATACACGGGTACAGACATGTATATTTTATGCACGTAATGGCTTTATGGTTTGTAAACAACTTTAAGTTTAGGAGTATCGTAATTAATATAAGAGTAGTGTAAAGTAAAATAAATATTGGTTTACTTTTCATTTTTCAGATGTTTGTGTAATTTATGCTAGTTCTCTGTCTAGTATGTTTTTATATTCAAACCTCTGGTAGAAACCTGAGGTTTTTAATCTTAATTTCGAATGAATTGGTTTTATATTCTTAGTAATTAAAATCTAAATCATTTGAAAATTTTAGATTTTTAATTATGTTTGTAATACTTTTTGCCTTGATAAAGCAGCCGGTATATGCAAATCGATGATGAGGGTTTTTGATAATATTTTAATAAGTATCTAGCTAAAACCTTTGCAAACATGTGCATTTAATTATGTTTGTTACACTTATGCTCTGACACAACATTGCTTAGTGTTTATGAGTCGACGATGAGGGTTCATGATTTAATGTAATATTCTAGTATTTGGTTATCATTGAATATTTTCATCTGTTGGTTTATGAGGCTCAGGGGGACAAAATGATTAACAGGTGGTAAACTTGTATTGATCAACCCAAGAAAGTCATGTGATCGGATCAATTAGATCCAAGACTGTTTTTAATTTGTTTATTTTGCAGTTTAATTTAACAATCAACAAACCTCTAAAAAACAAAATATTTTTTTCTTTTGTTATTGTTTCTGCAATTTTTATCCAAATTTTGTTAGCGAGAGGTAAAATTCGAACCGGTTGGTTTAGCTTCTAACTTAATCCATTTGTGACATTTCTGTGTCTAGCATGGCTTAGTCAGTATCTAACCCATTAACTGGGGTGAATTATGACACCTATCATCCGCAACTATGACATTTCACATAAGTTAGAACTTCGTTCTCTGTGAATCGACTCCATTCTTACCAGATTATTTTGACTGCTACTTCACCGCACTTGCACTTGGGTGTTTAAATTCTCACATTCTGGACATAGATATTAAATTTTTAGCACTGTGGTTGGAAAAGACAAGCAGTTTTTGGCGTTGTTACAGAGAAACTACTTAATTAAAATGTGTGAAAATAAAAAAATAATAATGCCTTTCTTTTGGACTTGAGGATAATCGATTGCTTCCCTACCATTACGAAGGAATTGGATAGTATGTACCAACTGATCGATCAGTGGTTTATGCTAAGTTATTACTTCGTTCCATTGCTAACTTGCATATTTGTATATATTTAATTATTTTTAATTTTTTAATTTTTAGTTTTATTATTTATTATTTTTTTATTTTTTTATTTTTTTGTGGTTAGCCTCTTTGGTTAGCATACTCGTCTATTCTTGGACGAAGTCATTCAAGTTGGTTACTATATTTTCTCTTTTTATCTTTCATCTAACTGTCTAATATTTTTCTTTATTTACTAGATAACCTACTTTGGTTACCATTCTAACATTTTACTTTCTGTATTTTACTTTCAATTTTTTATTTTATTTTTTATTTTTCTTTATGGTTTACTTGTCGAGTTGATTCACTGCCTACTTAGGTCGATACCCTCAATGTGGTGATCATCTAACTATTTACCAACCCTCTAACTCTTTACTAATGTTTTACTAACGGACTAACTTTTGTTTCTTTTGTTATTTTTATGTATAGTTGTTTTAGTATACTGTTGTAGTTTTTTTTATTTTCTTTTTAATATTTTGTCATGTTGACTTTTCGAGAAGGGTTAAATTATGTTTTCATAAGGTACGTACACTTTTATAAAATAACTCATTGGGGATGTGCATAGACGATTTGTGAGCGTTGATTCTTCTAGTGATCTGTCTCCCACCTTCCATACTCTTTCCCCATTTAGGACTCCTGTTCTAAACATTCAGTTAGTTAATCGAGATCCTAGTTCTATCCCAATGGTGGAAGAAATTGATCATCAACTATCTATGAATCCCAACCCGCCAAATCCAAATAATGGACCTGAAGGTGGGAGGGTATATGACGATCCTCCCGATAGATCTCTTAAGGATTATCTAAATCCTGCTAAGTAAGCTCCTACTTCTTGCATTGTTTTTCTCGGGCATCATGCAGCAATGACTTTGAAGTCGAGAATGATCCAGTTGATAAATCCATTCCACGGTTTGGATTCTGAAAATTTATATCAATATATCAAAGATTTTGAGGACGTATGCTCTATGTTCTTCGATAATTCTTATCCAAGGGGAGTAATACTTTTAAAACTATTCCCATTTTCTCTCAAAGACAAGGCTAAGACATGATTTAATTCATTGAGGCCTAGGCCTATTCATTCATGGCAAAATCTTCAGACGAAGTTCTTGAAAAAGTTCTTCCTTGAGCATAAAACTGAGGCAATTCGTTGCCAAATCTCTCAGTTTGCTCCCATGATTGGTGAATTGTTCTTCCAATATTAGGGGAGGTTCAAGGGGTTGTTGAATGCTTGTCCACATCACGGATTCATAAATTGGCATGTCATAAATACTTTCTATTCATCATTGACCCCATAACTTAAGTAGTTTGTTGAGTCTTTATGTGCAAGGACTTTGTATGGCAAAGAGCCCTCTGAGGCATATGACTACTTTGTTTACTTAACAAACCTTACTAGAGATTGGGCTACAACTAGGACCTAAAATCTTAAGTCAAAGCCTAAGGTAACATTTCTGCTTAATGAAATAGATGATTTGAATGCTAGAGTTGCCGCATTTACTTGAAAATTGGAGGTCGTGGAGTCTAAAAAAGTTGATATTATGAATAGTGAGTCTCCCATAGAGGAAAGTTATTTAATTTGTGGCATACTAGGTCATGACACTATTGCATGTCCAATTATATCAGAGGCTTTGCATGGTCAAGTCAATGTGGTTGGCCAATATCGACGTACGTACAATGACCAACAAGTTAGGGGAAACCCTTTCTCGAACACATACAACCTCGAATGGAAAAATTACCCAAATTTTGGGTCTAGAAATGAGGGGTCTTCGAACCCTCAAGCATTCCAAGGAAGGCCACAACCCTCAATCTTTTCATCAACAATAGCCTATTCATTCTCTCCAACCTCAACCCATTCTATATCAACCTCCTCTGGGGAAACTTTTAGAAGACAATGTATACCAATTGACCAATGATGTAAGAAGGGTGAATAATAGGGTGGATAGAAAAGAGAAGGTGTTAGATCAACACATTAAACTATTGGAGGACATAGCAAAGCAAATGTCTACTTTGACACAAGCTTTGACCCACCAAGTATCGAGGAGATTTCCATCTCAACCCTAACCAAATTTAAATCCCAATAAGCAAGTGAACATAACTAAAGTGAGGACTGGTTCTTGATCTAGTCATAAACAAGTCCAATCCATCACAATTTTAAGAAGCTATAAAATTATTGATAAAACCATTCCATTTGTGAAAGACGCTCTTAAGGATAGAGACGAAGGGAAGGGAATTGAGAGAGAAAAAGTAGAGGAAGAGAGAGAGAAAGATAGAAGTACGAAAGAGAAAAAGGAAGTTGAGCCAAGCTTAAAACCAACTAAAGTGTCTGAATGAGAGAACAATAATGTTGAGAAATATGCACCATTTCCTCATAGGTTGACCAAGCGTAAACACGAACTTCTAAATTCAAAAATTTACAAAGTGTTTAAATAAGTCAGACTCAGCATTCTAATCTTAGATGCTATCAAGTAGATTCCCTCATACGCCAAGTTTTTGAAAGACTTGTGTATTGTGAAAAGGAGGTTGCATGTCAAGGAAACTACCTTCATGAATGAGAGCCAAAGTGCGATTTTGTAATATAAAATCTCATTAAAGTATAAGGACCCTAGTTGTCTTACTATTTCATGCACCATAGTAGAACACAAGATAGATCGAGCCCTTCTTGATCTAGGAGCAAGTGTCAACCTACTCTCTTATTCGGTTTACCAACAACTCAGATTAGGTAAGTTGCGCCTTACAAGAGTAACCTTACAACTAGTTGATAGGTCTATCAAGATCTCAAGGGGTATTATGGAGGATGTTCTCATTTAGATAGATAAGTTCTACTACCCAGTAAACTTCATTGTTTTAGATACACAACCAATTGCGAGCACTAGTGCTCATTCCCAAATTCATATGATTTTAGGACGACCATTCCTAGCTATGTAATGCCATAATTCATTGTAGGAATGGGTTGTTAAAACTGTTATTCGGGAATATAACTGTTGAGATGAACATCTTTTCGGTTGGAAAGCAATATGAGTAGCACAATGATGTTGAGGAAATAGACTTCATTGAGTCTATTCTTCAAGATTACGTTGAGAGTGAGTTTTTCAATAATCCTATTAAAAGAACTCTTGCTTTGAGTGAGTCAAACAACCAATTAGACTATGACACAACCACTGAAGGGGTAGAAAATGAGTACTGTATGCAAGTGGGTCACTAGACCTTATCTTTTGAACCTCTAGTTTTAAGTGCTATCAAGCCTATCCCTTTTGAACAGAAAGCACCCACTCCGAAGAGAAAACCTTTGCCATCTATTTTGAAGTATGCATTTCTTGATGAAGGTGAGTCTTATCCTATTGTTATATTCTCTAGCTTATCTAAAGGCTAAGAAAAGAGTTTAGTGGAAGTGCTAAAGAATCATAAAAAAGCCTTAGGGCGAACCATTATAGATTTACACGGTATTAGTTCTTTGGTATGCACACATTGCATATATCTTGAAAAGGAGTCTAAACTAGTTCATCAAATGCAAAGGCATCCGAGCCCCAACATGAAAGAAGTTGTCAGAGGAGAAGTACTGAAACTTCTCGATGTGGGTATTATATACCCCATCTTTGATTCAAAGTGGGTTAGTCTAACCCAAGTTGTTCTAAAGAAATCTGGAGTCACTGTAATAAAAAATGAGAAAAATGAACTAGTGCCCACTAGGATTCAAACTGGGTGGCACATGTGCAATGATTACCGTCGACTAAATATTGTTACTAGAAAAGACCACTTTCCACTCCTATTCTTGGACCAAGTCTTAGAACGAGTGGCAGAACAAGCCCTTTACGATTATTGGATGGGCACTCCAGTTACAACCAAATTGAAATTGCCTTAGAAGGCCAAAATAAGACAACATTCACATGTCCTTTTGGTACTTATGGTTACCAAAGAATGCCATTTGGCTTGTGTAATGCACCAGCCACCTTTCAGAGGTGCATGATGCGTATCTTTAGTGATATGGTGGAGAGATTTTTAGAGATTTTCATGGATGGTTTCTCAGTCTATGGAGATACCTATGAAAGTAGTTCAGTACACCTCGAGAAGGTGTTAGAGAGATGTGAGGAGAGTAACCTTATTCTAAACTGGGAAAAGTGCCACTTCATTTTGACACAAGGTATAGTACTCGGACAAATTGTGTCTAGTAAGGGGATTGAGGTAGATAAAGCCAAGGTTGAACTGATTCAAAAACTACCCACCCCTAGAACTGTGAAAGACATTCGTTCTTTCCTTGGGCACGCTGGTTTCTGTCGGCGATTCATAAAAGGGTTTAGTGACATCTCTTATCCAATGTGTCTTCTATTGTCTCAAGATGTTCCATTTGAATGGACGTCTAATTGCCAAGAAGCTTTTGACAAGCTCAAAGGGCTTTTGACAATTGCACCAATCATTTGGTCACCCAATTGGTCTTTACCTTTTGAGTTGATATGTGATGCTAGTGTTTATGTTGTAGGAGCAGTTTTAGGGCAAAGAATGAACAAGAAACCTCATGTGATACATTATGCAAGCAAAACTTTGAATGAAACCCAAATGAACTATACCACAATTGAAAAAGAACTCCTTGCTGTTGTGTTTGCATTAGATAAGTTTTGATCATACTTAGTAGGGTTATTAGTCATCATCTATACTAACCATTCTGCGCTAAAGTACCTGTTAACCAAGCCTAATGCAAAATTATGCCTCATCCATTGGATTCTTTTGTTACAAGAATTTCATATTGAAATTCGAGATAAAAAGGGGGGAGAGAATGTTGTTGCTGATCATTTGTCACGGCTCTTTACTAATGAGGACACCAAAGACACTCTCCCTATCAATGAGCATTTTCCAAATGAGCATCTTTTTCAAATCCAAGCCTTTTCTCGTGCAACCACTGTGATTTGCTGATATTGCTGACTTTTTTGCTATCGAAAAAATTCTATCACATTGATTTTATTTAGATAAAAGGAAATTTTTCAAAAATGTGAGATATTTTTTTTTTAGGATGATCCATACTTGTTTAAGTACTGTCTTGATCAAATAATTCGTCGATGTGTTCCAGACAATGAGTTTCATTCTGTCACTCCCATGTGTGCGATGGTCATTTTAGTTCCAAAAAGACAGTTGCAAAGATTCTGTAATCTAGTTTATATTAGCTTACCATGTTTTGTGATGTTCATATCTTTTGCATAACTTGTGATAGATGTCAACGACTAGGGAGTCTGTCTAGAAGAAATATAATGCTCCATACTCCCATTCTTACTCTCGAGATATTTGATTGTTAGGTTATCAATTTCATGAGGCCCTTTCCTAGTTCATTTGGTTACCTTTATATTCTTGTGGCCATAGATTACGTATCTAAATGGGTTGAGGTCATTGCCTCTTGTACCAATGATCACCGTGTGGTGGTCTGGTTCTTAAAAGAGTATATCTTTTCACGCTTTGGTATGCCATGTGCTATCATTAGTTATGGAGGTTCCCATTTTTGCAATAGACCTGTTAGAATGTTGATGAGAAAGTATGGGGTTGTTCATAGGGTTAGTAGACTTTATTATCCCCAAATTAGTAGCCAAGTTGGGTTAGCTAA
Organism: Euryodendron excelsum; assembly: GCA_033060915.1. Lineage (NCBI taxonomy): Eukaryota > Viridiplantae > Streptophyta > Magnoliopsida > Ericales > Pentaphylacaceae > Euryodendron > Euryodendron excelsum. Next base: position 8,105,461 of record CM065379.1, on the reverse strand, counting down.
CTTGGAGATTAAGCGCATTCTTGAGAAAACTGTCAATCCTAACCGAAAGGACTGGTCCTTAAGGTTAATCTATACATTCTAGGCTTATCGAACTGCATATAAAATTGTGCTAGGTGCTTCTCCTTGTAGGCTTATGTATGGAAAGTCGTGTCATCTTCCGGTGAAAATTAAGCACAGAGCCTATTGGGCCATTCGCCAGTTAAATGAAAGTTTGGATAAGGCAGGCCTGGTAAGAAAGTTACAACTCAATGAACTTGAGGAATTTTGAAATAACACTTATGAGAATGCACAAATCTCTAAGGCCAAGATAAAAACATTCCATGACCAACGCATTGGGCACAAATCCTTTTTCTTCGGTCAGAAAGTGTTACTCTATAATACTCGATTACACTTGTTTTTGGGTAAGTTGAAGAGTAAATGGTATGGACCATATTTGGTAAAGGATGTGTCACCACACGGGCAATCAAAATTAAAGATCCTAGCAATGGCAATATCTTTAGAGTCAATGGGCATCGTCTCAAGCCTTACCTTGATAACTTTGTCAGTTTAGTTGAAAGTGTGGATCTCATAGATCCACCATTACTTGAATAGAAGTACCACCTTGTCATTTGTATAATTAAGATAGTTTTTATAATTTAGTAATTAGTTTCTCTGTAGTTGGGGGGATTACTTTGTTCCCTTCCCATGATTATTCTTTCCCACCCTTTGTTTCCTTCTATGCCTCGGGCCGTGGCCATTCTCTAGTTGGGGGGGACACGTTCGTTTTCTAATATTTTTATCTTTGTGACCAGCAGATGTTAAAAAACTGAATAATGTCATAACTTCTCATATAGATAGTCGAGTGTTTACATTTGCATGTTGCATCTTCCGAATATTTCTTTTGGTATCAGGGACGAGATAATTAGTCTTGCAAAGATGGTGATGAAAGTTGAGCTCCAAGAGAAACAACCTCAACCTTTTACTGATCGCAGTACTCTAACCAGTAAGAGAAGAGCAAAGAGACTAAATAGGTGTCATCGTTGTGCTAGACACACATGTGTGGATAAAAATTATAAAGGAGTAACCGACTAATGTTAGGGAATCAGATGATTTACCTAGATATTATTAAAGGGCGAGTAAATGCTAAAGCATTAAGAAGCCTTGGAATCACTAGAACGATAGACTATCTTGATTTTGATGTTAAAAGTCTGGCTCGACTTTGTAATGATTATTCTTTCTAGGATATGTTAAGTTTGAGTGTCTTATTTACGTGTTTATCTTTATTTGCAATTATGACTAACATTTATTTTGTAGATATTTTGTATTTCTTTCAAAAAAAAAAACAAAAAACAAAAGAAACAAAAAACCAAAACATGTGCAAGACCAAGGAGCGTACAATTTGAATGCACTTGAGATCTACGGAAGAGGTTTGCGTATCTTTTATAATTTCGTAAACTTTTATGTGAAATGCAAATGTAGATTTTGAGAATTTTGTTAAAACATATTTTCATTCACTATAGCACAATTTTTGTTTTATCATTTCTTTTAATACAATTGCAAGATTTTATCTTAACACATAGAAAGAGGCTATTTTACATCACTTATTATCATATCATGATAACTTTAGTATTTTCACATATTGTACAATCATTTTTAAAAAAGTGAAGATTTTTCACCAAGCGAGCTTTAAAGCCAACCACGTCTTTCGAAGTATTTACATTTACTCTTGATGAGTTTCGTCCACATCACTATTTCAATAGCTTAATTATACTTGTATTTGACTCAATTGTTTGAATTGCGATGGTAATTGAATATGTTAAATTCTTAGAACTTTGAGTTATTGTATACTTTAAAAAATGAATAAAGACTATCTTTGATCTTTTGAGCCACAGATGTCTTTGTTGATATAATTCCTTTGGAACCATCTTTAAGCCTATTTCTTTATTTTTTGCTACATATATCATTGCTAAAGTTTTATCTTTAAATATGATAACACAAGTATCTTCACTCGTGCAAATTGAATTGAGAAAGAAGGTGATCTATTTACAGTATGAAAAAAAAAAAACAAATTAGCAACAAAGGGAAAAAAAAAACAAAAAAGAAGAAGAAGAAGAAAAGGTTGACTGTTGAAAACAAATATCAAATCAAATCAAATGAAATTGAAAAATTGAAGGGATGCATTTATTGATCAATTCATGCCTTGATCACACATGTTTTGAGCCTTATATCCTTTCTTTGTCCTTACCTTAAACCTCATTGCAAAGTTACAACTTGAATAAAGTCCTCGAGGATTTGATGTGTACATTGCTTATTCATTCACTTCATAGAGAATTCACTTATCAGTTGCTTGTGTGAGTTTAACATTGAGTATTTTTTCATGGAGCTATGTCAAGTCGTCTCTCACTTTATATATTTATGTTAATTTCTTTATGTTTGTCTCTTTTAATTTTATTTTACATTTACTCTTTTACAAGGACAACCAATGTGAGATGTCTACATTTTTTTTTTTAGAGAATATCTAGTGAGGTTGAATCAAAACTTAAAAAAAGATTTGTGTTTGTATATTGTAATACTTTTCTTATCATGTAATGATCACACACACACACACACACACACACAAAAGCTTCTTATATATTGTTTTAAGACATTATCTTGTTTGTGTATTAACGAGTAGGATCTACAAAATATGTTTATGTTTTAATACATCTATTATTTTTCCTCATTATCCTCATCTGCGGTCATATTTTGATGTTTGTGGGTATCATCACTAGAAACCCTCATGAGACACCACTCATCCACTAGGGGTAATTTAGAAATTTAAAGACTTAGTGCATATGCTAAATGCACTCATGATCCCTACGAAAGTAGAGCCTGTTTTCTTAAGTGTGTTTATTATTTTGCTAGGAACTAGCAAAAACTTAGTTGGGGGTGTGATTGTACTCTAAACAGTATAATCAAAGTCCCTAATTGTAAGCCATTAGTAAGAATTATTTACACATTATTTATCATTTTAATATAATTTTAGAATTTTTTTTATATTTTTCGTGTTTTTTGTAGATTCACAGCTAAAATCGAACAAAATAAAACAGGCATGTACACGAATCATAATTAATACTAAAAGTATATATATGTGTGTGTGTGTGTGTGTGTGTGTGTGTGTGTGTGTGTGTGTGGGTGGGTGGGTGATATTATAGTGTGTATATACTATATATTATAAGTATATAGTATATATGTATGTGTGTGTGTTCAGTTGTGCGGTGGAAAGTTAAAAAAAAAAACCCAACAAAAGAAATAAATGCAAATACAACATATGGTTGACAAGGAAGACATGAATTGAATGGAAGTTGAATAAAAAAACAAAAGTGAGAGATCATGCAATTATAGATTGCAAGTGGGATGCAATTATGGAATGCAAATGGAAGCAATTGTCGACCACAAGTGCATTGCCTATAAATTTGCAAGGGGAAGCTTCAGAAAAAAAAAAATCAAGGAACTCCATTTAATTGTTTTCTTTCTTAGTGGAAGATTTTCAGTTAGTTTACTAGCTGCTTTTCACTCAATTAATTTTTTCTTTCAGCATTTTCTTTACTATTATTCTTCTGTAATAAACATTTTTATTTATGAAGTCATTTTTTTTTCAAATTATGTCTTTTTATTATTATGAGTAGTTAGTTTTATTCTTGCAACTAATTGTGAAGATTACGTAACAGTGTTGGGATGATCAATTAACGTTTGTCTTTTCATTCCAAATTTATTAAAAATTTTAGTATTTTTACACACGTTCTGTATATTGCATACACGGGCACAAGCACGTATATTTTATACACGTAATGATTTTGTATTTTATAAACAAGTTTAAGTTTAGGAGTATTGTAATTAATATAGGAGTTGTGTAAAATAAAATAAATGCTGATTTACTTTTTACTTTTTAGATGCTTGTATAATTTATGTGGGTTCTCTGTCTGGTATGTTTTGATATTCAAATATCTAGTAGGAACCTAAGGTTCTTAATTCTAATCTAGAATGTATTATTTTTATATTCTTGGTTATTAAAATCTAGATCCTTTAAAAAATTTAGACTTTTAATTATGTTTGTAATATTTTTTTCCTTGACAAAACAGTCTGTATATGCAAATCGATGATGAAGGTTTTCGATAATAATTTAATAAGTATCTAGCTAAAATCTTTGAAAACATGTGCTTTTAATTATGCTTGTTACACTTATGTTTTGACAAAGTATTACCTAATGTTTATGAGTCGATGGTGAGGGTTCATGATTTTAACATAATATTCTAATATTTTGTTATCATTGAATATTCTCATCTGTTGGTTTATAAGGCTCAAGGGGTTTAAACGATTGACAAATGGTAAATTTCCATTGATCAACCCCAAGAAAGTCACGTGATCGGATTAATTAGATCCAAGATTGTTTTAATATGTTTATTTTGCAGTCTAATTTAACAATTATTAAAACTCTCAAAAATAAAATATTTTTTCTTTTATTATTGTTTTTGTTATTTTTGTCCAAATCTTATCAGCAAGAGGTGAAATTCAAACCGATTGGTTTAACTTCCAACTTAAGTTATTTGTGACACTTCTGTGTTTAATATGGCTTAGTCGGTATCTAACCTATTAACTGAAGTAAATTATAGCACTTACTATTTGCAACTGTGACATTTCACATAATTTAAAATTCCGTTCTCTGTAGATTGTCCCCATGCTTACCAAGTTATTTTAACTGCTACTTCATCACACTTGTATTTGGGTGTTTGAATTCTCATATTTTAGGCATAGATATTAAATTTTTAGTACCATAATTAAAAAAGACAAGCAATCTAAGACCGCAACCAAACGTATATGTAGAGTATATACTTTGTTGCGTATCTTTTCATATTGTGTTTACCTTTGTATGGTAACAGTTTTAAAAACTCAAAAAACAACTTTCTTTTGTTTCCTAAAATTGAGTTGATTTCAGAAATTTTTTCTCTAAAACAATTTAACAAATGCAGTCTGGATAATTTTCAGAAAATGAAATCACAAAACAGTAGCTGAGGGAATTAATGAATCACACGCACACTATGTGAGAGAATTAATGAATTCAGGACGAACAGAGAGCAGGACCAACTGAACCACACCACCTAGAGAATTGCTAATTGGAAGTGGCCCGTGGAGATTTAAATTCCTCACTGCACTTGGCCAACACACCATTGTGCAACGTGGACTCTGCCTAGACAGATCAATCACAGAGATGTGAAATTATGTAAACTGAATCCATGATGACCTCGTAGAATTTGGCCACCACACTATTTGAGTCGAATCCGTGAGTTTATGGCAATGGTAGGGGAACACCAAGGTAGACTAACCCCAATCCTTAATAATATTGCCTATTAAGATTTGAAAAATGTTATTTTTTTAACAAATTCTTATAGAAAAACTCATTAGAATAATGTGACAATAATATTAATATAATTAAAAGTTATCATAATGAGTGTTTGTTTAGAAAATAAATGACTCTTATCCAATCATATTATTTTAAAGATAAATTGTATATAAATTTTTTAGTTTGCATATCATGTAACGTGAATCATAAATAGGCTTAGGCTGCCAAGAATGATAATGAGTTTTTGGAATCTTTGCTGGAATACTAGTTCTTAAAAATCCGAGATCTACACGTATCGATTTCGATTCTGGTTCCGTTTTTGTTTTGTGTTCTTGGTACCAAAAAATTTGAAAACATCTCATTTTTCTTATTCTTGAAAACAAAAAAATATAAGACCATAAAAAACACAATCGTTTATGGTTCTGAAAACTCATAAAACATTTTTTTAGTAGTTTTTAAAACTAGAGTGTTTAATGAAAAAATTTTCGAAAATATGTTCTAGAACCGGCTTACCAAATCCGGTTTTGATGAAAATAGTTTCCGAAACCAATTTATTAAATATGGCTCCGTCGAAATTTCAAAAAATAAAAACATAAACCAAAATCACAACCAAACGGATCAGTCACCAGACACATTACTTGATGTAAGACCTTAAGTTATTAGGTGAGTGCCTTAACAATACATACTAAAATGCTCCACCTCATGTAACCCCAGCTTACATGTGGGGATGCATCATACATAGTAGAGATCTACGTTGTACTATCAGGGAACGACAGCAGACAAAAAGACATGAACCCAACATTTCCTCCAACATTAATCCTGATACTGTATTAAATCACAATGGTGATCTAAAAGTTTAAGCTATTAGATAAAAAACTTAACAATGTATATCAAGTACTTTGACAATTAGTGCATCCCATAAGAAGATGCAGAGTCAATAAGCACATATGGCACACCTCGTTCAGCACATATATATATATATATATATATATATTGAGAAACTTGAGCAATTAAGCTAATCTTCAAGCCAGCTAGTTTTGATTAGTTCGGCAAGCTAAGTTCTCAACATGGCTGTATCCTTTGACAATCACTAGATTCCAAGAAAGAATGGGAAGTAAATGAAACAGTCCACATGATGTTAAAAGTTCTCAAGAGAATTATCGCAAATCTAGAGTTCAATATGGATCTGGGTATTGTCCATTTGTGATCACTTAATGCCTTAGAATGAAGGAAAATAGATAAGCATGGACCCATGTTCTTCAAAAATGGAAAAGCTTGGCAAACAGGTCCAAAACATGGGTTTCGTCCTTTGTTGATATTTCATATTTGGACTAACGATCATTATTCATGTGCGAGATAAATTGTAGGAATATGCTATTCTTAAAAAAAAATTGAACAGAAAATTCTATCAAAATAATGTAAGAGTAGCATTTTTATAATTAAGTGCTGTGATGATAGTTTTTTTTTTTTAATTTTAAAATGAATGGATCTTATTCAACCAATGCTGATAATTTCTGTATGAATTTTCTAATTATATAACATTACCCTAATTTGTAATCAACTAAGACAAGAAGGTGCACGTACATATGCTATCTACCAACTGCTTGAACTCTAATGAGAATCAATTAAGTGTTAGAGATGATTAAGCAAGTCGAAACGTGGGTGGCATAAACATAAAGGAAATGGGCATTAGATATGGTCATCTTCAAAATAAAGAAATTACACTATTTGACAATTTTATCTGACTATATATGCAACCGAACTGGCAAGCAAAATGAAAATCAAAGTTGAATACAGATCCTCAAAGCAATGCATATAGACATTTACATGCATGTGATGGATGAGTATCTTCATGACTTCATAGGCAATCTCTTACTAAAAACCTAGCTAAGTTTAGGGAAGGCTAGCTTATGGTGACATGATTATGAGTGTTAAACTAGAAAATCTCCATTGGAGGGTGCATGGCAACTAAGTAAAACAACTCATGTCTTCTTCTTCTTCTTCTTCTTTTCTCTCTCTCTCTCTCTCTCTCTCTCTCTCTCTCTCTCTCTCTCAACAACCCATCTCTTTATTCATTTAGCAAAGTTACCCATTCAAGATATGCTTTTCACCTACACAATCAACTAAAGTAGCAGATCAAGATTGGATTCGCAATCTTGTATGACTAATGATGTGTTTGGATTAAAGATTTACAATAGAGTTTAATTTTAATACACTAACAGTGTATAATTATTTTATACAAACGGGCACCATAATACAACATGTGTCCATAAGTCTTGACTATTTATGATGTACTTAAATTCTAAAGGACCGTACTCCGGTGTTCTACTTGTGTAAAAATATTCTACACTGTCAGTGCATCAAAACTAAACTCTTTAGAATATCTCATTTTATTTTCTTTTCTCTCTTCTTTTCCTTTTCCTTTTCCTTTTCTTTTTCCTCAATAATTTGGGTTCTAAACATAGCATTAGGGAATCAAAATTGCAATATGATTGGCACTTGAATAGAGCTAATTCATTGTCCTATCTTCCTCTCACATTAATTAATTGTTCAAGAGAAAACTAAAATTTGTTGTGCTATATGATCCGATTGATAATTAACCTGCTACCGCCATGTGATGTAAGCCATGCATGTTTTTTTTTGTTTTTTGATCAGCAAAAGAAAAGACCATTCATTCAGGTAATAAAAGGATTACAAGAGCAGGCTTCACTGAGTTGGAAACACCCAAATCAGGCCAGACCAGAGAAGGAAGAATAGAGATACAAAAAGAAGGAAAGAGGTGTTGGCAAGGGGCCAACTAAAACTTCCTGACAATGGATAAGCGCCTAAGAATCCTAACATCTGCAATGTTATGAACAAATTTCAGTACATTGAAGTCAATATTAGCAACTTTAGCTTTCACCCAAAATGCAGTGTGTAGATTGATTGTATGCACAGTTTCTTGCCAGTCAAGAGGGGTGCCATTGAAGATGATGTCATTCCTTAGCAACCAGATGTTCCATATTATAGCAAAGAAGAGTGCTCTCCAAATAGACTTTTCAAGGCCAAGTAGCTTGAAGTCAAACCACCACATGGCTAGATCTGTTAAATTGAATGGGGAAATCCATTGAGTACCCCACCAGTTAAGGATGGAGGACCAGATAAGCCAAGCAATTTTGCACCTAAGTAATAAATGTTCAGAGCTTTCATCTTCCTCCTCACACAGAACACACTTAGTACTAGCATTTTGGGGTAGGATATTTCTATGCCTCAATAACTCTCTAGTGCAAATCTTCCTTTGGAAAGCCAACCAACCAAAAACCTGAATTTTGAGAGGAGCTACATTTTTCCAAACACACTGATAATTGCATACTGGAACACTCAACTTGTCTTGAAATGAATTACAAAAAGAGCTAACTGGGTACTTATTTGAGGACTCTGCTTTCCAGGATAAGATGTCATCTTTACTAGGGATCAAAGAGAGGGAATTAAGCATGTGAGTGAGCCTTTCAAGATCCTCACATTCCTAGGCTCTAAGATCCCTTTTGAAACATAGATTCCAAGAGGTAGAGCCATCCTCCATAACCTCACTCACATCCTTAATGAGCTCTTGTTGGTTAAGTGATAGTGAGTAAAGTTTGGGAAATAGTTCACAGAGCAAACTCTTACATTGGCCATGGGGTTGAATTTGGCTTTGGGGGACCTAAGGCTCATGCCAAAACTAAGTGGCATTACCAGAGTTGAAGCATATATGAAGATTTTCCTTCAAAACCTTGTTAAATTCATTACTAACAGGTCCTGTTTCAATGATACATTTCCAGATAGAAGAGGGTATTAAAGAAATACCTGCATAGGGGAGCCATCTTAAGCTTTCCAGGTTGTACTTGCTGCAAATAAGCCTCCTCCAAAGAGCATCTTTCTCTGTGCCAAATCTTCACCACCATTTGGAGAGTAAAGCAGCATTCATTAACTGAATTGGCCTAACGCCCAAGCCTCTATGAACTTTGTTTAGGGTGATCTTTCCCCTCTTAATTATATATAACTTCTTTTTTGTAGGACTGTCTCCTCATAGGAATCCCCTCAAAAGTTTTTCAATTGTCTTTCTGACATTAACAGGCATCTTGAAAAGGGAGAGGAAATATAAAGGTAAACTAGCTAGAGTAGATTTTAGCAAAGTGATTCTTCCTCCAAATGAAAGATGAGATCTTTTCCAGCTTGTGAGTTTTTGTCTGAACCTGTCTATGACTCCTTTCCAATCTTTCATATGGCACTAAGAGGTTCTTACTGGCATACCAACGTAAAAAAGAGGGAGGTTTCCAGTGTTGCAGCTGAATAAGCTTGCTACATGCTTTAAGAAGGTCTCATCAGTCCCTACTCCATACACACTACTCTTGAGAAAGTTGATTTTGAGGCCAGAAAGGAGCTCATAACATCTAAGGATCCTTTTAAGGTTCTTTAGTTCATCCAAGTTGGCAGCACTAAAACAAATTGTGTCATCTGCATACTGCAACTGAAGAATATGAACTTTATCTCTTCCAATTTTGATCCCATTCACTAGATTGAGTGAAATAGCTCTGTTGAGCAGTATATTGAGTCCTTCTGTAGCAAATAAAAAGGGGGAGAGTGGGTCACCTTGCCTAAGCCCCCTTTCCACTTTGAATTCATTGGTTGGGGAGCCATTTACTAGAACTGAAACCTTAGTAAAAGACACATTCTTTTATCCAGGAGCACCATGTGTTGCAGAAGCCCATTTTTTCCATTAATATTAACAAGAAATCCCAGTTTAATGAATCGAAGGCTTTCTCAAAATCAAGTTTCAATGCAACTTCTTTAAACTTCTTTGCCTTCCAATAATGCAAGACTTCACTAGCAATGAGAATCCCATCAAAGATGTTCCTGCCTCTGATAAATGCATTTTGAGCAGCTCCAATTACCACATCCATTACCAATTTAATCCTATTAGCTAGGCATTTGGCAAGCAACTTGTACATGGAACCTATCAACCTAATATGCATGTAGTTATTCAAAGATTCTAGGTTCTCTACTTTAGGAAGCAAGGCTATGAATGAAGAGTTTAGACCTTTTGTTAATTTACCATTTGATTGAAATTCCAAAAGGAATGCCATTACCTCTGGTTTCAGGAGATTCCAAAATTTCTTGATAAAATTGAAGTTGAAACCATCAGGTCCTGGAGCTTTCCCTCCTTCACAGCTGCTTAAGGCCTGGAAAACTTCTTCCTCATTGAACTTTTTAGTCAGCCTACCCTTGCTTTCCAAACTGAGCTTCTTTAAGGTGTCACCGTTCAATGTAGGCCTGATTAGGGTATCCTTTATATATATGGATTTGAAAAAATATGAGCTTCTCTCTTGATGCCGCCTGGATCAGAGATTAGAGAGCCATTCTTAATCACAAAGCTAATATAGTTCTTTCTTAATCTTCTATTTGCTGATGCATGGAAGAAACTAGTATTAGGATCACCCTTTTGCAGCTAAAGCATTCTAAATTTCTGTCTGTGTAGGCTCTCAGCTTCTCTATAGGCTTTCCAAAGCTTTCCTAGTAACATTCTTTTGATCTTTTTGGCTTCTATATTATTGACATCCTTCTCAGTGATCTTGTCCACCTTGGCAACCTCAACCTCTAAGTGGCTAACTTTTCCAAATATGTTACCATAAGACTCGGAATTCCAGCATTTGATTCTAGCTTTGATGGCTTACATTTTTTTCATTAAGACAAAGCTTGCCCAACCATTGAAGGCAAAGTCCTTCCACTCCTTATAAATCACATCCTTGAAAGACTTCTTGCAAAGCCAAATGTCAAAGGTTCTGAAAGGCTTAGGTCCCCAGTCTACTTCTTCATCTGATAGAAGGATATGGCTATAGTCGGAGAGAAGTCTTGGAAGGCCCCACTGAGAACACTTGAAACTTTGTAGCCAATTATTGCAAACCAGAAATCTATCCAACCTGCTCCAAATTTTTTTATTTTAAAGGTTAAACCAAGTGAACCTTCTATCAATCAGAGGCAAATCCGATACTTCAGTTTCTTCTAGAAATTGCTTGAATTTTTTCATCCTAGAGTTGATTCTGATGCAACCTGTCCTTTCACCTATGTTTAAGATTTAATTAAAATCTCCCCCCAAGCACCAAGGTAAGTTGTAGTTCCTTTTAATTCCTAATAGTTCATTCCACACCAAATTCCTTTCTTCATCATCATTGGGGCCATAAACATTGTTAAAAAATATGCCTTTTAGGAGAATGAAGTTTTGACTAAGGACCTTGTCCTCAATTGTGAACAAATCTGAGTTCCAGATACAAAGGAGACCACCTGAGGCTCCAATTGAGTCCACTGCCAACTAGCTGAAGTTCCCAGCCCCCCAAATCGATCTCACTTTTCTATCATCACAAGAGGTCCACTTGGTTTCTTGAAGTAACAGGATGTCCACTGCCTTATTTTTGCAAACCTTGTTTACCATTCATCTTTTCTCCTCCCTTCCTAGTCCTCTAACATTCCAGGTAAGTATCTTCATTGGGGAAATAATGTGAACACCTCAAGAGCAGGAACTAGCTTCTTCAAAGCCCAGTGCCAACTCCTTTAGAATCTTTCTTCTCTTTCCATTCCTTAGCTCGGATAATGTTGTAGATATTCTCCTCATTATTTCTGAAATCAATGCCCAGCAGCTTCCCAACTGTGATGATATCTTCAGCTTCTTTATGGATTTTGGCTTCAAGGTCCTTTAGCAATAAATAGTTGCAATTTCTGATATTAGATGATGGAAGAGACGAGGCTGCTGATGTGTTGGTGGACGATGGAGGTTCCTTCTTCTTTGGATTGAAGGCTTTCGCTATTTTGTTAGCCTTACTTGTGTTGTTGATGGCAATCTTCAACCTTTTCCTCTTTACTTTGTTGCATAAATTATTTCTTTCCCTTGTTGCAGGTGGTTGAGGCAGTTTAGGTGCAGCTGCTATGTCTTCTCGAGATGAGCTCGCATGTTGGGGGGTGCCTTCCCAAGATGACCGAGCGTGCTGGGGCGTCTCTTCCCCATGATTCCCATTATGTGCTGCCTTGAACTCCTTTCCAATCTTTAAATTTGAATTTGAAATTGAAAATGAGTTGTGGGGTGTAACGTCAGCATTTTTAATACACTCGGCGAGTTTTGATTCTTCCACCTGGCTTAAGATTGCCAAGTTAGCTTCATCTTCAACCTCATGACTGTGCTTGCTCTGAACTGACCTGGGATTGTTAACACTATTAGTTTTGGATATAGTTTGATCCTCAGCCTCCAGTGGGAAGGAGACAGAGTGACTTACTACACGAAATGCTTCCTCTGTTCCAGAGCCAGACTCAGACACATCGTCTTCAAAAACTGTAGGGGGAACCATACTCTTATTGCCATAAGAGACAAAGGAATAAGTTGGCACATTCTAATATTTGCACCGAGTAAAGAAAGATTTCCACTTTTAGATTAATTATCTCATTTATTGCATGTTTGCTCTCGGTTTGGATGAGCACTCTTCCCACATCCAGCTCTGATTTGGTGGACTTCCTATTTTACGAAATGTGTGATCATTCCAAGCATGAAGAGGGACTCCACGGATAAGCAGCCATGTGCGCCTTGTGAGGTTATAAGTCATGCATGTTGCTTGCGCGACACGGGCACCAAAAGTCTTAAGGTAGATTTCGTAGAGGCTTATATTTGCTGCTCATCGTACCGTCACTTAGGGGACATTAATGTTCTCTTAGCTTCGTTAGATAGATTTGAACAAAGACACAAAATCGTGAAAATCGTGTCTGATTGTGTCCTCACATGATAATCACCTATAGTGTTGATGTTACGACACTTTGTCACGCCCAGATTTTTCGCACTCGAGGAATACTCACACAAGCGGGAAAAATACTGTACTCTCTCGTTAGAACTCACCCTCCTAGAAGAATGAGTGCGACTAGGTTTGAATTGAAAATTTTGATTTGAATAAAGGGCTTTCGAAAAAGATTTGGAGTCGCCACCTAACTTGATTAAAGTGAGTTAGGTCACCTAAAAACTAAGAATAATCCGAAGACTACACTTAGGGTTTTTGAAAATACCACCTCAAAAGAGGGTTTTTAAGAAAAATGGTTGTTTGGCAACCTTTGGAAAACATTTAGCCCTTTTTGAAAAATAACTCCTTTTTGGTCTTTGAAAACAATAATCCTAGGTTCGGAGGTTGGTTGCGTGTAAGGAAGACGTACTAAGCTATCACCCTACCCCGCCCTTTCGATACCTACATGTCAATCTACCCTAGATTCACCTATGAGAGTCTTTAACTAACTAATGTTCAATCCTACCCACTTTGAAAAACAATGCTTGACAACTAACATGATGCATGATATGCAAGTGCAAGTTAAGAAAATTGAAAAATAGATTTGAAAAGAGATTGACTTGATTTGAAAATAGATTTGAAGAGATGGAATTGAAATTGGAAAGTTTGAAAATTTGGAAATGGAATTTTGAAAATAGAAATTTTGAAATTGAAATTTTGAAAATAGATTGGAATTTGAGATTTGGAAAGATTTTGGAAACCGCACCCATGAGGGTGGAATTGAAAGTTTGAAAAGTGTTGTGACCACACCTATGAAGGTTGCCTACGTATCCTTTTGGGGGAATCAGGTCAGTCGTAGTTTGGACAAGAGTCCGATTGAAAATAGAAGAGTTGATTTGAAGAAAGAGATCGAATTGGAAATTGAAAGTAGAAGATTGAAAGATTGAACTTTGAATGGAGGATTGAAAATTGGAATTTAGAATTTTGAAATTGAAAAGATTGAATTTTGATTTGAAAAGATCGAACTTGGAAGAGAGAGAGATTTAGACTTATTTTGAAAAGACGAAGGTTTAGGAAATCTAGACTTAGGAAAGAGAAGAGACTTAGGAAAGATTTGACTCGGCTTGGAAGATTTAGGAAATTAGGAAGAATTGGATTTAGGAAAGGTTCGAATTTAGGAAAGGTCCGATTTAGGGAAGTTCCGAATTAGGAAAGTTTCATTTTTTGGAAAGTTTTGAATTTGAAAAGTTTTGAAAATTGGAAAGTTTAGAATTTGGAAAGGTTTGAAAAAAAAAAAGGAAAGTTTAGAAAATTGGAAAGTTTAGAATTTGGAAAGGTTTGAAAAAAAAGGGAAGTTTAGAATTTGGAAAGGTTTGAAAAAAAAAGGGAAAGTTTTGAAAATTGGAAAGTTCCATTTTAGGAAAGTTTCAAATTAAAAAAGTTTTGAATTAAGAAAGGTTTCCACCTAGGAAAGTTTTGAAAATTGGAATGTTTCGTTTTAAGAAAGGTTTTGAAATAGGAAAGTATTGAATTTAGAAATGTTTTGAATTAGGAAAAGTTTAGTTTAAGAAAGGCTTAGAATTTAGAAAGTTTCAAGTTAAGAAAGTTTTGAATTTTGGAATGGAATGTTTTTAAAAAGGGAAATTTTGAATTTGGAAAGTTTTGAAAACAAGGAAGTTTTGAAAATAAGAAAGTTTCGTTTTGGGAAAGGTTTGAAAAAGGAAAGTTTTCAGTTTAGGAAATATTTGAACTAAGAAAGTTTTGTGTTTAGAAAAGTTTTAGATTTGGAAAGATGTTGAAGATTAGGAGAGTTTAAGAATTTAGAAAGATTTGAAATTTAGAAAGTTTAACATTTAGAAAGTTTTAGGGTTTTAGGAAATCTTGAGATTAGGAAAGGTTTAAGTTTAGGAAAGATTTGAAAACTTAGGTTTGAAAAGTTAAGATTTGAAAAGAGGGTAGAATTAGGAAATGGTTGAATTAGGAAAGATTCGAAAGTTGAGTTTTGAAATTTAGGAAAGATTTTTATGTTCAAGTTTTGGAAACTTAAGATTTAGGAAAGTGGAAGTTTAGGAAGGATTTGAATTAAGAAAAAGTTGGACTAGGAAAGGATTGGATTTCGTTTTGAAAAGAGAAGGTTTGATTTTGTTTCCAAAAACGGAGGATAGGATCTAGTTTCCTAAACGGGGAGATTGGATTTGATTTTTTAAAGGGAAGATTTGATTTGACAAGGATTTGGAGAGGGAGATTCTAGAAACCCTAGTTTTGGAAAATTATAGTTTCGACGTAGAAAATAGGCTTTGGAAACGTGTATCGTTTGGATGTGAAAACAAGAGGTTTTGGAAACCTAGGTTTGGGGCAAAGTTTGAAAATCATGTTTTTGGGAAGAAAATTAGGGTTTTCTAATTGTGGGTCCTAGGGCTTGATTTGGGCTCTAAGGAAAGAGTTTTTGGAAAGTGTGTTTTTTTAGAAACAAAGATTTTGGAAGGAAAATCCTAGGAAGTAGTTTCTAGAGGAAAGATTTTGGAAAGAGAGTTTTTGGAAAGATTTTTGGAGAGAGTTTTTCTAGGAAGGTTTTTTATTGAAGATTGTTGAAGAGAGTTTTTGAAAAGATTTTTGGGGAACATTTTTAGAAAGTGGATTTTGGGGAGAGGATTTTGGAAAGGAGTTGGAAAAGGGAGTTTTGAAAAATAGATTTTAGGAGGGAGTTTTTGAAAACAATTTTGGAGAGGAAAGTTTTAGGAAAGTATGTTGAAAAAGAGATTTTTAGGAAGAGGGATTTTTTGCAAAGAGAGTTTTTAGAAGATATAAAAATATCTCACTTTCCTAAAGCAATTCTAACCATAAAAGGGATAGAACCACTTTAGGAAAGCGGTTTTGGGCAACAAATAAGATTTGAAAATATGGACCATATTGGTCACTTTTAATGTAACACTTTCCTAAAGCAACCCTAGCCATGGAAAGGCTAGAATCACCCTAGAATTGTGATTTTGAAAACAAGTTTTTGAAAAAGAGATTTTGATGCAATTTTGAAAACAAGTTTGAAAACGGTTTTGAAAACAAGTTTGAAAACGAATTTTGGAAAATGCAAGACTATGATATGCACAATGCAATTTGGGGTCGTGAACATACAAGGCTAAGGCTTCACCACATAATTAAGGGGGTCGGAGCCACGTGATCTTTGGTTAGACTAGAAGAAAGCTCCCAACACGGTGACTCTCCAATAACCCAATCCTACACATGGACCGGGAATCCCCTTATTTCAAGCATGCAAAGAAAGGGGGGAAAAGAGATGGGGGATTAAAATAGAGAAAACCCAAGTGGGTTGGAGAGAGAAGAGAGAGGGGGGAAGTGCGAAAATTTAAATAGGGAGCCTACCGTATGTCTTGTTTATTTTGCGCGCCGTGCTGTCTTCGGTCTTCGGTCTTCGTCTTGATCTTCACCTTCAGTCTTCAAGAGTTGTCTTCAAGCTTTGGATTGCAGCTCCTCAAGTCTTCAAAGGATGGTTGAAGGCTAGTGTATGAGTGTATGGGGGTGTGTATGAGTGTATAGGAGACTAGGGTTTGTATAGGGTGGCTAGGGTTTAGAAAACCTAAGGTGGCTAGGGTTTTTGAGGTGCTCGAGCTCTGTAAATCAAAATATATGATTTTTAGGTTGAGTTTGCGAATCCTTTTCACGTTGAATGAGACTCTGTATTTATAGAGGTTGGACAATACTGGCGCCTGTTGCAGTGGCGCCAGGCCAAATTTTATACTGGCGCCACTAGGAGTGGCGCTAGGCCATTTTTTGGCTAGTGGCGCCAACCAATTAGGAAATGTTTAAGGTCGTCAAGCAACGTATCTTTGACTAGATTTGGGCGTCTGTACTACTGACTACCATGCAATTTTTAGCTTGGCTTCACTAGGAGTGGCTCCGGAAAGTTCAGGAATGATTTGAAGGAGTCGGGAATGACCTGGAAGGTCGGAAATGAGCAAGAACACTTAAAATAGTGTCCTGGAGGTATTTGACTTGAAAAGTGAGGACAAGATGTGTCAGAAAGGTTAACCGGGCCTTTAGGGGCAAAACGGTCAATCAGACCAGGAAACTACTGAGACAAACTCGGACTGTCCCGGAAGAAGACTTGGGATCTGGAAACATTATTTAGAATGTTCCCAGAGGTTGCCAGTTTGATTCCCAGAACCGGCGTGGTCGGAAAAGGAGATCGGCCCACCAGGGGCAAAACGGTCATTTTGTACCGGGTTGCCCGGAACTGACTCGGAATGATCCGGAAAGGTAAAAGGAGGTTGAGAATACTATAAAAATTAGTCTCAAGAGGTTACAGGTTTGATACCCAGAGCCGGTGTGGTCGAAAAAGGAGACCGACCCACCAGGGGCAAAATGGTCGTTTTGTACCGGGTTGGCCGGAACTGACTCGGAATGATCCGGAAAGGTAAAAGGAGATTGAGAATACTATAAAAAGTAGTCTCAGGAGGCTACCGGTTTGATACCCAGAGCCGGTGTGGTTCCCCGGGCATTCGGATGCCTAGGGGCAAAATGGTCATCTTAACCGAAAAGTCTCGGAAAAGGTCCAAAGGGCAGTTTGGTCATTTTTCACCAAAGTGGGTTAACAGACATTGGTGTTGACCTGGGTTTTAAGTGTTTCCGCCACTCTAACAGCGGTCGTCGTGACATAGGGGTTTGTTGGCAATTCCCTATATCGACCTATTTGTGAGTATTTCCGCTACTCTAACGGTTTTGTGAGTAGTTTCGCTACTCGGACCGTCTCGAGGAATAAACTGTCTCGAGAGAGGGATTGAAAAGGGGACTTATCATCTCCAAAGAGACGTGCCTGAATTGGAACCGTCTCGAGGAATAAACTGTCTCGAGAGTGGGATTGGAAAGGGGACTTATCGTCTCTGAAGAGACGTGCCTGGATTGGAACCGTCTCAAGAAATAAACTGTCTCGATAGTGGCATTGGAAAGGGGACTTATCGTCTCCGAAGAGACGTGCCTGGAGTGGAACCGTCTTGAGGAATAAACTGTCTCGAGAGTGGAATTAGAAAGGGGAGGACAATGCCCCTAAGGGCATTTTGGTCATTTTGCCTCTATTTGGGCCTGACAGGCCCGCGAAGCGATGGACAGACGAGATTTGGACCTAGAGAATTGGTTTCGATTGGAATATGCCCACAATGACTTGAAAACAAGTCTGGACGGAGTGTAGACTACCGAGTGGTCAAAAATGGGGTACTTACACACTTTTGATCGATGTTGATGTGTTAACACCAAGTTTTCAATAATTTTGTTGAGAAAAATGCTCACAGCTGCTACTGATGGCTAGCACCTCAGTTAGGGCTCACCTCAACTGTGTGGTTTTCAGCTAAGGTGTTACCCATCAGTAGGCGACTAACCCTCATTCACGACTATGGCTAGCAAGCTTCTTTTGTTGAAGAGCTAGCACCTATATATAAGGCCTCCAACGGATATCCCAAATTCATGAGACACAGGAAGAGTAGTAAAGAATGGCTTCAAACCCATGATTGCTCACTGACTGGCCATGTAACGGGCTTGGGAGTTTTAAGGTAAGCATCTCTTACAATCTAGGCTGGTTGAGCATAAAAGAGCAATGAACCAAAAATATAAGGGTTAATTATATTTTGTATTGTTGCATTTTACGCCAAATCTTACTTTAGAACTTTCATTTTTAATGATAACAATTAAGCCCCTTACACTTGTTATGTCTAACTTTCGTTTGGAAAATGGTAGGAAAGTTCTCATGTGACCTTTTTTTAAGGAAAAAAATGTAAAATTTATCTTTTTTTTCTTTTAAAGATTCATGTGTATCTCACACTTGATTTGAATTGGAAGTTTTTACATGGAATCTAATTGCATTATATACATTACAGAGTTAATTCCACTAATAATTTTAGAGTGGTTTTGAAGGAATTTGTGGTAAATTATTAGGGAAAGAAGTTAGATTTTACATCTTTACCTTTGATTTTGACCATGTACTTGTCACGTGCGAACTTTTAGCCATTTTTTCAATCAAAAGTTAGCGCAAAATTGATATTGTAATAAACTAGAAGTATAAGGGCTTGTTAAAAATAAAACTCTTAAAGTAAGATTTAACTTAAAGTATAGAGGTATAAAGTGTAATTAATCCAAAATATAACTTCGATTTAAATTTGTATACTAACTCGTTGTTCTTACATGTTGGAGTTTAAGTATGTGATTCTGGCCCCGTGGGTAGTTCATAGCATCTACTCGTTTGTTGTAAAAGGAGAAGATGAGAGAGATCTTGCCAATTTTCTTGATCTCCCATTTCTCTTGTGGAGGATGCTTCATGACCAGATATGGGTTTCTCTCTCTCGTCACCGAACATCCAAAGGCAATAACAGGATCGTTGATAAGAGTAATGAATTTGACCAAGTTGATAGAGAAAGCAATTGGTACCTCTCTCTCTCTCTCTCTCTCTCTCTCTCTCAAGTTGATGTTGGAAAGTTAGACTATTTGTTAGTAAACTTCATTTTATAGCCTGCATGGTCTATGCATGCATACAATGAGAACACTACTAAATAATTTTCATGCCAACTTATAATTTGCAGCAGTATGAATGGGTGATAGGGTTAAATGAGAGTCACTCATTTAAACAGAATTTATTATCAGGATGATAGGGTTAAATGAGAGTCACTCACTTTAAAACAAAACACACATTTCCTCTTAATTGCCAAAAAAAAAAAAATTATATGTAATCCTATTTCTCAATCATTTTTCTCACTCTTAGATTCAAGTGAATTGATCACGCATAAATTTATTAACGTGGCTCCTATAAGCTTGTATTTAAGAATGAGAAAAGAAAATAAAAAATGAGATTGTATATATCATTGCTTATTGCAAAAATACTACTGCCATTTTATTCTAGTGAGATTTTTTTGTACTTTTTTTAAAGAATAGCATTTTTCGGTGTTTATTTTTTGTAACCTTAAATTGGGTTTAAGTTGTGGATGAATATTGGCAGCGATGACCAGATCTTACTGAGTGGACTTTTATTTTACGTAGTCACATGAGAGTGCCTGGAGCTTCTCACCTGCCCCTGTGGAGAACAGATGGTGTAGTCATCACAATTTGGCTTCATATTGGACCAGCGGAGTTCCTCTACTACTGGCTCCACAGAGGATTGCACCACCATTACCTCTACTCTCGCTACCATTCCCACCACCATTCCTCCATTAAAGTCACTGAACCCATTTCATGTAAGTCACAATTTACACACTCAAATTTTCCTCTGATTATATCAGTCAAAAGTCTTGGAACTAAATTTTTTTTATTAAAATATTTCTGGGTAGATAGCTGTTATTCATCCATTTGCAGAGCGTCTAGCGTATTTTGTGCTCATTGCAATGCCAATGCTTTCGACAGTGCTTAACGGAACTGACTCTGTGGTGGCTCTCTTCGGTTATATAACCTACATTGATCTGATGAACAACATGGGACACTGCAAGTTTGAGCTCATTCCGAAGCAGTTCTTCTCCATATTTTCCCCTCTCAAGTACATGATGTATACACCCTCGTAAGTTTTGGGTTACTTTGCAATTTTGCACTCTTATTCAATTATTATGGACAACTATTTTTTTGAATACTATTTTTGTTGATAGATAAGTCATGAATCATAAAGTAAAAATAAGGTTAAATGTTTTAACAAAGTTTGGGTTCACGTGGGTAAGAACTTGAATTTCTCGCTCATTGCCTAGATTCAAGTCTCTATAGCTGCTTGAGAGGGCTAAACATACTCCTTAGTGTCCAGAGCACGCGGTGGGATCTAAACTTCGGTCCCGACGTAGGTGATGTGGGGTCTTCTGCAGATGGTTCTGTGGTGCTAAGGGATAATACTCCCTGGTGAATATATAGAGTAGTCTATCTGCATATCCATCTTTTGTACCCAAAAAAAATAATAAAGTAAGATGAATTTTGAATGATGTGCTCTCATTCATCATGTAAATGAACTTGATCTTGTGATAGTTAACAAAGTTTTGTTTCCATTTTTGTAATAGTGTTTTAAAAATTGGACCGGATCAGCAGGTTCAACTAGAAAAAATTAGGAACCGATTTGGAAAATGGTCCGATTCATGTTTTAAACGAAAACTTAGTAAAAATCAATCAACTCAGTGGTTAAACTGCTGAACCGGGTATAAAATCGTTAAAAAAACTCCAATGTAGTAAAAAAAATATAACAAATTGTACAAAATGTGAAAAAAATTGGAATTTATTTATTCCTATATTTAAATATATTTATGACATCACGGTTCAATACCAGTTAACTCAACGGTTGAACCAGTAATCCTTAACCCGGTCACTTTTTCATTTCGCTCAACGGTTTGATTTTCAAAACATTGTTATATAACACTCTCTCTCTCTCTCACCCTTTAGAAAAGTTGATTGATGGTGCTATATATTGTTACTGAAATAATAATGGTAGATTCTAATGAGTTACAGTCTGATCAGTTCTATCATTCATAATTAAAGACAGTTCTGATAGGTCTTTCATACTTGAGATTTGTACATACGTATAATTGAAGTTCATCCTGTCCCTAAAAAAAAATAAAAATAAAAATTCTAACTAAATGTTTTGGGTCATCTCAGATTTCACTCTCTCCTTCACACCCAATTTCGGACCAATTACTCGCTTTTCATTCCGATCGACTATTACATCTATGGCACAATGGACAAGTCCACGGATTCGCTACATGAAACTTCACTCACAAGGCAAGAAGAGTCACCCGACGTTGTGCATCTAACGCATCTAACAACACCAGAGTCCATCTATCACCTTCGGCTAGTGTTTGCCTCCTTGGCCTCCAACCCTCAAATGTCCAAATGGTACATGTGCCTAATGTGGCCTATTACATGGTGGTCCATGATCATGACTTGCATCTATGGTCGTACCTTCATATTAGAGAGAAATATATTTGGGAAGCTCAAATTACAGGCATGGGCAATACCAAGATACAATATAGCAGTAAGAATCATATATACTGTCGGATATTTACGTCTCAGTTTCATTGTTATAATTGTTAATTTTGTTTACATAACAAGTTGAAGATTTGTATGATTTTTTATCTACGGTTTTTTTATTTTTTTGGCAGTATTTCTTTCAGTGACAATCTATCAATGGCTCATTGAAGAAGCCATACTGGAAGCAGAAGCAAGAGCCACTAAGGTGTTAAGTCTTGGTCTTTTGAACCAGGCAGGTTGATGCTTTTGTCTTCCTCTTCATTTTCTTCAATCTTATCTGTTTCTTTTCCAGGGAAAATAATACTGTGAGCAATCATTTCATGCTATATATTTCCTTTTAAGTTTTGTTTTACCAGTTTTGCCTCTCTCCAAGTTCTCTTCTAATCACAATGGGTGAAATTAATGTATATAAATAATTTTGAGTTCGATGTCATTATTTATTTTTTCAGTATCCTATCTCTTGTCCTTCCTAGGAACTATTTCATGTCATTTTGTTGCATTAATTCACAAAAAATTATTCTTAACTCCTTTCTAACTATTTGTCATCTAGTAAATGACCGATTTTTTAATATGTAATGTTAGAGCCACCGGCTTTTTTCGCTTGATTTTCATCATGAATAGACACAAGGCAATGGGATACACATTATCAAATACATATAAAATTTACTTACTTTTGTTTATCCGTGATGAAAATCAAATAAAAACAGCCGGTTGCTGTAGCATTTTTATTTTTTAATATGTGAATCACTGCTGGTTTTGTCATTAGTGAAACTACCCCTAGCAAAGCATTTCTATCAAAGTTCATTACTCTCTCTCTCTCTACTCTCTCTCTCTTAATAACATAAAGTTTGTCAATTTTGCAGGGGGAAGAAATTAATAGAAATGGGGAGATTTATATCCAAAGGTACCCTCAGCTCAATATCAAGGTAGTGGATGGTTTGAGTGAAGAAGAACAACTGAAGGCATCAAAAGGAACATTGTTCATTCCCTACTCACAATTTTCCCCAAAGAAAGTGCGCAATGACTGCTTCTACCATCACACTCCTGCAATGGTGGCTCCCATGTCTTTCGGGAACTTACACTCGGGTGAGGTTAGTGAATTTAACGATAAACCTTTTTTGTTTTCTATTTTGTAACGATATTGCAACCAAAAAATAAAAAGAAAAAAAGGGTTAGTTATTGGTCAAGGATGCATGTACGTATATATATATATGATATGCATGAGTGACACCGTTTATAAAGAGAGTGTTAACGTTCTTCTTTACATTCAAGCTACCATTCCCATTGACACTCCATAAATCTTCATACCGAAAAGAATATAGGAAAGGACTAAAATTTAGAGAAATAATTAAATAGTATTTCCTATTCACTCCACTTCTTGCATGTTACCTGTATTATGCAACTAAAGATTCACAAGTTGTTTCGTATCAGTAAAAAGAAAAAAAATATGCAAATTCTTCATCAACAATTGGATTTCCACAGAAAAAAAAAAAAAAAGTATGATCTTCTTCATTGAGGGTTTTTATTTTTTATTTTACCCCTTTAATTTTAATCTGTATGAATTGTACAACTAGGTTAGCATAGTACAGCTAATCAATAAGACTGGGTTTAACCCGTCAAATCGGCTCACGAACACAATTTGTTAGCACAATCATGTTAAGCAATAATTTGACTAGCTGTGTTGTAACAGAACCGGTTGCCAAGAAGGGTGATGAGTGCTTCTCGTGTAGCTGGGATGGTTCATGCCTTAGAAGGATGGAATGAACACGAATTCTGTCACAAAATGTTCGATTCTGAGAAAGTTTGGCAAGCCAGTCTCAAACATGGGTTTCGCCCTTTGATGATGATTCCAAATCAATTATCAAACACCTTAGTTTCATTAATTAATGCAAATATTTCTAGAATTGTTATGTTACTTCTTGTGATCGAACTTCGCTTCGCTATAAACTTATGCAATTTATGTTAGCAGACTATGGTACTTTACAAAGTATTCATTAATAAATATCGGTGGAAAATAATCATACGTTACATTTGATGATCATAGTCTAATCTGTTATGTTCTTTGATTCTTTCGTTTGCCATTTTTGGATCTTTAATTGTTAGTCGTCTGTCAAAACAACGGTCTTAATTTGGAAGCCAATTTAAACTGGAGGCTTTTTGAATGATGGTTAAGTGAGATTTACCTTTTTCTCACCTTACTAACATTGTATTTGGATCAAAGATGTAAAATTACATTGTATATTTGATTGTTAAAGAGAGTAGATATATAATAAAATAACATAAAAAAATAAGTAAAAATTTAAAATCCCCCATTTTATCTTTTTTTTTTATTTTTTCTTGATAAATTCGAGTTCCAAACATGACATAACGAAAAATCATATTTATATCTTCTCGCGTGAAGGAATTTCATATCTTTATCTCATGTCCTACATTACTTGATCACATTTCATCAGATCACCCTCGTGAAAAACCAGTTAATTTTAGTAAGCACCATAATACGTTTTTCGAATTATTATTAGAAATTAGTACACATATGAACTTTGTTACCGCGCTGGTTGATAATTAGCTGTAGAAGTACCAAAATATTGAAGTTCAAAATTTTCATGCACAATCAATATTTAGTCACCTATATAATACAAATTCCAGTAGGCCTACTACACAACCTAGAGTTCAAACAACATCATAGTGAGGAGATGTCATGTTATGAATCATCGGATATGGGCACATCTTATTTTCGGGTTAAAGAAATATTATACAAATAAAATTTTTATACAGAATTTCTATATATACAAATTGATGTGATTGTTTGTGTCTTTGTGATCCTATCATTTTAAATCAAATCTCCCATTATATTGATTCCATATAAATTTATCAATGTAGGTCCTACTATCTTGTATTTATGAGTGAAAAAAAGAATAGAAAATTGAGGTTGTATATAAAATTACTTTATGTACAAACATGGCTTTGGTTTAGTTCTAATCGCCATTTCATTACTATTAAGAACCCGTTTAGTAGGACTTTTTTGTCTAGTTTTATTTTAACTTATAAGTAAAAAAGTCAAATTTTTTTGACTTTTTGACTTTTTGCTTTTTTTGCTTACCTTTGGCTCATAAAAGCAAAAAAACAAAAATTCTAGTTTTTTATTATAAATAAAAAATTCAAAAAAGCTAAAAAAAACTATACCAAACGGATTCTAAAAGTATTGATCCTTGACGCAGGCTGCTAAATTTATGAGGTTAGAGCTCATGATTCGAACTGTCATGCACATTTTTCTAATTTTGTCTTTGTGCAATGTCCAAATGTTACATGAATTAAGTTCATAGCAATTAGAGGTGTGCATGGATAGGGTTAGGTCAGGTCCATGTTAGACCCAACATCTATCCGATCTTGGTCGGTTCTATATTTTTTGACCTAAAATGAAACTGGTCATTTGATAGAACCAACCCGAGTCGGTTTGCTTTGGTTCCATGCTTGGGGTTGGGTTGAGTCCATGTTGGAACAAGTCGATTCGGTTTTACTTTAATTGTATATTATTTAACTTATTTATTAAAAAAATAAAATAATATAATTGGTCTTCCATTCTTAATTTTTGAAAAAATAAAAAAATGACATAAACACAAATCAATAATAATTAAGTACAAATGATAATAATTTAATAGTATATATAAAATATATATAGATTTTTATGGGATATAAAAATAGGGTCATGGTTCAGTTTTTGGATTGGTTCGGGTTGGGTTGGTTCTCGATTCGGTTCAAGTTCATTAAATGTTAAACCGTGAATCGAACCGAATAGAGCGGGTTGGCATTTTTTAGACGTAGAACCAAACCGATCCATAGAGGCCGGGTTGGTTCGGCTCTTGAGTTTTTCGGTTCTTTTGTACACCCCTAACAACAATGCATTCTGCATGACAACTATTATTACGGCTCCTTTTGATTTAACGTAAAATATTTTACATTGAAAAAAAAATTTCATGTAAAAAGTGTTTCTATAAAAAAAAAATTAGTTTTTGGTTTTGATTAACAGTCAAAAATTGTTTTCTAATAATTTTTCGATGGTGGATGGTGGTGGTTGGGTTAGTAGTGGTGAAATGATTGAAATAGTATCGAAGGTTTAAATGACTTTAAATAAAAAATGAATTACGGATTTTCGAAAGGTAAGTTATTTTTGGTCTTTTGATGGAAAAAAAAAATTTGAAAAATATTTTTCTTACTTTTCAGTCAATTAAACAATGGAAAATGAGTAAAATATTTTTCAAAAAAATATTTTAAGTAAAATCAATGTCCAATTCATTGCATGTCAAGATGGATGTTCGGTTGGGACTAGTATATAAGTGTTCTACTTCATATGTGTGATGATATGGCCATTCAATTCATTATATTTTCAACTAATCCTCCAAATTTTGGACAGAAAATGGCACAATCCATTTGAATAAATCACCACCGCGCGCGCGTGCACAAAAAAAAGAATTACTTTACTAAAACGTGCCCACTATTGTACCATGGTTTTTGGTGGGGTGATTATGTCATGAAGGCTTGTTTGGTTTTGATTTTGGTTTTTTAAAACTTTTTTAGGCTGACTTTTTTTATTTAAAAGTAAAAAAAGTTAAATTTTTTGAACTTTTTTACTTATTATTTTTTTTATTCTTTGTTTGTCTTAGTTTATAAAAGTAAAAAAAAAAATTAAAATTTTTGATTTTTTTTTATTTATAAACCAAAAAAACTAAAAAAACATATTCCAAACAAAGCTTCACTTTGAAATGTATGGCCGCAATATCTAACTAGACCTCTTTATTTCTCTTGTAAAATGAAGAGGATCCAGATCCATAAAATATATATATGCATGATGTACTTACAATCATTTTGGAATGTAACTTTTCTGCACATTCTTGCCTACCAAATTGATGACTTTCAGTTGAGATCAACAAACCAAATTGATGAGTTATTGAGTCTCGAGCTCTCAACTGATTCATCTGAATGTAGTTATAATTAGTTCTTTTCACTTGTTTGTAATTTTTTTCTTTTCCCTTTTTCTTTTTTCTTTTTTTTGGCAAGTTGACAAAGGGGACACATCTGGAATTGGAGTTCACAATTAATACTGGGATCCACATATTTTTTTAGTATTATTTTCAGTTTTTCTGTGTGGGTAAGCCCACAATTAGTCAAGACTTTCAAAACTAATATAACTTAGGTCACGTTTATTTCCGAGATAAGAAAATGAAAGATAAGTAATACTATGAGATTAAGAAGATGATAATAGATGATAAGTAATACTATGATGTGATAAGCGATTACTCATATTATATTCATTTAGAATATAATAAAGAATATGATAAGTAATACCATATTTAGTGTGACTAATGAAGATGGAATAAGGAGTGGGATAAAGGTGTGAAATTACTTCTTTGCCCTTACAAAAAAATTAATATTATAATGCAATAACTAATATAATATCTATTTTATTATAGATTAAGATAATATACTGTAGAATAATATAATAGTATATTAACATTATACATTAATGTAATATATTACAAATTAATATATATGTTACAAATATAATATAGTTAATATATTATATTATTATCAATATGGTATATAATATAATATTTAACCTTCAAAATAAGTATTAATATATGATATAATGATAGTATAGTAATATAATATAAGTTTGTATTTGCTTAAATACATTATTTAATATATTATTGAAAAAATCTCATTTTTGCCCTCTTAGTTTACTGTATGTTCAATATTGCCCTCTCACTTTTGAGATACTTCAAAATTGCCCCACATCTCTCATTTTTGCCCCCCTTTTTCTTACATTAGCAGAAGTACCCTTGGCAATTCTCCATTCTCATTTTTTTGTCCTACATAGGAAAAAGTTATAATAATAAAAAAATTGCTTCTCTAATTTATTCCCCAATCATTTGTATTTTTTTTTAAGTTATTCGTAAATAAGAAAAAGGTAAACATCATTTTATTCTAATATTTAATTTTCAACTTGCTACTTTTTAACTCACAACTTTCTTGTATAAGTAGCCATGGTTTTTTTTTTTCTTTTTCTTCTTTTAAAATTCAATTAGAGTAATTAACTTAATTTGAAATATGTATAAACTAAAAGGCCATCAATTTAGTTTCTATAAATTAAATTTGCAAATAATAGTAAGTTAAAATTTTTAAAAATTCTATGCTTGAGTACTATTTTTTCTTTTTTCCAACAATTAGTGGAGTTTGAATCCTAACATCGGTGTCATAATATTTAACAAGTTATCATTACGCATAAACACTAATCACATGAGTGATATTGTTTTAACTTCACACAAGAATTCATGAAAAATATTAGAATTTATTCTTATAAATGTTATAGTTTAATAGTTGTTTAGAGGAAGTACATAATTAAATGGATATAATCGTCTTTAAAAATAAATAGCATAACTCATTGTCAATAATTGAGATTAGAGTGGCTTAATTCATTGTTAACAATAAGATATCTTGGGGGTAAACTAGGAAAACCATTTGTATAGTGTCACTGTGAAAGTAGGGCAAAATTATAATAGAAGAGCATTAATGAGGAATTGTAAACAAAAGGAGCAAAACTGAATATACAGTAAATTAAGAGGGAAAAAATGAAGTTTTTCCTATATTATTATAGAAATGTAGTAAATAATAATGTGAGAGGTGGACAAAATTGACTTTTTGTGCTTTATCCCTTCTCATAAGATATTGCATCCCATCCCTGGGATAACTTATTCTCCATTTTGGGGATCTCTTTTTTAAGGGCCATGAGATGAGGTGGGCCCTTAGATTACGCATCCAATCCTCCACTATTAATCCCCCAAACAAAGCGAGCCTTAAAGTCTTAAATACCGTCCGTGAATACTCTCATTGTCACTCTTTTTTAGGAAATAATTGTATGTTTTGTTCACAATAGCGACTATTACATAGTTTAATCTGGCCACATGTTGCAAAAAGCACGACAACATGATAATTACAAACGTCTCATTGACAATCTCTTAATTCAAAGAAGAATTTTACGCAATCGAAATTTTTATACAGAACGATGTAGTTTTATGTTGTACTTTTATTTCAAATTAAAATATTTATCATTTTGATTCATAATTTTAAAATGTTATTATCATATCATTGTGATGGAGTTCTGTGTATTAAAAATCCTTTGAGAATTAAAATTTCATTTTACGTTTTTTGTTACAAATGAGTTATTTATCTTTTCTTTTTTTAGTTTCAAATATCGCTATTTTATACTGTATTGTGGTTTACTTTAGAAGTCAATTTTTGGACAAATCGCTACAGATCCAACAGTGGTCAACTTAGTAAAAACATAAATTTAAAAATAATAATTAGAAATGAATTTAAGGTTATGTTTATTAAAGGTTTAAAATTGTATGAAATACAATATCAGAAGCAAACAAAAAAAAAAAAGAAAGGAAGAAATAATTAAGAAAGGCTTCTAGAGAAATAGCTCAAGTAGCAAACAAAAATGAAAGAAAGCAGGATATAGGTTTAATCCTATTTTCTTGAGATTATCCTTGTGGTAATCTCATCAATAACAAAATTACCCATTTTCTTGAGAAGAATCCGAGAAAATGAAAGAAAATAGGAGAAAATGCTTGGGCGCTGGTGACAATTGGGAAGATGATGGACTTGGGTTCTGCAAAGCGGGCATGTGGAATGGGATTGAAACCAAGCATCGATGCAGTCCACGTGGAAGCAGTGGTTGCATTTGGGCAGTTTCCGGTACCTCTCGCCGCCGGTGACATCGTGAAGGCAAACTGCACAGTAGAGGGTGGTGTTTTTGCTGCTTGGGTTGGGTTTGTAGGTGAGGACGCGACGGTGGCGGTAACTGCGAAACCGCTTGAAAAGGCCGTAGACGACGAGGAAGAAGATGATGAAGGTGAAGACTGTGGAGTTGCTTGTTTTCATAGCTGTGCAGACGGCGAAATTGGGTAGGAACCCATGGTGATTTTCCATCGTTTGGCTGGCAGAGATTTACCCACCGACTATGATGAAAACTCTCTCTCTCTCTCTCTCTCTCTCTCTCTCTCTCTCTCTCTCTCTCTCTTCACTTTAGAACATGAAAGGCCTTTGGCTTCTCCTTCTTGCGCTTGGGTGGCTTCTAATAATCGAATATTAGCCAGGAGTTAGTTGGCCGAATCATGCTCTCTCTCACTCTCTCTCTCTCTCTATACCTGCATGAACACAAAATAAACAACTTTTTTTTATATAGATAATGAGGGTACAGCTAGGCACTTCAGTGTCACGTGGTTGGCCTAGTCATATACCTTGTTACCTACACGGTAAAATCTTCAATATTGGGCCAGATTCTGTGCCAACAACCACATGAAATTTGACTATTTAAGCAGTTTATTGTATTAATGCGCAAGTAGGTAAGATATATATAATCTATGTAGGGAAAGAAAAATTTTGTGACTTTCCCTTAGGAAGCTTCCGTAATGCTAATGTTGAAGAGGTCATGATAAAGGGAATAGCCACCTTTCCGCTTGCCAGAGAATACTTCATGCACACGCAACCAAGGGGCCCAAAGATTTTTCAGGTGAATTTTCCATAGGATAAAAAATTTAATTTTTAGAAGACGAATATACTATATTTTATTATAAATACTCAAAAACATAGAAAAGACATATAAAAATATATATATCAGAACATACGCAACGTGCCCAACTGGGCCTCCTGCGCTGCAAATGTTGAAAAGATCATCAGGGAAATTTTCCCTTCCGAGCTTGCTAGAAAATGCTGCATGCCCACGCAACCAAAGAAGGCCCAGTTGGGGAACCAAGAAATTTATCATGGGCAACTACAAATCACAATTGAGAAACTTTATACATATATAATGTGCATATATTAATACATAAAATATATGAAAGTACATTTAAAGTAAAATAACTATTTAAAGTGGTATTTATAAATTTCAAGTGAATCAAATTAAAAAAACATTTCTAAAAATTGTAAGTAAAATAAAATTTTAAGGGAAACAGTTGCCTCCTCTAGGCACAAGGTGGCTCCGCCACTAGGAAGGCCTATGATGCTCTTTCCCTGAGCAAGGTAAGAATAAATAGCCAAAATACGCTTTGCCCATTTAATGTTGTGGTTATAATAGAAGAACCATAAAAAACCTAACCAATAGTTGGTTAAGTGAGGGTAAGAACTTGGATTTTCTCATTCAATATTTTGGATTCAAATTTTCATAGCTACTCAATGTGGCTAAATTTACTCTTCAACACTTAAAACATACAATGAGACTTAAGCTTTGGTCCAGATGTAGATGTGGTGAGGTCTCCTATAAACGATTATGTGGTGATGAGGGACAATATTTTCTAGCAGATGTGTGAATTATCCATATTTATTTTTTGTAAGATAAGTCTCCTTAGGGTGGCTTACTTGCCACATGTATAAAGTATATACATATATATCTTTGATATATATTGTATATTTATCTATTTATTAATTAGTTACGAGTGATGATAGGAATAGTTGCCCACTCCATGTGAAACACTAATAGTGGTTGGTTAAGGCCTATCAATTCCTCACTATCAGATAATGATTCCTTGATGGAAGGAACCAATAAGAATAAAGATAAGGGTCCCTAGCCTAACAGTTATATATTGCCTGTGATATTCATCGTTTAAGGGATTAAGTCCTGCATAAGTTAGAAAATCCTATCTACAGAGAGTTCTATACACAGAGAGTGTGAGAGGAAAGTAATTTATGTTTGCAGAAGCACAGAAAGCAAGTTCACTTGGATAACAATAACTGAAAGTTAGTACACATATATTTATTAATATATAATTAATATTTTCACTGCGTATACATACATATATATTATAATTATTATATATATATATATAATTTATCTTACATTGTAGCATCAGAACTACTCTCTGGTTCACCTTATTCAATATACAGATAATGTATAATTGATACTATATTTATTGTCCGTATGTACATATGCTTTCTTGTGAATCCGTTTCGCTAATTTTGATGATGATGTCATTATGAATATGTATGATTTATTACATTTTTGTGGTATTTGATCGAACGTGATGTGCATTTATTAACCGTTCGAAGTTATACAGATGGTGAGTTTGAAAATGTATAGATTTGATGCATATATATTGATTGGCTGGAGTGAGACGTCATCGTACATCACATTGAGATGAGTTGTTTGATTAGACTAATATATATTATTTTATTAATTAATGAGTTATGTCATACTCGTATGCATACTTGATCGGTGTCACTTAATTGAATTGATAATTGATTGAATTGATATCTCTGAATTGAGAACTTCGATGTTATAATTACTTTCAAGTAATTTTGTTGATTGTTAATTTCTGTAATTATATATGTTCTGTTGTGTTGCTTTCAGTAAGTTTTCACAGATATAAGGTTTTTTGTGAAAACATGTTTCTTATCATTGCATTTAAAAGAAAAAAAAAATTTGGACAGAAGGAGCCATTTTGTAAATAGTTCTGAAGATATTTTTGAAAGATTTTCTTGAAAGCATGTTTTTTTTTTTTTTGGTAAATATTTTATTTGCAAATTTTTTAACAAAATAAAGGAGGACTATTTACAAAAATGTTACCATTGTATTTTGGGGACAATAATTCATGTTTTTCAATTATCAAATTGTGTTTTGTCCCTTTAAAGATTATTTTATGTCATCTTGAGAAACTTGAGCATTACATTAGTTTAAGAATAACCACAGTATCTTGAATTATTGTAATGTGTGATATTAAGTTCTTGTTATCACATTAAAAAATGGTCATTTGACTATATATTTAATGGCATATATTTATTGTAATTAAATTAATGAAAATAATTATTTGGGCGCACAGAGAAATAATTATTTGTTATTAATTTAATTGGGATATGATGGTAAATTTAACATTAAGATAAGATTTTTCTATGTTTACAGATAAAGAAATGTTTTATTTTGGTGTATGTTATTTACTAGTCTTATCAATACAGTTTAAGTAGATTCAATGCATGTTGCTACCTTTACCCACAGGAAGGTTTGGGTTTACTTTGCTTTAATTATTATTTCATAGCATAATATGTTCTTGGTTATTACAGTTATTACTACTACATTTTTTAATACTAAATCATCTCGTATTCCATTCTTGAGTGGTGATAATTTTTCTGACTGGAAAGATAGAGTACTTTTGACATTGGGGTGCATGGACCTTGATTTAGCGCTCCGTGTGGATGAACCACCCACCCCTACGGAATCAAGTACGCTAACTGAGAAAGCTGCATATGAGCGGTGGGAGCGATCCAACCGCCTAAGTTTGATACTCATTAAGTCCCGCATCAGTAAGGGCATTAGGGGTTCAATCCTCGAATGTGATAAGGCAAAATGTTTCATGAAAGCTATTGAAGAGCAATTTGTGAGCTCTGATAAGACACTAACTAGCACTCTAATGAAGAAATTGTCAGGCATGAAACACTATAATACTAGAAGTGTGCGTGAACATATCATGGAAATAAGGGACATTGCAGCTCAACTGAAAGCACTGGAGATAAATATTTCTGAGTCATTCTTAGTGCATTTTGTCCTTAACTCTCTTTCTATGGAGTATGGTCCTTTCAAAATTTCCTATAACACACATAAGGAAAAATGGTTAGTGAATGATCTTCTGACCATGTGTGTTCAAGAGAAAGAAAGGCTGAAGCATGAAAAGCTAGAAACTGCTAATTTAGCATTTCATGCAAAAGGAAAGAGTCACAAGGGTAATGGTGTTCCTCAAGAGAAGAATGGAAAAGTGTCAATAAAGCGTTATGGCAATAAGGGTGCATGCTTATTTTGCAATAAAAAGGGACACATGAAGAAGGATTGTGCTAAGTATAAGAAATGGTTCGTAAAGAAAGGTAATCTCTTATCCTTTGTGTGTTATGAATCTAATTTTGTTAATGTTCCTAATAATACATGGTGGATTGATTCTGGTTCTACAATTCACATTGCCAATACCATGCAGGACTTTCTCAGCCTAAGGAAACCGACAATAAGTGAACAAAGCATTTATTCAGGAAATGAAATGTGTTCACATGTGGAGGCTGTTGGGACTTTCAGACTGGTTTTAAAATTTGGTTTTATTTTGGATCTTGAAAACACTTTATATGTTCCATCGTTTTCTAGAAATTTGGTTTCTATTTCTAAATTAGTACCTTTTGAATTTAGTTTCAATTTTAGTGGTACAAATTTTGATTTATTGCAAAATAAAGCCATTATTGGCAACGATTTTTTAGATGATGGATTATTTAAATTTAATTTAAATCCTAATTTTGAAAATAACCTTTCGATCTTACATGATGGGATTGGCATAAAGCGGAATATTATCAATGAGAATTCCTCTATGTTATGGCATAGGAGATTAGAACATATCTCCAAGGAAAGAATTAAAAGATTGGTAAATGAAGGAGTTTTAAATGCTCTTGATTTTTCTGATTTTGGTACTTGTGTGGATTACATTAAGGGGAAGCAAACCAACAAGTCCACTAAAGGTGCCAAGAGGAGTTTTGATACTCTTGAGATCATACACATAAACCTTTGTGGACTATTTACTCTACCTTGTTTGAATGGTCAGAGATATTTTATCTCATTCATTGATGACCATACACAATATATGTATCTCTACCTCTTATTTGATAAGGCTGAAGCACTAGATGCTTTTAAAGCCTATAAGGTAGAGGTAAAGAGACAAACAGAAAAAATCAAAATTCAAATCGTAAGGTCAGATAGGAGTGGAGAATATTATGGGAGGTACACAGAATCAGGACAACTACTAGGTTCATTTGCTAGATTCCTTAAAGAAAAGGGCATAATTACTCAATATTCAATGCCTAGAACACTACAACAAAATGGTGTGGTTGAAAGAAGAAACTGCACACTTATGGACATGGTGAGGAACATGTTAAGTCATTGTAATATTCCTATAAATCTATGAAGTGAAGCCTTGAAAACCGTTGTGTATGTATTAAACAGGGTTCCATCTAAAGTTGTTCCTAAAACACCTTTTGAATTATGGAAAGGATGAAAACCAAGTTTAAAACATCTACAAATATAGGGTTGTCCAGTTGAGGTGAGGGTTTATAACCCATACATGAAGAAACTAGACCCAAGAATAGTTAGTGGATTTTTCATTGGGTATGCAGAAAACTCCAAAGGATTTATGTTTTATTGTCCTTCACACACACCTAGAATTGTTGAAGCTAGAAATGCTAAATTTATTGAGGATCTTGAAACTGTTGAGTCAAGGTTGATCCTTGTTGACTCAAGGTTAATTCCCATGTTGATTTTGATGATAACTAAACCTTGTGTTATGTTACTAATGAATCTACTTAGTGTGCAGATTAACAAGTTCATAACTTAGACTTAAAGTTGGATCTTAAGTCTAATACATATCAAAGGAATGCACAACAAGTTCAAGATGCAAGCAATGAATTCAGAGGGCTATGCAATGAACCAAGCTGAGAAAAGATGCCTATCTCTACTTCAAGAAAATGACTTACATTCAATGAAGATTGATTCGCAAGATAGGCTGAAGACTTCATCAGTTGAGGAAATAGAATGATCAGTTAAAGATGAAGAATGGAGATGATGTTAATGACCTAAAGAAGATTTCATCAGAATATGCAAAGATCAGTTGAAAAAGTGCAATGCTCAGTTGAAGATGAATTGGCTGTTTAAGAATTTGAAAAATGCTCAAGAGATGATCTCATCTGGTATGCTTAAGACCAATTCAAGACAATGTGATTGAAGCTGTTGAGAAGATGGCTCACAATGAATATCTGATCTCTACATGGAATCCAAGTGAACTATTCTTCTACAATGTAAAGGATCAATGAAGATTAGATGTGTGAAGAGATTTCATCAAGTCTGCAAAAGTCTCATTGAAGTGTTCTGTAATGAAGAATGAAGAATTGCTAAATAAAGAGAGGAAATTAGAATTGAAGCATTGTGATGCTTCACACGATTGTGGTAGACTGGCATTGAAGAAGATGTTCTACAATGATTGAAGAAGCTTTGCAAATGAAGGAGAAAAGATTAAGCCTTGATCAAATGAAGCTTTGACAATTTGAGATTCAAGAAGAAGATCAACATCCAATGATTGATTCAATCCAAATTAAATAGAAGTTAACTTTGATGAGTTAAGAAGATTTGATTGATCATCATACCCCAAAGACATACTCCTTAAAGTTCTTATACCAGTGCTTTGATAAAGCTTGATCAATAGAAATCTGAAAGCTGAATTCTGGGCAATGAGGGGACTTATGGAAATGAGGAGTCGCATCCTGATCACAGACGCTAAAAGGCCTGAAGACATATTGAACAATGAGGGGACTCATGGAAATGAGGTGTCGCCTCTTGCACACAGAAGCAAAAATGTCTGAAGACCAAATAGACAATGAGCGGACACATTGTAATGAAGTGTCGCCTCATGAAGACAAACGCCAAGGCTTGAAGATAAAATGATCAATGAGCGGACACATAAAGATGAAGTGTCGCCTCCTGGTAGCAGAAGCAAAAGGGTGGAAGTTTTAAATGATCAATGAGTGGACACCTGAAGCACAAGTGTCACCTTATGACAGCAGAAGCCAAATATGAAGAAGACAGATGAACAAGGAGTCGCCTCATCAACCTGAAGAGGGGACTCATGAACTCAGTGAACTATATCTGGTAAATGCAGAAGCAGGAAGTGTCGACACCACAAAAATGGAGCCGACTCCCTCTGCTGCAACAGCTACTTTTCTTAACGTTATAACAGACTGGACGTGCATTTATGATACCCAACCACCTCCAACGGATGGAATCAATGCAAGAATATATATACTAGCCTCCAACTGCATTTATATACAAGAATCAAGAGGAAGAAACAACAAGAGACAAGAATCACTGATCTACCTGATATTCCTGATTATTCTTCCTGTTTTGTTCTTGTGAGCTTTGATTGTAAATCTGCTCTAGTTAGAGAGTTTGTTTGTGAGTTGTATACTCTTATACACTTGTAACTGAGAGTTTGAGAGTTCTCTTGTGTGAAGCAAACTTTTGTAAAGTTTAAGTGGAGCTTGGGCAAAACCACTTGGGAATTGAAGAACTCAGTGAGGAGTTCTTGTAGAGTGAGCTGAGCACTTTGTCAATCAACAGCCCATCTTGTAATAGGTGATTACATAATGGAAGAAGGCTTCAAGGAGGTCTTGGGGTGAGGACGTAGACCACGGTTTGCGGTTAAACCTCGGTAAATCTGTGTCTCTCCTTCATTACTCTGTTTTCTTTGTTTTCATTGATAACTTTGCTTTGCACATAGATTAGCCATTGCTATATTGTTTAGATTAATTAATCTTAACTTGTATTAATTTTTGAAAAACCCAATTCACCCCCCCTCTTGGGTTGCCTATTGGACCAACAGAAACTAGTGAGAGTGGTTCTCCTCGAACCATTGAGTTTGAGGAAATAGGGGACCCCATTGAGAATTCAATTGGGGAAGTGGTTGCTCTTCCATCCCAAATTTCAAATATCATTGGAGAGCAACCAACTCAAGAACAACCACTCCATGAGGAACAAATTCAAGTAGAACCTCTCATTCAAAATTTACAAAAATCAACAGGAGTAAGGAGATCCTCAAGAGAAAAGAGATCAACAATTTTTAGTGATTACCTTGTATACCTATAAGAGTCTGATTTTGATGTTGGACCTAAAGACGATCCTAGTTCATTTTCACAAGCCATGAATGGAGACAATTCCACCTTATGGCATGATGTCATGAAAGAAGAGATGGAATCGATGGCTAAAAACCAAGTTTGGGATCTCGTTCAATTACCAAAAAGGTCTACAACTGTTGGTTATAAATGGGTCTATAAGACCAAAAGAGACTTTTCTGGTAACATCAAACGATATAAGCCCAGACTTGTAGCCAAAGGTTTCACTCAAAAGGAAGGGATTGATTACCATGAAACCTTCTCTCCAGTTGCTAAGAAGGATTCACTTAGGATTATCATGGCATTAGTAGCTCATTTTGATTTAGCGTTACAATAGATGGATGTGAAAACGGCTTTCCTGGATGGAGATCTTGAGGAAGAGGTATATATGATTCAGCCTGAGGGATTTGTTTCTAAAGATAATCATTTGGTTTGTAAGTTAAAGAAATCTATATATGGACTAAAACATGCCTCCCGCCAATGGTATTTAAAGTTTCACAACATTGTTACTTCATATGGCTTTACGGAGAACATTGTTGATCAATGTATATACCTTAAAGTCAGTGGGAGTAAATACATCTTTTTAGTCTTATACGTGGATGACATTTTACTTGCAAGCAGTGATTTGGGTCTGCTAAGTGACAAAAATTTTTCTTTCTCAAAACTTTGAAATGAAGGATATGGGTGAAGCCTCTTATGTCATTGGCATTGAGATTCATAGAGATAGATCCCAAAAGATATTTGGACTCTCTCTAAGGGCCTACATTGAAAAAGTTTTGGAAAGATTTAATATGAAATCTTGCTCGCCTAGTGTAGCACCCATTGTCAAAGGAGACAAGTTCAGTCTAATTCAGTCACCACAAAATAATTTGGAACAAGGGCAGATGAAGAACATACCTTATACATCAGCAGTTGGCAGCTTGATGTATGCTCAAGTCTATACGAGACCTGATATTGCATTTGTAGTAGGAATGTTGGGCAGATACCAAAGCAATCCAGGACTTGAACATTGGAAAGCTGCCAAGAAAGTCATTCGGTATTTATAAGGAACCAAGAACTACAAGTTGACATACAGACATATGGATTCATTAGAGGTGATTGGATATTCAAATTCAGATTTTGCTGGATGTTCAGACACTAGAAGGTCTACTTTAGGATATATCTTTCTTCTTGCTGGGGAGTTATATCTTGGAGAAGTATCAAACAGTCCATAACTGCTTCATCCACTATGGAAACAGAATTTGTTGCATGCTATGAAGCTACTTCACAGGCTCTATGGTTAAGAAATTTTATCGCAGGATTAAGGGTCATTGATTCTATATCGAGACTATTAAGACTTTACTGTGATAATTTTACTGCAGTTTATTTCTCTAAAAATAACAAAATAGGTAGCCGAAACAAGTACATTAACATAAAGTATCTTGCTGTCAAAGAGAAAGTAAAGATACAGGATTTAGCTATTGAGCACATTAGCACCGAGATGATGGTTGCAGATCCCATGACTAAAGCATTGCCGGCTAAAGTATATCATGGTCATGTGGAGCATATGGGACTTATTAGCTCATTTACTGTTTAAGTTGGCTTTCTTATTTTGGTACTTCACAATTTGTGAACTATTTTTAAATGTTTTTAGAGAATAAAGACATGACTTTAATTGTACACATAAAATAATTGTCATGTATGATATCCATTGGGATAAATAAAGTAGGACCTCAAATGACTAGTATATAGTCATTGATAAAGTATTAAAGTACCTTATTAAGTGCTTATTAGGAATTGTCATACATTGTAATACATGGAAGGGAATACCTATTAAAGGTACAACTGCCATGATTCATGAGTGGTGGTCACTAATAGAGTAAGAGGTTTAAGAATTGGGCATTTTGTAGCCATAATACAGTATCTATCACTCATATGGTTTTCATGTGTCTAGTGGACCAAGTGGGAGAATGTAAGACAAGTCTCCTTAGGGTGGTTCACTTGCCACATGTATAAAGTATAAACATATATATCTTTGATATATATACTGTATATTTATCTATTTGTTACTTAGTTATGAGTGATGATAAGGATAGTTGCCCCCACTCCATGTGAAACACTAGTGGTGGTTGGCTAAGGCCTATCAAGTCTCTACTATCAGATAATGGTTCCTTAATGGAACGAACCAATAAGAATAAAGATAAGGGTCTCTAGCTTAACAGTTATATATTGCCTGTGATATCCATCGTTCAAGGGATTAAGTCCTGCATAGGTTAGAAGATCCTATCTACAGAAAGTTCTATACACAGAGAGTGTGAGAAGAAAGTAACTTACGTTTCCAGAAGCACAGAAAGCAAGTTTACTTGGACAACAATAACTGGAGGTTAGTACACATATATTTATTAATATGTGATTACTATTTCCGTTGCGTATACATGCATATATATTACAGTTGTTATATATATATATATATATATATGTATAATTTATCTTACATTTTTTGCACCCAAAAAAACAAAAACTAAGAAAGAAAAATCAATTGGGTTGCCTCACAATTATAAATCAATGGAGCAATGCCTTCGGTCAAATAAGATATACAGCAGCCAATTTACTGGTGCGGGATTGTTGCCTGCACATGAGAGCTTGAATATTAATTTCGAAATGTTTTTAATGTTACATATATATATATATATATATATATATGCATTGACTTGGTATAAGCATTACTTTGACTAAAACCATTTCAATTTACCTTTTATCATAGGGAGTAAAGGCAAAAGAAGACAGGAGAAGGACAGTTACAACAATATGGAAAGTGAGCATTCATTACTTCGACTAAAACTAAAGTGTTTTGAGTCATTTTTTTTTCCATGCTCTTTATATTGCTTTGTTTACATTGTACTTCTTCATTTGATCCATTTACAAGATAATTTAATTGTGATAATGTTTGAGATGATTGTCAAGACGCTTTGTGCTTGCTGGAAAGATTTAGCAGTCTTTTCTTATGATGACCTGGTCGAGAGAGTACGATACATCGGTGTAAAAGATTGAGTTGGATCTGTGAGGTTGGTTATAGTAAGGCCTGCCTGGCCGGAAAGTGTTCTTGCCTCTATCATTAGCTCGGGTAGTCGCCGTTTCTGGTGTTTTAGTCACCTTTCAATGGCTCCCTTAATTATGTGCGAGAATTGCCCTATTGCATAATGGGAAGCAGGCTACTTCAGAAAATGCCCTGCCTGTAGGTTCGTTTGTCATTGGGGCTAATTAAAAATCTTTCTTGCTTGTTCCTAGGTCTTTTATTTCATTTTTTTTTTTTTTTTTTTTTTGCCACAGTGCTGAGCAGCTAGAAGGTCAGATGGTTTTCTCCTTAAGCTCTTACTTCCCCCTTGAGTCTAATATGGTTGTTGCCATAGGAATGCCGTCGGCTTGGGGCCCTTATTGGTTTATTTAGACAAGTGTGAGATTAAATTTAAGAAAATTAATCAGTTAATATTATGCCAAAACTTTCACGAATCAAAGTTTGTCTTTATAATCTTCTTACACCCTTTTTAAAAATCATTCATTATCCTCAATATGTTCTTCTTACAACCCTTTCTAAAAAGAAAAAGGTTTTTTGTTTTCACTGATCAATGTTAAGAAACCCTCCAAGGACACTTAAGCATGGTTTGATTTGTTAAAAACAATTTCCAAAGTTTTGGGAATGAGGAAATATATTTTTTGAACTTTTCATTAACTGGAGTTTTCTAAAAATCAACTCATAAGTTTTCAAGTTAAGAAATAATATTTTTCAAATCCTTGCATAAACTTTGGTTTGGAAAACTTTTATACCAACTTTTGGGCAATGTAGGGTACCTGAACTTATATGTTTCCAAAAGGACCAAAATGTAATTTTCCAAAAACTAACTGTGAAGGTGACTAACCCACCTTGACTTTATGTTTGGTGGCGGCTCATTTTTCTTAAAACAAGGCTCTTAATCAATTTCAAAAGCCAAATTCATCGTTGTAAAAAAAAATTAAATTTTCTTACTCATTTTCAAAAAAACAACACGAGTCAACACCGGGGCAAAAATTAACAGAAATAATGAAATTTGAATGCATGTATATTAGAAGTTGAAAATTGAATATGATACGTTATTAGAGGTAAACCAATAAATGAATGAATGAATGATTCTACCAAATATACCTAAAGTTTTCACAGAAAGATGTGGCCATCTCATCTTTAAGAGGATTAGCCATTTTCCCGAGAATACTGTCAGAAAATGAAAGAGCATAGGAGAAAAGACTACGTTGTTGTTGATGGTGAGGAAGATGATGGACTTGGCTTCTGCAAATTGGGCACGTGGAATGGGATTGAAACCATGCATCGACGCAATCAACGTGGAAGTAGTGGTTGCATTTGGGCAACTTCTGGCAGCTCTTGCCGCCAGTGATATCGTGAAGGCAAACTGCACAGTAAAGGGTGCCATTGTTGCTAGGTTTAGGGTTGAGATTTTCCATAGTTGTGTCAGGAGATTTTCCAACCAATCCCTCTCTCTCTCTCTCTCTCTCTCTCTCTCTCTCTCAAAATATTTAA
This sequence comes from Euryodendron excelsum, assembly GCA_033060915.1. NCBI lineage: Eukaryota > Viridiplantae > Streptophyta > Magnoliopsida > Ericales > Pentaphylacaceae > Euryodendron > Euryodendron excelsum. The sequence continues at coordinate 8,063,061 of CM065379.1, read as the reverse complement.
AGCATGAAACAACTTTACCCTACCCTTGTAAGATAATTATGTTTGTGTATATATTAGTATAGTTCTTAGTTTGCACATATTTCACATTGGTTAAACGCCACTTCTCTTATATTCTCTTGTACTATAAATTTAGGCTTTTTATGTACATCCAACTTACTCATTGCAATACATTTTTTTTTGCATATCTCTTTCTCTCTTTTATAACATGGTATTAGAACTAAAGAAAAGTATGCTCTTTGGTTACCCTTCGAGAGATCTTCCCCGTAGAACTCTTAAGGTTCTCTTCCTTCCCTCCGGCCATCCTCCGGTTGACCTTTAGCGTCCCTATAGCCATCTTCAGGCGACTTTCCAATCAATTTCCGGTGACTTTTTGGCCAACTTTCGACGACCTCTTGCCAACTTCCGGCGTCTTTCTGGCTAACTTTCGGCGACTTTACGACGTCACTCTAACACCCCTCCGTCGTCTCTCCAGCCGTCCACCAGCCATTTGTCTCTGACTCTTGACTAATTCAAGCCCTCTGAATCTGATTTAGTCTCCACTTCCGTTGGTTCTGCTCTATTTCTATTGTTTCTCTTGCTTTGGAAACTTTTCTACCACTATTCTGTATTATTGGGTTCTTGTTATCTCACGTCTCTCACCTATGGAGCGTTCTGAGGTCGCTAAACCGATTCTTCTTACTCTGGAGGGTCCTAATTATATTCCTTGGTCTCAAGCCATGTCTAGTTTTCTCAAGAGGAAAAAATTTTGGTGCTATGTCACTAGAGGTATTCAGGCACCTGTTAAAGGTGTAGATGACCATGGAATTTACTGACTGACTTGATGAATGGGATAATAAAAATCATCAAATCATCATTTGGTTCCAAAATATGCTCATTCCTTCTATTAGTTTTTAGTTTGGGCGCTTTGACATTACTCACTCTATCTGGGCCTTTCTAGCTAACCGCTATACTACTGCAGCCCTTGATCATCAGTACCAGCTTTTGACTTCTCTACATCATCTGAAACAAGAATCTGGCCAATTTATCAATGCCTTCCTGTCACAAATATATACTCTTTGAGACCAATTGACTCTGTCTAAGCCTACTTAGAAATGCCCTGCTGATGTTGCTCATTTTGCCCTCTACCGCGATTAGCAGCGCCTGATTACGTTTCTCATGGCTCTCATTGATGTATTCAAGCATGTTCGAGTCTCTCTTATCCATCGTTGCCCTTTCCCTACCTTGGAATAGGCTATTTCTGAGCTCTTATCTGAGGAGACTCGTCTTGGCCTTATTCGACCACCATCTATGGACACCGTTCTTGCCACATCTAGTGCTCGATTCCAAGGCTCTTCAAGTGGTTCTCACTGTTCTTCAGTTCTTGGTGGTTCCCGCAGTTCTACTCAGCCTTTTAGGCCCTTTTCGGGTCTTGTTTCCCAATCTGATGCCTACCTATTCTGTCATGCTATTGACTGTCGCCTACTTACCTGCCACACTAGAATCTGCAGGCACTGTCGTCAGTGTGGCCCTGGTCACTTTCTCTTTGACTGCCCCAAAAATTCTTCTCGAAAAGATTCTCACCTTCAGTCAACTGCTATCACTACTGAGGATTCTGTTGTTCCCTCCTCCTCCTCCTCTATAATCAATGTCAGTGATCTTCCTGTACTCTTTCAACAGTTTATGTCTGGCTCTGGTACTTCCTCCTCTATTGCCTTGTCTACTACTTCAAGTGTTTCTTCGTGGCTATTTGACTTTGGGTGTAGCAATCATATGACTTCTAACTTGATAGCTTTTTCTTTTAAATCTTCTGTGTCTACTCTTCCTGTCATTTATACTGCTAATGGATCCTCTATGTCTATCGATCATGTTGGTCATGTCTCCACTTCCACTCTTACACTCCCTCATACTTGTTACATTCCTAAACTCACACTCAATCTTATCTCTCTTGGCCAATTATGTGATCTTGGTCGTACTGTTCTTTTCTTTTCTATTGGCTGTGTTGTGCAGCATCCATGGACAGAACAAACTCTTGGGATAGGCCGTAAATATGGTTCCTTGTTTCAGCTCATTTATCTTCATTTTCCTACTCTGACTGCTATTACAACTTCTTTTTCTGTTGTTACTTCCTCATCTCTTGGACTTTGTCATTCCCGTTTAGGTCATGTTTCCTTAGATCGTTTACATTTTCTTTTGTCTAAAGTGTGTTAGGTTGTCCCTAATGAACACCTTGATTGTCAATCATGTCAACTTGCCAAACAACCGGTTTTATCCTTCAATGATAGTGTTTCTTTTTCTTTGGCTCCTTTTGACTTGATTCACTCTGATATTTGGAGGCCCTCTCCCACTTCTACTATGGGAGGCTGTCAATATTTTGTCATATTTATTGATGATTTCTTTATATATACTTGGTTTTATCTTTTATAAAATTGATCTCAACTTCAACAAATCTATTATAATTTTGCTCGCATGATCAAAACTCAATTTTCTCATGATATTAAGGTCTTTCGGTCTGACAATGTTGCAGAATATTGTGATAAGACATTTATTGTCTTTCTACATAAGCATGGCACTGTTCTTCATTATTCTTGTCCCAGCATTTCACAACAAAGTAGTCGTGCTAAACAAAAACATCGCCATCTTCTTGATACTACCAGTACTCTTCTTATTTCTGCATCCTGCCCTGAATGGTTTTGGGATGAAGCTACTGTTACTGCTATTTGCACCATCAACCGTGTACCTTCTACTCCCCTTAGTAACCTCACTCTCTATGAGTGTCTGTATGGTATTATCCCTGATTATCACTCTCTTCATATTTTTGGGTGTGTCTGTTTTGTCTTATTTTAGTCCATGAGTGTACCAAATTAGAGCCTCGAGCTCGTCTTTGCTGCTTCTTAGGTTATGGGATTGAGCATAAAGGTTATCATTGTTAGGATCCTCTATCTAAACGTCTTTGTGTTTCTCACCATGTTGTCTTTTGGGAACATAAGATATTCTGCTCCTTATCTTCATTCTATTTATCATCTTCTTCTACTCCTCCTTATTTCACTAATCCTACTATTGAACTCTTTCCTGAGACAGTCATTGTCCTTGATGTTGTCCCTCTTGAGGATGTCCGTGTCCCTAATACTATCATACTTGTTGTGCCTCATGTTACAGTCTATCCCTTAAAGTCCTCGTCAGTTGGTCATGCGCCTCTTACTAGCTCTCCGGTCTCTAATCCTTATCAACCTTCTTCTTCAGATGAGCCTCTTGTTCGACGTTCTACCCGGGTAAGGAATATTCCTGCTCATTTTCGTGATCATCACTATTTCTTCACTATTCTTGCTCAACATAAGTCCTGCACTTATCGCGAGGCTAGTTCTAATCCTCTTTGGCAACAAACAATAGATGATGAATTGCAGGCTATTGCCAAGATTCACACTTGGGACTTGGTTGACTTTCCTCTTGGTAAATCTGTGATCGAGTGTCGTTGGGTCTACGAGATCAAGACCCATTCTAATGGTTTTGTGAAACATTACAAAGCCCTTCTGGTTACCAAAGGCTTCACTCATGAGTATGGCATTGACAATAAGGAGATTTTTGCTTCTGTTGCCCGACTCACCACTATCCAGAGTCTTAATGTCATGGCTGTTATCTGCCAGTGGCCTTTATATCAGTTGGATATCAAAAATGCCTTCTCAATAGTGATCTCTTTAAGGAAGTCTATATGCAGCCCCTTCTTGGTTTTTCTCATTCTTCACATCAAGTCTGCAAACTTTATCATGCTCTCTATGGTTTTAAGCAAACTCCTCATGTCTGGTATGCCAAATTTAGTTTCACTATCAGTGACCTTGGCTTCTCTTCTAGTGATTATGATTTTGCTCTCTGTGTTTGCCAGTCTCCATACTGCACTGTTCTCCTCCTTCTTTATGTGGATGACATGATCATTACTAGTAATGATGCCCATGGCATTTCAAAGCTTAAGGAATTTCTTAACAGCCATTTTGAGATGAAAGATCTTGGTCCTCTCAGCTACTTTCATGGCCTTGAGATCTTTTTTGGCTCTACTAGTTATTCTCTTACTCAGACCAAGTATGCCTCATATCTTCTTACTCGTGTTGGTCTTACTGATAGTAAGACTGCTTCCATACCTTTGGAAGCTAATGTACGTCTTACTCCTCTAGATAGTGAGCCTCTATCTGATGCTACTCTCTATCGACAGCTCGGTGGCAATCTTGTCTATCTCATTGTTACTCGTCCTGACATTACTCATTTTGTTCACCTTGTCATTCAATTCTTGTTCTAGCCTCGCTCCACTCACTATGCCACAATTCTTCGCATTCTTCATTATGTTAAAGGAATTCTATTTCATGGTTTATACTACTCTATTTCATGCTCATTTCTTGATGTAGTAAGAAGCAGACCCTTACTGATTACTCTAGCACTGATGCTGAGTATCGTGCCCTAACTGACACTACTCAGGAACTTTTCTGGCTTCGATAGTTACTTGAAGACATGGGTGTCTCTCATTCTAGTGCTACTATTCTTCATTGCGATAATCGTAGTACTATTATGATTGCTCACAATGATGTGCTTCATGATCACACTAAGCACATCGAGATTGATTATCACTTCATTCGGCAGTATGTTGTTCATGGTACTAATCATTTTCTCTTTACCACCTTTGCTGACCAGACTTTGATATCTTCACCGAATCTGATCATCCTGAACAATTTCATGATATGGTTTCCAACCTCAATCTGGTTTCTGCTCAACCACATTGAGTTTGAGAGGTAATGTTAGTGTATATATTAGCATAGCTCTTAGTTTGCACATATTCCACATCGGTTAAACATCACTACTCTTCCATTCTCTTGTACATAGGCTCCTTATGTACATCCAACTTACTCAATGTAATACATTCTCTTTTGCATATCTCTTTCGCTCTTTCATAACAGATTATATATATAAAGTTTCAAAAGACTAGGTCTTTATCTTAGCCATCTGTTTCTACTTTATTGTCCTTTTTTCAGTTGAATTTTCCTATAAAGCGTATGCTTAAAGTCTTTAAAGGTCAAAAATAACAATCCAATGGTAGTCTTAATAATTATTCATATAGACAATTTAAAATATTTTTTATACAAAACAGTACTAAAATGTGACATATATCGAAAAGTATTAATTTTTATATTGTGCTTAAACTCTAAAATGCATGTGTACCATATTTTGATACCATGTTTGTATAAAATAATTCTATATTGTCATGCACCAAAATTTATTTCTATAAGTAAATGATAGTAATACAAAAGTAGAGTGCCAAGTTTCTAACATTTAATTATTTGTATAGAGTACTATTGTGAAGTTGCAGCCAAAAAAGTCCAAAACATAGAGCTAATGGTGTAAGGATTAGAGAGATTGACTAAGTAAAGTTTGAACTTTTCAGAATTTAGCATTAAAACACTTGAGAAGTTCCACATAAGTTGTTGCTCTACATGCATTCTCATCAATTGAAATGGGACTATTCAATTCCCTTCCTGTAAACAGCTCCATTTTCATTCCATCCGAGCTACATCGAATTCTCTCTCTTTTGACTGTAGTTCTGCTGGCTAGCCCTCGGGCCATTTTCTATCGTTTGAAAAGAGAAAAAAAAAAAAATTTCTTCCAAATTTGCAAGAATTTCATGCTGTCAAACATTTAAAACAAGTGAATTGAAGCTAAATACAGTTAATTAGTAGTAATTTCAAAGAATTTAGACGATAATACTAAAATTTGGATTGCTTGAGGGACCTCCAATAGTTAGGTATGACTAGAAATGGTCAAAAGTTTTGTTTTGTTTTATTGTTTTTGGTATTCTAACTCGATCCGAACAGACAGGTTCAAAAAAGTTATAATCAGGGTGGGTTTAGGGAATGAAATAAACAAATCGAATCGGGGTTGGGTCGGGAAAGGGCACCCAACTTGAACCCAAACCAATTATTCATTAAATTACGTAATGCAAAATTATCCTGGACCAGGGTTTCTCATTGGAGTCTGTATCCGTACACTCCTGAGTCTTGTGACAGGTTATATATGTGTTGGTTGGTTGTTGGCTTGATCAAAGGACATAAACATCCAAACTCAAATCTAAATGTCTGTTAAATTTGCAGAATAACATTAATGTACTTTCTAGGGTGTTGGCAACATTCCTGCTGGATTATTTTCCCTCCTAAATAACATTTCACCTTTTTAATTAATTTCATTTCACAATAAAAAGTGATAATGGGCATTTTAATTTGGAAAAAAAAAAAAGAAAATTAGTTGTCAAGGATTTATATATATAATTTAAAAAAAATTAACATTTCACTGTGTTAAGGATTAGTTGTATCAAGTATTTTAACATAGGCCACCTTGTAAAATGTAAAGGGAAAAAAAAATTCTTTTATGTTATTTTTATGCAGCTACATACTTAATAGTCACTATGATCACGATTTAGAGGTCTAAAATAAACTTTAACTATGAGTTATTAGTTAAATTTACATTTACAATAAACGATTCGTTTTCTTTGCTAATTTATGTTGTGATTACGAGTATTATTGTTTCTTGGAAAGAAAAAGTTGTCGATTTTTTTGTTTACCAAAAGAAAAATATTTCAGATTTCTCATTCATTTTCCTACATAGTTATGGAGTAGTTGATTCCTCTTTCTAATGTTAAACTTCTATTTTTAACCTCGAATTTTCTTTACTTTTTAATGTTATCCTTTAATTTTTAAATTTTTTTATTTGAGCACTTAAACTTTCATAATTCACTTAATGTAGTCTAATTCATGAACAAATGTGCATTAGTTATTAATTTGTATTTGTTATTTGAAATGACCTTTACCCAAAACTAGACGTGGTTCCTTCCTCCATTTCTGTTTTTGTTTTTTTTGTACCCAAAAGAAAAATTAATCCTAATATTGACTTCTAAAATTAAAAGCATGGAAAAAAGAAAAAGAAATAAATGACAAAAAATACTTGATTGGTTACTAGGGATTACTGGCCAAAACCCTGGACAGAGCAAAGCAATAACAGTGTTATTCTGCTCTCTCTCTCTCTCTGTCTGAAACGCCTCGCGACAGCAGAGATGGCAGCCTGCATATCTTCATCACCATCCCCGTTTCTTCTCTCCTCTGACTTTCTTCGAACTCGCAGAGAGAAACCCACTTCGCTGTCATGGTCTTCTTCATTTCCGCAGCTCAACTTGTCTATCAATTCCATCTCAAGCCCTTTGAATCCCCCATTCAACAGGGTATGTATGAACTATATTTTTCTAATTTTAAGTTTCTTACTCTTTCATTTGTCTTTTATCATGTTTCTTTCACTAGGTTGGGTGAATCAGTGTTTCTGTGGCAAACCCATTTCTCTGATTTTGCAATGATATTAGAATTGTATAATTTTCACTGTCGGCCGATAGGATTCTAGAGGCGCATACACACACGTACACACATGTTCGTATCTACACGTGAAGTGGAAACCGGATTGATGAAATTGATTTTTGATGTTGGGTTAATATGTATATGAACAAAATCAGAATGGGACAGAAATCCCAATATTTCAAACCTAAATTGCCATCATACCCAGTTTGGGAATTTGTATTTTTATAGCGTTTCTATGTTGTATAGTGGATTGCAAACCTTATTTTCAATTATGGGTGCAAAAAGTCGAACGATTTTGTTGTATGGTTTGACACTAATTTGTATAACCTTACCTGATATCTAAATGTTCTAATATTGGGATTTTATGATTTTGGTCTTTGTCTCAATGTAGCATTACCAGGCGAAGCAAAAAGAAAAGAAATAAAAATAAAATGACAACTATATCTCAGTTATGTTTATTTCTTTAGGTAGTTCACTGAGAATGTAAAATGGGGAGCTGATAGGAGCGTTTGGGTTTGGGTAATTGTAGATATTTGATGAATCTAATTCTTATCGATCTCGTTGAATTTGAAACTGTGTATGTTGAGCTTATTAGAAACCAAATGATTTTGGCATTTAAAAGTACATGTAATTGTCTAATCATCAACGTAACATTAACTCGTTGCTTCAAGCGAAGATGATTTGTTTGACCTTATTATGAATGGAATTTCAATCTATTTTGATGCACTTGCATTAGTGTAAAACTGTTTCATCCATATTTGGAAGCATGAAATCTGAAAATGTTGTGAATTTATCTTTCATCTTTGGAATGAGACACATGTCAATTGTTGCTGATGAAAGTATTAACCACTGGCATGCTATTGGGTTTATATCTTTCAAACTGAAAAGATAGGATTCTGTTTTATGACATCTGCCCTCATTCTTGGGAGAGACCATGAACATTTCTTTTGCTTATATGTTTTTTCTATTCTTTTCTTTGTCATTTTCTTTTTAATTTTCTTTTCTCCAAAATATGATGGAATTCACATATTGGAATGACCAGACCTGGATATATGCAAGGTTGCATGTGCATTCAAAATAGAGCCTCTTGATATAACTAGTCCAACCTTAGAAAACGTTAAGGTGTAATCTTGTTAATGTGGTGGAGACTATCTTTTCTTTTGGGTGAGCTCATAAAAATGTTCTTTGAGGTCTGCATTCTCTAATCATAATTTGATTTATATAATCTTTCTTTTACCTGTTACCTGAAGAAAAATTTCATTTGACTTTCATCTTGACGTAATCTACAATACAAATTTGTGTTTCTTTATTGGATAATAAAAGAACCATTTTTTGTTTTAAAAAATCTGTAGTTGAAGTTACAATCGTAAAATTTTGCCTTTAGCTTGTGTTTTCACCTTGGTAAAATATTTGCTTCTTCACATTCGCCTTTTCTTTCACTAGCAGATTCGTTTCTGTTGGGCTACTGGAGTTCATTTTATCGTATAATTCTATTTCTGGTTCCTGCCTGAATAAAAAGCTGGGCAACAGTGCTCTTTTTTGTACCACCTTACTTGTTTTTATTGTATCTTTCAGTTTGATGTTATTACTATAAACCTCTAGCTTTTGTTGATTTGCCCAGCATTGAAAAACTTTTTGCCTTGTTCAAAACCTTCCAGTGATCATTGGTATCTGCCTCTATCTAGAAGCAACTTCGAGAAATTAAGATCTGTAATGGCAGTTTGGAATGGTTATCAGACTCTTGTCTGATTTGTTGTAACATAACGTTTTAAATTGACCATATACACTGTGTGCATTGAAATTGCACAAGATTCGTACTTTTCCCTGTTAAATTTCTGGTGCTGAGCAAGAAGCAACCACCATTGTTAAGATAGCATCTACTGTAGCAATGAAAATATTCAACAACAATCTCCAACAGATTTCTTAGACATTTTGTGCTTGATCTTCAAGCAAATTGTAATACTCCACTCTTCCTTGCCGTTGCTCTGCCCATCTACCAGAATGTTCAATTTTGTGGTTACGACCATTTTCTGAAATAATTTCCTTGTTAAGCAGACTTGTCGTCTCAACATGGTGAACCAAAATTCTTCGAGTCTTAATGGTTTATCAATTGATGCCTCCTTCAATCCACATAGCTTCAATAAAATCAAGTAACAAGTAGTTACGGTGCAGGAATTTATTGTTCAAGCTGCCTGGACACGGAGGTCTCGAGGCGAAGCTGCAAAAAAACCTAACAGAAAATCGTGGAAACAGAGGACAGATATGTATATGAGACCATTTCTACTAAATGTTTTCTTTTCGAAGCGATTCATCCATGCAAAAGTGATGCATCGGGGAACCAGCAAAGTGATATCAGTCGCTACGACAAATGCCAAGGATCTTAGGAACACATTGCCATCACTCGTCGATAACAACGCCTGCAGAGTAATAGGAAAGTTGATTGCCGAGCGATCAAAGGAAGCTGATGTATTTGCAATGGCTTATGAGCCCAAGAAGAATGAGCGGATTGAAGGGAAGCTTGGGATTGTTATCGATACCATTAAGGAGAATGGTATTATATTTGTCTAACTTTTTACAGTAGTTTTGGGTCTTCCACTGCTAATTGCTTCATCTTTTTTCTGAGGAAGGTATTAGCTTTCTATTAATCTAGCTGAAGTATTGAAAACGAGAGAGAGAGAGAGAGAGAGAGAGAGCCCTTTCTTATTTTCTTTTTCCTTTTGTGCCTTATATCTATACAATATTGTCAAATGGGTAGATTCTGTAAAACTAGAAAGTTTTTGACATTAAAATACTGTTGTATATGTTCAGGAGTTTCTGGGAGAAAACCATCCATGAAGTGTTGCTTGGTGTTCAGTTAATATAACTTGGCTTCAGATGAACAGATCGATTATCATAGACTGGGAAGTCCTATGAATAGCGAAAGAATAGGAAATGGCCTGGGAAACTTGGTTACACCATCCTTGTTTTCAAGAAATTGGCCTCTTTCCTATTGGTGATACCTCTGGTAAAAGGTCTTCAGTTTGCAAGGCCACACTTGAAATTGGTTCTGCTACCCTTATATAACCACACTTACCTTATCGTCGTCTGATTCACATTCTTACATTATTTAAAGGGAAAAATGGATATGGGGGGATTTAAGTTGGAGAGTTTTCTTTTTTTTTTTTTTATTGGTTAAGCCAATTAAACGGGCTAGGGAGGCAAATAGAGCAGCATTTCTGTGTGGGCGTGGTCGAAGCAGTCTCTACCAAGTTGAACTCTCTTGAGACCGGGAGGAGGTGAGTCATAGCTGAACCCAATGTTATCAAAGGTGCAAGCTGGCAGAGGTCGTCAATCACAAAAATTACTATCACAGGCGGGTTACAGAGAATGTATAGTTGAGCTGACTATATTGGCCAAAAGTAGAAGGCAAAATTTTAACTACTATCTCACGTGTCACCTTCTTTTTTCTATTTTTTTTTTTTTGGTCATAATTCTCAACCTCCACTTGCTTTGAATCTAGCTATTTAGCAATTTTCTTGGCTCAAACGTCATTTCTGCTCATCTGGAAGATGATGGCATCTTGTTGAGTTACTTTTGCAGAGTATGCCACCACAGATTTCAGTTCAACTTATTCTGTAGGTATTGAAACTGTTCTCTCATAACATGTAACACCTAACTATTGTATACCACCATACAACACATCCTGGCATTTTGTATCTACTTTTCCTCCCAGCCACAGAGAGAGAGAGAGACAATCAGGCAGTAAAGGAAGAGTACAGCATAAGTACTAATATGAATAATAATTATCTTATTAGAATGAAACCACAATATCAAGGTTATAGAGGAATAAACCCCTCTCATAGACTAAAAGCTTCTGTTTACCAAAATAAAAGTGAATAAACTTTAACATTCTATTTTAAGTAACAACATGAGACTAGACATGGTGCCCATAAAATCCTGAAAAGTACCATAATATGCAGCCGAAAAAAAGAACCTGAAAAAGATACCCAAAAAGGGGATAAAAATTAGCTTTGATGAAATGAAGATTAATAAATACAACAAAAAGAAAACATCTCAAAAGAGGGGGGGGAAAAAAAAAAGGATACTTTGTAAGCGATAACAGTACTGTACATATCAATCTTTAACAATTATTTTAATTTTAAGAGTGATGAAACTTTGCATTATGGTTTATGAATAATCCAAGTGGGTCTTAACACTACCTCTTCCAGACTACAAGTCTCAGAAAACATTTATACCTAGTAAAAAGGAAACAAAATCCTTGATTAAGTAATTTAAATTTGGAGAAAGGTCAATTTCTCATGTCTACAGACTTCAAATTCTAAAACCTAGATTTGTTAGTCTACAAGAAAATATTGAAGATCCTTAAAAGTTCTTCGGAATTTACAAAAAGCATGCATCTCCACAGAAAAGAATGTTTTCTAGCTTTTACTGTCAATCTTTTGTGCAATTTTGCCCCTAGAAGGGTGTGGTGTTCAATGGCACAAATAACAAAATAGTATATTCACCACTGCATTAGAATTGTTTGTTTATTATATAGCTTAGTGAGGATTGGCACATAATGACAAGCAATGTTTTAAAAATCGGACCGGACCGACCGGTTCAACCAGTTAAACAGTCAACTAGTCAAAAAATGGTCCGGTTAGCCCTCTAAACCCGTTTTAATCAAAACCAGGTCAAACCTAGTAAGAACTACGGTTGAACCGCAACCCAAACGATTAAACCGGTGTTGGACGGAATGTCCGGTTCAATCTTTTAAGGCAAAATTTTAGGTTTTAAGTATCAAAACCAGTGTAGAAAAATAAAATAGTTTTATTACTATTAATAAATTAATTAATGACATAATTATGACATCATGAGTCAATAACAGTTAACCCAACGATTGAACCACTGACTCGTGACCAGCTTTCTTTTCTGGTTCATTCAACTGTCTGATTTTCAAAACATTGATGACAAGGGAGTGACACACCTAATTAACCAAACTCTCAAATACCAATGACAATTTAAACATTTCAATATCCAAATTGTCTAACGCATTCCTTTTCCAATCACATTATATTCGTATTCCAATCACATAATGCAAATGATTCAGAATTAGGTCTATACTAGTATTGCCTCTCCAAAAACCTAGGTTTCATTGAAATTCCAACTACTTGAGCTACTTTACTTAAATCTTTTAATACCTCAAACAACCATACACAACTGTTTAAATGAGAACTTTAAGTCATTCATGGGCAAGTAAATGAAAATTCAGATACACAAATGTCAACCGCCGGTAAAGTTTCACAGCTTTAGTAGCTGTAATACCCTAGAATACTTACACTCACTAAGTTACACTCACTCCATAATTCTCTTTTATGCATATATTGATTTCATACTTATACTTCTCTATTTATACACAACTAAAGAGGAGCAAATGGTGGCAGCACTTAGTAAAATAATCATGAAAGTCTTACTCCACTTAGATGAGTGGAGAATAAAGCTTCTCCACTTGATGGTAGCAACACTTAGCAAAGTCATCATAAAAGTATTACTCCACTTAGATGAGTGGAGAATAAAACTTCTCTACTTGATGGTGACAACACTTAACAAGGTAATCATAAAAATTTTACTCCACTTAGATGAGTAGAAAATAAAGTTTCTTCACTTGATAAGTGAGATAATTATCTTCATCTAAATGATAATGAAAGTTAGGGATGATTATCTTCATCTAAATGATGATGAAAGTTAACCCACTAAATTAGTGGATTAGTGGAGAAGAAAGAATTAGTAAAGTACTAAACCAATTTCCTTTACTTCATCCTATAAATAGTACATGTAAATGAGAGGGTTTGAATACAAGTAAACCTAAGCATAGTGAAGAGAGAAAAGTGAAGGTCAAGAAGTTGCTCTTGAATATCAAGTTCTAACCTTTAGAGGAGGAATTCCAATCATTAAGCACTTGAGGTGAGTAATGGTGTATTTGGAGTAAAACATACATATTTCCAATGCAAATATTCTTAACGTTTTTTTTCTACAAACTATATTTGAATAATACATTTTCAAAGCAAATGATAATATGTCTATGTTACTATTCAAAAATAGTTATTATATTTTGATGCTAAACCTTGTATTATTCTATTAAGAAAATTCATAGATTACATTTTGTATACAATGAATAAGATTTGAAAGCGATATGTGCCATACTCGGAGGTCCTAGATCGGGGAACTTAAAATAAACCGAAAGCTAGATATGATTGGGAAGACGGTCCTCACGACTTGTTGTCGTTTTGTTACTCATCACTAGTGCATATATTTTGTTACGAATTTTCCGTTTAATCGAAATCATGAGTACATTATGAATTATATATATAATGTTGATAGTTAGATGCTTTTGCAAGTATAAAACTAAATTAGCATCTTTTGAAAGGTATGTTTATGTTTAGTATATAAATATCTTTTTTACTTGTTTCAAGATCTTATGTAAATGGTATTTATGTCATATGTAAATCAAGCCCATGGTATATTTTGATACTTCAATTATTCTATTATTCACTGGGCTTATAGCTCATGTTTTCTTAAATATTTTCAAGTAACTAAGATTGAGAAGTTGTTGGCTAAACTACTTATATGTGAATGTCATGAAGACTCGAGTTATATTTTGATTTGTAATAAGTTTGAACTAGTAGATTTTCCTAAATTTGTGTCAAGACTATGCTTGTGTAATAAAACTATATTATGATGGTAATGTAGGTATTTGTTTTATATTTACAAAAATAGTAAATCATACTTCCACATTATATCAAATGTAGGTAATTAGTCTTTTGGTTTAATTCGACCTTGGGTAGCTAAGCTACTAGCCGGTTATGATTCCTAATCCGCACAAGGTGGGCCTGAGGTCATGACAGTAGCAGTCTGGAAATGTATTTAAACTTACGTGTTTTAAAAGAAATCAAGGAAAGCTCCAAAGTCCAAACATTCAAAGTTTCTAAATATGAACAAACTTAACAAAAGTTGTACGTAAAATTAAAAAGAATTCATACAGCTATTGGTCAGTTTTTTACCTCAAATTAGACCTGGTTTAATATCTCGTGTAGAGTTGCAACACCTAGGCAGCCTGCAACACACCAGCAACCATGACGTATTAGGTTTAAAGAAAAATTTTAAGGACGCAGAAATGGGTGATCAAGGAGTCAGATAATAAGATTGAGCATAAATCTACAAGAATTTGTTCCCAAGGTAAACTTTTCAGTTACCATTCATGGCATGCCTCATCATTGTACAACTGAAATATCTAGTAATTTCTTGTATATAAGAGAAAAGAAGGAAGAAAAAAAAAAGGTCTTCTTGGAGCATCAGGCTCCCATCAATCGAAAATCATCATGTGACAGCAAATGATTCTTCTACTAATCTGCCACATATGCTCATTCTGAAATGGAGAACGCCTGGTGCTAATTGACCAAAAAAATTCTTTTCACCTCAGATGAAGGTTTTGTCCGTAGAACAGTGATGAGGCCTGATATGATGCAAGTGAAAATATAGAAAAAGTGAATGAATTCTAAAAATGCCCCACAGTAAATTCTTTGTTTAGTTGACCATAACCCACTTTTCTGCTGATTGATTGGGCATACTTCAGTAACAGTCAAACTACTCATAATGTAGAAGTGTTGCAGGTTATTCTCAATTTGCTAATCTCCCTAACATGCATTGCTTTTTCCCCATTTAATTTCATTGTTGAATTCTACCAGACTTGCCCACAACATACTAGAATTAATTCCTGCAGTCCCAATTATAGGCAGCAGCTAACAACCCTTTATCCTTTATTTTTCACCATGTTAAGATACAACTATAGTTCTTTTCCCATTTTTTTTTCTCTGATGAAAATACAACTCTATGTATCAGAAATGAAAAAATCACTTTCATAATACTCTATTGCTAAGTAGTTTCAACTCCTAAATTTATAGAAGCATGTGGTCATTTTTTTCCTGGTAAGTGGAAGCATAAGGTCTTATCAGGACAATATAGTCCATTTTTTTTTTTTTTTTTGATAAGCAAACAATGCATGCCTCATCCTACAGCACGATACACCTCTTGCCCAGATTTATTTCTCCATAGACCAATAATCCCTATAGCGACTAAACTTCCAGGGAGCATTACTATGGTGCTTTACCTTCTCTTTCGATGTAGTGAAAACTGCTTTCACAGCTTCAAAAACCTCTTCTACAGGCTTTGCTGCATCCATCTGAGGGTGGAAGCAAAATCAGTGGTTTCAACAGAAATGGAGGACACTATAAGCAGGAGCACAATAAACCATTACCTTTCTAACCTTCCCCTTAGAGTTGTAATACTCAATCACAGGGAGACTAGATTCCATGTAAACCTTAAACCGCTTCCGTATTGTATCAATGTTGTCATCTTCTCTTCCCTTTTGCCAGAAAAAGAAAAGGAAGAATGAGAAGATTAAAACCTATTTTTTAAAAAATTAAAAATAAACTGAACATTGGTATAAGAAACAGACATAACCCCTTTGGGCA
Source organism: Euryodendron excelsum (assembly GCA_033060915.1). Taxonomy (NCBI): domain Eukaryota; kingdom Viridiplantae; phylum Streptophyta; class Magnoliopsida; order Ericales; family Pentaphylacaceae; genus Euryodendron; species Euryodendron excelsum. The sequence goes on along the minus strand of CM065379.1, from coordinate 8,047,199 downwards.
ACAATAAATCATATTTGCCTAACCTGGTTCCGACTCAAAAGGCGCCTCTCCATCTCTTCTTCCGGACAATCAAAAAACAGTACGAATTCTGGCTCAATTCCAGTCTGCACACCATCAGTGTTTGGCAACGAATACAATAAATTTTGGACTCATATTTTGAATGGAAGTACCAATGGATAGGCTATTCTGAACTGGCTATTCCAGTCCAAGAGCTTGTATTTGCGTGTGTGCAGCTACAACGAAGCAGATTTAAATAAGTCTTTGTAGGAGAGACTTACAACAGACTCAAATGCTGCACGGTTTTCCTCATTACGAGGAAAGCCATCAATAAGAAATTTGTCATTACCACCTTCCTGTATTGCTTGTTGAAGAAGCTTAATTGTTACCTCCGAAGGTACAATTTTTCCCTCCTTAATCATGTTCTGAATCATGGTCCTATAAATTATTAGAGTACTGAATATTTAGCATCAAGGAGTGGCATAAAATAACTGAAATTTAATTCACTATTGGAACCGAATACAACAAATAAATTCCATACATTAGTAGGAAAGAATGATAATTGGCTCAGTAGATTAAACAAATACGAGGCTTACTAATGGATTATATACCTTAATGCTCATGTGCACCAGAGAGATAAGGAATTGCACTTGACTTATCCCATATGGGACTTGCAATTGGTTGGAAGTCAACCAAAAAGGACGACACAAGCCAATAGACTCGTGGAATCAGTGGACAAGCCTATAGGAATATACTGCTAACAAAGGTTAATTGTTACAATATGGATTATTTCCTAGCTAAAAAGACATAATGCAAGTTTCCAACAAATACTATGAACACCTGTTACTTGGGCACAAACTTTTTCAGTTCTTTAATAGTCTTTATGCTCAACAAAATCAGTAGAAACAATTTGCACTGTATTAAAATTCATAAAGAAAATTTCCAATCTCAAAAAAATGACCAATGAGAACAATCTAAGCTATTTCATAAACAGCAGAAAGATAACCTTGATGACAAATTTGTTGACAACTAAATGTCTAATCAGGTCAGTAGTTCCTTCCCTAGGATATCTCCAACAGTGGCACATCAACTTGAGGGCTTCAACATGCTTTTCTTTTCTTTTTTGGGGATGATAAGCAAGCGTATTTTAGTAAAAGGCACCAATGGGGCACAACCCATGTAAACCAGTAAAGTAAAGATAAGCAACCCTTAGGCAGAAGCTTGGATGATTATTGAGTATCCCTACCCAAGCAATCAAGGGCGGATCCAGGATTTTTGTTCAGTGGGGGCAAAATATTCATAGAATCATACTCGAAATTTTTTTTAATTGACAATATATTTTTCTTAATAAACAAAGAGATAATCATATTAAAGACGGCGAAAAAGGGGCACCGATTGTGTACAAAAGTTGTACACAAAAACCTGTCAATAAACCTTAATCCAGATTTGACTGGCTAAGGTTCAAAATTTCAAGAAAGAATTTTGAAATTTTAGATAACCAAGAGTCTATGGATACATCATACATGTAATGAAGGGTTAATTGGAATTGTGTTGTTTATTTATCCAAATAATGAAGAGTGAATGAGATACGTATATTTTTTGCTATAGGTTTAGTGATATTCAATGGGGACAAATATAGGTATTACTAAATCCATAAGGAGGCAAATGTAAGTTTTTGTAAATTCAGTGCGGGGCAAAACCTATATTTATAACCTAGACTCAAATAAATACACATACAAAAATTTTAAAAATAGTGGAAGCAGCTAATCTAGTGGGGGCACCTGCCCCCACTGGACCCTTGTTTGGTCCGCCCTTGCAAGTGATCCTTTTAAAAAGACTTACCCATTTTCAGAACCAGATTTTATTTCTGCTCGGAGAAGATCACCAGCACTCAGGTGGGTGTACCCAAAATGTTGTACAATATTTGCACACTGAGTACCCTTTCCACTGCCTGGGCCACCTGTTCAATTTGTTGGGTGGAAGAATCAGCATGTCAACTCAGAAATCAAAAGTGCCCCCAATAATTTTCAAGAAATGAAAACAGACAAGGAAAGGATAACCTAACGCAAAAGCTACATTATAATTGTTTAATTTTTCATGGAGGCAAATAGTCACCCAAAATATAAATAAAAAATAACAGAAGGGAAAAAGAAAAAGAAAAAAACCCTCAATTATTCTGAACGTATTAAAGTGTTTTACTTCTCCAGCCTAAAACTTACTTTTATTATCCATGTAGAGAGTAGTAAATGTAGGACTCAGAATTATTTGATGGTCTAAGCAAATTTCACTATTCTATAAGAAGATGCACATGATGTTTGATTCATTTGATCATATGCATCCAAATTCTTCTAAATCCTTAGGATTCATTCTTATTGTCTATCAAGCTCGGAGCAAATTCAGGATTTGGATAATCAGGTGCTGCAAGTTATCTAAACTCGGATGTTATAGGATATAAGCCAATGAAATAATATGCAGCAAGGAAAAAAGAACAAGAAAAAAAGCTAAAATTAAAAGTTTGAAGAGTTTCAGGTGTAATGTTGCGGAATTTGTCCAAAAGAAACTGTGGAAAAACAACAGGGCAAACAATCAGAAAGCCCGCAAACTTAATGCAATGCTAGAATCAAATCCTTTCAGCTGAATCCTATATTATAACGACAAGACTTGAACGACAGTGATAATGATTACAAGCATTCATCTGAAAGTTTAGGGTGTAGATGGTATAGATAAATGGTAAGTCACAAAGGCAAGACAGTCTTCAGAGAAGTAATAACTGGGAAGCAAACATAAAAAGCATACATTCACAATAGTGTGTCTTCTCCAACCAGTTCTTTTCAAACTATATCCCAAGTTAATATCTTTCAATACAAATAGCGAAGTCCTTAAAGCAACAGAAGAATACAGTTAAAAGAAACAAAATCCACAGCATATCATATATAACTGTCACTTTAAACAAATCAAGATCAAATTATTTGTTCACTACAAAAAAAATTTCTTATTATATGTTTGTAAAAGTTCCAAAAACATTTTTTCGCTTGCTGCTTGTATCAGCTTCCCCACGGTGGAGGAGAGAATTCATTGAGGTGGATGAGGTCCAAGTCAAGGTTATTTGAAGTCAGACTTTCTATATGGCTTTGGTCGGCTCTAGGAAGTAAACTTTCCAATGGAAGGGGTCTGGGTGTCAAAGGCCCCATTAAAAGTGGCTTTCTTTGCTTGGACATGGAGCATGGCAAAATTTTGACAAAGGATAATTTGATCCAGAGACATCAGATTCACATTAATTGGAGTTGCATATTCAAGCAAGATGGGGAATCAGTTAACCACTTGCTTATCCATTGCTCATTCGCTAAGGGACTTTGGACCTTGGCCTTGGGCTTGTTTGGTTTTGACCGGGTCTTCCCGAGAGATGTTTCCTAAATGTTACACTTTGGAAAGGGACCAGAATGCGCAAGAGAAGGAGAGCAGCTTGGGTTCTAGTCTCGTATGGATGATTTGCGGAGAACGCAATAACAGATCTTTTGATGGAAAAGAAGCCCCTATTTTTAAATTAAAAAGTAGGTTCTTATCCATTGTATATAGTGTGGTCTCAGGATTGTGGATCCATCTTTGACTCTTTTTTTGGATTTCATAGATACTTTGGAATAGTCAATGTATAGAATGACACTATTTTTGTTCTAAAGCTTTGTACAGGGGTGGCACCCCCTTGATGCCTTTCATACATTTAGATGTTACTTATACTTATCAAAAAAAAAAAATAGTGCTCGATAAAAATATTCATGGAAATAACAAATAAATCTCAGCTAGATTATGTTTATAGCTTACTCAACAAGACAAAGGTTGTTATGGACTAAAGACAAACACCTCACTCAAAGGTAAACCACTATAAAGCTGTCAACTGTCCATATAGATCATTCGTACGATTATAAACTACATGCCAACTACAATAACTTAATAAACATACACCACACCAATAAACAAGTTCTGTGAGTCTGAGTTAACTTGTGGTCAATTAACATGACGTGGTAAAGATTCAGTTTCGACCATTGAGAATAGCAGTAACTGTGCAGGCAAAGACCCAATAAATCATGATTGGTTGTTGAAATATGTAAGACTAGAAACAGGAACCAGAGCACTCACCCAGGACAAAAACAACTATAACCTTCTTTTCGCTCAGCAAGCTTCCATTTGCTTCCTGCAATCAGGTATATTTGTCAGATGACAACGCAGAATCAAATGTATGTGTATGTGCTGACGTCTATCAGGTCAAAAAGAATCACTTGTAAGAGAACAATCAGTGCCTAGAGGAGAAGTCTACATGATGTTAGCGGGCAATATCATTGATATTCTATTGGCTTTATACAAAGACATGTTAACACGAAAAATTTTGATGTTATCCTATGCCTAGATCACCATTAAAACTTCCTTGACCACAACTATTTTAGGAAAGCAATACACATGCTACTAGCACTGAGATAGTCTGGTTGCTTGACAGTGGTCAAGAATATTGAGAACACCACTCCGAATTAAGTTCTCTGGAGAGGACAAAGGCACAGCATCAATACAAGCATTTATCAGGTCAGATGCTTTGAAATTCAGGGCTTCATCAAAGTTTGAAAGCACATAGTTGCATAACATACCGTTGGCAAAAAAGAGAGGATAGAAAACCTGTTGATAAGTTCACTGAGGTATCTATTCTTTTCTTACTACCAATACCTTGTTATGACTGTATCCCACTATGTATCATTTGATTTGTGAAAAAATGAGAAAAGGAGAAAATACCTTGTTTGCAGTGTCAACGGCAGTCCCCATGAGTATCAACTAAGTTGTAAATTATACTCTGGGCGGAAAAAACAACAATAATTAAGATTAAACTCAATAAAGAAAAGAGCGGACATTTATTTAGGGAATATTTGGATGCACTTTTGAAATTTGTTTTGTTTTTTAAGGTAACAAACTTATGCTATATCTTTGGAACAAAGAACATTAGAAAAAACCAATAAAACTGTTGCCCAACAAAAACAGATGCACAAACAAAAGGGAATGGATCAGTAAAGACAACACAAAACAAAAGCAAAAAAAAATGCAGCAAAAAGTGCCCCTGGTAATCCCCGATAAAGCAATTCTCAGTAAACACAAAATCTAATAGATTTCCTAACCAATGACACATGAGATGGACACCCTGAGGACACGTAATCGCGATATCAATGTTTTACCCAGCTCATATTTAATTAAGCACACACTGTTTATCAGAGGCAGAACCAGGATTTTGATTTCACCTAGCAATATTGTTATTATATTTTAAATTTTCTTTGCATATATTTATAAGTTCAAACATGAGCAATATATTAGCATGGAAAACTAAATATTTCAAAAAATAAAATCAATTTAAATTCCACATTAGCAAAATATAAAGAAAAAAGCAAATGCTTTGTGTACTTTTCAATTTTTTTCTTGAAAGGAAAAAAGTATATATATATATATATTTATTTATTTATAAAAAATGCCAAAAGGGTTACAACCTATAAACAAAAAAGAATACAATATAAAAAGAGCTCAACTCAGAGATTGAGCTTATCCATAAAATCAACTAAAGATAAAGAGAATATACCAAAATTTCATTTTACACCAAAAATAAATAAATAAAAACTGTGCACTAGATAACTTTTAATTGGATTGATGAACAATGGAAACTTCACTAGCGGTTGATTTTATTAGTTTAGGATGTACAGAAAAATAGGTATGATCCACAATCCTCTATATAAAATTGGTGATATTTATTAAGTTAGAGCTTTATGGAGAGTTTTAAATTGTGGGAGGTGCCAATAGAATAAATTTTTGCTAGGACATTATGTGTTTATACCATAAATAGGAGACTACACAAACGAGGGGGGTGCCATGGCACCCCTCACACATTACTCACTTCTGCCCGACTGTTTATCTATCCCATCAAAACTAAATGATTCCAAAGTGGTTACATAGGATTGAACAAGCAAGACGGTATAGTATTATAAAGCTGTTACCCTAATCAGTGAAGAAAACTAGAAATAGGGTCATTTGATGCCTTTTTTTAAGACAATTTGTGAGGGAAAGAAATGGGCATAATTTTGTTTGGTGCCAAGAACAAAATGAACTTATAACAAACTACATAAATGACTATGAACCCATAATGCAACCAAGGGTAAATAAGAAATGGGATTTGCAATCAAACACCATGGAATGACATCATATTGATCAACTGTCAATATATGAGCTTATTTAATTGTTATAAGAAAATTAAAAATACAGAATTGATTCTTCGACTTGTCAAAACGCCAACGCCCTGCAACCAAGACATAAGTACATGCATGTATATAGAGATCTAAATTCTCGAGTTTAACAGTCAATTACCACAAATTCAGAAGGGAAAAAAATTTGACTAATTCGCAGCGCAGATCATTTCTACTGGCTAATAAGAATCAAACGACTAGATAAAAACCATGATTTCATCCAAATTGCACAAGATCTGAATCAGAGAAACCAGAAACGTCGAACTAAATAGAGGTCAATAAAATAGCTTATCAGATCAAATCAAATTTACGCACTTTTTGATGAACGGTAGCTTGAAATTCAAAATATTTTGAATAATTGAAGCTAATGCGTGGAAGTAACACCAGATCAGGTTACTAGAGATTTGAGAGAACAAGATCCGAGGCTCACCTTAGAAAGGGGAAGCTTGTTCAAATGCGAATGAGAGAATGAGAGGGAAATCAGATCTGAGCAAAGAGGCAAGATCCACAGAGCTCGCCCGTGGTGTAGCTTTTTATAGCGGAACTGTTTAAGTGGCCAATCTCTCTCTCTCTCTCTCTCTTATTTTCTCTCTCTAGAAAAGAGCGTTACGGTTGGTTGGGGGGAAAGAATGGAAGTGGGCGTAATTCCAACGGCTAAGCCCTTTGACCGTCTCCAACGATGATCAATCAACAAATTCTCCTCTCTTTTTTCTTTCGTTTTTTTTTTTTTTTTTTTTTTGTTTTGTTTTTGTTTGTAGGTTTAACAGTCTCCCTCCTAACCGCCTGTTTGGAACTAGAGGAAGCGGAATGAAGTGGGAAAAAAATTATAGGGAAAGTCATTTGAATTTTTTTTTTAAAATTATATTTCCCTTCCCATCCAAGCTAAATATTGAATAGAGAAAGTAGTGAAAATAATTTTTTTCCTTCATTTCCTTGCCCGTTTGGAACTTGTGGAAGAGAAAGGAGTGAAAGAGAAGTTGTAAGGGAAGTGATTTTTTTTGTTATTTGCTTTTTGCAAAAAAAGATTTTGAGAAAATGAAATAAAACAACCTTTCCTTTTCTGAAATTCAAAGAGAAGAGAGAGAAAAATATTTGTATTTAGAGGTCACTATCTCTTATAGGGGAACAATGATAGTTAATCCGTAATCGGCCTCCAAATTTCAAATATTTGATGCCACTATTATGATATTTCCGCCAATAATATTAATTTGTATATTTAATTTCTTCTGTAGTCCGAAAATTTGTATTTAGAGGTCACTATCTCTTTTAATTACACTGACATAAGTTACCAGGTGAGGTTGTTTGTAACGGCAACTGTTATTAGCCTTTTTCACTATCTCTTATTAGCCTTTTTCATTTTTTATTTTTACAATGATGAAATGGCAACTGTTTCTTTTCTCTTGTGCTTCTTTAATTCTAACAAAGTTTTATGAGCTTTGCTAGTGCAACTGCACCCGGCTAATGTGCAACACATCGATCGAGACCTACTCGACCAACAGCAGGTGAACCCCAACTGATGTACGACACATGCAATAGCAACCGTGCCTAGACTTCAAGTTTTAATTGTTTGGCTTAACATTTTTTTCCCGAACATATATTTTCTTCTTAAAAAATCATCATATGTTTGAATTTCACTCCCCGCATTTAATGATCAAGTTGATTCAAAATGTATGTATATGCTCTTTGTGAAAGTGTGTGTATCTGTAGCAAACGACCATTTTGCAGATTAAGCAAATTGAGAGAGAGAGAGAGAGAGAGAGAGAGAGAGAGAGAGAGAGAAATAAATTTTACAGATTTACAAAGCATTTAAACGCACTCTCCTAGCAGACAACCAGAATAAAAAAACAATCCCTAACCAACAGAGGAAGAAACTATACAATAACAAGAAAATCTCAATCGTCCAACACTTTATCAATCAACAAAAGCCTGGAATTGGTTTAGACCCTGAACACTACGTTATATCATACAAAGAGCATAGCATCTCCTCCAAATGTTGGTTTAATTAATTCTCACCGAGCCCATGATACGGAATCAATCTCATCCCTTGCTGACTTGTACAGTTCAAGTCGTTTCGCACATTGTTGCCTCCTCTCCATCAATGCTGGATCTTCATCTAACATTTGTGCGAGTTGTTTACCCTGAATATCGAATGTGTTAAAACCCCCATTAAACAAATTTCAACACCAATTTCACCCCAGAGAAAAAAAAAAAAAAAAAACACATGTATTAAGTGATAACAAGTTAATGTTTTGGTATCAATCTCACAATTTTTCTTTCTTCTTTTTCATTTATGTATTCAGAAACAACACAGGAGTTCGAACACAAACGTTTTAATGTTTGTATAGAAACAGTTTTTGGTAATTCAGAAAACAACATAAATCTGTTTCCTAAAAGTGTGTTGTCAGAAAAAATAATTGATAATACTTTTTAAAAACAATTTACAGCAAACGAGTTTTCCTTATCAGCTTTCATTTTTTATGTTTTCGAGAACAAAAAAACAATTTCCGAAAACAAAAAACTAGCACGATAGATTATCTCGTGCATTAAAACCAAACAAGTATTCCTAGTCTATAATAAGAATGTTACTTATACCATAATATGACTGATCTGTTATCACAATTTTGATACTGTATATTTGGACCACTTTAACACCTAACTGTAGTGCATCTTATACGACAAGGACCTACAACAAGCTGCATGCCCAAAGGTTGAAGAAACTCTACTCAAAACTCTTACTACACACACACACACACACGAAGATATATGTATGTATATATATACAGAGAGAGTGAGTACCTCTTTCTTGCCAATTTGCGTGTAGAAGTGATTGAGTAATGAATGTTTGGCCTCCCTAACCTGACAATAAACCACTGCCTTGGGAAGGGTGTTCTTGAGTGTCTCAGACACCATGCCCACGTAAGAAGACACGTTTGACCCTATCCTCCTGAAGTGTCCCTCAGCGTAGCGATCCACAGTTGAGGCAGCAGCTGGGTTTCCCCCTTTCTCTACCTCCTGGGGCAGTTTCCTGAAGAAATCTACAGTCAGGTATGAAGATTCCATGTCCACCATTCTTATAACTGTCTTCTTACTCTCCTCCCGAAATCTTTCCAACGCTTCACCAGCAGCAGCAGATATTTCAGCTTGCAGAGTAGGGAACCGCCTCAACTCCTGTCCCATTGAAAATACAAAATGTCAGCACACTTTCCAAATTTCAAGGGCACTAGTGCTGCTTCTAACTAGAAAATTATGCAATGAACTTCCAAGAGTGGTTCACCTTAGTTTCTCCAATTGACTTTCTAACAAGTTCCTTCAAAACAAAGTGAACCTACATTTAAGAAATCTTGGTCAGTTACGTATTGAAAGATTATTTTTGGATAAAGTGAATCAAACTTCAGTGGGCATACTTACAGCATCAACTGAAGCTTCAGCTGGGCCCCTAAAATAATTTAATGCCCCATCAATAAGTCTCCGATAACCTTGCTCGGGTGCAATCAAATGAGGTTGGTAACCATCTGCCTCTGAAACAATTTTCCTCACATTCTGTATAGAAAGATGCCGATCAAATGGAAGCTTCCTTAAAGCAGCAGGAAGCTGGTTGTCAAATACTCCATAAATCCGATCACCTCCAGGTCGACTGAAATGAAAAAACAGATTCATATGTATAAATCACAGACATGTAAGTTTAAAAAAAAAATCATTAATGAATAAAAATAACTCACGACGACCAAAGCACTCAATGAACAAAGCAGATAAATAGGTAAAGTTGAAATAATGTCTTCGAAATCCTGCATCCTTGGCTGTTTGTTCGTACTAAATAAATAACGCAACCTAAAAACCAAGGACTTGATGGCAATGGGCTGGGTTAGGTAGGTTAGCTTGGATTGATAAAAACCAAGTTCTCTATTTCCACCCATTTACTTGGGGGACAATTTGAAAAATCTGCCTTCCAGCTGATATCAAACCTAAATGATTCTAGTTGCAAAAATGGAATTAGGTCATCAAAAAAATCAGTTGCTCCCCTTTCAAACAATAGAGGAAATGAGTCCGCACACCGATATCTGCCATGGAAGGCTGAGTCTTACTCCCTATATTTCTTTACGGGCTTTTTAAAGCATTTTATCATTTTTATGTCCTCATCTCTATAGCATGTTAATACAGGACCTAACGTTATATCATTTTCCTAAGCATCTCTGACTTAGTGCAAGTGAGCATATGCATGAGTGGTTTTTGTTTATTTCTACCTTTTTTTCTTTTCAATCTTTAGTGAACAAAGGAGAGGGGTGGAGAGGAATTTGGTCCTTCCCTTAAAAAAATGAAAACCAGAGTTCGGGCACTAAATTTATCCCTATAACAATTATGATGCTTATCAAGAATGCAAAAGGATGGATGTGACACAGAATTTGACCGGCTAATTGTGGTTTGCAAAGCATTTAAGCAAAATAATTCTATTTTTTACCCTTTCAGTAAGTATAAAACTAAAAATTAGATAACATCAATACATTTGAGATTGACCAAAGTTCGGACACTAAATTTAGCCCTAAAGCATTAATACCAACACGGGTACAAATACGGGGATACGGCAAAATGTGTAATTTTCTTTGGCAATATATATGAATGTAACATCCACCAATCACCAAAAATTTTTGAAAAAATAATTCAATTTGGGCCCAAGCTTGGTTCCACTGCTGCTACAGCATGAGAACAGAAAATGAGAAAAAAGAAGAAAAGGCAGAAGAAAAAGAAGAACAGGGAAGGAAAAGAAAAGGAAGAAGCAGAAAGGGCAGCACAAAGTCTTCGACGTGAAGAACTGCCAGTGCATGAGACCAAAAAATAAAGAAGAAGAAGAAAAGGAAAAGGAAAAGAATAAAGGATTAAGAACAGAAAAGGAAAAAAAAAGAGAAGCAGCAAATGGTGACTTGAAGTCTTGCCGCAATGAACAAGCAGAGTATCCATTAGGTGTCCATACATTCTCTAGCATTTCCAGGGCATGTCTATTGAAAAGTAACCAACCTGTCTGGCCTTTCACAAATCTTGCCTTTCTACCTTCCCTATTTACTCCATGAATTAGCATCAACAAGATAAAAATTCAAATGCCACCCTAAACAATGTGTCTATGCTTCCTAGGCTCCCATTCGTCTGAGTATTCCCTTTGGGATATCTAAACTCTAAATGTGTCATCAATGAATCATGTGAGTTTAGGTTAAAGTTGGTCAAATGTACAAGAATATTGAGAATTTTGAACACGGATAATATCTAGGGATGTAAATTTGGCCTACAGACCATGGGTCGCTCAAGTCCGTCATAGGCTAGGCGCGGCCCAAACCCGAACCCCTATGGCTGGGCCTACGCCGTCCCCACTCGTAGACCAGCCAAAAGCTCGAAGAAATTTTAAAAAATTTAAAAAATCAAACATAATAAAAAAACCCGAAGCAAGTACCCCCATAGGGCAGTGAACTGGGTTGGGCCTAGGGATCAACAAATTGGCCAGGCCCGACTAGGCCCAAGTCAAAACTGGGCCTGGCCGGCCTGGGTATTGACACCCCTGAAACTGTTCATGGTTCATGATAACAACATAAATTTTCAAATAGATTTCAAAGTACGAGATCAACTCAAAGGCAGTTTGAAGCTCTATTTATTATAATAAACTATGCACAATGAGGAAGAAGATGAAGTGCTTACCCTCCATCCAGATGCTCCTTAAATATCCGGTCAAAGGCACGGCAAAGTTCCAATATAGTGTAGAGTTGAGCCTGGAAAATGAGATTTCAGTCACTGACAAGTGAAAACACAGATAGTGTCTCATTCAGTAATTGAAAACAAGTGACAACACAGATAGTGAGTGCTGTGAAAACCACTCACCCCTGCATCCACAGCAATAGGCCTACCAAGTTGGTCCATTTCAGATTCAAGTTCATCAATGCTTCTGTTAATCAATGATGTAATACTCGGTATCCTTGCCCTAATTACAGACTCCAAATGCTGAAATTGAAAACATTAATCAGATTGATATTCAAAAAAGAATCTTAAAATGCGATAAGGATACACAAAATATACCTTGGAGAGAAGTTTTGCAAGATACTCTGAACCCATTTTACTTGCCAAGTGTCCATAGTCAGGACTAGTAGCAAAATATTCACGCTCCTTCCGCCTTGCAACAACCATATCAACATTTCTGTTGATATCAGCTTGTGAACGATTCACAATTCCAACCCAGGGATGTTGTAGACGATAAGATCTACCTTCCAGAACCTTTCGGGGAGGGAAATCATTGATTCAGTCCAACAAAAATAAAGAATAGAAAGGCGTGACAAAATTAGTTTTCCAGGAGTACTTTCATTATGCCTTATCTGTATTTAAAGAAATCCACCGCAGAAACGAATAAAAAGAAAATGTGAATAAACATGTAACGAGTTCCTATGGCATCACTAATGATGGACTCACTCTTAAAATGGTTTCCCTAAATTAAAATGCAATAAATACTCAAATCAATTACAGCATTGATCATCATAAAGATAAAAGAAACCTCAATCATGCAACACTAAAACTTCCTAAGGTAATTGAAGGGAAGCAGAGAGAAAGAGAGGAAGCTTACATCCAATGCATTAGTTCCTTTATCCATCAAATCTAACTTTGTTATAACACCAAATGTCCGTTCACCTAAGCAAGTTGTAAAGAAAATTCTGTTAAGAAAAAATCCAAGAAATTTGAAAGAAGTTTGGCAAAAATTTCATAATTTAGCTGTAAGCCTGTAACCAACAGTAAGCAGAACACACCAGTGGGATCCACCTCCCTTGCAAGTTTGATAGCATCTGATGTCGCTATATCTTGATTGGCTGGAGATATTGCCAGTATGATGCAGTTGGGCTGCAGAAACCATATATTCATCAATTAGTGCATAAAATAATCTGCAACATAGGCTTGCCAAGTAAAGACAACATTAGACAACAATGAAGAAACTACTGAACATATCCACTTCACGCACAAATTGTTTCAGGAGTCTTATTTCCAATAGCAATCATGGGACCTTTGTAGATCTGTTTTTTACTAGAACTGCCGAGAATTCCAACAAATGCACTTTTTCTTCTATTTTTTATTTCTTTCTTTCTTTTCATTTTCCCCCTTTTTGTAAGTTAAATTACTACTCATATGTTAAAACGTAATCATGATTGGCTCATTCACACAAGACAATAAATAATAAAGTAAAAAAGGAAATTGAACTTAATGAAAACAATCCCAAGAATAGTTGCATTATATGTTAATAAGAAAAGATAACACATCATTACCTTTTCAACATAAGATCGCACCATGTTTTCAATGTCTTGAACAATACTTTCAGGTTGTCCCTCTACAAAGAACGAACTTCTTTATTCATGATTGGACTAGTTTATTCATGATTGGACAAGTTTAGATGACTTCCAGTAAATAGAAGAAAATGAAATTATATGAAACGTACCAACAGCAACTTTTGTCAGACCAGGCAAATCAATTAAGGTTAAGTTGACAACTGCCAGACAAAAGAAACCACGAAATGGTGGCAGTGAAGTTATATATATGTATGTTGGAGAGAACATTAGAGGGTGCTGTCATATAGTAAGAAAGCATGAAATGAATATATTAATGTTACAACAAAAGCACAAAATAAGAGAAAGCAGGATATTTAATAAAGCTTACATCTCGTTTTTTAAACACAATGCTAAAAGTTAATAATAGAAAGCAGGATATTTAATAAAACTTAAATCTCTTTTTTAACACAATGCTGAAAGTTAATCATATAAAGCAAACTTTTACAAGAAACAAAGCAACATAGGGCTTTTGAGGAGAAAAGGCAAGGTGAAATTTATGACTTTCCAATCCAAGACCACAAAGTATTACAAGTGTAAAATAAATGTCCAAATTCTTAACTGAATCCAATCCATCAGCATGTTTACATCTCCACCATGTTTATTGACACTTATAGAGAGTGCACAAGAAGCAATCAAAACTTAATAAACCTAAACACGATATGGACTAAAAAAAGAAACAAACTATACTCACATATTAGTGTCCACACAAAAAATAAATAGAAGACCTACAAGAAGTTTCAGTACAACAAGATCTGTCCCTAAAACTAACATGAAAAATTAAGCTCACTGTATCCAAGTTGGAACTATACCTGTTTCCATAAATATTTGTTAGGAATTTAGGATTCTACTAACACCACACCATGCTCTGCCATCTACAACAAAACACATCTGTCTCCGTTCAAGTAAAGTTGCACATTCACATTGGAAAGATGGCAAGAAAGGTCAGCATCCCGAGATAAGATGGGACCCGATATTGCAATCCCATAATAAGCATACAAGAAGACAATGAGCTTAACAAATCATGCTACCAATTTTGACGAAGATTAACAAAAACCCATAGCAAAGACTCCTCCAAAATAAAAATAAAAAAGTAAGATCAGCATGGTGCCCTCCTTTGAAAGAGTTTCTAGCTAAGTTTCTCTCACAAAAGCCTTCCACTTAGTTCTAACAAATGAACGTGGTTCACTGAGAAAACAAACTTTAAAGCGAAAATATGAAATTTAACTTTTTGAATGATTTCAAACTTAAGACGACACATAATATTTGTCAATCCAAACGTGAACTAGACTCAATTTCTTGGTTATGGATTTACGTATACCATGCAAAGTGCACGTCACCTATATGTTAACAAAAATGCAGACAGTTCACTCAAGTAATGACTTCCCAACTCAGATCTCTTCTTTGCATATTTCTTAAGAACATCTGCCAAGAGAACCTAGTAGTTAACTTTCTTCTGAAATTAAAAAGAAAGTTTGTTTAAAGCAACTAAACCAAAGTCCTGAAATCCAAACAAATGTGGCCCTTGAAGCCAAGTTGGCGGCACTCTTAATGAAACTCTATTCCAGTAAGTAACAGAGACGCAGAGACACTGGCAACACAGGTTGCATGATAAGTCAATGACTATCATACTCCTTGTAATCAATGAAACCCAAGTAGTTTTATTAGAGAGGCAGCTAAAAAGAAATGATAAATATTAAAGCATAATCACCTGATGTGTCGGACAAAAGGAAGAAGTTTGCAACAAGCCCGTATATATATATATATAAATATATACGTATATTTGTTCATCAGGCCTACCAGCAATTACAGTTAAAGAATAACCTACCATTTGGAGAGTATATACTAAGATGGATCGGAACAGGAGAAATCTGCTTCGACTTTCCCGTAACCCTATCAGTTTCATCCTGAATTTCCTTGCGAACCACGGCTGCAGAAGAGAATCAGATGGAAAAGATAAGTTCCAGCAATACTAGACCATAATTGCCAAAGAAAAGGGGGAAAAAAATGAAGGGAAAAAAACAATAAATAATATATAACAAATGTTGTAATTAGCACACCCATGACAACATATAACAAATGTTAAGAGCATGTTCAACAAGTGTTAGGGAGTGTCCGACATCGACATAGCACCTTAAAAATGTTTGTGCATCTTGGCAGTACACTATGTCTTATTCTTAGTTATCAGAACAGGACAAAGTATCTAACTGCCAAAGGCAGTGGAAAGTTAAAATAAGAGAAGCTAGAATAGTTGTTGAGACATGATGTTAAATTGTGGTCTCAGTCAGTATACGATCGCATTGTAACAGTATCGGGAGTATCAGCCGATGTGTAACTGCAATCAGAAAACTAAAGTCATCAATTTGTTAAGCACTCACATAAGAGAAAGCTGGAATAGGGTTGGGACATGATTTTAAATAGCAATCTCAATTGGTATTAATGGTCGCATTGTTATGGAATCGAGAGTACAGGGCAATGTGTAACAGAAATCTGAAACCGAACTCATCAATGTTTTTAAGCACTAACAAACACCAAAAACTCATTGATAAGATAAGCATCTTCTACACTTACTTATCATAATTTGAATGCTTTTAATGGTTTCCAATCAATATTTTAGCGCCTAAAAAATGTGTTATTAATGATATATTGAATTTTATGCTAGTCTGAAATTGGAGAATTTCGTTTAGTAAGGGAATTAATATTCTAAAATAATTAGAAATCCTACTACAATGTATAATTCATAAGAATAAAACAAACACAAGTCAACATTTGCTTTTTTGGAATACGGAAATGCTAATGGCTCATACATCACATGCTCATACTAACATTCATTTCTCGTTGATTCACAAATTCACTTAATACACCCATAAAGGTTTCTCCATATTAATTTTTGTGCATTTTAAACACAAGACATGCTTTTGACTCCGAGCGTGTTTCATTACTTAGTTATGCTCTCGATCTATATTTTTCCCACAAAGGTTCTTAAACCTTTAATCGTGTTGAGAGATGGTTCTCAGGGTAAACCTTTTGTGTTGGAAGAGATTTAGTTGTTAGGGTAAACTTGTGCACTTATTTTTCAATTTCTTGAGAGATGGTTAACGGATTGTGTCTCAAGTTCCATTGTATAATCTCTATTTTTTAGTAATAAATCTACTCACTTACCAAAATAAATAAACATTGAATTACTTATTAAATTAAATTTTGTAAAGAAGCAATCTGATAAGCGCAGACACTTCTATGAAGGTTTTGTGTCTGTATCAGAGACTGTGTCGAGCACAATACTCGTTGAGCTCTAATTGAAACATGTCAGATATGCATCCAAATATGTCATATTATTTTTTTAATTTGTTTAAAGTTGGACATGCTTCAAACACTTGGATGACATACATGTTTGTCACTTGAACACGTGTCCATCACTTAGACATACATGAAACACGATAAAGTTTGAATAAAATAACTTGGAATCTAATTGTAAAATTGAAAAGAATGTGATTTTATATCTCATTTGACATTTAAGCTATAGAATACAATGTATGTAAATCTAATTAGCGTTTCTTTGAAAGTAAGGCTCCTCCCCATCTTCGTTTAAAATAAATGGTGGCAATAATTACCAGCTAAGAAGCAAGGACATGGATATGAAATGGACACGCCGGCATAGTGATTTTAAAAAATGTAGGACACGATGGTGTCATGGGGACACAACACAAATACATATTTTATGTATCTTTACATAAAAAAATATAGGAATATTTTACTTAAAAATAATGAAAAAATCCCAATGTTGGGGGGGAACATTTCCCTTGAAACCTCAAGTTCAACTCACAATGATTATATATGCAAAGAAACCTTTAACATGTTGCAACCTATTCAATCTTCCACCCATAACCAGGAAGTTAACAAGAGGAAAAAGGGGGGAGGGGGAAAAAAGCAAAACAATGAAACATTTAGACAATATGTAAATAGGCCCTTGGGGAAAACATCAGATAAACCTGTCTAAGGAATGGTTTACACCATTTCTGCTCATCGTTTTCTTTCATAATGGCTTAAAACTTTTGAGTTCAGAACTTCGGATAATGTACAACACCATATCACAACTTCAGATATGTTTAACCATTTAAATCCTTCAAATTTTAGTAGATCTATGCAAATTTAATAACATTGGGCAGAGGAATGGGTAAGACTAGTCAGTTTCTAACACCTTCAAACTTATTACCGAGTTAAAGATTTCCACTATGTTGTTTCAGAGTATCAGTTATCTTCTTCAATACTTCTTTATTGCATTTAAGAATTTGGATAAAAAGCTTCCACAAGTGAATCATAACATTCAGATTAAGAAACTGATAGATCACCCCATTAATAATTATTACAACGCACAAATGTTAATCAGCAGTAAAAAGCACATGCAGCAGAAGTTACGCACCAAAATCACTGAATCTTCTTCTAGGCAGATGAGAAAACTCAGCATACTCCTGTTGGCCCCCATCCATCTGGTAAAGTTGCAACACCAAAGGCCGCCTTGTGACAATCCCTGAGGAAGAAAGCGAAGTTATAATGTTCTCCCAATTAAGTAGCATAAGTAAACGACTAATAACACACAATTCATAATGAAAGCGAAGTTAACAAAACCTAACCAGATCCTCGAGGAAGAAAATCTCTCCCAACAATGCTCTCTAAAACTGAAGATTTTCCAGAACTCTGATCCCAGGACAAAACAATACAAAAAATTAGATAAAGAGAATCTCCATTCCAACTATCAGTTTTAAACAGCAGCCCAAACCGAAACAATACAAAACATCAGATAAAGAAACAAAATCATATAAATCAACAAAATAATGGAATTGATCACTCGCTCGACTTAAATCTCTCTCTTCATCTCTCATTTTTTTTTATAAATCTATCATTTTTCTCTCTCCAATTCCTCTGTTATTCTCTCTCTCTCTACCGTGGCCACGGATTTTCCATGTCACTTTTTAAAACTTCCATTAAAACTGTGTAAAACTCTTCTGTCACCGGAATAAAAACTGTCAGAAGCTTAATTTCAACTCAAACCAAATCAAATCAAAAACCACAAAAGATTCTATCATCTCTCTTTCTCAAACTTCTCACTTCAATCGAAATTGATTAGTCTCTCTCTCTCTCTCTCTCTCTCTCTCTCTCCAAAAATGTGGAAGAGATATACCTGTCCGCCGACGACGGCAACGGAGGGGAGAGCATCCCATAGAGAGGAGAAGGCGGTATCGCCGCCACCGTAGTCTCCGAGGGTAGTGCACGCCCTCTGGATGCGATTGACCAGACCGATCAAGCTCTCCATGGTCGCCATCTTCCTAAAACCCTAGCAGATCACAGCTCAAAACTCTATAGACTTCAACAATAAGTAAAAGCTAACAAGAAGATAAAGAAGACTGTTTTAGAGAGGGAAAATCTAGAGTGTGGAGTCCGTGGACTTGCAATCAACGCGAAGTGAAAGAACGGAGAGAGAGAGATAGAGAGAGAAAGATGTACTGTCTGTCGGTCGAACAAATGTCACCGTTGGGTGGACAAACGATATAGTGCGCCAGGTGCGCAATGTTGTCGTTCTGAAGAATCTGATTGGGCGGATCTCAAACCTTTCTTTATATAATTTTTTTTTTTTTTTTCCCCTTACTCCCAACGGTTTGAAATTTTGAATTTTGAAATCTTAGCTCCACTGTATTCAAAAACAGTATGGCATTCTTCTAAACCTACTTAAGTACGTGGGGGTAAAGTTGTTTTGGTAAAACTTATTTTAATTTTTTTTTATTTATAAGTAAAAAAGTTAAATTTTTTAAATTTTTTTGTTTTTTTCTTTTTTGCTAAAAAAATTGACTTTTTTTTTTGTTTATAGGCTAAGAAAATAAAATAAAAAAAAGTTAAAAAAAAATTGTACCAAATAGACCCTAAATCACGTAGAGTACGTGCGGAGCAGTGTAGTGCAGAAGTATGAACGCGTCAACTTTTTAAATTTGTTGGGTTGAGAATGCCTCAGGAGTGCTTATACTATATTATTTTTTATTTTAATATATATAAATTTTGCATTATTAAATATATTATAATATTTTTACATTTTATCACTTGGTTTTTGTATCAAAATATTTTTCATAGTTAATATATATAGCAGACTATAATCTAAACAAATGGGCAACTTAGTGCATCGATTATTGTTTTCAGTTGGAAGTGACATTTTTTCTTAAAGTTAATTACAAACAAACTCCTTGAATTATAATTCAGTATCATTGAGACCCTCTAAATTTTACAACATAATAAATTGACCATTTCAACTATCAATTTATATCAATCAATCCCTTCTATCAGCAATTCATTAGAGAAATTAATGAAAATTTGTTATTTAAATTGTACCTGTTCATGAAAGTATGATTTTATACCTAAATCGATCTTATCTTATTATAACAATTGTCTAATGATTGAAATATCTATTAAAAAGCCATGCAAATATAGGGACAATATGAAGTACAAAATGAATTTTTGCGAACATATTTAAGCTACATGATAATTTTTCATCTACTCACTTGACAAATTGCTAACAGAAGGGCTTGATTGATACAAATTGATTGTTGAAAGGGGTCAATTTGTTACGGTTTAGAGTTTAGAGGGTCTTAGTGATACTAAGTCATAGTTCAAGAGATGTATTTGTAATTAACTTTTTTTTTCCTCACATTTCAAGTCTCAACATATATTTTCATACAATAACAATACATGTGACAACCAATTATTGGTCTAAATTAAAATTTAAGGATTTGACCATTTGGGCCTCTTTGTTTGGGGATAAATGGTGTGGGATTGGAGATGTAATTTATGAAACCCACCTAATTCTATGTGAGGTGAGATGTTATATCTATAGGTGGGGGATAAGGCATAAAAAGACCATTTTGCCCACTCATACATTATTATATATTTTTATATATATACTACATTATATTATATTAATGTTATATAATTATTATATTAATATTTAGTTTGTAGTTATAAAATATTATATTAAAATTACTTATCTTACCTTAACCAAACATAGTATGAGTAATCCTCCATCACATCATGGTATTACTTATCACCCATCATCATCTTTCTTATCTTATAGTATTATTTATCCTTCATTTTTATCTTTTATTTTCTTATTTCGCAAACAAATGTGGCATTTGAGTTCACGAATTTAATAAGAATTAGCTCCCAATTTGTCAGTTGAGAGACTAGAGCATAATTTATCTACCTAGTCAGAAAGATTGTATGACTTACACGTTATACTCGAATGATTAAAAATCTTAAAACTTTATAAAATAAAATAAAATTGTAAAAGTAAACATATAAGAATATTTTTTCTTTTAATTTTCTATTATTGGTGGGAATGGATAAATATTGTTGTGAGGTTATGATCTATGACATTTTGAATACCTATGTATTATTATATATTCATGAGTCCGACTGTGCTGATAAATAACATTAGCTCCACTCGGTTAAAATTGTAAAAGCAAACCCGTTTCTTTTTCCCTTACTCCCAACGGTTTGAAATTTTGAATTTTGAAATCTTAGCTCCATTTGGCAGTCAGCACTCTGTACTCAAAACCAACATAGCATTCTTCTAAACTAATAATCCATGTACATATACGTGGGCATAAGTCACATAGAGCTGGCGGTAATGTGGGAGCCTGAACACATTAAATTTTAAAATTTTCTGGTAGAGAGTATTTTAAGAGCGTTTATATTATATTATTTTTTATTTTAATATATTTAAATTTTATATTATTATTGTGGGTCAAAATAATGAGACCCAGTATAATTAGATCGGGCTCATTTAAGAACATATTGTCGACCCAGGATAGGAGAGGCCCAAGCTCACCATTGTCCAGATAAAGGCCCCAATTGTAGTAAATTTAGTTCAAATCTAGCAAAGACCAAGTCGGTTGAGCATATGCAAGTCCATTCTTAAACAGATTAGGACACTAAGCAATAATCCAAAAGATATTAACTCTGAGGAGGAGACATAATACAATTCCCTATGGGATTATGGCATTCTAAATACTATAAAAATCTCATACCATTAAGTTGTAAGGTACATTCACTTGAGTTCTATCTCTCTAATATTCTATTCGATTCATTATGATTTAGCTTGATAACTTAATCATCGGAGTGCCTTCGACCTAAAGAGAATCAAAACATTCTCATCGTCTATTTGTTTTTACAAATTGTTCGTCTTCGTCGATTCAGTTTGAGAGCTCAATCTGGCCTTTCTAAAAATCTCACATACAATTGGCGTCGTTTGTGGGAATGTGTACACAATGATGAGTACTAACTATCTCGGAGGAGAAGTCGATCCAGCAACAAGGAACTAGATGACAGTCATGACGTCTGTAGTTAAGATAGCACACACCAGTCAAGTTGACATGATGATAATTTGGTGCGAACTCCGGGAGGATATTTTATCATTTCGGAGATAAGATTCCCTAGAGGCAGCCGGCTGGAAGGACAGGAGGGTCTAGGATAAGCTCCGCAATATGCCTGAAATCTAAACCACCAAAGGAATCACTGCAGGAACTTAAATCTATCGCCATCCAGTGGTCACGTATCCAGCAATTTATCACTCTGAACAACTGAGCAAAAGCTCCGGGAGCGGGATGAAAAGATTACCCACCTCAGGTCAACGATTGACGCGATAAGGGAAAGGATTAACAAACGAGATGGACGATTACCTGACAGATCCCTAGATCGACGATAGAGAAGGAGGTCGAATTCAAAAAACATGAGCCCCCGGTCGCACGCACAACAGGGAGTTATACAGCCAGTACAGGGCACTATATGGACCGACAGGAAGATCGGTAACCTCGAAGGAATTGAACGCCAGCAAGCGACCCGGTAAGGGTTGAGCCAGAGCAACAGGATTGGGACAAGTGATTGAACGACTGGCTAGATAACCGGAATAAGCATCATAAGAGACGAACAACCCAGGACATAGCCAAAAGAGCCTTGGACTAGATTGCTTCCACCTCCTTCATAGAAGAGATCGAGACACACCGACCTCCCATGAAATTTTCCCCACCAAAGTTTACTCCTTATGATGGGAAGTCGGATCCCATTACCCATGTTAGGCATTATAAGCAAATGATGGCACTATGGAGCTATGACGATTCACTCATGTGCCGAGTTTTTCCTTTAAGCTTGGGAAAGGTGGCTCTACGATTGTTCAACAAACTAGAGACAACTGGTCAAACTATTTACTAACCGGTTCATAGCAAACAGCAAGCAGCCCAAGGAGGTAGACCACTTGCTAACTTTACAGAAGAAAGATGATGAGGGGTTACGAGCATACGCAAGAAGATACTAGGAGGCTTATAATAAAATAGAGGACTGCAATGAGCAGCTGGCTGTTACACAGTTCAAGATCGGTCTTTCCAAAGAACACTAGTTAAGGTAATCCCTAATAAAGAAACCAGTCACCTGGATACAGGATCTGATGCTATGGATTGAACAGTATGCACGGGTGGAAGAAGATGTAGCACAGCTGATACAGGAGAAGATCGACGAGAAAACTGAGAAGAAAGATAGGCGTAAAAGTAAGAAGCTCAGAAGTGAGGAAAATAACAACAATCAGGGCAAGAAGGTGATAGAAGGGGTCAATACAGTCTTTAAGGACCCAATTCACAAGATTTTTCCCCAAATATGAGACAAGCTCTTCTTCAAATGGCCCCCGAAGTTAGGAGGAGACCCTGCCATCCGAGACCAGAGGAAGTTCTGTTCTTATCACAGGGAAAAAGGGCATTAGACAGAGAATTGCCGAAATCTTAAGAACCACTTGGAGGAATTGGCAAAGGTAGGACATCTTGACCAATACATTGATCGGGAGAACATGAAACGGGAGGCAGAGCAGGAAGCCGTTCTATGGAAAGAAGTTAGGGTAGAACCTGCCCATGTAATCAATGTCCTCCATGGATTAGTAAAATCAGCAATAGTAGACCCACACAGATATTGGGCAGAGATCTAGAAAGCAGCACACCTCAAGAACGTAATGCAGTTGGAAACCCCAAACAAAAAGGCAAAGGTCAGTAGCAGTGCTGAGGCCACAACCTTCGCCGATAATAACTTAGCAAGGGTGCAACTGCCACACAATGATACGTTGGTGATAACGCTACGATTGGGGGACTGTGATGTGACAATGCTGCTGATTGATTACGGAAGCTCCTCCAAAGTTATGTACTACGATCTCTTCAAAAAGTTAGAACTGAAAGATTCCGATCTCCAATCATCTCTGAACCCCCTGATCGGATTTAGCTCAGATCCGATCTGGCCTATGAGAAAGGTAACTATCCCGGTTACTGTGGGAGAAATTGCTATTCAGACAGAGTTCTTAGTGGTTAATGTGCCTTCTCCTTACAACGCAATCATGGGTCGGACATGGTTGCACCTCATGAAGGCTATACTTTCATTCTATCATCAGCTAGTCCGTTTTTCGACTCCGGGAGGAGTAGGAGAGATTAGAGGGGATTAAGTAGCAGTTAAACAGTGCTTCCTGACGACATGCGCCATAAAGGAAAAGACGGGTAAGGTTTAGATGATGGAACTTCATGAGGACACACCCACGATTGATGATGTCGAGCTGTTGCCAAAGAACAAGGCCGTTGAGGACTTGAAGAAGGTTTATATAGATCAACATGACGAGAAAAAGTATTTTGTTCTTGGCACCTTGTTGCCCAAATCTGAACAAAAGTCATTGATCAACCTATTAACATAGTACATGGAAATATTTGCCTGGACATCGTATGATATGTCAGGAATTGACCCAGAAGTAGCTTGTCATAGACTTAGTGTGGGCCCACAGTGCCGACCTGTGGTCCAAAAGGGGAGAAAGACAGCTAGTCAACATGTGGATGTAGTGATTGAAAAAGTTGACAGGCTCCTCGAAGCGAGGGCTATAAAGAAGTACACTAAGCACGGTGGCTCTCCAACACAGTGGTTGTAAAGAAGAAGAACGGCAAGTGGAGGGTATGTGTTAACTTCACCGACTTCAATAAAGCATGTCCCAAGGACCCTTTCCCTCTTCCAAAGATTAACCAGCTCATGAATACAATGCCTGGATTTGAGAGGATAAGTTTCCTCGATGCCTATCGCGAGTACCACCAGATCCTGCTCTATGAAGAGGACCAAGAAAAACTACCTTCATCACCCCGAGAGGTATTTTCTGTTACAAAGTCATTTCCTTTGGTTTGAAGAACGCAGGCGCCACCTATCAAAGATTGGTCACCAAAATGTTTAAGCAACACATTGGCAGCACTGTCGAAGTATACATCGATGACATGGTGGTCAAAAGTAAAGTCGGCAGATTATACTTAGCCAATCTGAAGGAAGTGTTCAACATTCTCAAAAACTATAAGATGAGGCTGAATGCCTCTAAATGTATGTTCGGGATAAGCTCTGGGAAGTTTCTTGAATTTTTGGTTATATATTGGAAAATCAAAGCGGATCCGCATCAAATAAGTGCAATCTAAAACATCCAAGCCCTGAGGAACTTGAAAGAAGTCTAGAAGTTTACTAGAATGGCAGCGGCTCTCAATCGGTTCATTAGCCGATCTTCAAATAAGGGCCGGCCATTCCTTTAACTCTTCAAAAAATGGGAGCAATTCAATTGGAGTCCTGATTGTGACCAGACCCTTACCGACCTGAAGAAGTATTATGCCTAGCCACCATTACTTTCTACTCCGCTAAAAAATGAAGAGCTTTATCTCTACCTGGCAATATCCGACCATACAGTAAGCGTCGTCCTATTTTGTCAGCAAGACAAGCAGCAAAGGCCAGTCCATTACGTCAGCAAAACTCTTTTAAGGGCGGAGAGCAAGTATCTGCCATTGGAGAAATTGTCCATACCATTAGTAATGACATTACGTAAGTTGGTGCACTACTTTATGGCCCATACCATTAATGTTTTTATAGATCATCAGCTAAAGCCACTCCTCAGAAGAGTAGATTTCTTGGGAAGGCTAGCAAAATAGGCAATGGAGCTGGGAGAGTTTGACATCAAATTTCAACCTAGGTCGGCAATAAAAGGTCAGGTACTTGTTAATTTTATTGCTGAATTTTCTACTGAACTGCCCCAGGAAGCCACTTAGATATCAAATGCTGATCAATCAAGTTGTGACCCCTTTGAAATTATGGGAGATTGCTGATCATTGGAAGCTCTTTGTCGATGAAGCATCCAACGAAAGGGGGCCAGGATTGGGCATAATCTTAATCATGTCAGACGACATGGAACTGAAGGAGGCTATAAAGTTGGAGTTTACTGCATCGAACAACGAGTCAAAATATGAGGCTCTGCTTGCCGGCTTGTGTTAAGCTATAGAGCTCAAGATTGCCGAGATAGTCATCTATTTAGATTCCCAGTTGGTGGTTAACCAGATTATAGGTGAGTACGCGGCGAAAAATGCAAAATGGCACAGTACCTGGCAAAAGCAAGAGAGCTGCTCGGCAAATTCAGTAAATACAAGCTACATTAGATCAGCTGCGACAGTAACGCCCATGTCGATGCCTTGACAACACTGGCAGCGGCCCTAAAGTCAAGATTGAAAAGAACAATTCATATAGAGACGCTACCTAGCCCAAGTATATTTAAAGAAGAAGTGCAAGTTTTGCCTATTGAGGAGTTAGGGCCATCCTGGATAGACCCGACTATCTCCTACCTCGCAGGGACAAGCTACCAGAAGATACGAACGAGGTCAGAAGAATCACGCATAAGTCATTAAAGTACTGGTTATCACCTAACAATGAACTATATAGAAGATCATTCATTAGCCCCTATCTGCATTGTGTCCACCCTGACAAAAGTATCTGTGGAAATTTATAAAGGTATCTGTGGAGGTCACGTCGACGAAATATCTCTCGCACATCGAGCTATTTCTTAGGGCTATTGGTGGCCCTACATATAGAAAGACGCCGCCCAGTATGTTCTGAAATGTGAGAAGTGCCAGAAGTTTTCGCCGATAATTCACCAGCCCATCGAGGACCTCACAACTATTACCAGCCCATGGCCTTTTGCACAGTGGGGGTCGGACATACTCGGACCACTGCCCCGAGCTCCAGGGAATAAGAGATTTCTTATAGTGGCAACTGATTACTTCACCAAGTGGGTGGAAGCAGAGCCCTTATCGACTATCAGAGAAGTTGACGCTAAAAGGTTTATATGGAGGAGCATCATTACAAGATTCAGGGTACCCCGTGCACTGGTTTTAGACAACGGTACCCAATTTGACAACTATATGTTTAGAGTTTTCTACAATGGACTTGGGATAAAAAATTAATATTCTACGCTGGCAAATCCGTAGTACAATGGGCAAGCCAAGATATCAAATAAGACCATTTTGAATGGAATAAAAAAGAGGTTGGAAAAAGCCAAGTGAAGATGGGTGGAAGAGCTGCCTAGTGTCTTATGGTCTTACAAAACCACTCCAAGGAGATCTACTGGAAAAACCCCTTTCTCCATAGCATACGAGGTGGAGACAGTAATACCTTTGGAGGTCAGACTTCCAACCATTAGACCAGTAACATTTGACACCTGCCTCAATGATAAGACTTTGGCGAAGGACCTCGACCTTATTGAAGAAAAGAGAGAAGCTGCCATACTCAAACTCACTAGATATCACTAGCAGCTTAGCCGAGCCTACAACAAATGAGTCCAGCCAAGAGCTTTTGCTCTCGGTGACTTAGTACTAAGAAAAGTATTGGGGTAAACTAAGAATCCAGTAGAGGGGAAGCTTGGCCCAATTGGGAAGGTTCCTACAGAGTTGTATCTTAGGTCGGCGTGGGGGCATACCGACTAAAAACTGTCAAAAAAATGTGACAACTACCCCGACGTTGAAATGCTAACAATCTCAAGAAGTTCTACCATTAGGAGTCTTCTTGTTCCCAAAGGATGTAATTACCTACAATAATACTTTGTTTTTGTTCCATAAAAAGCTACACATTATCAATAAAATTGGGTGTTATTCGACAAATCTACATATCTGATGCCATTTCAGAAAGCAAGCAACAAAGGAAAACAAAAACCACGTGTAAAAGCTTAGTCCTGTCCAAGTTAGGTAGGTCGGCCAATAAAGGCCACAAAAACTAAATGTAAAAACTTGGTTCTGTTCAAGTTATGCAGGTCGGCCAATGAAGGCCATAAAAATCAGGTGTAAAAACTTGATCCTGTCCAAGTTGGGCAGGTCAGCCAACGAAGGTCACAAAAACCAAGTGTAAAAACTTGATCCTGTCCAAGTTGGGCAGGTCGGCCAACGAAGGCCACAAAAACCAAGTGTAAAAATTTGGTCCTGTCCAAGTTGGGCAGGTCGACCAATGAAGGCGACAAAAACCAAATGTAAATACTTGGTCCTGTCCAAGTTGGATAGGTCGGCCAAGAATGTGACAGAAACCAAGTGTAAACACTTGGTCTTGTCCAAGTTGGGTAGGTTGGCCAAGGAAGTCCATAAAAATTGAGTGCCAAAAATTGGTCCTATCCAAATTGGCCAGGTCTGTAATACCCGTAATTTTCTTTGACTGAATTACCACTAACGGGACCAATTAAGGTATGACCATAGGGCCGTAAGTCAGAAACAAGACCTTTTTGAACCCAACCCTGTCCATATGTTGAAACTCGAGTCCCCGAAAAAGGTTCAAAAATTCGTCACCCGACAATTCGCACCAGAACAGCACCTTAACTTTGAACGAAGATTTCTCCCTCATTTTTCGTTAGATTTCGACGAATTGGATGTCTAAAATTATTGCCTTTTCGAGCCTGACGCCTTGGTAATCTCAGAACACCATTCCGGAAAGTGTCGGTTTGCCGAAAAGCCCCCGCAAGCCGCTGCACCTGGAAATTCGCGCCCGAATCCCCCGTAACTTCAATTCGAGCTTTCTCGCTCACCCGGTGTCGGAATTGTACGAAATTAGAGCCTAAAATTATTAATTTTTCGAGAGCTTTCTACTTACGATATTGGGTCAGGCATTCGACGAAAAATTAGAGTCTTGAATTTAGTCGCTTTAAACTCGTACGTTTTTACGAAACTACCCCCCCCACCCCACCAATTTGCATGGCCAGCCTTACTTAATGCCACGAATAACACATATATAGGAGTATATAAGCATGCATGCATGCACTACCTAGCAGAAATACCACCGAGATATGCGTATATACCTACCTATGCAAGCTGTCACCTTTAGATTGAATACAAACTTAGGATTGAACCTTCAAAACGCACACACAGACACACGTATCACAAAAAAATCTAATCCATGCTGCCTATAGAACCGCCCCTAGCAACCAGTTAGAACCAAGTTTTCGAAGGAGAGAGAGAAAGACGCTGTAAGAAAGAGAGAATCGGGGAGAGAGTAGAAACCGGGAGAAAGAGAGAGTTCACTCCTATGGCACAAAACCACAAACACCTATATATGCACCCCATCCCTTTTCCCTCATTCAGGTGGTGCGAAAGGAGTTGAGAGAGAGAACCGCAGAGAGAGAGAGAGAAAGAAAATCGAGAGAAAGAGAAAGGGAAAGCGGGGAAGAATCGGGCTGAGGCTTTTGACATTCGAAATTCAGGTGAGGAACCCATCATCACCACCCCATAAGCTCCCTAAACCCAGCAACCTTACCCCCGAAACTCCACCACAACAGCCGAGAATCTAGAGGGAGAAAGAAACCGAAAAATGCATCACCCAACCCACTCCGGCAAACCCAGGAACCGAGGGCTGTCACAGGGGTTTGGGACTTCTTGGGGACTCCTTCTGGGTGTCCTAGAGAGGTCCACAACCTCTGTGCGTGCACCAAAGGCTCCTGCAAGGCCGAAACCGCCGGAAAAGGTTCGAAAAATCATAACTCCGGCCACCGGCAACCTTTGCCCACCGGATCACTTGGGGAAGAAGCGTCTCTGGGCAAGGAACAAAAGTCGTGAAGGAACCATGGCCGAATTATCACGGGAGGATGGCTAAAAACGCTGTTGCAGGTCGGTAACCCTAGGGTTCCGCCATGCAGCCGGCGTTTCGGGCCATTCCGGCCACCTCCGACCATCTCCGACCAAGCTCCGACCATGGATGTGTGACCTAGGTCCTTGCCAATCTCTGGGTCACACATGCATGGCCAGGGGGTGCGGGGAATGGCCGGAAAATGAAGCAGAACCGCTGCCAGTCGCGCGGGAGGAAGAAGAAGGCCGAGCCTTCCACCCCCACGCGCTACTGGTGGCGCGTGCAGGCGCGTGTGCAGTCCGATGAAGCTGAAATTTTTATGGCAGCTATTAAATTACTTCAAGAGGCTCCCATAAAAATTTCAGGTCAATCGGAGACCTATGTGAATTTCCATGGTTTATTTATGATTTAAAGGATAAAAATTTACAGAAAATAAATTATAAGTAGAAAAATTCTGAAAAATTACCAGGATACCCCTAGATATTCAGGGAATCTAAAAATGGGAGAGTGGCCTTAATATCCCCTCAAAATAAAAATTCCAGAATCTCTCTACTTTGAAACACCGACAGTTTTGGTTCCTAGCTCGGCGACGTATATCTCCCTAAGGGAGAAGTTTGAACCTTCCGCCTCATTTTAATTACGCCATCTCTGAGTTAACTTACCCTCCCCACTTAACTACGCCTAAACGAGATATTTTTTTAGCTAACTATAGACTAAGCCGGATGTTCTTCTTTCTTTTTACAGAAAATACCGAACCCTCTTGAATTCCGAAAAGATACTAAGGGTAGGAATCTATACATTTCCTTAAGATTCATGCTTACATCTTTTCTCTATTAAATGATTTGTATATTATCATGTTTTATGCTTTCCTGTCAATTTATCTTCTATTCTAAATGTCTTTTATTCATTAACTGCAAAAATATAGCATTTTTGCTTGTATGACTACATCATCTAGGAGGTATAAGGGTGGTACAACCAGAACGGAAAAGACCCCGAATTTTTATATCATGGGTGTACCTGACTGGCTTGATATTTGGGGCTATCATGGGTTGGTATCACTGGCTTGATATCGGGCTAGATGATCATGGATGGGCCCCACTGAACTTGATGATGGAGGATGAATCTTGGGTGGACCCCATTGGCTTGAATTGGCCCTGGCAGGACATACCTGCAAGGCTCCGGATATTGATGAAAAGAAAAAAAAAAAGAAGTTTCAAGGGTCATATGCATGCCATGACATTCTTTTATTGCGTTATCTTTTATCCTGCATCTTATAGAAATCTTAGATCTCCTATTGGGCTTTGCCGCTCATTCCTATCTTATGGGACATTTTTCAGGGATAGAGACACCCAACTGATTTCCAAGGAAATGAGCATACGAGAGCAAGTTCTCCTGTTATCTTACGTCTTTTAAATTCTTGAGTTAGTTTATGCTGGACTGTAACATTTTGAGACTTACACTGGTTTTACGTCCTTGATGTAATATTTCTGGACCATCTATGCTATATTCCTAATTATGTTATTTTGTTAGAATCATAAACCCCATTGCCTACTTTCAAATCCAACCTTAGACTATCATCACTGTCGCGACCTAGTGAGATTTGAGTCGGGTCGTGACAAGGTCGGCCAATGAAGGTCACAAAAACCAAAGTTTTTTGAGCAAATAAAAACTAAAAAAACCTTGGTCCTTTCTAAGTATGGCAAGTCCACAAAAGGGTGGCCAAAACTCATTTAGCTTCGTAGAAAATTAAGCATTGTTCGGGTAAAACAGTTCGGCCGAAATGTCTTGGCCTAAAACTAGTTTCAAATCAAGTTTAAAGTAAAAGCATGATAGAAAAGACTTGAACTTAAAAACATACTATAAAAAGAGTTGGGACAATAAAAAATCTCCTTCTATTAAAGAAACATAATATAAATTGTTCTGCCCGCAAGCATAATTACAAAGAAAGCAAAAATAAAGGGAGAAACTACAAAGGCGGATCAGCAACAAGAGTGGCTTCAATGGGAGGCAAGTCAGCATTAGTCCTGGCAGAGGATAGTTCAGCAACAATATTAGTCCTAGCAGAAGGTTGCTTGGTGAAGATGTTCAACGCGGCAGATAAGTTCATCTCGGCAGAATTCACATAAACAAAAGGGTTCTCCATGGCAGGAAGCAAGTCTGCAGGAAGGTTGGCTTTAGCTGGCTTAACCCCAAGGAGAGCCTCTTCTTCTTCCTCGCCTTCATCCGCCTTTGCATTAGACCCCAGATTAGCTTTAGCCCGGACAGGTATCTCCTTCTAGAGAGGAGAATACTTATCCAAATCTTGTTTTCTCAGGGCTGCCTTCCAACCTTCTTAGAAGAGTTGCTCGCAGATTTTCTTAACTTGAGTTGCGTAAATATCTCTAGCATCCTCGTAGCCCTTTGTGTATTGAACTTGTGATTCCACCTTCAACTTCTCCAGATCCATTGTGGCTTTGGCCAAGCCTGCCTTCGCCTCAGATATCGATTTCTCAACTTCGGCAAGCCGAGCCTTCAAAGCTTCAGCATCTGCCTTCATCACTTAGAAGTCTTCCTCTTTCTGCTTAAAGCAGGCCTGAATTTCAACAAGGACGACTTTGTTGTTCTACAGCACCGTCCTCAAAGCACGAGCGTCCCGATCTTAGACATGGAAATAATCCTTCAGCTCACCGTTTTTGTTTAACAAGCTCTTGTGCCAATCATACAAGCTACAGTAACGCTGTATGGCCTCTAAGCCCTGAATGACACCCTGATCAAAACAAGGCAATTCATTATATCAATAAAAAGCTAAGCAAAAAATCAACCAGAAAATAGAAAAGGAATATGCCTTACCACTATTGAGGCATGAGCTACCCCCATAAAAATATCTTCGGTGGTTGTGTCACTCAGCTCCTTAATATCTCCAAGCGGCACAACGGCCTGGAGAGACCCAACAACGACATCGACACTAAAAAAGATGGAATCCTGAGAAGTCATGGCACGACCACAAACTATTGGCCGTACCATGAATTCCTCGGCCTCCTTCTTATCTTCTTTACCCTTGTTGTTTTGCTCAGGGCATGTCGTTTTCTCTGAAGCATCTTTAGCTTCAGTAGCATTCACCAGTTTCCTCTTCTTTTTCGCCTCCTAAGGTACCATGGGCTCAACTAGATCCACCACTAGGGGCGCAGCTAGGACAGTGACAACTTGAGATGGCAAAGATGTAGAAGCAGCAAGGACAACAATAACAGTATCAGATGATGTAGTCATTCTATCCCCCTTCCTGTTCCTATTGACATGCTTCTTGAGGAAGGCTGCCAGATTGCGGGGCTGTAGACACTCCATACCACTTTCAGCGGCAGGTAGTTGTAGCAGGATTGATGAAAAATCTCCAAGCTGGTGCAGATTGCCTTTCACCTTCTGAACGACAATCACGTCATCCGATACCCCGTAAGTAGTCGAGAAGGACTGATATCGAATTGGGTAACCCAGCAGTATGGGAGTAACCCGGCCAATTCCTTTCAACTCGCCCTCGCCTTGTATGCCCAGACTTGGCTAAGAGCAACGATATCGACACCAACTTGTTCAAGCTCTTTGTCTTTAATGCCGAAATCAACTGCAAAAACAGAAGCATAGTGTGAAGATCAACAAAGACAGGTACAAGCAGAGATCGAAGAAAAACCTGTTAGAGAAGGTGGGGATCCACCTATTTTCTTGTAAACCTTGAGGCATCTCATCACTGGGAAAACCTCCTCTGGGATGTTCCTGAACTCCCATGGCCCACTTATTCTCACAATGATGTCGTTAATCCCCTTCCCCAAACTGGGGAGGAACTGGACCAATTCTCTCGCCCCACTCCTAACCTGGAAATGGTACCTCTTCGGTCCGACCTAGCCCTACTAAACTCTACACCCGAGTAGCAATAATCAAACTCGTAGAGACCCAGGTTCTAGTTTAGACGCCTATTCAATTCGACTATTCCATAACTATCCTATACCCATTAGATTACAGTTGGATAGGGGTGATTCCATAGTGGTTTAAGACTGCAGTAAGGAAAGGGTGAATCGGGAACCTAAGTCAACCCTCAATAATGACAATTAGGGGGAAGGGAGTCCCTTCTTCCCTTCTTCATTTTCAAACCAGCCATCATCCTTAGCTCAATTAACCTAATATCTACCCCTTTTGGGAAGTTGTATCTATGCTTAAAGGCCTCAACGACGGCGGGACTATTAAGCATGTTCCTAAGCTTGTTCACCATGGAAGACAACCTAAAGATGCTAAGGTTTTCAACTTGGGAATCAAAGAAAGAAGAGCGGACAAGAGGGACTTACAGAGTTTCTTCGTAAGATGAGTAAGGTCAAAGTACCCCAAAGTTGCATCGATCTGGTGTTTCGTCTAGAAAATAAAACCTAGCACCTAAAGAAAAAGTGTGAATCGACGGCAAAAAGACATCTGGTTTTCCCAACAGTCACATCTCATTAAATGGAAATTGATGGTTATACCGAGTGTGAGTCGTGTATCGTGTGTCTACAGTAGTGTAAACACCAGCCCTAGTCCCCTTCCAAAGGGCGCTAGGGCTGAGGGGCAATTGTGGGTCAAAATAATGAAGCCCAATATAATTAGATCAGGCCGATCTAAGAACATACTGCCGACCCGGGACGAGAGATGCCCAAACTCACTAGTTGTAAGCACCCCATTTTTGCCCGCTTGGCAATCTCCGGCCCGACCGGATTTGGTTTCTAACGTCACAACACATGCAAGCTCAAGATGAGCCTTTCAATCTCCAATCCAACCAACTGGTCACTTCTCGGGTCCACAAGGATCCGCTGGAGCCTTAAGCACCATTATTCCAGGCAGTTTTCTGGACCGGGCAATCCCGAAAACCAACGCCATCCAGGTAGCTTCCCAAGATCGGGCGATCTCGGGGACCAACACCTCATCAAATTCCAGACGGTTCACTTTTGGCGCTTGCTAGCCCACCAACGTAGAATGTCCGTCATTTGGTAGTTCTCCGAGACCGGGCGTTCTCAAAGACCAACACCACACTTCCAGGTAGCTTTTTAGGACAAGGCGTTCTCAGGAACCAACGCCACCCTTACAGGTAGCTCTTTAAGAACGGGCGTTCTTGGAGACCAACACCGCACAGGTAGTTTTTCAAGACCGGGCGGTCTTGGAAACCAACACCTAGGTCAACACCGGCGCTTGCTAGCCCTACTCAGTGAAAAATGACCAAACCTGCCCCTTGGGCCTCCAGGCAAGTTTTAGGAAAGTTCAAAATCCCTCAAAACGATAAGTCCATCCTTCCACAATGTTGTCAAACCATCAGGTGTCCCCCACACGCCATTTGGTCCAAATCCGGTCCTATTCCGGCTCACTCTGGTCAAAATGACCATTTTGCCCTTGAATGACTCAGCACGACACGAACCCCGCTGAACGGCGACAAACTCTCTCAAAACCATCTCTGAACAGCCCTACACGCCTAACACAATATACCAGACCATTCCTGACCATTTCCAGCCAACTTCGGTCAAAATAACCGTTTTGCCCCTGGGAGCCAAAAACGCCCCAAAACAGCACCGGCCTTGGGGTTTTAAGCAAAGGATTTCACCGCACGCCTTTGTTTAACCCAAAGAACACCCTACGACACTAAACTCACATGACTCGATAAAAGTTCCCTGGAGCGTCTCACAGTCGCTCCTCTTAAATTGTCTTTTCTCTTGATTTCCTGATTATATCGCACCGTCAACCAACTTGAGAAATGCATAAATCAGGGAATTCTCCAAAGCTCGTCCATAGATCCTTCTATCGATACGGCTCGATCAAGTAGATCACCTCCGAAAGCCCTCTATCGTACGGTGCGAAAACCATAACTTTCAGCAACCCCTGCAGCGTCTCACAGACGCTCCACCAATGTTGACTTTTTCTCCGATTCCTGAATCAAAACGCACTGTCAAACGACTTGAGAAATGCGTAAATATGGGAATTCTAGAAAGTATTTCCAGAGTACTTTCCATCGGTACGGTCCAATTGAATAGATCGCTTCTCGAAGGCCTCGATCGCACGAAACAAAAACAGCCACTTTCAAACACCCCCGGAACGTATCACAAACGCTTAGTAAAAGTGTCCTTTTTGGCACACGTCTCGAGACGATATCACTCATCTCCAAACGCAATTCAAAAACATGAAAGTTCATCGAATACACCAGGAGAACATCCCGAGTGCGACGGATTCCCTCGGAACCTTCCCGGTTGGCCCAATTATCGAGGCAAAGTTTGGACGAACCTTCCCAGTGATGGAGCGTATGCTACATGCGCTCAAATTTTGATCAGATCGACCGATTTTCGATCAACAGTCGAGATTTAACCAGTACACAGGGTGTCACGTGTTATTCTGGCAATGGAACAGTACCTGCGCATGTCCTACATGTGCACGGCCAAATTTTGGCCATGCGCATGTAGCACATGCGCATGGCCTGTTCCATATTGCCTATAAATAGAGGCCTCCCCCCTTGTATATTCCAGGTCTGAAATTGATACGAAACTCTGCTGAAATCATTCCAAAACCTCGAATCTCCATATATATTCTCCCCTTCTAACACTTAGGCTAGATTTCACCCCTCTTAAGCCTATACACTCCACATACAAGGCCCCATACACACTTACACACTCCACTCTAGCTTCTCAAGCCCTCTTGAAGTCACTCAAACTCTAATCAAGACATTCATTGAAGACTGCAAGAGTGTTTAAGGCAAAAGGTGGTATCCCTTTTACATTTATGCTCTCCCCCACTCTTCTCTTCTCCCTCCTAGCCTACTTAGGCTATTCTTTATTTTACTCCCCATCTTCAACCCCCCTTTCTTGCATGCTTGAGCCAAGAGAACTCCTAGATCATGCCTAGAGGAAAGCAAGTGAGAGCCGCCGTGTAGAGGGACCTCTCACTAGCCTACTTTAAGATGGTATGACCTAAGAGCCCTTTGTTTATGTGGTGAAGCCTAAAATCCTTGTATGTGAATCATGACCCCTTTGCATATTATTATTTTGATCAGGTCTTGTATGCTTGGCTTCATTTTATGTTTATTGTCATATCCCACAATGCTTGCATTGCTCTTAATTTCATGACATTTCTAAGTTCTACATGTCCTTCAAAAATTGTTCCAAGAGTTGGCCCCTTGAAGTTTAGGATGAGACTTTAGGAGTCATGCCTTAGAAAATCCCTCTCTACTCCCTAATTCATGCTTTTGCATCATTGCATTTTAACTTGCATAAAAGTTGCCTTCAAACTCTCTAATTTTCAAGGTTTCCATTCTCTCAAAGTAAGTGGTTAAAATGGCCCCATGAAAACCTCTCTTGAGTGGTCTCCCTTATATTGGCCATAGGAACCCTAAATTGTTAGAATGGTTCCCTTTCCTCTTTATGCTTGCCTAAGAATGATGTTCAAACTCTTTGAATCCTATGGTTTCCATTCTCTTAAGTTTATTGGTTGGAATGGCCCCATGGAACCCTCTCTTGAGTGGTCTCCCTTTTGTTGGCCATATGAACCCTCTCTTGATGGAATGGTTCCCTTGAAAAATGGTTTTCAAAATCCTTCTCCAAAGATGATTTCAAAAATGCATTCTCTCCATCTTTGCATCAAAAATGATTTTTCAAAAATTACCATCAATTTGTTGATTTTTGACCCCTTGTACTCTTGTCAAAATAGTGGTTATAATAGCCATAAGAAAACCTTCCTTGGAGTGGTCTCCAATCACCACCATATAAACCACACTCTTGGTTAGAGTCAAAATTTTCATGGAAATGACCCTCAAAAAGATTGCCAACCAAAGTCTATGGCATAAAATGTTGTGTTTTCCAAAATTCTTTCCAAAAATGCACCAAACCACATTTCAATATCATTTTTCAATCTAATCCTAGGTTAACTTGACCCTAGTTCACTCACCTTAGGTTAACCCTACCCTAGTTAGTTAACCCTAAGTCATCTTAACTTTAGGTTAACCTAACCCGAGTTAGTTAACCATAGGTACTCCTAACCCTAGGTTGACCTAACCCTAGTTAGTTAACTTTAGGTTACCCCTAGCCCTAGGCAAACTCAACCTAGGTTAGTACACTTCAAGGTTCCAACTCTTGAACCATTTTCTAAATGATCTTTCAAATCTTCAAACTATTTTTCCAAAACCTCCTACTCTCTTGATTTAAAAAAAAACCAACTCCATAAACTCTTCAAATATTCTTACATTCCCTCTTCAAGACTTTTTCAAAAAAAAAAATGTTTTCAAAGAGTCACAAACCTAAGGTGTCCCTAGCCCTCTCATGGTTAGGGATTCCAAGGAGAAGTGATAAATCAAGAACAACCTCTAAGGTTGTCCATATTATGATTCCAAACCCTTAGCCATTCCCAATAACCATTTTCAAAAACAAATTCATCAAAACTTGCCTCCAAGGTTTCCGAAACAAGATTTCAAAAATACTGTCAAGTTCTCTTGAGTCATGCCAAAGCATTTTTCCAAAACTCCCTTAAGTGGATCCAAAAACATTTTCAAAACACTCCACCATCCAATTTCAAGTCAAAACTTCCAAGACCTCCAAGTGTCTTAAACTTTTCTAAGTCCACAAAGAGTCTTCAACTTTCAAAGATCTCAAAGTGTCTTAAACTTTTTCAAAGACCTCAATGTGTTTTCAAGCTTTCCAAAGGCCCTAATGCACCTATTATCCATCGAGCTCTTGCTCGAACTACGAATGACCTGATTCTCGCCAAATGAGATACGTAGGCAACCTAAAATGGTGCGGTCATAACTTTTATTTCAACCCCAATCCCTTTTTCAAAATTCAAATCAATTCAAAGTTTCCATTCCAAACTCTTTCAAAACCCCCATTATTTTTAAACTTTTTTCAAAAACTTGCAACATGCATCATCCATCCGAAAAGTGATAACTAAACCCCATTTTCAAAATTCTAAAGTGGATATTAAGTAGATAATGGTAACCGGTTATTGTAGTGAGTGAGCAAAAGGGTGATTAGACATGTAGGTACTGAAAGGACGGGGTAGGATGATGATCTTAGGATATCTTCCCTATACGTAACCAACCCCCGAACCTTAGATTTCTGTTTTCGAAAGACCAAAATAGAGTTATTTTCAAAAAGGGCTTAAACATTTCAAAAGGTTGCCAAACAACCTATTTTCCTAAAAACCCTCTCTTGAGGGAGATTTCAAAAACCTTTTTCAAAAACTCTAAGTTAAATCTTCGGATTGACGCTTAGTTTTTAAGTGCCCTAACTCACCTTTACCTAGTTAGGTGGCGACTCCTATTTTTCTAAAAAGCCCTCAGTCAAATCAATTCTCAAACCTAGTCGCACTTGTCCTTCTAGGGGGACTAGTTCTAATGACAGGGTTCTGTGCTTTAGGGTCTCCGAACCGAAAGGACATTGGACACCCAAAAACCGGGGCACGACACTAGTGCCTAGATAAAAGCCCCAATTATGGTAACTTTAGCCCAGATTCAGCAAAGACCAAGTCGGTTGAGCATATGCAAGTCTATTCCTAAATGGACTAGGACACTAAGCAATTATCCAAAAGAGATTAACTCATAGGAAGAGACAGAATACAATTCACTATGGGATTATGGCATTTCGAGTACTATAAAAACCCTATACCATTAAGGTGTAAAGTACGCTCACTTGAGTTCTAGCTCTCTAATATTTTATTCGATTTATTGTGATTAAGCTTGCTAACTTAATCTTTGAAATACCTTCCGCCCAAAGAGGGTCAAGACATTCTCATCATCTACTTCTCTTATAGATTGTTTGTATTCGTCGATTCGGTTTGAGAGCTCAACTAAGCCTTCCTAAAAATCTCACCTACAATTATATTATAATATTTTTACATTTTATCATATGATTTCTGTATCAAAATATTTTTCATAGTTAATATATAGCAGACTATAACCTAAACAAATGGGCAACTTGGCGCATCGATTGTTGCTTTTAGTTGGAAGTGATATTTTTTCTTACTCACATTTCAAGTCTCAACATATGTTTTCATATCATAAAAATACACATATCAACCAATTATTAGTTCAAATTAAAATTTCAGGATTTGACAATTTGAATTCACGAATTTTACAAGGATTAGCTCCCAGTTCACCAGTTGGGAGACTAGAGCGCAATTCATTTATCTAGTCAGAAGGATTGTGTGACTTAGATGTTGCGCTCGAATGATCAAAAATATTAAAACCTTATAGAAAATAAAATTGTAAAAGTAAATATGTAAGAATATTTTTTTCTTTTAATTTTCTATTATGGGTGGGAATGGATAAATATTGT
This sequence comes from Euryodendron excelsum, assembly GCA_033060915.1. Lineage (NCBI taxonomy): Eukaryota > Viridiplantae > Streptophyta > Magnoliopsida > Ericales > Pentaphylacaceae > Euryodendron > Euryodendron excelsum. Next base: position 8,007,359 of record CM065379.1, on the reverse strand, counting down.
TGAGAGGTCATGATCTACGACATTTTGAAAACCTATGTCTTATATATTCATGAGTCCGACTGTGCTAATAAATAACAATAATTTCTTGGAAAAAAAGAGTTTTCTAACAATTAGATTAAGGAATAATTATAAAAATACCACATAAACTATGACTTACTATGTCACGCCTTAATTTTTGAAAAGTCAATTTTTAAGAAATAAAGTTCAAACATTAAAAGTCAAAGTCAAAATTAAGGTTCACATCTAGGAATGACAGTGGATCTAGAAAAAGTAGAGATTCGACCTAACCCGTCTCATTTGGAGAGGGTATGGAGGATTCAAAACGGAAATGGAGGTGGGAATGGAAGTAAAAATGAAAATTCGTACGGGTATGGAGGCGGGAATGGACCAAGGCTTCTCCCTGCCCCTCACCACCACGCCCTACCCCCACCCCGCTTGCCCCTTTTTAAATTTTTTTAAAATTTATACAGACTGATTTTTTCTATACTTTACTCTTTGAATGTCTACTTGCTTGGGGTTTTTTCACTATTCATCTAATGATGTGAAATAGATGTATAATTTTAAAAATTCGCAGTGCGTAAGTGTAAACAAATTAGATGGTGAAATGATGTGAAATAGATGTATAATTTAATTCTTAAGAATTGTTTGGTATGAGATACAATTTACTAATCATTTAGATAGAGGATTGAAATGACTATGATGAAGTTTTTTAGGTTCATTAATGTCAAACATAAGTTATATAAAAAAAAATCAAATATAAGATTTGAGAAATTAATTAGCTTAAAAGGTTTGAGAATTGAACACCAAATTCTAAAAGTAAGATTTTTATTGCAATTTATGTATCACAAGTATGAAATAGAAAAATAAATTTTTTTAACATGGGTAGAGCTGCCTCTGGTTTTTTGCCTTGAATATAAGTTGATTTGCACTTAGGCTATGAATTAGGCTTGGCGGGTGTAGAGTGGGGGTGGACGGAAGTTTGTGCCTGCGAGGTGGAAATGGATCTCCAATAAAATTTTTGAATGAGTATGGAGGTGGGGATGGAAGTAAATTTTGTAGGTGGATGCGGGGATGGAGGTGTCAATCCCCGCCTCGCTTCGGTTCATCGTCATCCCTATCTATGTCAGATTTTGGTCAAAATAGGTTTTAAAATTCATTTTAAAGATAGTTTTATTTTAAAATTTTTGAAACAAAACTACATGGGTCCATTAATAAATTGGACTAAAACTATTTTTTAAATCTGTTCAAAATCCGACGAAACATTGTTTCTAAATCAAGCAACCAACTAGCCAACAATTATTTTAAAATATCTTCCGAGCATTTTCAAATATGAAAAATCATTTATCCAAAGTGTAAACTAAATCTTTAAATGATGTTAATAAAGGACATACAATTATTCAAAAATAATATTCAACCGAAAATATAAAATTAATATTATACATTTCCATTGAAGATAAAGGATAGAGTAATTTCAAATATATAACAACACGGAATCAAAATAAAACATAAAGGTATTAACTGCTCAGTTACTCAGTTTAACAATTTACTTGCTCAGGGTTCCACCTTCAATTGTGGTAGGGCGAGCATACCATGGCCCAATAGGAAGTTATGCTATAAAGTTAATAAACATGAGATCATATGTGCAAGTGTACAATAAATATGCATGAGAGTATATAGAACGCATTTTCAAACCTAACTCTCAAACTGATCCCCAATAATATAAATTAAGCACGCAAATGAATCTAATAACCAATAAATGCTAAACAAGATTCAAATCACAGATCTAGTATTTTCTACCTCTACATGAATAACACAATAGAATAATAAAGTAGTCAAGGTACACTCAACTTAATGCCAAATGATATGATACAAGCACACACATGAAACAACTAAATGAAGATCAAACACTCACAACATCAACCTGTTGGCCCAAAAGGCAACCCAAAAGAGGAGGGTGAATTGGGTTTTCAAAGATTAATGACAATTAAGATTAATTAAAATTAATCTAAACAACGCAACAGTGATCAATCTATATGTAATGCGATGTAATCAAAAGAAGAATGGAAAACAGAGCAATAGAAAAAACACAACGAATTACCGAGGTTCAACTACAATCTGTGGTCTACGTCCTCATCCCAAGATCCCCTTGAAGTCTTTCTCCACTATGTAATCTCCAATTACAAATGGATGCTGATTGACCAAGTGCTTAGCTCACTCTTTACACAAGAACTTCTTTCCAAGTTCTTCAGCCACCAAGTGATTTTGTCCAAAATATACTCAAACTTACAAGAGTTTTTCTTCCACAAGAGAACTCTCAAACTTTCACTTACAAGTGTATAAAGATATACAAACGATTTACAAACTCTCTAATAAGAGTGGATTAAATAATCAAAGCTCACACAGTGAAGACAAAGAGAATGTTCAGAATTTTTCTGTTTGATCAATCAGTGGATGTTTGTTTCTTGTGTCTCTTGTTATATAAATGCAATTGAAAACTTGTATATAAACCACTGTATTAATTTCATCCGTTGAAGGTTATTGGGGCTCATTTAATGCACGTCCAGTCTGTTATAACGTTAGAAAAACTAACCGTTATATCCCAGGGTTGACTCTAGGTTTAATGGGTCGACTCATCTGGTCTGCACTTTTCAGATGTTGTGCACTGTCTCCAAGGGTCGACTCTTCAATTCCATAAGTCGGCTTATTGATCATTCTGTCTTCAAGTCATTTTGCTTCTGTCTTCAAGAGTCAGCTCTTCATTCCATAAGTCGACTCTTTGCACATAAATCTTGCTTCAATCTTTATGAGTTGATTCTTTATATTCAAGTGTCGGCTCATTGATCTTTAGTCTTCAAGCTTTTGCTTCTGTCTTCATGAGTCGATTTTTCATCTCTATGAGTCGCCTCATTGATCATTCTGCCTCCACATTTTTGCTTCTGTCTTCATGAGTCGGCTCTTCATTTTCATGAGTCAACTTATTGCCCAGAAATCTTCATTCTATCTTCTAATTATCAAATTCATCTTTAGCAATAGTATAAGATCTTCAAAAAGTCTTCTCTTTGAGGTATGATGATCAATCAAACTCTTTAACTCATCAAAGTTAACTTCTATTCAATTTGGATTGAATCGATCATTTGATATTCATTTTTTCTTGACTTTTAAACTATCAGGACTTCATTCAATCAGTGTTGATCTTTTCTTCTCTGTTGTTGAGCTTTTTCTTTCATTGTACATCTTCCACTTTTACTGCCAAGCTTTCTCTATTACATAGAGTTTTAAAATGCTTCATTGATGATTTCTTCTCTTTGCTAGCAATTCTTCTTTCTTCTTTAGAATCACCTCAATGAGACTTTTGTAAGCTTGATGAAGTCTATTCAAACATATTGTCTTCATTGATTTTTACATCTCAGAAGAATTCTTCATTTGGATTCCATATAAAGATCATGCAAACAAGATGAATTCTCTTCTCAAGCATTTTCCAATCACATTATCTTGAATGGATCTTTGCACACTCGATAAAATCTTCTTTCGAACTTTTTCAATTTATTTACAATCAAATCATCTTCAACTGATTCTTGCGCATTCTGATAAAGTCTTCAATCTTTTTGGGTGCAAGTCAATTTCATTGAGTCTCTGCATACTTGATGAAAGCTTTATTTAAACACCTTCAATCTCTTCGAATATAAGTCATTTGTTTGAAGTAGAAATAGGCGTCAATGCTTTGTTTGGTTTATTGCATAGCTCTTGGAGTTCATTTCATAACTCTTAGAGTCCACTGCTTGATCTTGAACTTGTTGTGCATTTACTTTGACATGTATTAGACTTAATGTTAAATTTTAAGTCTAAATAATAAACTTTATTAATCTGTTCACTAAATAAATGCATTAGTAAAATAACACAAGATTTAGTTATCATTAAAATCATTGTGGGGACCAACCTTGAGTCAACACAACCTACAAACCATCCAGTCATCAGCAATAACAAAATTAAATTGACTCTATAAGACCAAAACTGAAATGATAAATGCATTAATAAATATCCAGACTCACCCAAGTCCAACTCAATACAAATTCATGCATGCAACCGGCCGTACTGAAGAGGGGATACAATTTCACCTACAACCTCTTTCGCTCTTTATGAGATATTACCCAAAGCACGCGTCTTTTCAAGTAATTTCATTCTTTATATGTCGCACCCAAAGGACGTGTGTATCCTGCCACATGAGGCATAATGCCTTTATTCTAATGCAAATCCTAGGGACAAGGCCTCAAGCCTATGCCCAAACATGCCCAACTACTAATAGACTTTAACCAAAATCTCAACTAAGATAAATACCATATTAAAGGTAAAGCCAATAATATCCAAGTCACTAAATCCATAACATAATTTCTTATAATCACTCAAGGTTTAAAATTAAACTTATAATTATTTTAAAACCTAAACTAGGCATCCAACAATACTCAAGCAACATGAGCTATGTTAAAACAAGTAAACTCCTCACTTTAAATCACCATTTTCATCCAAGTAATATCACATTGTCATAATATTAGTTTTAAATATATTTTAGGTACAAAGTAATGTCTCAAGCATGTTCAAATTGCATTTATATCATAAAACCCAATATGTCAACTTACTTATTTCATCCAAGTAATTTATATAAGTTCTTCTATGCCTTTAATATTAATTCTATACACATCTTAAGCATAAAAATATTTCAAATATTATATATCAAACATTACGTTTAAAGTTTCTAAGTTTTTTTTTTAATTTTCATCATGTAATAATTTCTAATTTTAACTAAACAATTCAAATAGTTAGAGAATCATCAAATTAACGCCACAACAAGCTAAACATATTTTTAATTTTATCAAATCAACCAAAAATCACAAATAACAATATTTTAAATTTATGTAAAACCCTAGGTTTATCCCTGTTGAGTCAATGCCTTGATTTTGATGATAACAAAACATGGTTAAATGATCTAATAATTCTACTTAGTCTGCAGATGAATTATTAATTAGATCTTGACTTGAAGCTTATCATAATAGAGGATTTATGATGCAAAGATTTGAATAAAGAATGAAAAGTATGATGAAGTGATGTATTTTACAAAGCTGATATTATAAGAAGAAAAAGAAATCTCAAATTGATGAAAATCCTAGATTGAAGATTGATAAGCATGAAAGAATAGCATATTCAACAATGGTGATTTTATAAGGGAATGAAGATGATGGATATCAAAGAAGAAGAATGAAAATGATCAAACTCTTGATTTAAAAGATTGAAGACTTTGAGGACTTGAAGATATCTTGCAAGAATGGAAAAAGAAGAGATCAACTCAAAAAACATAAAAGCTTTCTTGAAAGATTTAAAGATGTCTTGAAGACATGGAAGGAATCACAAGACTTGGAAAGCTTTCTTGGAAGAGTTGTTAAAGTCCATGGAGAAGCCATATTGATTGAAGAAATGAAGATTCTAAGTCATGGAAGCTCTCTTGAAGATTTTGAAGAAGACTTGAATCAATGGATGAAGCTATGATGATGGAAGAGCTCTACAAGTGATGAGAATGAAGAAAATTCACCTTGAATGGATTGAAGATATTCTTGGAGTTATCTAACCTTGAAGAAGTGTTTGCAAGCTTTAAAAAACCTATTTAGATGATCCTTGAAGAGATTGGAAGCTTTGGAAAAGAATGAAGAAAAGTTGCAAAAATATGGGTTTTGGTAAAAAGAGTCGACCCCTCAAGCAAACAGAGTCGACTCATTCGAACAGAGCCTTGGATTTGTGCTGGAGACTCAAAAGAGTGGACTCCTGGCCAAAAAGAGTCGACTCATTGCAACAGAGAACAAAAGTTCTGCAAACAGCTTAAAAGAGTCGACTCCTGGGACAAAAGAGTCGACTCATTTGGACAGTGACTTGAAAAATCTGCTGAAATGCAAAAAGAGTCGACTCATTGTGAAAAGAGTCGACCCCTAGACCGTAACGGCTAGTTTTCTGACAGACGGTATGGGCAAAAATGCAACCAAATCTTCTCCCATACTTCTCCAACAGCTAGAATCGATCCATACCTATATATATGATATACATACAGCTTCAAACAAGAAGAGAAGAGCAATCATACCATTCATATCAAGTGCTTGAAGCTGAAAATCACCTGTACCTCACTGCCACATATTTTTGCTGAGTGTTTAAAGTTATCCATTGAGTTGTATTCGTTCATATACTCACTAGGAGAGTCACTCTTTGTATAATCTTTATTCATTCTCATTTGGGTGGGTTTGTAACCTTGTAAGTTTGAGTGTTCTTGGAAAAAACACTTGTAAGTTTAAGAGAAGCTTGGACAAAATCTCTTGAGTTTTGAAAGCTTGGGAAGAAGCTTTTGTAAGAGTGAGCTGGGCACTCGTGGCACAACCAGCAACTGTGTAAGGAGTATTGCATAGTGAAATTCCTTCGAAAGGATCGAAGAAGAGAGGACGTAGGCAAGGTTGACCGAACCTCTATAAATCTGGTGCATATCTCTTCTGCCTCTATTTTACTTACTTGCTTACTATACATGCTTGCAAATACTTGTATTAATGTACACTTCATTTGCTTGATACATATACTTTGATTATTTGTTACTAAAATACATAAACGATTTTTAGTTGCAATTCTTGTTATAAATTCTATAAAACCCAATTCACCCCCTCTTGGGTTGCCTACTTGGGCCAACAATCCCAAGTATCCTAGAAACATAATTTCTACTATGAATTTATGAATAATTCAAGTATATTAACCAAATAGCAAAAACCCTAAGTGAAAATCTCCTCACCACTTGAAGATTGAATCTAGGGTAAGAACTTGATTTTATCGAAACCTTGAACTGAAATAACCATTGCGTAACCCTTGTAAAAATAAACACAAAACTCTTAAGAAATGGTACTAAATTCTTGCTTTAAAGAAGAGAAAATGAAAGATGAAATGAAGAAAAAAAAGAAATGGAAAGGGATATCTCACTGAGAGTGTGCGTGAGGAAGAGAGAGAGAGAGAAGAGATATTTTCTCTTTTAAACCAATTCTTGTTAATTGTCAAAACAACCTCCAAAGACTTTATGTAATTTCAAAATAGACGCCAGCTCTCTTTTTGACTTTTGACCGAATCTTCACACAATATCACTAAACTCTTGAAAACTCTAAAACATGATACATACTCTTTTGATACTCCTTATATTCACCTGTTATTCTAAAAATCATTTCAGTTATTAATAAATTTTTTTAATAAGAGTGTCAATTTAGATACAGAATTATATTTTTGTAAACATGTTCAAACTATATGATAATTTGTCATCCATTCTAATTATAAATTGCTAACAAAAGGTGTTAATTGATATAAGTTGATAATTTATAGAGTGAATGTGTTTTGTTTTAGAGTTTAAGAAATTTAGTGATACTAAATTATAGTTAAGGGGTGTTTTTATAATTACCCTTAGATTTATGCTACCCTTTTTCTTCGATATTCTTTTCAAGAATAAGTAATATATATATATATATATATTTTAGTTCATCGGAAGGGATTACAAGAAGGACTAAAATTGAAAAGGGAATTTGAGAGAGGAAGATTCGGATTGACTTCTGAAAAAAAGGCTAAGAGCTCTGGCCAATTGGCATTATAATCTCTAATAAAAAATATAGTTCCGTGAACAAAAGCTCTTGTCATTATAAATCCTACGATGTATTGGTGATGCGTATATAACGCAATTTGTGTAGTAAAGTCTTGTGCTATAAATGTATAAGCAGGTAAAGAGTACATGTGTTGAGCTAACAATGAAGTAATAATAACCCCTAAAGAAGCTAAAGTAAGACCTAATCCCTAGCTGGTTAATGAGTCATATTTGAGTATAAGTGGATATTTGACAACTTTAAATTCCCACAAGCTATCTTGGAAGCTTATAGCTCGGCATAAAATGGCTTAGCAAAAATTAGTTATTTAAAAGAAAAATGTTTCCAAGGGCTATAACTATAATAGGGACAAGGCATTAGAATTAATTCGGAGTATGATGAAGATTTACTCAAAATTATCTACACTAATTTCTTGTACGTGAAAGATTTGATAGAACACCACACAAAAAAATTAAAATAAAATAAAAAAGAAAATCTCCTCGCATTAGATACATTATTCTATCCAAATTTAATGAGAATCTAACCTCCACTCAATTTTATCAATTATTCCTATAAAAACTATTACATAATATTCTTTTTGCTAAGACTAAAGCTTGGTTCGACTTGGATAAAATTTCTAGAACACTCCTCACTTCGAGCATAGCTCTCTATCAATGGTCATTGGTGAACTATGCAAACAAAAAAAACAAAAAAAAAAAAATGGTTGTACATTCCTAGGTTAGCCAAGCATTTTAAGAGGCCTTTTAAGCAAAGAAGCAATAAATAAATAACAGAAAAAAACCCTTAAAGCCACAATTATTCTCGGGACATTAAATTCTCGAATAACAATTCCAGAATACGATAATTTTTTTAATTTGGCCTCCAATCCAGATTCCCGAATTGCTTATTCTAATATTTCCTCATGTGTGGATAATTTAGACCAACTTATACGAGAAAAATTATGTTACCCGGATTGCTTATCCCAACCCGAAACGGGCGCATCGCAACCGAAGGTGTAAAATTCATATGAACAATAAGGAAAATAAAGAAATAACTTAAAGGGACTTAAATATCACGTTATAAAACATGAAGTTTACATCTTTCATCCCTCTCACACTTTTTTATGGCCAATCATTATTTATGTGTTTATACAGTTCGCTTGTATGGATGGTGGCCTCGTCTCGTATTAGTTTGAGGGAGTAATCGCATTGGCGGACAAAGGGTGGGCCCACCTTTAAATCTTTATAGATTTTTGTATATTTAAAAAAAAATATAATGTAATGGCCCTACCAAAATTTAAAAAATTTTATCTTATCCTTCTTTGAACAAAATTTTTTTATCTTGGCCCCCGCTCATGTAAAATTCTGAGTCCCTAATCGGTTAAAAACTTAGACACCCGTAGCCAAATAATTATATACATATAATGTCATAAAACAACTTGCTTACAGCAAGGCTTTAATGTTTTTATTTTTATTTTTTTATTGGTAATAAGGCTGCCAACCAAAGGCTTCGATGCACGAAGCTTAAAATTTACTGATGTTAGGCTGTTGCCGAATGGGGATTTTGCTTAGATTTGTCTAGTTTTGTTGCACCTCTCGCCCCAAAGATTTTTTCCCAGTTGTCTTGTCTGTATATTTTGTTCTTAAGCTTTGGTGGTGGGATGCAAAGTTGTATGTAGCTTGATTTTGTTCTACCATTTGGCCCAGGAATCAGACTTGTAAAAATGAAAACTTATTAAACAATTCCTGTGTACAGGGAGAATAGGGTGTGTTATCCGCTCAGCATTATTGTGCGGATTCGAGTTATAAGTAAAGATCAAAATTTTGTTTCCATAGTTTATTTCGGTTGGCCCAAGAATAGTAATATTTCAAGGTATTTTAAAAATATTTCAAGAGTGACAAATATTAATATAATAAAACACAATATTTTATATTTTTCTCGATAAAAATTGTACCACTTTTATGAAAGTTATAAATTTGCCTTGACGCCGCTTATTGTGTACTAATGTTTCGTTTCGATTTCTTAAGGAACAAAAACGTTTTGACCGTTTCGATGAAAATAAATAAAAATTTTATTCCTTGGTCATGAGTATTACCTCTTCACAAAAACTTGAAAGTAAGGCTGCCTATCTGTTACCTCTTCGAAACCTGTAAGCAAGAGTTTTGTGCACTGGGTACAAACTACTTGTTTTTAGGTAGAATACAGACAATAATTGTAGATTTGAAGTTGAATTAACACGGTGAGATTGTTCAAATATAATTTCGTATTGATACATAAACAACATAATTCCAGGTTTACATAGAACCAAAGTGATATGTATTAGTAATTCGGGAAAAATTAGAATTAATTCAGATGAAACCAAAGAATATTTAGCAGATGCTAAAATCCACCAGAAAAGAACTGAGGATTTTGTCAGACTAAGATCCTTTGGTACAAAATTATGCATTGGGAACTTTTGTGGGAAAATTTCACCAAATTCAGGGCATTAGTAAATAATTTACAGAATCATTGAATTGAATTAAAAATGAGTCGAACACCTTTCGCTTGATAACAAAATCCGAAAAATGAAAGTTCAAGGACTAATTAGAGATTTTTCTCAAAAATCCTGGATCGTCTCTGAAGTGCACCAACATTCCAACACGAGCAACCATGCTCATAAAAGGAGCACAAAATTCTTAGAAATTCAATCATATAAATTGACTCAGAAAACAGGTACGATCGAATAAAGTTTCGAATTCAAATATGAAATTAACAAGTAACATAATAGGAAATGCCCTCTTTCGAAAAGAATGAAAAGTCATGACTAGGAAAATGAATCAATAGTAGAATTGACTATACAAACACTACTAGAAGAAGGCCTATTTGCGACGGCCACTATTGCTGTTGCAAATGCCATATTATTTGCGACAACAATGTCCTCGAAGCAAAAAGTGACTTTTGCGATCACACTATTTGCGATGGCTACACGATCATTGCTAAAAATATAACAAAGTTGTTTGGAGTGGTCAAATTCAACCCCTCTTATTTGCCATGGATTATTTGCGACTACAGATGCCGTCGCATAAGAATTTAACGGAACATCATCGTATTAGTGTAAAAGACGTCGTTTTGGGTTAAAACAATGTCGTTTCGATGTAAAATTCATTTCCCCCTTTCGGTTCTATTTCCCTCCAATTCCCAACCATGGCATCGAATTTGCCCTGATCTCGCAGCTCGATTGCGTTGGAATCTGCCTCTTCCCTCTTTCCCTCTTCCCTCACATTGCTCCGGGGGGCTGCCGACGTCGTTACCCTCTCTCAGTCGACATCAGGTAAGGTTCTCTCTCTCTCTCTCTCTCTCTCTCTCTCTCTCTCTAGGCATTGAATCTCTCCCTCTCGTCAAGATCTGCCTCTTCCCTCTTTCCCTCTTCACTCACGTCGCTCCGCCGACGTCGTCGCCCTCTCTTAGCCGACGTCAGGTAAGGTTCTCTCTCTACTCTGTCTCTTTGTCTATCTCTCTGTTTAGGCATCGAATCTGCCCTCCCTCACATCAGGATTTGCCTATTCCCTCTTTGCCTCTTCCCTCCTGTCGCTTTGCGGGCTGCCGATGTTGTCGCCCTTTCTCAGCCAACGTTAGGGCCAAGGACCAAGGACCTAGTTGCATTGCACAATCTATACATTGCATTGGGCCAAGGACTTGGTTGTATCATGGTTGGAGACTCTAAATCTACGACACTGGTTCAATTTTCTAAGTCAACTCAGAAAAATTGTTTTTGATCTTTAGAAATTGCAAGCACCTTTGTTTTATTACTAATAGCCATCAAAACACATGCCTCAACAATTGTTAATCTTCCCAAGTCTAACTTGGTTTAGTTCTGTATTTTAATCTTCACACATACATCACTATTAATGTTTTTTTTAAGTCAACTGATTTAGTATGGTATCAGTAAAGTAATAGAGGGTCCAAATTTGGTGTTGTCAAAGAGTGTACTAATTATGCACCGTCAATTTTTTCAATTTTTCAAAATTTACAACAATCAAGACCTATGAATTTGTAGAACTTTCCTAATTTATCCATCTGATTCCTCAAACCTTTTTCGAAAAATTTGTAAAGTATCTCAACCATGAAATATTTTCTACAAAATGAGATGGCAAAAGTTGCCCAACACAATTAGGCAACGTAAACTCCAGACTCTCTCTCTCTCTCTCTCTCTCTCTCTCTCTCTCACACACACACACACACACACACACACACCTCTATCTTCATGTGTTGTAGGCATCAACCGAACACTAGCCAGCTAGAAGCCCTTGCTGACTGCAACTATCTGTTGGCCCAAAAGGCAACCCAAGAGGGGGTGAATTGGGTTTTTCAAAAATTAATAACAATTAAGATTAATTAAAATTAATCTAACCAATGTAACAGTGATCAATCTATATGCAAAACAATATAATCAGAAGAATGAAAGAAAACAGAGCATAAGAAAGAACATACAGATTTACCGAGATTCAATCACAAACCGTGGTCTACGTCCTTACCCCAAGACCTCCTTGAAGTCTTCTTCTACTATGTAACCTCCAATTACAAATGGGTTGCTGATTGACAAAGTGCTTAGCTCACTATACACAAGAACTCCTCACCGAGCTCTTCAATCTCTAAGTGGTTTTGTTCAAGCTTCACTCAAATTTCCAAGAGTTTTGCTTTCACAAGAGAACTCTCAAACTCTCAATTACAAGTGTATAAAAGTATACAAGTAACTAACATACTCTCTAGCAAGAGTAGATTTTACAATCTGAGCTCACAGGTTGAAGACAGGAAGAATATCATAGTATATCAGTGGATCAGTCAGTTGAATCTCGTTTTTGTCTTCAATCTCCTGTATAAATGCAGCTGGAAGCTTGTATATAAACCCCTGTATTAATTCCATCCGTTAGAGGTTGTTGGGCATCATTAATGCACGTCCAGTCCGTTATAATGTTAAGAAAAATAGCCGTTATATCCAAGGAGTCGGCTCCAGGTTTGTGGAGTCGACACTTTCTGCTTCTGCATTTACCAGAAGTTGTTCACTGACTTCATGAGTCTGCTCTTCATGTCAATGAGGCGACTCCTTGTTCATTCTGTCTTCACATCTTTGGCTTCTGCTATCATGAGGCGACTCTTCATTTTCAGAAGTCCGCTCTTTGTTCATTCGATCTTCAGCCTTTTACTTTTGTTGTCATGAGGCGACTCTTCGTCTTCATATGTCCGCTTATTGATCATGTCATTTTCAAGCCTTTGCATCTGTCTCCATGAGGCGACTCTTTATTTCAATTAGTCCACTCTTTGTCTATTTGGTCTCCAGGCTTTTTACTTCTGTGATCAAGAGGCGACTCTTCATTTTTCATAAGTCCGTTCATTGTTCATTTTGTCTTTAGGCCTTTTGTTTATGTGATCAAGAGGTAACTCCTCATTTCCATGAGTTCCCTCATTGTCCAGAAATCTGCTTTCTGACTTCTAAAGATCTAGCTCATCTTAGCACTGATATAAGATCTTCAAGGAATATTTCTTTGGGGTATGATGATCAATCAAATCTCTTTAACTTATCATAGTTAACTTCTATTCAATTTGGATTGAATTAATCATTGGATATAGATCTTCTCTCGACTCTCAAACTGTCAAAGCTTCATTCAATCAATGTTCATCTTTTCTTCTTCATTTGCAAAGCTTTCTTCTTTAATTGTAGAACACTATCTTTCAATGCCAGACTTCCTGAACTGCGTAGAGCTTCACAATGCTTTATTTCTGATTTCTTCTTTTTGATAGCAATTTTTTTTTCTTCTTTACAGATCACTTCAATGAGACTTTTGCAGGCTTGATGAAATCTCTTCATACATCTAGTCTTCATTGATTCTTTATATTGTAGAAGAATTCTTCACTTAGATTCCATGTAAAGATCAGACAATCATTGTGAGTCTTCTTTATCAGCAACTTCAATTATATTGTCTTGAATTGATCTTTGCATACTAGATGAAGTCATCTCTTGAGCATTTTCAATCTCTTCAATAATCAATTCCTCTTCAACTGATATTTGCACATCTTCAACTAATCTTTGCATATTTTGATGAAGTCTTCAGTCTATCTTGAGTGCAAAACAAACTCACTGAGTCTATGCATACTTTGATGAAAGCTTCATTTGAACACATTCAATCTCTTCGAATGTATGACATTTATTTGAAGTAGAGATAGGCGTCAATCCTCTGTTTGGTTTATTGCATAGCTCTTGGAATTCATTGCTTGATCTTAAATTTGTTGTGCATTCTCCTTGACATGCATTAGACTTAAGATTGAACTTTAAGTCTAAATTATGAACTTTGTTAATCTGCACACTAAGTAGATTCGTTAGTAAAATAACACAAGGTTTAGTTATCATCAAAATCAACATGGAAATTAATCTTGAGTCAACAAGGGTCAACCTTAAGTCAACACTATCCTCATCGGTGAATCCTTTGCCCTGGGTGTTTTCGCTGCCAGAAGTCAACCTAGGTAAGCCTTGATTTTTGTTCTCCTCCTATATGTGTGTACATTTTGCAATGTTTGATAACTCATTACAGTTGCTGTGTAATTGTCGAACTGCAATTTTCATTGGGCATACATCATATACGTTAAGAGGGAAATGTCCTAATTTGAACATACCTCATATACGCTATCTGAATTGGCTAATTCTTATAGCATAGTAAAGACTTCAACGTTAAAAAAAAAGAAAAAAGTGATTTCCGTTTGAACTATTTCGTTTGCAAAATTTTGTCACCCTTGTTGTTTGACTGGAAAACTTTTAGGTTGTATTTTGTGGTATGGTAATCTAGAGTGTGTTTGTACTTTTTATATTGAGTTTAAATTATAGTTTCACCTCATGTTCAAGTCTTTGTGGTAAGAGTCTAAACCCCCGTCCTTCATCGTGCTGTTTAGTGTCAACTCAAGGTGTTAGAAACTCCCCATTAAAGATATACACTAGCTCAGTTGTTGCTTTGTTTTGAAGCCGTTTCGGTGCTAAATCCCTCAAACGGCCTCAGAAGTCCATCAAACTTAACACATAGCAAGTTCTAGGCACGAGTGACGTGTGGGAATAAATGGCACGATTGCCGGACTCTCGGTCTAAGAGTTGTGACATTTCTTTCCTTACTTTTTTTTTTTTTTAGAAAAACGTATTTTTCGAACCGTTTTGGTACTAAAATCCCCCAAACGATCTCAGAAGTCTGTCAAACTTAACACATAGCAAGTAGTAGGCACGACTGACGTGTGAAAGCAAACAACACCTTTACCAAACTCCTAATCTAAGAGTTGTGACATTTTGTTCCTCACTTTTTTTTTGTTGAAAAAAACGTGTTTTTTGAGTCATTTTCGTACTTAAACCCCCAAACGGCCTCGAAAGTCCGTCAAACTTGACACGTAACAAGTTCTACGTACGATTGATGTGTAAGAACAAATAGCACGGTTGCCGAACTCTCGGACTAAGAGTTATGACATTTTTTTCTTACTTTTTTTGGTTAAAAATGTGTTTTTCGAGCCGTTTTGGTACTTAAATCACCAAACGGCCTCGGAAGTCCGTCAAATTGACACATAGCAAGTTTTAGGCACAAGTGTCCTGTGAAAATAAATGGCACGATTTTTGGACTCCTGGTCTAAGAGTTGTGACATTTTTTTACTTACTTTTTTTTCAAGAAAAACGTGTTTTTCGAGCCGTTTCAATACTAAAACCCCTATATGGCCTCGGAAGTCTATCAAACTTAACACGTAAACATGAGTGACATGTGAGAACAAATGACACGATTATCGGACTCTTGGTCTTAGAGTTGTGACATTTTTTTCTTTCTTCTTTTGTTGAGAGAAAAGTGTTTTTCGAGCCGTTTCGGTACTAAAATCATCAAACAGCCTCGGAAGTCCATCAAACTTGACACGTAGCAAGTTTTAGGCACGAGTAACGTGTGGGAATAAATAGCACGGTTTTCAAACTCTGAGTCTAGGAGTTGTGACATTTTTTCTCTCACTTTTTTTTGTTGAGAAAAACGTATTTTTCTAGCCGTTTTGAGCCGTTTCGGTACTAAAACCATCAAACGGCCTCAAAAGTCTATCAAACTTGACAGGTAGCAAGATCTAAACATGAGTGAAGTATGGAAATAAACAGCACCATTGCCGGACTCCCGGTCTAAGAGTTGTGACTTTTTTTTCCTTATTTTTTTGTTGTTGAGAAAAACGTATTTTTCGAGCCGTTTCGGTACTAAAATTACCAAATGGCCTTGGAAGTTCGTCAAACTTGACATGTACTAAGCTCTAGGCATGAGTGACTTGTGGAAACAAACAGCATGATTGTCGGATTCCCGGTTTAAGAGTTGTGACATTTTTTTCCTTACTTTTTTTTGGTTGAGAAAAACGTGTTTTTCGAGCCATTTCGGTACTAAAACCACCAAACGACTTCAGAAGTCCGTCAAACTTGACACGTAGCAAATTCTAGACACGAGTGACGTGTTGAAAGAAATGGCACCGTTGCCGGACTCTTGGTCTAAAAGTTGTGACATTTTTTTCCTTACTTTTTTTTTTTTTTGAGAAAAAAGTGTTTTTCAAGCCGTTTCGGTACTTAAACCTCCAAACGGCCTCGAAAGTTCGTTAAACTTGACACGTAACAAGTTCTAGGCACAAATAACGTGTGGGATCAAACGGCACGGTTGCCGAATTTCCGGTCTAAGAGTTGTGACATTTTTTTTCTTATTTTTTTTTGATAAAAACGTGTTTTTCGAGCCGTTTTCATACTAAAACCACCAAATGATCTCAGAAGTCTGTCAAACTTAACACATAGCAAGGTCTAGGCACGAGTGACGTATGGAAATAAACGACACAGTTACCGGCCTCCCAGTTTAAGACTTGTGTCATGTTTTTTCCTTACTTTTTTTGACAAATTTTTTTTTTTTACAGAAACGTGTTTATTTTTTGAGTTGTGTTATATATAAGATTTTTCTTTTATATTTTTAAGACATTGTATTCATTGTTGTAGGAAGGAGTAAAAGTTTCTTTGCTTTGTTTGGATCTTTGGTAACTCGAATTAGCCAAAAGGCTTCTTATTAGTATGAATCATTTGGTAAAAGTTGGATGAGAACCATTAGATCTAAATTTTTACAAAGTTTTTGTTCAGAATGCCCGGAAACTTGACGCTCTCTTAGAAAGATCTAGGCAAAATATTAAAACTGTTGAAGAATCTGTGGGTCGATATGTAACCTAGCATTCTCGTGATGAAAATTGCATTTTTGTCTCGATAACCCCATATAAATACATGCATATCTATTAATTATCTTTATTGTGAAATTTATTATTAAATCTAATTTTTTATGTTTTTTTTTAGGTTATTCTAAAAGAATAGGTCAATGATGCTCCTATATGACCTTATTTTGTGATAGACTAAAAACTCTTTTGTTGTATAGATATTGAATTAGGAACGTTATTTTGTAACAGACTACATGTAATTTATTTAAGCCGTTTGCATGTTATTGGTAGACATTATTTGTTTTGAATAAATGTTTAAATATTTATTTACTTTGTTAAGTATTTCATACGTATCTGAATTTGAATAAATGTCAGAATTTTGTTATTTGAATTATGTTAAATATGTATTTTATCAAGTGAAACAAAAAATTACAAAAATTATTTATAATTAAGAAAGAGAAATGGTTTTTTATCAAAACACAAAAAGTATTAGCAACGACATCAAACCACCACTAAAGGTGGAAAAGGCAGCCCGCTATACACTTCAATTTCGTCTCTTTTTTAGACGGTTTGTACCGTCACTAATAATGCTTTTAGCCATGAAGCAAAACCGTCACTAATAAAGTCGGCTAATGTATTAGCGACAGGTAGTAACCGTTGCAAAAAACCTTTTAGTGCCTGTGAATCAACTGCCGCAATTAATTTTCATCCGACAACTAGTATTTGCAATGGGTAAGTATCATGCCGTCGCTCAGCTATCGATAAAACTATTTGCCACTCCACCATTCCCAACCCCTACTATGCCGTGCTTAGGCCCTTTTTGCGACTGAATGTTGCCGTCGCAAATAGTAATTTTCCTAATAGTGAAATTAACTAATAAACTGTATCCAGACCTTTGGATGAAAAAACCAACAAAAGGATGTTAGCTTACTCTTACAAGAAAGGTTACAAGATCTTGTCTGCACCCTGAACAAGCAAAATACTAATTGCAGGCACCAAACAATTGGGATACATGCGATAAAGACAGACAACACTGCATTATTGTGTTCCAATGTAAAGATCATCGACTGGCATCTTGACGCATAGCTTCCGTAGCTGAGCATGAGTTACCAATAATGGAGATTTTCCAGGACATAAAGCGCTCAGTCCTCCTTGTAAACTAATGTCGGGTATTCTGGACTCCACATGTTATTCTTCACATATGTTACAATTTCCTCCTGCATATGATGGACAAATAAATCAAAACGAAATTTAGCGTTTCTAGAACTCATCCAAATAATAGCTTGTTTGGAACTTGAGGAAGGAAAAGGAAGCAGGAGAGAAATTGTAGGGTAAGTGATTTGAATTTTCTTTCCCTTCCCTCTGAAACTAGAAACCAAACAGACAAAGAAAGGAAAATAATCATTTCCTTTCTTTTCCCTTTGTTTCCTCTAGTTCCAAACAGGCTGTTACTGTGGTGAGGTTCGGTAAAAATCTCAGCTTGCCGTAATAGACGAAAGCCCCAACAGTTTCCAGATAGCCACAGCATGCTCTCACTTGCCAAAATAAAGAAAATGCCAACATAACTAAGTAGTTAGATCAGTTCTCAAGTGCGATGAGGTAACTTACTGAGTTTCAACGAAAAAGGGGATCCCCTTAAATGGAGAGGGACAGATCACTATCCCACCTCAGAGGACCAACTGATAGCAATTCCATTTTCCAAGACCTATCAAGAAGGAATATAACAAGAGACTGTTCTCTATTTCCCGAAAGCCTCTAAGATAACTTATTTCTCACTCCCAGATCCATCTGTCAAGTCTCATTGTTTTTGCCTCGAGTATTCAAGGCGTACTGAAAGTTCTCCCATACACATGCTGCAGACCCAATAATCAAATTATTTGTTTCCAGATATTCTTAAAAAGGACAGTGCTTATGTGAAATATAGCAAATTCCATACAAGGCCCTTTGAGTCACGAGAATTCCAACCACAGCATGCTTATGACTCGCAACAATCCCAAAAGAAGGGAAGAAAGAAAATAAAAACAAAAAATCTGTTGACAATGGAAATTCCAGCTTAATGGGTGGGGCTTAGTATAGAGCAAAGCAAAGAACAGGCTCAGTGATTTTAATCTCCGACACCTAAGCCCTAAACCCTGTGCTCATGGCAAGAGACCGTGATAGCCAAGGTGCCTTACACACGGCACATTGCACCATTGCCAAGTGCCACATGGTGTAGTGTCACCATGTAACACATGGGAGTTATTCAAAGAGTTAAGGGTCATCCCTCATAGTGATGCCTCCACTGGTATGTTGCTTGAAGAGTAAGCCTTTGACACCATGGTTCTGACACAAGCACCATAGCACTTGATGCCTCCTCAGGCGGAAAGCAGGGCCCATGGGACCCCACTGAGGCTAGGTGATGCAAGAAACATGATCCATACAGAGGTCCAGAGCTTGAGGTATGGTGGAGGGATATTCAGATGTTCTGGTCTTGTGACTAGAGTAGGGGGTAGTTTGGTCACCTATGGTCTGTGGACTCACCTTACGTCCCAGAGCTGGCTTGAGCCTTCCAGAAACAAAGAGAGACCACTGAAGTTCCCATGACGCATGCCGCCTTCAGCACAGTATACTCACCTACCTGCAGGTAAGCTGTTGATAATACGGCCCAGACCTATAGGCCAAACAGCCTAGGACTACAGGACATAAGCATGAGCCGTGTTTCTATTAGGCATGAGCTCAACCCATTTTGTCCGCTGCTCCATTGGGGGCACTATTAAAGGTTTAGGAGAACATTCTGAGGGGCTAATCTTCCCTGCTCCTAGGAGAGTTCCCTATGGATCAGTGGACGTCTTTTGAGCTTTCCTTACTGCAGTTCTTTATCCCATCTCCCGCACCAGTGTGCCATGCTGTAATTTGGCTCAACCAATCGGGCCTCCATGCATGTGTATCATCTCTTTTATTTTAAGAGCCACCACCATAAACAATAGCAACCAAAAACATATAAGAACAGAAATTTGAACTGGATTATTGAATTAGAAACAAAAATACCTGACTAAGTTTCTGGAGTTCACGGGCATCCAATTCACGGTATCCTTCTGCCAGATCCTCTTCTATAGCTTCTTTGACCACAGCTGCAGCTACCTCCTTTGTTATATCACGTATTCTGCACTCATGAATAAGATCAACAAATGAGCACAAAGCACTATTCAAACTGCTGAGAATTCCTAACATGTGTACCTGGATATTGAAGGATATATAATTCCTTTAAGAACCTCCTCCTCCATCATATATGCAGCTAGGCTGTTGTTTTGAAATGAATTCCAAGTGTCAACAAACCAAATAATACAAAAAAATAGTGGGTTAAAGTTCTCTTTCCAATTTATGAAACCAATTTTACCGAGTGTAAATAAATCACCTTTATACAAGTAAAAATATTGCAGGGTACATTGAGGTTAATGGATGGTGACCTCAGCATTAGGGTGATTTCAGGTGGGTACAGTGAAGTGGTAGGTGATAATGGTCATTTGAGCAATAGTAATGATTTGGGGTAGACTGAGAGGATATGAGCGCACAGACATGACAAGGACCATCTACTATCAGTTTCTTCCAGAAATCCATGGATGTTGTGATTGCAGAAGGGAAGAAACCACTGGCACTTGTTTTACCCGAAAAAAATGAGGAGGGAAAGAAGAGGAAGAAAGAAAGAGAAAAGAAAGGTAGACCTACTCGTCATTGAAAGAGGGGAATGGGGTAGGACGTTGTCTCATAGAAAGCATGGTGCAGTTAGTTGCATCCAACAAAAAAAGAAAAAGGAAAAAAGTGAGGTGCAGTTCATCTTCTCACGTTTTGATACACTACTAACCCATGTGAGCAGTTAGGTCAACAGGACCCTAAATATGTATAGGTGTATTCTACCATCACTTCCAGGTTTGTTCATAACAATTTTCTAAAAAAATTTGACACTAGGAGCGGAAAAATTTCCACATACTAAAACCGTTGAGGGGTTAATTTCAAGAAGTTAATTTGAAAATGTAGAATGAAGTACCACTCAGCTGCTGCCTGTAACATGCCATCAGAGATGATCCTAGAGCCGGATAGAAGGGTACCAAGTCCAATCCTGCACAATTAGGTAAGTGGAAAATTGGAACATGGGGGAAAGAGAAAAATCTTGAACCCATTGCTCTTTCAAGAGTGGAAATTTAAAACTAACCCAGGAAAAAGGTACATGTTGTTTCCCTGGTTGCAATGGCCAATATGATCATTTCCTGTGGAATTTGAAATTCAAGTAAAGCAATTAAAATTATACGATGATAATTTTAGCAATTTACTGAATTAAATTTTCGAACCTCAATGCACCATATATTCCAAATTGTCTTACACAGACATATACATTCATAGATTTCATGGTAAAATAAAGCTAAACCTCACATTTTAAAGTAGAACAATGAAGTGACATTAAGGTCAACAACTTATTAGAGTAAGGAAGCAAAATAGTAGAAATAATCCATTTCTGAGCCTACAATTTGAAAAATATCAGATGAACTAGTCAGCCTTCAAATTCCCTTCAGTGATTTGGAAGGGAAAAAAAAAAAGGAAAGAAAGCCAAAATTACTATAACAACTTGATCTAGCCGTGGCACCGTTGGTTAAAGAGAGTACGATGATCAAAATAATATGCATGCATATCTAAACATTTGCAAAATAATCAAGTGTTTTTACATTCAGATGCACTATCAGGCTAAATTCTTTTGGGTGAAGGGAAGTACATAAAATGCCCAATAAATAATAACTGAAGAGTATAACAGAGAATGACGAGAAGTAAATCCAAAAGTGGGCATCCCAAACGGAAAACAGAATCGACTACACACAATGAAAGGTTATGAGTTCAACTGCCAATGAAACTCAATCTTGTAGAGAGACAGGAAAAACAAGTTCACCACCCAAACAGTTGTATGTATCACATGCATGTCACTAAACAAATTGATGTGATGAGCAACATAACCATAGTTCAATAGTTGTCAATTGTCCTATGCATATCCTCTTTATATATGTATTTCATACCCAGCATGGGCTGGAAAAGACAATAAGTTAGAAGGATGTGACTGCACAGATATGTATTCAGCACATAAGATACAACACATACCGAGATCCACATCTCTAAATGGGCTTCCACTTGCAAATATAATGTTCTCACCCAAAATGGAAAATGCTTCATCAGGGGTGCATTCAGCTGTCAAAGAGTAATTTAATAGAAGTTAGAATAGCAAGTTTGGGTGAGAAATATACAGCAGTATGAATAAGCATACCATTTTTTGTAGGGTTTGACATCGCAAAGATTGCTGGTCTAGTCGAAGTTGAACATTTAAGTGCCTCTAATACCTAAAAATACAAGTGCATGATAATAACGTTGAACCAAACTCTGAATTGAAATGAATACAGATAATTCCACCAATGACCCTTTTTTTCATCACGCAAGCATGTGGGCATGCAGAAGGTATTATTCTTGGTTACAAAATATTGACAGTTCATTATCAGTATTATTATTTTGGTTAAGGGAAGAATAAGCAGCACAGTACTGGAAGGCAGCACAACACATTGGATTATGGCCTAACTGCATTTCAATATTTTATCTTTCATAGCTACCACATCCTCATAAATAAAGCATATCTTCCCAAGTAATCAGCTCGTTATGAATAGAAATTCCAATGTTCTATAACCTAATGGAAGTAAAATAAGGCACAATTTTTATCACAGGCAGATCAAAGAAAGCATCATCGAGAGATCATGCCTCTTGATGAAGAGGTGAACAAACTATAAATGTTTGTCGTGGGCTTGTCTGACTTGTTCATGTCCTGTCTTCTATGTGAATTGCAGGCTCGTAAATCACTCTAACTTATTGTCAAATGGGACACGTTCATGCTAATATTAACTCTACAAAATTTCCAATAGTCAAGCTAGAATATTTCCCGAGAAAAGAAATTATATAGCTGGTAGGTGTAACAGTCATCAAACATTGAGTGCCCAGAGACATATGACAATATAAGTCAATTGTGCATTCTAAAAATGGAAGCTTAAGGATAACTTAATGGTTTTTTCGCTTGCGTTGTCTATGTGGCTTGAAAGGTAGGACTATCAAGAGGAGACATGGTAATGAACAGAACTACAAAGAAAACACAAAAACTAGGTTGACGTGTTATCAGCACCTAGGAAAAATACTAGCACATGTGGTCATGGAATTTCTCAAGTGATTTTTAGTGCAAAAACATGGATGAAATATGCAATTACTGATTGGAAAAGTATGACAATATTTCCTTCATAATGACGTAACTGCGCACTGGTTTTAGCTTCGCAGGCTTGATAAGGCCTTTTACCCTGAACCAAAGGGTCAATTAGACTGGTTGACTCTTGGATGTCTTTTTTTTTTTTTTTTTTTTTTCAAAAGTAAAGGAAATAGAATTAAAAAAGGTGCCAAGGGGGCACCACCCAATTACAAAAAAGAACAAAAGAAGCTTCAACCACATCTCCAGCCTCAGAGAGAGAGAGAGATAGAGAGAGAGAGAGAGGGGGGGAGGGGGGGGGATTGGCCTACATCAGCTTTGATTTTGGCTGTCAGCTTCAGTGCATCATTCTTGAATTCCTCCAATACCTCATGTGGAATCCCAAGAATATTGCTACAAGCCTAAGACCTTTACTTTTATTGTAACCCAGTCGGATACCTCATTACCCTTATCCTGCCTAACTTGAGAATAATTTGTCCTTTTCCCTCTTGGACTCTCCTCTTTCTCCCCTTCTCTCACTGTCAACACCTTGTTACTCCCATCTTCCACTTTGACCTTTGAGTTTGGTCGCTATAAGTACAGGTGTTCAACTCTCCTACGTGACAGGACATCTTGGCAATCCGCCTACCCTCCTCTCCATACACTTGGCTCCATGTGGCAGTCCGCCGAGGTAGCACATGGACCAACTTTGCATCTCCATCATGCTCCCCTCAGGAGTAGAGCTTCGCCAGCTGAGAATAGCGCGAAGAGCGTCTCTTCCAAGCTAAGGCACTAAGAGGGCCCTCGTCCACACATGGTCTCGAGGCACCTCCTTTAAGCCTTTTGCCCAAAGATAGCCTCGAGATACTCTCCTCAAGGGCCTTTCCTGCAATGCCCTCGAGGCACTTCCCTTAACGAGACCAAGGGAATCTCCACTCAAGGGCATCTCGCCTACGGCCTCGCGCCCTCTCCTCAATTAAGCTACTTCTCCATACTTAGCCAAAACTTTCCATAAAAGTATCTCCATAACTTAGGTCGGGAGTAGGACCTACGAACCCCCTCAGGGTCCCCCTCGCATAGAACCATTAGGAGATAAGTAGATTGGAGGCTAGAGTTGAGAGTCTTAGCCCCTTAAGCAGTCTTATAGAGAGAGAGAGAGAGAGAGAGAGAGAGAGATCTCCACCTAATATTCACCATCAAAGCAAGATGACAAAGGCATTTAATAAAAGTCTACTAACCCCTAGTCGAATCCCTGCCAACCTCTAAAGGGATCTCGGTGCAAAATTGACATTTGAAATGTCGACCCTAGGGGTATAGGGGTACTGGCCATCAGGCCTGAGCACTTACAGGTTGAACCAATCCTCGGGGGCCCTCGCCCATATAAAAGGGAGACCTCCCCTCAGCTTAAACAGGGGAATCAACATATCAAGAATCTCAATAAGTCCCTGGTTTCCTTGGGATATACATTGCCACTCTTGCTCTTCCTAGGACTACCTCGGTTCTCTCTCCTCTACCTCCAATGGTCCTTCACCTTAACAGCGCTTACTGTTAACTTCCTAGAGGGCCTCTCTTCACCTGTTCGACCTATCATCCCTCAATCACACACACAATTGCAATCTACTTCTCATTACAATTTGCAATGCAGCCCTCCTATTCACATTTTGCCCCTTGACCAAATGAGAGATGATACAACAGCAGAGTTCCATGAGAGGAGAACCCTTCCTCTGCCGCAAGCTTCAATTTATAACTCAGGAGGTCTAGGCTAATACTCCTCAACCAGGACCGGGTCTATGCTAGACAGCCCAACCACAAAACCACTGGCCAAACACTCCACAAACACCCCTCTAGACTTTTCCTCACTAGGCTGATCCTCCCCGCCCACCTCCTCCTCCTCCTCTTGCACTTACCTGAGTTGGCTCACTTCCACTTTCTTTGGCCTGCCATCGCTTCCGCTGTTGGACCAGGACCATTGGGCTGAAAACACCCCAATCTTTATGGGCCAAAATCTATACACAGTCCGTGTCCTTCCCTTGGCCTGCTCCAGCAACCCCTCTAGCAGCCTGACCAGGCCCACCTCTTAAGCCACCCCCATCTGGTGTCTTCCCTTTTTTCCCTTCATTTTGCAATACACCCCCACGTGGCCTATGTCAACAATGAATATTAAGAACTAATATATTGCCCGATAGACAAATGAGTTCAGGATATGCATGACACCGTTGTAGCATAATAATTCATAGAGAAAAGATTCCTCCAAGAGTTTTAATTGTTAACTCATGGAGGAATCTGATGTCTTTTTTGTATAAGTAAATTGACTGATATTATAACTAGAGATTCATCTGATTTACTTCAATCATTCTATACCTCTTTGGAGAACAGGCCCCCAACTGCTGACAACCCAAGAAGTACATCAGGCTTTACCTGCCGCACCTGGTTAGCAAAGAATGGCAGAAACGGTGATTAGTAATGTGACAACAATAACAGATATTACACTGTCTACAATCCAAAACTCAGAAACTGTAAGCTTTCCATCAAGAAACAAAGGAGTAGAGGCATCTTTTACATATATCTACAGTAACATGTAAACTGTAACTCATGAGACCTCTTCCATATCAAATTCAAAAACATAATAAAAACAGAATTGAGAAAAGGGAGGGGCACTGGGGGGGGGGGGGGGGGGGGGGGGGGGGGGGGGGGGGGGGGGGGGGGGGGGTGTGTTTGGTTGGTTGGTGGTGTTGTTTGGGTTGGAACTCTGCAAAAGTTCTCTAAAACATAAATTACTCAGATGACTATTGTAAACAGGTTCCCAATTTGCCAAATCTTATGGACAATTGTAAGATTAGAGGACCAGATGATTGACCTATGAAGTGCTTAAGATTGAATTCTCCTAGCAGTTATGCCATATTAATATGTGGATCTGGCATCAATTCACACCTTTAAAGTGCACTATGGCATCATCTTTTAGTCAGCCCTATAAGTTTCTTGAAGGATGAAATTCTGATAAATTCAATGGTTTGGAAAAATTCAAGTGCTACCTTGTTTCTACCCAATACCAGATATGAGACTCATTGCTAGAGTACTTGCAAAAAATGAGAAATTCAGTACCAGGAAAAAGTTGAAGGATTGAGGGCTCTACAACAGTAAAATTCATACATACGAGAAATAGTCAGATTTCTTTGGAATTCTTACCCAAACAAACCACATCACATTAATCTATTTGACAGGAAAACTTCAAATTTAAAAAAATATACCGCAGAATTCAGTCTGTCTCTTAAGCATAGGAAGGGAAAGAAGCAATGCAATTATAAATCCCGCATGAAGTTAAACAGAATTGAAGTCTACAAAGAAAGAAAAAAAGTTAGTAAGAAAAATTCAATAAGTGTTAGAGAAAAAATCCTGATACTCTTTGCTGTAGAATGATGAGACTTTGCTGTGAACTGTGGTCTCAAGGCTGTTTCTAACATCAATCATCAATGTGTGCTTTTATTAATAGGCTCACCAAATTAAGAGGAACATAGGGCAGCTCCCAACATGACTGCAA
This sequence comes from Euryodendron excelsum, assembly GCA_033060915.1. Classification (NCBI taxonomy): domain Eukaryota; kingdom Viridiplantae; phylum Streptophyta; class Magnoliopsida; order Ericales; family Pentaphylacaceae; genus Euryodendron; species Euryodendron excelsum. Next base: position 7,980,742 of record CM065379.1, on the reverse strand, counting down.
CGAAGTGGAGTTGATCTCTGCGCAATGTCTTGCTACAAAAATCAGCCAGATGGCTTTTCTTTTTGCAACAGTCAATGAGAGCAAGGTGCTAACTCTCAATTCTGGTCCATCTTTTCATCCAGCCAGAATAAGGAAATTTCTTGGAGAAGTAATGAAAATCAAAAAGCCCCCAGAGATACAAAATAAGAAAATTATAGGTAGATGCCAGAGTTTTCTTGTCCACGAGTAGTATCTCTGTTTTGGATTTTTGGCCATATCGAGTTTGTTTCTAGATCGTTTTGTTTCTTTTCAATTTTGGGATTCCTTAAAGCACAACCTATATAACACTAGAGATTGACCTAATTAGTAATAAACAATTTACTGAGTACGTTGGAGGCCTAGGTACAACACAAGGATATTGGAATGAACTAAATCTCGATAGATTGACTGCTTTCTACAGATAAAAGAACATTATTATAGCATTAAAGGTGATCGATATATATTTTTGTCACATACATCTATGTGAATATGTATGAGCACAAGTATAAGTCCATCCTAAGTAAACAAACAATGTAATGTCCACAACATATATGTCAAGAAGCAAACAATGCTATAAAGTACAAAATTATAACCTCCCAAACATCCAACTAGGCAGATTAAGTTTCCACATGAACTCAGCTAGAGCAAACATTTAAATCTACAGACTCACTCGATTATCAATTCAGAACACATCCAATGAAGTTGGAATAGTAGCAATATCATAAACCACCAGCTATTTCCACTGCTACAAGATTTGGTTATGCAGCAAAATTTTGCTTCTTACCAACTACATTGATAGTCTGGCAGATTACCACTAAAGAGAAAAATATAGCCAGAATTTCCAAACAAAGTGATTATCATCCCTTAGAATATGAATCATTATGCTCCAACTTTTCAAAAGCTCTAACTAAAAAAATGTCGACTACATAGGCATTCTGGGGAAGACCAAGTCATGAGCGATAGCGAAGCCAAGCCGCCGCCTATAGGCGAAGGGACGAAAGCCCGACGAAGGCCTATGCTACAGTAAAAAAGAAAGTACGTTAAGGTTACGAAGTAACTTAGCCGTCTACAAAGGGAAAGGCGTCGGTACGGAGTCACGTCAGCTGTGATAAGGCCCAAAACTATAACATCTCAGTATTTGGGTAAAAAATTCAGGTGCCTTATCACAGCTGACGTGATAAGGTGGCAGCACACAGGTTCAAACCCATGCCACAGGTAAAAGCCACGAAAACTGTGGTCTCTTCAATGCATATCATAACAGAAAACTTCCAATCACCTTGTTATTCTACAAAAATTCTGCTGCTTGTATCTATTAAAAGGCAGACAAATTCTGCTTATGAATCATTATCCTCCTAACATCATGTTTCAATCCTTTTTTGGCCAGAACACTTTAGAAGTGCTTGAAAATCATATCTATCAGTCTCCAAAATGTTCTTTCAAAAGATAAAAGAAGAATTACATGAAGAGAATTATAGATTTATCCATTTTTTGGCTTAATTGAACGGCAGTCATAGCAGACATGCGACGCAGACATGTCTTGCATAGATCCTGATGTCAACACTAGCCCCCAATAGCTTTACATGACTCCTTTCCATAGAAAATGTGAGCCGTAAGGGAAAAAGCAAAAAAAGTGGGGAAAAAGGAAGAGAATGCCAGGTCATCAGAGAAGAGATTAGACAATTAATTGAGACCTCAGATGAGATCCTATTTGTACTGACACAATGTCAAGTGAGAAAGGTCATGCTTTGAGCATAAACGTAAAGGAGACAAGAATAGATGCATGCACACATACATGCATACATTTATATGTACACACATAAACAAGAGAAATGTAGAAAAGAGGAAAATACAGTTTTAAAAACTCCAATAACAAGCATCCTTTTCTCATATACTGTTACAACCATCTCAAAACTATAATACAATTTAACAAAATCATGTCTGTGTTTCAAACTTGTACAAGGTTTATGTTAGTAATTGCATTTATATATTATGACAAGGAACCTCCCTAAGGTAGGGCCACATTGAATCCACCCTTGCAAAAGTAAACCCCTGCAAATCTCAGGCATTTGTTAAGCCAGGAGGGCACCAAGTGAGACACAAACCTAGGATGTCCGAGTTTACAGTTCATCCCAAGACCCGCCCGGGCTCCATTGGGCTACCCCGTGCAGGTTATGTTACTAATTATATATGACCATCAGCAAGATCTTTTCCCCTAAAAACATAATATAGATTGAACTCAATCTACTTGTTCACCTAAACCAATAAATACCATTCTAATATTTGTGATGCAGAAGTCAACTCAGCTTAAATCATTAAAGACTTTCTTCATAGACTTGAGTTAGAAGAGCTCATTTTTCTTTATCCTACTCAAACTAATATTTGTGATACAGAAGTGGACTCAGCTTAAATCATTAAAGACTTTCTTCATAGACTAGAGTTAGACTAGCTCATTTTACTTTATCCTACTCAAATGTTTCTATCTTCCAGAAACTTATGAAAATAAAGGTTTCTATTTTCGAGGCCTAGTGCAGAATAAGTAGTCAATGTAATTTAAAGTAACACACATGGACATTATAAGACACGAATACTTTTGACACAAGAAATTCTAAAAAGTTAGAACACGTTTCCATATGTATGCATATGCAATAACATAACACAACATATAATCTTTATTACCTTTCTAAATTTCTGCATAAACAATTGCATAATCTGGTGAAAAGACTTCTGCGCCTGCTGAATGTATTTAAAGACGTGTTGACATGGCTCCTATAGTAATTGTTTGTGATACTAGGTCATTTATTGGCAAATCCCAATCATGTCAAATGTTGGAAGTGTCCAAGAAGTGTCAGCCAAGTGTCCAAATCTATGAAACTTACTTTTAAGAAGTGTCAAATGCATGTCTAGGAGTGTCCACGAGGTGTGGGTGCTCAAGACATGTTCAATACAGACACAGCTCCATTCTAGAAGAATCTTTGCTAAATAAAGCAATCGCTTCATTAACATCAACCAAAGAACATTTGTCACTTTAAAGTACGAATTCAATTAAAATCAGTTGCATGTACTGATGACCATATTCCTAAAGATAATCCTAATACACCAGAGGAAAGTATGAGTCATCTATAATAGCATAAAACAGCATTAGTTATTAATTAGGTATTTTACTGACCACTTCCACAAGGCTTGCCCCTTCCCTTAGTCCTTGACGAGCAGCTTCTTTGACCTTCCTTGCAAATGGCAAGGCATCTGGATCAATACTTTCACGCTCCTCAGTGATCAGGCCCTGGTATTACATGAGCAATGATCCATTCAGTTACATGGTCCCTTCTGGTGGAGAGAACCTCCCCTTACAGGCAAACATGATAAAAATATCCATGCAAAAGGTTATATCCACCTCTAACCAAGGAATGAAATTCAATAAAAAGGATGTATCACAATACTAAAAGTATGAATATTTCAATGGATATGTGGCAAGATATCGATATCATTCTAGAAAAATTGGAAAAACAATAGAAAAGAACAAAATATCATGGATAATATCAATAAATTAAGGTCGTTAAGTACACAGATATATCAATGGATATATTGCAAATATCGTGGGTATCTCATTCCATGCCACCATAAACAGGAGAAAGACCTGCAGTAGAAGGTGGTCCTCACAATCTGAAAGACCTGCAATGGAAGGTGGTCTTAACAGTCTCCATATTAGAGCCGTGTGCCGAAGTACTTAGAAATTAGAAGATTTTAAGGGTACTTCAGACAAGGAGACATTTTCATAAAAATGTGGCTGGAATTTGTCAATGACAAAAGAATTTAAATCTTGAGTAAAAAATGAGTAGTTAACATACTGCTACCGGAATTCTCAGCAGAAGATTTGAAGAGTTCTCTCGACAAGGACAAGCACTTTTGTAAAACTATGTGACTGGTATGAGTCAGTTACAAAAGAAGTTAATTCTGGAGAAAAAATGAGGAGTTAACATACTGCTACCACTTGGACTCATAAATCCAGGCCATCAACATGCCAGTAAACTGTAAGGAGCTTATGATATGAAGGCAATTCAATCTTCTCAATCACATATCCAAGAAATGAATCTCATGAAAAATTTACTGTCTTAAAAATGCAATATCCTCATGGTAGCCACCGGTTCTCCAGAGTTGAAAACACATAACAAGATGAATGCAATGCAAGCTTGCAGCTGCATGAGCTTAACTGAGAGAAACAAAGTTAAACAGAAAAAATAGCGAAGAAAATCTGATGAATAGGTGAGGTGGTCAAGTTAACATTCTGCAATGATGTTACAAGATAAGATAGTCAAAGTAGTACTTCTAAATTGATGAGAAGAAAACAGTAGAAATGGGCACAAAGGTGTACAATTTACTTGCAGAAGCAGCAAGAGCCACTTGTATAAAAGGGCCAGACAAAGTCCAGAACCGCAAGTGGCAGGGCCTAGGTCTAGATTTGAAGGGATGGTTAACAATGGAGCTCAGTCAGGACTTGACTTTATCTAGTCTGGCCTGCTATGAAATTTTTTTAAAATGTCTTTCATACGATAATTTCTACGAATGTAACACAATAATAATGATAACAGCAACACCAACAACAAAAAGTAACTACTATCACAATACCAATTATAATTGCACACACAATAACAATAACAACAACAGCAACTGTAGTAGTAGCATTAGCAGTAATAATAATAGAAACATTTTTAACGGTATAAGACAAAAGTGATACGGATAACAGTGGTATTTTAGGATCTTTTTATCCAATCCAGGTTGGCCCTAAGGCTCTGCTGTTCTGTCTGGTTGGGAGCCAGCCAAAATGATGCATTGATGTTTATAGGCTAAAGGAAAAGTTGGCCCAAACTGGCCAAACAGCCAACTTACATAACACTTCATCAGCAGTGCATCCGAGGAGAAAAGTTTCTCTCTTTCTATGACAAATACAACTCCAGAAGTAGGATTCTTGACCATAGGACAACAACAGCTTTAGGAAAATGATAGTATTTGATGAAATAACTCACCTTAGCATCAACTACCCAGAATTGACTCCGTGCACTCTCAAAAGCGGATTCATTATTTCCTAACATCCTTGCCATTGTTTTCCTAGCAGCATTGAGAACCCCTATTCCTGCACTGCAGTAGCGCAAAATTAAGCAGACAAGTCCCACTACCATGCACTGAAATGAAGCAGGAGAGAGAATACGGAATAAAGAATATTTAATTGGTGTAAACAATAACAGTCAAAACTATATTGATAATCCTAGAAACAGACCAAATGGACACCAATGTCCCTTTGGCTTAATATGTAGTAATAGATTTTATAGTTAGAAACCAATTGCCCCAAACCTTAAGTTGTTTTGGGATCAGCAAAAAGATGTACATCAAGCTATCACACCCTCCCTTACATGCAAAACCTCTTGCATGTGGAGAGCCAGACAAACACGAGAATGCAAGATGAAAACATGCAAACAAAGAGTACACATGGACAAACATAATGGGGAGACTAATCAATAAGCATGTATAGACTTGAACCCAAGACCTCCTAGAACCAAAGCTCTAATACCATGTTAGAGGAAGGGGAGTTTAGTCCTCTTGAGTGCACTCCCTTAGCAGTTATGGCTCCTCGTGAAGGTGGCTGTCAAGAGTTAAGTATTGTGGGAAGCGATCCAGAGACTCCAACAGGGAAGGATAAGAAAGCTGAGACATCGGAATGGGTTTTGAGGAGGATTAGGAAACTAAGTAGATTTATGGGGGATTTCCATTGATGGTTTTGAGCAGGAGGCTTTGAAGCTTTTTGAAAAGATTGAGAAGAGGTGGAGAATGAGGAATCAAATGTCCGCCAGAAGGAAGATCACTCTAGCTAGTGTTAGAAAGGAAAGGGAGCTCAAAAAGTTGGCAAGTGCAGTCAACTATGATAAGGAGGGGTGCAGTTCAGGTGGAAGCACAGAGGAAGGGAAAAAGTTGCACCTGCAGTTCTCATGAAACTTCGCATTATCTCTTGGAATGTATGGGGTCTCAATAATCAGGAGAAGAGGATTGCGATTAAATCATTGTAACGTAACCTAAGAAGCACCGATACGGACACGGACACAGATACAGACATGGACACGGACACGGGACACGGCAATTTTGAAAAATGGAGGACACAGATACGGCAAGGACACGGCAAAAAACTATTATTATTTTATATATTTTTATTTTCCCTGTATATAAATATAACATCAAAATACCAACAAAAATATTTTTAAAAAACTCATTCCATGTACGAAAGTAAAGGAAAACTATCTCATCAATCATAATTCACAAGCCATAACCTATATTACACGACATATATGAAAAGCATTTACATTCCAATAGTCAATACCCAATAGAATAGACAATAGGTCATCATTTCATCATCCATCAAGGAAATCAACAAGATAAAAGACCATACAAGTTTACTTTTATAAGACAACAAATCAACAATTTAAAATATTCAATGCAAAATTTTATAATATCACAATTTATTTATTCTTATTTTGCAGGGCAGTATGCACATTGAACATAAAATAAAAGCAACAATTAAAACAAACAGAAGTAGGGGCAGTGAAGAAGAAAATAAAATCAGAAGACAAAAAGAAGAAGAAGAGAAAATAATAGGAGAGAAGAAGAAGAAGAGAAAATAATAGGAGAGAAGAAGAAGAAGAGAAAATAAAATCAGAAAACAAAAAGAAGAATAAGAACAAGAACAAAATTTTGGGCAGAGGTTCAGAGAAGAAGAAGGAAAAAAAAAGGAAAAAGAAAAAGAACAGAAATTATGGGCAGATCAGCAGTCCATAGGAAGAAGAAGAAGAAGAGCAGCAGTCCATAGGTAGAAAAAGAAAAAAAAAAAGAAGAAGAAGAAGAAAAGCAACTGTGTTTGAAGAAGCAGAAGAAAAGGAGGAGCAGTCCGTAAGTAGAAAAAGAAAAAAAAAAAGAAGAAGAAGAGCTTACCGTGTCAAGATGCAATGGTGTGATGCGTCTCTCTTTTCACCTCTCTTCTCTTTTTCCCTTTTTTTCCAGCAGCTAAGGCTCCTTCCAAGCCTCCCAACGATTGAAATAAATTGATTTCGAAAATTACAAAATATGCGCCATTTAAAAGTTTTAATAATTACACTTTAACCTTCGCCGTGTCCCAAACGTGTCCCAGCCGTGTCCTAAACGTGTCCTAGCCGTGTCCCAGACGTGTCAACTGCTTAAAAATTATTAAAAAAACTGAACACGCCAAGTGGCGTGTCCGACACGTATTTTGGCGTGTCCGAGAAGAATCCGTGTCCGCGGTGTGTCCGACACGCATACGGCACCTTAATCGGTGTGTCCGTGCTTCCTAGAACGTAACTAGAGTGGGGACTAGGTTTGTTTTCAGGAAACCAAGATGGAGAATATTTCTAGAGAGGTGGTGTTGAGTTTGTTTTTCTTTTTTCTTTTTTTTTTTTTTTGGGGGGGGGGGGGGGAGTGTCGAGTGGGAAAGCTTGGAGGCTGTGGGGTCTGCCGGAGGCATCTTGGTTGTATGGGATTCTAGGGTGCTATCTAGAGTGTTAGTAAGGAAAGAGTCAACTTCTATTTCTTGCCTTTTGCGAAAAGTTGAGGATGGGTTCCAGAGGGTATTCAGGGATTTACGGGCCCCAAAATGATGAAAATAAAAGGAAGTTGTGGGAGGAATTGGCTGGGGTTAGAGTTGGTTGGAATAGTACTTGGTGCATTGGGGGGGATTTCAATGTCATAAGGTTCACTCATGAGAGATTGGACTGTGAGGGGGTGACTAGTGCCATTAGGGCATTTGCTTGCTTTATTGATTCTGAAGAGTTGATGGATCTCCCTTTGGAGGGAGGCAGGTATACCTGGTGTAAGTCCAGAGTCAACCTTTCCACGTCTAGGATTGATAGATTTTGGTCTCTTTAGAGTGGGAGGAGCACTTTTCAGATGTTTCTCAATCTTGTCTTCCTTGGACTGTATCAGATCATGTTCCTATCCTTTTAGATAGTGGTGGGTTGAGATCGGGTCCTTCTCCATTTCGTTTTGAGAACATGTGGCTGAAAGAGGAAAGCTTTGTGGAGTTGGTAAAAGGGTGGTGAGACTCCTATGAGGTGTTTGGATCGCCTAGCCTTTGTCTTGCTAGAAAACTCAAACTTCTTAACGAAGATGTGAAGAAGTGGAATGGGGAGGTTTTTGGGAAGGTGGAGGTGAGGATTGATAGATTGTTAGAGGATATCAGATTGCTTGATGAGAAAGAAGGTGGGGTAGGTCTTTTAGAAGAGGAAAAGGTGGATAGGGCAGTGAATAATTATGAGTTGAATAGGCTTTTGATATCTGAGGAAGTTTGTTGGAGACAGAACTCGAGAGTGCTTTATATCAACGAAGGCGACAAGAACACAAAATTCTTTCGCAGAATAGCAAATGCTCATCGTAGAAACAACCATATTGGTAGGCTGGTTATTGGTGGTGAGGAGGTATCTTAGGAGGAGAATATAGCCAGTGGCTAAGAAGCACAAGCACGGACACATGTGTCCGACACGACACGCGTCCGATAAGGCAACACGAAAAATTTAAAAAAATATAGGACACGACACGGCAGGGACACGGCAAAATTATATCATTTTTAATATTCTTATATGACAATAAACTATTTTTGGTACATATTTTTATTTGTTATTTATTTACTCATAAATAATGAAAATAGTACTGAAGTAATTTTAATTTAGAAAGTCTTTTATTTAGTTCTTTTGGGTTTATTTATTTTTGATTGATCATCTCCCAATGTTACATCATTTAACAGCCCATTAAATTGGGCCTAAGAGACCATTTTTGAAGAACAAAAAAATCTTTCAATTTTCAAACAGCAGCCCATTACATATCAGGACACAACATACATACACTGCGCAAAATAAAGACGCGGTGGCTGCAGTCCTGCATACTCAAAACAAACAAAAAAGGAAAGAAGAGAAGAGAAAAAAAAAAAAAAAAAAAAGGAGCGTAGGGGCAGATCTGGAGGCAGAGGGGCAAAGACCAGGTAAGTCTTCTTCTTCTTCTTCTCTGCTGTTGCCACTGCCACTGCTGCTCCTCTTCAGTTGCTGCCGCTGCCCCGTTTGCCACCTACTGCCCCTTCTTCTTCTTTCACTATTCTATTCTTGCGGTCGTGTCCCACAAGTGTCCGAAAATGGACACTCGTGTCCAAAGCATGTCCGACAGAGAAAAAGTTGAAAAAAAGTCAAGACACGGGTCAACGCGTGTCCGACACATGTCGGCGCGTGTCCAACGAGTGTCCGTGTCCGACACGTGTTGGACACACGGACGGCAGCCTTCCAGGAGTGTCCGTGCTTCCTAGGTCAGTGGTATAGAGGAGTGGATACCGTTGCTACTAGGAATGGATTTCAAGCACATTTCTGTCTAGCAAAGTGAGTGGATAGAGCGCCCACCGCCCAATCTTGGAAGAGGATGTTTTAGAAGTCCTGAGAAGTATGAATGGGGACAAGGCTCCAAGTCCAAATGGGTTTTCTATGGCGTTTTTTCAGCATTGTTGGTCGGTGGTGAGACAAGAGGTTATGGCTACTATTTAGGTTTTCTATGAAAGTGGGGAGTTTGAGAAAAGCTTAAATGCTTCCTTTACTGCTTTGGCTCCAAAGATTGAGGGGGGCAGTGGAGTTGAAAGATTTCAGACCAATCAGCTCAGTGGGCAGTGTGTACAAGATCATTTCGAAGGTGCTCTCAGGTAGATTGAAGAGGGTGATTGGTTCGGTGAATTCAGAGTCACAAAATGCTTTTGTGGAAGGTTGACAGATTCTTGATGCAGTCCTGGTTGCCAGCGAGAGTGTGAAGATGAACATCACAGATCTATTGTGTAAACTGGACATAGTGAAAGCTTGTGATCATGTGAATTGAGATTTCTTGATGCATGTGATGGAGAGAATGGCCTTTGGAGAGAGGTGGAGAGGGTGGATGCAGAGTTGTATTTCTTCAATTAGGTTCTTGGTGCTTGTTAATGATGCCCCAAAAGGCTTTTGTGATAGTTCTAGGGGATTGAGGCAAGGAGACCCTCTTTCTCCATTTCTTTTTATCATGGTCATGGACGCTCTCAATTTGATGATTTAGAGAGCAGGGGAACATGGGTGGATGAATGGTTTTTTTGTGGGTGAGAGGGAGGGGAGCCCAACGTCAGTATCTTATCTCATTTTTGCGGATGACTCATTGTGCTTTTGTGGAGCTTCTGTGAGGGAGTTGAGGTATTTGAGGTGTGTTTTACTTTGCTTTGAATCAATGTTGGGATTGAGGATCAATTTGGCCAAAAGTGAGATTATTCTAGTTGGGGAGGTTGGGGATGTGGAAGGTTTAGTTGTTGTGTTGGATTACAAGGGAGCTTCCCTACCTACTCATTATCTGGGTTTACCGCTTGGCTCGTCCTTTAAAGCAAAAGCAGTATGGGATGGGGTTGTTGACAGGTCTAGGCTGAAGTTGGCTACTTGGAAGAGGCCGTATTTGTCAAAAGGAGGGCGCTTAACTCTTATTAAGAGTGCCCTATCTAGTCTTCCAACTTATGCGATGTCTTTGTTTTCTATTCCAGTCTCAGTGGCTAAGGAGCTGGAGAAGCTTCAGAGGGACTTTCTTTGGATGGTATAGGTGACAAGTTCAAGTATCACCTGGTTGAGTGGGATAGAGTTTGCTTGCCAACGAGGAGAGGTGGTTTAGGCATTAAGAAGCTTGGGTTGTTTAATAAAGCTTTGTTAGGAAAGTGGCTTTGGAGGTTGGGATGGAGAGGGATGGTTTGTGGAGGAAGGTGGTGGCTAGCAAGTATGGTTGTGATAGTGGGGGTTGGACGATTCGGTGTGTCAATACTACTTACGGTGTAGGGGTGTGGAGGGGTATTATGAGGGTGTGGAAAGATTTTTCGAAGCTTACATCCTTTAAACTGGGGGACGGGAGCAAGGTGAGGTTTTGGTGCGAACAGTTGGTGCAGACATAGACCATGTCTGCACCATTGAGGGAGGTCTTCCCAGACATTTTTCAATTGGCAAGGGTTAAGGAAGCGAACGTAGGGAACTGCTTTTCATATATCTCAGGAAAGGTCATCTGGTTCCCTCATCTTAGGAGAAACCTACAAGATTGGGAGGTGGAGTTGATGACAACTTTCCTTGGGATGCTTTCTGATAATCCCATTGATGGAGAACGGGAGGATAAATGGTTGTGGAGGCCAGTGAGAAGGGTTGTTTCACGGTTTGCTCGTAAGGAAGGGGAGGCATTAGTTTTCCATGGAAAGGTGCTTGGAAAAGTAAGGCTCCCCTTAAGGTTGCATTTTTTGTCTGGCCAGCTGCCCTGGAGGCAATTCTTAGACATTTTGAGAAAGAGAAGACAAGTAGTGATCAAGTGGTGTTTCATGTGCAAGATGAGTGGGGAGTCAGTGAATCATCTTTTGCTTCATTGTCTGGTGGCTAGGCAGGTGTGGTGTCTTCTTTTTGCTATTTTTTGGGTGAATTGGGTCATGCCAAGGTCATTAATTCAGCTCCTGAGGGACTGGAGTCATAGCTGTCTGAGAAGAAGCCGTAGACATGCTTGGAATGCAGCCCCTCATTGCATATTATGGTGTATTTGGCGAGAAAGAAATCGCAGAGCTTTTGAAGGAGTCGAGAGTTCGGTTAACTGCTTAAAGGGAACCATACTCGTTTCCCTGCTTTTTTGGTTGAAATATGATGTTCCGTATAGCTTTACTTCTTTTGTGAACTTTTTGGAGGATATGTATATGCCTGTAGATATACAGGCTATAGTATTGGTTAGTTGGGTGTATAGGGTTTGCCCCCTGTAAAGGCATTTTCATCTTATATTATTCTTTTTTATTTATCCAAAAAAAAAAGGAATGGACCAAAAAATGAATATCAAACTCACACACATAAAAAGTCTCCCAAAAAAACGATTGTCGCAGTTGCACATCTACTGAGAGGTAGGACAGAATGAGAAATGGTTTCTTTTTATTCCTACGGTCTTAGCTTGAGAAAAGTGATCTCTGAAACTGAAAGCCATTTGAAAATTTAAGTAATTAGAACTCAACTCAGCTACTTCTACTAATCTGGTATCAGCACCATGAACCTTCCAGTTTTAAGGTCCTATTGCCAAATAAAACATATGACTTCATTCATTTTCACAAATCTCCAACAAATATTTGAGGTAAAATATTTGAGCACTTTACTTCGTATTTCCCTCATTTGTAGGAAGTTCCTAACTTTTTCCAAATCTTCCATTGTAACTGCTATTCACTGTATTTGGAATCCATCACGATGACCTCATTCCAGTTATATGGTTCTGTGGACACATTTTTCCACCACCTCACACCATGTACTGTATAACATGAGTATTTGTTCAATTATAAAACCATTTGATATGTTTTCATTTAGTTCTTTCCCAAGAGCATTCTCCCCTTGAGGGAAGCATATACTAAGAATTAGTACCTAATAATACATGCAGAAGTATGATTATCAGATTCACGCAATAAACTTTAGTCTGACTTCCATGAGTGACTAAAAGCACTTGCTGAAAATTATTTTACTGTCGCTTCCTCTCTATAATGTACGCATGCATAACTTTTTCTTGATTCATAACACAATATAAGTAGCAAACCTTCCAGCCCCAGCAACAACAATCTTCTGCTTTGGAAAGTCAATCATTGGCTTTCCTTGTGCTCTCACAGCTCCTAAAAGACCAGCAATTGCAACTCCTGCTGTTCCCTGTATTGCATATGGACATTAATACTAGTCAGCAAGGATAATTGTACAAAGTCTAAAAAAATGCACAGTAGTAACTAGCATGAAGACTAAGGCCCAATCCATGGTTTAGAGAACTGATAAAGCACCCAAAACAAATATCTCCTAATTAAGCTGAGGCAAACAGGGAAAAATAAAAGAGGTAATGATAGTAAAATTCACCATATTGGTTTTCATGACTCATTCACAAACTGTTTTTTTTTTTTTTTATGTAGGAAGGTATCTGTTATTTTTGGATAAGTATAGGTAAAGAAAGATGCCAGAAGAGGCACCGCCTATCACTTTTTTATCCAATAACAATAAACTACAATTAATAGAATGGAGCGTCTGATCTGATAGACTATTTATGTGTCTGTAGTCGATAGCTTAGCTTCACAACATTTCAGCCAATTTGTTAATGGTGAAACCATAAAGAGTTTGTCCATTTCCTTATAGCACAGGTTTGTTGTATTTTAATTTTTTACATGCATGCACAACTAATAAGCACAAATTGTCTTCTCAATTTTGAAGAAAATTTATGCAATTATTTTCTTCCCTCTTTCTGAAAATACAATCCTATTAGTAGTTAAATGACGTAAGGAATGTTTGACTCTTAGGCCAGTAGTCAAAGCCATTGAACTACTACAAAACGCGCGCCCCCCGGCGCGCGCGCGCCCCCCCCCCCCCCCCCCCCAGCGCGCAAGTCCACCTTTGTGCTGACTCTTCCTCGGCCATTCCTGCCACCCCCAACCATCTTTAGCGGAAATAGATAATTTCCACTATTTCTTCCATCTTTGAAGAATTTCTTTTTATTTTGCTTTAGCAACCTAAAGCAATAATTTCACAACAGTATTTCTTTGTTTTCTACTGCTTGAATATATTATCTACGGGTTAGCTTAAACTTTGATGATGTCTTGAACCAATACCAATAAAATTGGAGTTTACTTTTGATCTAGGAAGCACGGACACACCGTTTAGAGTGCCGTATTTATGTCGGACACATGACAGACACACATATCTCCTCGGACACACCAAGACACGTGTTGGACACGCCAATAGGCATGTCTAATATTTTAGTTGATATTTTTTTTAGTGGACACACATGTCCACTAGTTGGACACATTTTGAGACACAATAAGGTTGAAATGTTATTATTAAAAGTATTAAATGGAGTTGAATTTATAAATTTCAAAACTTTAAAACTTTAAAACACCAAAACATAAAACACCCAAATCCAATTCTTCAAATCCTTTACTTGTTAGTAGTTGTATGATAATTGTGGCCTTATTTAGTTGTTTTCATGTTGTTTTGGTGATTTAAGAATTTTATGTTCATATTCATAATAAATAAAAATATATAAAAAAAAATTTTGCCATGCCCGCGTCATATGTGTCCTCACTTTTTGAAAATGCTATGCCCCGTGTCCGTATCTGTGTCTATATCCGTACTCGTGTTTGTATCCGTGCTTCTTACCTTTTGATTTATCAAAAAGGAAAAGGGGGGAAGAAGTATATATTTAAGCAACATTAAAATGGTTGCCATTTGTTTGGATGCTTCCGCTGGAATGAGTTACTTTTCTTCCCTTTGCAAGTCCCATTGACTCTTCTCTTCACTGGGAGTCTGAGAAAAACCTGGAACTGACTGAACTGATGCCAAGACAGTCTGATATGGTAAATCGTAAATTGTGACGTGTTCCATTTTTAATCTGTTATGTTATTTCATAACCTGACCAAATTCATAATAGCGGAATTGTGAAAATACATTACCTGACCAAATTCCACACCATTTTCTTTGTTTAAAGTCTATAAGATGTGCACTGTCCTCTTCCTTTCATTTTCATCCCCAAATTTATGGCCAATTTTGTTGCCAACGGGGATCCTCTATTCCGAAAGGTTACTGGGCCAGCCGTTAGGTCCAAAGTAAGGGCTAACACTATAAGTAGCTAGCTAGTGCACTAGCGTTTTCCCTTACTAGTAAAGGGGCTGCTAGTTGTAGCGCACAGCGTACTAGGGAATAGGAAAAGCGAATTGAGATTACTAATGACAGATGGAGGTTGAGGACTTCATCTAATAGAATAGATCATGCCTTGGGGCCGTAGGTGGGGTAGGAAGCTTTCGCAAAAGCCAAAGCCGGTCCACCACCCTAGATCAATGAAGAAGGGAGAAGTCAATTGATTCTTCCGAAGAACCGGAAGCGCTATGCCGAGGCGGGGGGACGGGAAAAGAAACAAATCTGGGTCCGAATGGCTTTTCTTTGGCCTTTTTCCAACATTGTTAGAGTGTGTTTCGTTTTGATTTATGGCGACAATCCATGAGTTTGCTGAGACTGGGGTATTTGAAAAGAGCCTTAATGCATCTTTCATTTCTCTGGTTCCAAAGAAGAGGGGTGAAGTAGACTTGAAGGACTTCAGGCTAATTAGTTTGATTGGCAGTGTTTACAAGATTTTAGCCAAGGTTTTATCAGGAAGATTGAAGAGGGTGATAAGTGGAGTTATTTTTGAGTCTCAGAATGCTTTTGTTGGTGGTTGTCAAATTCTAGATGCGGTCTTGGTGGCTAATGAATGTGTGGATTCTAGGCTGAAAAGTAATTCTTTGGGGCTTATTTGCAAGCTTGACATTGAGAAAGCCTATGACTATGTGTGTTGGGATTTCTTACTATATGTGTTACAAAGGATGGGATTTGGAGAGAAGTGGAGAAGGTGGATGTGTTTTTGTATAGCTGCAGTTCGCTTTTCGGTCTTGATGAATGGGGTGCCTAGAGGCTTTTTTGCTAGTTCGAGGGGATTAAGACAGGGGGATCCCCTTTCTCCTTTTCTCTTCATTATGGTGATGGAAGCCCTGAGTCTTATGTTAAAAAGGGTTAGTGCAGAAGGGCTAGTCCATGGCTTTGAAGTGGGTGACAGGAGGGGTGAAACTATTATAGTGTCCCACCTTTTGTTCGCAGATGACACTATCCTCTTCTGTGGTGCTTCAGAGACAGATTTGAGGTTCTTGAGATACATATTGTTGTGCTTTGAGGTTGTTTCGAGGCTACAAGTTAATTTGGCTGAAAGTGAGATTGTTCTGCTGGGAGAAGTGATGAATGTTCATAAGTTGGCAGCTAATTTAGGCTGTAAAGTTGGCTCCTTTCCAACTTCCTAGTTGGGTATACCTCTTGGATCCTCATTCAAGTCAAAAGTGGTATGGGAGGGGGTGGTGGAGAGATTTGAGAGGAAGTTTTCCATGTGGAAGAGGCAATATTTATCAAAGGGCGGATGCCTGACTCTTATCAAGAGCACTTCAAGCATGCCCATTTATGCGTTATCCTCATTCTCTATTCCTTGCTCTGTGGCAAAAATTTTAGAGAAGTTACAGTGGGATTTTTTGTGGGGTGGTTGGAGAGGAATTTAAGTACCACTTGGTGGATTGGGGGAAGGTGTGTGAGCAAGTTAAAGGGGGTGGTTTGGGAATCAAAAAGCTTTTATTATTTAATAAAGCTTTGTTGGGAAAATGGCTATAGCGGTTTGGGAAGGATAGGAGTAGTCTTTAGAGAAAAACCCGTGGTTAGGAAATTTGGTTGTGATAGGGAAGGCTGGGTTTCAAGCCAATGTAGAGGCCCTTATGGAGTGGGGGTTTGGACTTTGGAGAGGCATCATACAAGTGTGGGATGATTTTGTTAATTTGATTTCCTTTAAGGTGGGGGATGGCAGTAAAGTAAGGTTCTGGACAGATAGTTGTGGTCACAAGCCATTGAGGGACATATTCCCTGATTTATTTTTGGTGGCTAGTGATAAGGACGCTTCAGTGGTGAGTTGTTTCTCCTTAACTAACAGGGGCCTTGTGTGGTCTGCACAGTTTAGGAGGAACTTACAAGATTGGGAGGTGGAATCCATGACGGCTTTCTTTGGGATGTTATCTGACTCTGAAGTGAGTGGGGATGGGAATGATAGGTTGGTCTGGTATGCTTCCAAGAATCATCACGTGAAAGACTTTGTTTAGATAATGTATATGCTCATTTTATGCCTTCAATACTAGTCAATATACACTTGCTTTTGACTTCAACTGATGGTATCTGTTTCACACTACAAATAGCTCCTCATACTAACACTGAGCACAGGTTAGGCTCTCAAAAGCATTAACTCTGCCAATACCAAACCGTCAGTTGATGCAGGTAAATCAGATTGTCTCTAAAAGAACTAGTATTAGAAGTTTTTGACTTTTTTTAGTCAATAAGGTATTCAATGTATCGTCACTTTCCCCTGACATATTGCTCTTAAACATATATTACCACTGCTGACAACTAGACACCAGAGAAAAAATGAACACAGCACCACAAAATGTTCTTGATATTTACCCATCAAATCAAGTCCCATAATCAGAAGCAATATGGGTGTTTTGTGAAACCTTACAACATAAAGAAAGCATAGCATAAGCATATACAATGTGATGATTCTTGTATTTAGTGATACTGCATCAGTGTAGTGCAGAACGATCAACCTTGCAACATACTTAGATCAGATAATTCCCATATTTAACAATACAAATTTGCAATAATAGTTTGATTATTGGAGTGTCCTACCTAAGATAATTGTAGATAAAGTGTTCTCCTAAATAGATGAACATAAAGGTTTAATAAGCTAGTGAACAAAGGAAAGGTAATCAAATTATCATAAAATGATATAAGAACAAGGACAATATAAGCACAAAGTAAACTATAAAAGATGGCACTGCTATCACTTGTAATCAAGAAAGTTATTTACCTGGACATCATCATTAAACATTCTGCAGGTATTTCTGTAACGCTGCAATAACTTGAAAGCCCACTTGCTTTGGAAATCTTCAAACTGTGGCAAATCCAAGTTGTATTAGTATCTTTTAAGAGAAAGGGGAAAACATTAAGAAGGGGTAAATAAAAAGAGAATATACCTGTACAATCACATTTGGCCAACGAGTGAACACAGCCTGCATGAACTCATCAATAACTGCAACATACTCCTCTCCATCAATGCGGTGTTCTTGCAATCCCAAATCTAAGACAAAGGATAATAAAATCATTTCTCTTTTCTATAAAAAGAGAGTAATTTTTCTAGGCATGCACTCAAATATGAGGGAATTTGGATATGATAAGAAGGACCAGATGTCAATTCAAAAATTTTATTTAGTAAATTTAGAAATAACAAGTCAAAAAAAGAGCAGACATGCATGATGTAATTAGCAATAATAGTACATTAGTAAGGGCACACGACCATATGCGTAGCAAAAATAAGGATGAAATATCAGCATTGAACCCTGATATATAGGCAATGCAGATTTTCTAGGAAATACAATGTTTACCGATTTACAACAACAAACAATGATGGCATCCGGGCCCTTAAACACAATATGCAGTAAGCTAGTGCAGCTTCAAGAGAGCAACATGTAGCAGTTATGCAGTTAAAAAGTGTCCAAAGGCAAAAAGAACTGCTCCAACTTTCTGGAATAAGATTTCTTTTCTTACATTTCTAAAATTTTCAATAGCTCAAACTAACTGCTAAAAGCAGAGGAAGAAGAGGCAACAGCTAATGAAAATCAAATTACAATTAAGTTAATAGAATTCCCACTAGATTACAGGCTGATAACTAATTTGGAAGTAAATAAATTCTAAGGAAAAATGTTCTTGAAACCTGAATGCACCCCTCTTCAAAGTAAATACTGTTACAGCAAAATTACTACTATCAGAATTAGAATGTTGTGCCAGCACATCAAATAGGGTTGCAAATCATTTGCTACTGCATCATCATATGCTTCAAAGAAGACTGAGATCATATCACTTGATTAGCTGATAAAAACTGACAGGAAGACAAGCATAATACAGCTAATTCAACATTGTTCACACTGACAATGAAATATTGGACTGGCCTTGTACTAGGATGGCCCACTGCACTGCTATAAAAACATCACTTTTCGACAACAATAGAGCAGTTGCTTGATGCAAACGCAACACAACCTCCAGATGGAAACATTAGTTCCGATTGTTTTCTTTGTGGCATTTCTTGCAACTAGTAGAACATGAGTAAAAATATGATCTCCAGCCTTCAGAAAGTTTATGTGATAAGACATTGCCCATGTATGGCATCAGTGTCAAGCAAGAGCTTCCCATGACTCCATTACAGATACTTCTGCCAAATACAACACAAACCGTTCCTTCAATTTCGCTAATATAGACTAACAGGAATTATCCGTTATATCAGTTTCCTTCAATTTTGATTACAGTAACTATGAACATTTAAGGATGACAAATAATATTAACATTTATGGCCTATTGCATCATTTTTGAACTATTCGACCCCAAAGCCATGCTAAAAACTAGGCCATGCTGGGCTGACAATTTGACATCAGAGATGAGATAGGTGTCATAAATGGAAAAGAGGCTTAACGGCAACCATTAAGGGCCCAGACACAAGCAGACCAAGAGGAAACCCAGCAATTTTAGCCAGAAAAATAAGCTCAAGTCACACAAGCTTAGGCATGAGCGCAAAGCTCATCATGTGAGCCTCCACAGAAATATTTTGGAGCCACAAAGATGTGAAAGACAAATCATTGTTGAGAAGATTTTATGGAGAGGATCATGTTTGTTATATGGTTAACTCTAAAAAAATTAACGTAAAGGGTTTGACATTTCAATACTAAGGTTAGTTGGTACTTATATTGCACTTCACCTTTGGTTAAGGATTCAGTGACTCTCTCTTTCTAGGGTTTTATTTATTTATTTATTTTTTGAATAAGTACTCTTTAGTGACTCTCTCACAATGCGAACACTTAATTTTCAAAGTTAAAGAGGATTTTTGTTGGTTTCTTATTCATTAATAGTATACTAGCCCATATTAACTTTCATGATATTAAACCAGAATTGTGACATTATAAGCAACAAAAAATTAAGGAAAACAACCACATGCACTGCCCACTTCAGTAGAAGCACAAATACTAAACTAACAATTATCTATAAAAAAAGCAGCTTAGGTTTTCAAAAATGTGTGGGAGATGTAGTTTAATCAATGGCTGAAATTAGTTTTGTCACCGATTCTATGACTCAGATCATTTCTTTAACCCCATCTTTCACTTTCAATTCCTTCCCAAAACTGTCAAACTCAGATGGGCCCACTACCTGATGGTTGGCCCCTCACCTACCAAGACATCTTCTCTGTTTTCTTTATTTTCTCTCTCTACTCATTTCACCCACTCCCCCTCTTTCTCTCTACCCCCTCAAGACACCATCTCTGTCTCTCAGTTTCTCTTTCTCCCCCATTGCAGTGGACTAGAAAGTAAAAACTCCCCTTACAAAACTGCAACAATTTTAACGACACCACTACGGCATTCCCGGGATCCACCGCTACACCGGCCAACACAATTGAAAAAACGTACCAGAAGAAGACCCAGCCCAAGCACATTCTGCCTCTGTTCGACACCTACATCTGCAATCGCAAAGCCAAGGAAACTCTTACCACCACAGCCATACCCTATAGAGACCACCCACCTCTATTCTTCTCCTCTGTCTCTCAACCCCCATGGCTGAAGCACTCACACTTTATCTCTCTAAAAGCCTTCAGCCTCCACACTTAGGTCTCTCAAACTCCCACTCATTTTCCCACTCTAAAATTTCACTCAAAACAAAGGTACAAACTCAAATGATTTCTCTCTCAAGCCGACAAACTCAAATATTCCGTGGTGTGGCTATGGACGCTTCCTACACATTTGAGGGAGTGAAGAGATAGGTTTCTTATTTTTTAACCATTGGTGTGGTAAGTATACATAGAGATAACCTTTTCCACATACCTTTTTGTGTTTGTGTGGTTTAAGTAAGCGGTAATAGTCTGTCCTAACTAATTGATGTGCATTTTTTTGTGACTGATTCTGATTTCATATGTCTGAGAATCTTGCATGTTCTTTTCTTCTTTGATTTTTATTTCTTTTTTATTGGTTGTTTCTCATTTGAATTTTTTGATGTTTCTGGCCAATAGCCCACAGGTGGTGCAGTGGCTAGAGATAAAGTGGGTCTCTCTAGGTGGCCCGTGGGTCTTTTGCGGCTGAGGATGAGCAGTGTTGGTTAAAGGTTGAGGGGCAGCCATGGAGTTGTGCATAGTGGTGCACTGGTGGTGGAGAAAGGAGTTACTGCCAGGATTTGTGCTGGTGTGAGGGCTGCCGAGTAAGAAAGTGGTGATTGTGTCATACAGAGGTGATGGTTTTAGCCATGGAAGTGTGTTCGCCATGGCTGAATTTGAGCTGCTATAGTGTGAGAGAGGTGGCTGCTGAATTTGAGCTGCTGCAGTGAAGATGGCAGCTGGAGATGGAGAAGAAGAAAGGAGAACAAAAAAGGAAAAAGGAAAGGAGGAGGTGCTTTCAGGTGGTGAAGATTATTTTTTTTTGGTGAAGATCGGAGGTGAACAAAAGATCCTTCTCTTTTTCTCTGACACAATTGTGGACCATTGAAATTGCAAATCAGTTCTTTCGTGGAAGAAAGGGGGAAAAAAAATTACTGTTGTACCATTTGTTTGCTTCCAGATATACACCAGACCAGAGTGATTATTGTAGGGATTAGAATATATAATGGAATATATGAGACTGTGAAATGTGAAATGACATTTGGATTTTTCTTTTGTAATGATGACGAAAAGTAATCAAAAATGAAAACTAACACCATTGGTCTACTTATGCTAGGAAATGAATTTAACAAATAATTGAGCTTTAATGTGTTACCCTTAAAAAAATTGAGCTTTAAAATT
This sequence comes from Euryodendron excelsum, assembly GCA_033060915.1. Lineage (NCBI taxonomy): Eukaryota > Viridiplantae > Streptophyta > Magnoliopsida > Ericales > Pentaphylacaceae > Euryodendron > Euryodendron excelsum. The sequence continues at coordinate 7,959,244 of CM065379.1, read as the reverse complement.
TTAATATTTAATTAAAATAGTAATTTTAATTTTGAATAATAAATACCATATTTTTTATTCCAAAATTTACAATTTATCTTTTAGAACACTTTTGTCAAAACATACAAAAAAGATATTATAATATAAATAAAATAAAAAAATATTATAACAAGTAAGATTAGTTACATAGCTTTTCAATCCTCCATTCAGATTTCTTCACTTGGGTCATCTCTATTCTCAATACTGTAATACCACCCTTCAACTCATAAGGATTTTTCACCTATAATTTCTCACCCAAAATTGTCGAAGTCCGGTAGAACACTATCAATTTTTTTGTGAGTGCTGTAGGCATGGACCACTTTATAGTACACTTCAGCTCATAAGGCATCTTAAGCTAATGTACTTAAGCCTCGCAAATGGTAATTCATGTGCCCCAGTCAAAGTCGGACAATCGGCTCAGTCCACTGGGCACAATATCTCTCAAGCTGCACAAGAGTGCCGCAGGCACGGGTTATGCCTAGTTTCCCATAAGTGAGTTCAATTGCTTATATACCACGAAACATATGACAATGAGGCACGGAATCCAAAGTACCAAGCAGAGATAGTCAAAAGTTGTTTACCTGATAAACAATAAGATTAAAAAAAATTGTGCACGGAGTCTCTATAAAGAAATTCTTACACAAGGGATCTTTGAGAAGCTTTTCATTGTTAGTTCCAACATCAATCATGACAGGAAGTACCTGTTGAAAGGGAAAATAAAACAGAAAAATGGTAAAAATTACACCAGTAAATAGTTTAAGAGGGAAAGATATTCAGCAGTAGATAACATTTAGCAAATATCAGACCTAAATTCATTCAGTCAAGAAACGAGATAGAGAACAACTAACTAATAAAGAATGATGCCAAGATTTAGCAATTTTAACTGTTTCCACGTTGAATTCGTACTTCTTCTATGCCTCCTAGAAATCAGCATCTTACCTACATGTGGGCAGGTCATATGGGACATAATAGTGTAATATTTATGCACTTAAAATGTTTATTTTCACAGGAAAGAAACCAAGAAAACAGTATTCTCATTAATGAAAACGAAAGCATACAACCTAATGCAACAGTTTAAGAACTCCTTGTGGCTTGAGGAAGACAAACTACTGACAAGAAACACAGACACAAACACATATAGTAGGCAGGGCACAGGCACACATAGGAGAGAGAGAGAGAGAGAGAGAGAGAGAGAGAATTCTACTCTATGCTATTTAAGCTTATAGAAGAGAACCAGACACAGCAATAACCAAACCACTTGATAAGGATTGTTGTAAAAGCAGAAGTTGCTTCACTTTGTTCACAACCACTGCTCTGTAAGTTTTCACACTTCATTTCATATAATTGTCCTATGTTTCTATTCCCATTAAATGACCAAAGTGTTTTAGCAAATCCGATTCCCTTTTGCAAGGTTCAGAAATGAATTACGAAAAGAAAAAGGGAAAAGAAACAAGAAATGAGGCATGAGACATTCTCATATGTGAGACAACTATGCAGCAAAGAATATAGCAACCACAAAACTACATGGAACCAATTCCTTGTAGACTGAGGTCCATGATTACTACCTCTTTTGGGGAATTTCCATCATCATGTTCCTTTCATGCCACATCGTTGTAAACAAAGAGGAAAGCAGAAGTAATTAATAAAACAAAACATTGCTTCTGTTACATATACAACATTTTTTCTCATTGAAAATTTAGCAAAGACTCAGATCCCTCCATGCTCTGCTGTTACAATTGTAATAGGGGAAAATCAAAGCTTCAATGTATTTCCATCAAAACTGGGATCATTTGAAACAAGTACCTAATGGGCTGTTAAGGTATTCTGAAAAATGGACCAGGTCAAGTCCACTTTCATTAAGTCATCTAGTTTTTTATGGAAAATAAAACTACCATTTCCTTGGTTGATTTTAATTTTAGCCAGGTTATGAGAACTTTTCTCAAACCAAGGAGTGACCTACATACTTTTGAAATGCATTTACCAAACACTTAAAAAGGTTTAAAACCAGTTACGTTGTGGCCCCTAGAACCGGTTTGGCACTTCCCCAAAAAGCCCTAATAGTTAGTTTAGATATACTAGAAAAATATCAATGGAGCTTTTAAAAAGGACAGTTCACATTTACAGACCCGGACTGTGCATCAACCCGTTTAAGGTGGGTGGTTCAACTGCAAGGTCAAGCAGTTAAAACTGTACTTTTAGAAGTACCTTGTCTTATGTACTTATTTGTTCCATAAAATTTGTAATAAGTGTACAAGTTAAACATGCTAGACTCCTTTGATTAACAAATTAATGGAGCATAAGCTTTACTTCGAAGTATGGCTTGCAAATGAACTGAGCATGAACAGCCCCAATTCAACTCGGTGAGCTCATGAGTATAAATATATAAGCCCAGATAAGGACCAAATTGGCATTGATTGTAAATATGAGAAAAGATTGGGCACTTCTTGACATCAATATGATGTCTGATCCAAGCATTATGTAATCATGGTCTCAAAAAGCTGCCTCTAGAATCCTCATACTCACTAAGTTACACTCACTCCATAATTCTTTTCAATGAACCACCATGAGTTGAGCTTTATTTGGCCAAGACATGTGTAACACCCTAGAATCCTCACACTCACTAAGTTACACTCACTCCATAATTCTTTTCTATGCATATATTGATTTCATGTCAATACTTCTCTATTTATACTCAACTAAAGAGAAGCAAATGGTGGCAGCACTTAGCAATGTAATCATTAAAGTATTACTCCACTTAGATGAGTGGAGAATAAAATTTCTCTACTTGATAAGTGGGATGATTATCTTCACCTAAATGATAATTAAAGTTAGCCCACTAAATTAGTGGAGAATAAAGAATTAGTAAAGTATTATACCTATTTCCTTTACTTCATCCTATAAATAATACATGTAGATGAGAGGGCATGAATACAAGTAAACCTAAACATAGTGAAGAGAGAAGAGTGGAGGTTAGGAGGTTGCTTTTGAAGATCAAGTTCCAATCTTTAAAAGAGAAATTCCAAGCATTAAGCACTTGAGGTGAGTAATGGTGTACCTGGAATAAAACGTACATATTTCCAATACAAATATTCTTTTTCTACAAATTATATTTAATCAATACGTTTTCAAAGCAAATGATAATAAGTTTATGTTACTCTTCAAATTAGTTATTATATTTTGACGCTAAGCCTCGTATTATTATATCAAGAAAATCCATAGATTAAATTTTGTATACAATGAATAAGATTTGAAAGCTATATGTGCTATACTCAGAGGTTTTACATCGAGGGGATTTAAAATAAGCCGAAAGCTTAATATGATTAGGAAGACGTTCCTCACAACTTTTTTTCGTTCTGTTACGCATCACTAGTGCATACGTTTTGTTACGGATTTTTCGTTTAGCCGAGATCATGAGTACATTATGAATTACATATAATGTTGATATTTAGATGCTTTTACAAGTATAAAACTAAATTAGCATCTTTTGAAAGGTATGCTTATGTTTAGTGTATAGATATCTCTTTTACTTGTTTTAAGATCTTATGCAAAATGGTATTTATGTCGTATGTAAATAAAGTCCATGGTATATTTTGATACTTCAATTATTCTATTATTCACTGGGCTTATAGGTCATGTTTTCTTAAACATTGTCAGGTAACCAAGATTGAGAGCTTAAGTTTGAAAAATTACAGGCTAAGCTACCTATATATGAATGTCATGTCCACTGGAGTTATATTTTGATTTGTGATAAATTTGAACTAGTAGATCTCTCTAGATTTGTGTCAAAACTATGGTTATGTAATAAAACTATATTACGATGGTGACATAAGTATTTGTTTTATATTTACTAATAAATAAAAGAGTGAATCATACTTCCGCATTATATCAAATGTAGGTGATCAGTTTTTTTGTTTAGTTCAGCCTTGGGTAGCTAAGCTACTGGCCGGCTATAATTCCTAATCCACACCAGGTGGGTTTGGGGTCGTGACAACATGTATTGCTAAGCTCATGTTAAAGACTAGAGGAGCTTCATCAAAATTTTCATCACCCTAACTAACGCCTGAACAGCCTACAATTCTAGTTGTCTCAGCTCATTTGCAAACCTAGCCTGCCACGGTACCACCCAAAGGTTCAATAGATAGTAGCTCTATGTTTTCTAGACAAAAAAGTGATGCACACCTGATTATGTGGTTGGCTCACCCATAAAGTGAACTAGTATGTCTAAACTGCAATGCAGGAGCATAATGGCAGACTTAGTGTAGGTTGTAATTTACTATGTTATGAGTTTTTTTAAATCATCAAGTTAGTATGCTGGTATTTTAATTAGCTAGTAAGTTGTGTTATGTCTTGGAGTTGTATATCGACTATTTGGAATGTGTAAGGTTTGTTGAAAGTTGTCTAGGATTTAATATAGGTCTATATTATCAAAAGGAACAATATCAGATTAAGAGATATGCTTTTTATTCTGAAAATATTTCTTTGCAAGTTTCTCTTGCTTGGAGTGAGTGATTCCTCCTACAAATCAAGTGTGCAACTTGGTCCCGTCAAGTAACATCTGTAATTAGCAACGTCGAGTGGCTGTTGCCCCCGACCAGTGGCATCCTGGGACTATCCTCAATCCCCATGGTCAAGGATCTCAGTTCTTGACTACCCCTGCAGGTTCCGGCCTGCATCAACTGCATCCAGTTCAGACTGGTCTTACAGGGTAATCCAAGTCCACTCAAACCATCCCATGGATGAACAGATCTGGTCAGTCAGTGGTTCTCTGCCTCAACCAACTGGCAGGCCTGGTTCATATCACTATGGGCCAGTTTATGTAATATGAACAAAACCAGTTCAAATCATGCATCTTACTGTTTTTGTAAGTGCATTTGTTCATGAAAATATATATCTGAAATATCAATGCAGAATCAAAGGAACATAAAGCGAGAAGATACTCTTTGGGGATTTATCCCAGCAGCAGCAACATATAAATCCAGCTTCCCAATTGCAATTCCAATACCCTGAACTCCAAGATCACCAAGACCCAATATTCTGCTTCCATCTGTAACGACAATCATATCAACCTACAACAAAAGGTTCTTTATGAACACTCTAGAGCAGCGATCAAAAATCAATTACAGTAAGCAAACTAAAATATTAGCAGCAAACTGAAACTGAAATATAGTGAACTTCATGTAAAGCACATAGTAAATAAACTCTTTTCTTAAGTGAATGAAATCTGATGAAGGCCAAAAATGAAAGATTCATGCATCTAGCATCACACCACTGCACACTGGGAGAAGGGATGACAAAGTAAGAAATAAATTCTAAGCTCATTAATTCCTGTTCCCTTCAATATAGCAAGTGCGATTCAAGATTGGAAATATGAACCGAGAAGAACAAGAAACAAAAGATAGATAATATATTTTGGAAACACTTCGAAGATAGGGTGAAGCCAAATAAACTTAAAACCAAGCAATTCCCACAGCCCCACTAATGGAATAGACTAATGGAACAATCCATTTGACAAAACAGTATTAGATATTCTGAGACAAAATTTGATGTCCACGGATGCTTGAAAGCTGCCAATTTACAACATGCATCAACCCATCCGAATAAAGTTCTAACAAACAGAGAGTTAATCACAACTACTAAAGACCTGATCAGCTGGCCAATTATAAACCATTGACATCATTTCTCCACGATCAGCAGCACTGAAATACATCCCCTTTGGCCGTCTAAACAATCCACTATAGTTCTGGCAAACAAGACCAACTGTAGGAGTATAGACTATAGGTGCATATTCCGCAATTTTGGCAATTAAAACCTGTCAAAATAAAAAATATGTATAACATCATCGTTCGACACAGTCAATTAAAATATTAGAATAATAACGAACTCCTAATTATGATTAATTGTAACATTTTACATAAATTGGCGTATTCAAGATTTACGTAAAAGAAGAAGAAGAAGAAGAAGAAGAAGAGGAAGCAAGAGCGCGAATATTGGTGCTGCAAATGCCACTACCAGCGGGCACCGGAAATTTAATCCACCTATAATTATTTGATAGCATATTTAAACAACACCAAATGAAACTTGAAATGCATGACCAGCAGAAGAAATGCTAAATATTAATTTCCAAGGACTGACATAGCATCGAATAAGGCAAACACAAGGATGAAGTTGTTCGCTCACCTTGTAGTACATCGTCTCATTTCTATCATGTAATCTGTTAAGTATCCGCCACATGGCTAAAGCATTTGGATCAGATGGTCCATCCCTAGCATTCACTTCAAGCCTCTTCAGGTCCGCCACTGGTATTTGACAAAATTTGAGAATGCCAATATGGAGTGTAAGAAGACTTTCTAAAGAGAATTATCCACATTCTACAAAACAATTGCTAATAATGTCTATGTAACCAGTCAGTTTATTTTTATTTCAAAAGGTAGAGCATCCTTAAGCTCTGGCAGGAACTGATGCAAGAATTATCTTATTTCAAATGGCTAAATAGATAGAATTTCAATCGTTGTCATTTAAAACAGACTGATTTCCACCAGCTGTGAGCTTGAGTGCTATTTTCAGCCAGCTCAATAGAGCAAGGTACAGTATTCAAGTATCAGTTAGGACATGGATGTGTGTGTAACTTGCCAACAGAATTCAGAAAGAAAAAGTAAGATTGAGACATCCTTCCTCATTTTTAAAATAAAAAAGCACATCTCCATTGAATATCTATGTGCCTAAACTCAGGTAGAAGTGGTAGCTAGAAAGACCAAACCAGACCTGTGACGAATTGCACTCATTAGGAAAGACATAAATAAACACAAGGTCAAGGTCCCTACTAGTGCAAGCAATGAAACTGTGAATCCCTCAAGCTCTCATGTGCAAGAGCACAAGAAATGAAAATATCACATAATCATTTCATTCAAGAAAGACTCAAATTATAAAAATTTCAATAACAATTCTTTTAAGCAATAGCATATGGCTACAGGTAAGTTTTATCTAAATCCAACATGAAAAATGAGACGCTTTGATTCTTAGCATATTGAATAACAATTCAAACAAGAATCATGTAAACTGAATCTGAGAGAGAGAGAGAGAGAGAGAGAGAGAGAGAGGAGGGGGGGCAGGGCGGCAGAACTTACTGAAGCGATCAATTTGTTGTTCATTGGACATAACATTTGGAGGCAGAAGTCCCCGAAGATCAAGACGATCTCTTTCTGTCATGGAGAATGCTGTTCCCTAGTGTTCTTACAGAACAAGGTCAAAATTATTTCTGTTACTCTACAATTAATGGATGGTAGAAAAAAGAAAAGATAGGACACCAATGCTGAGATATGCACAGCACACATGACAAAATAAAACAAAAATAAGATTAATGCCAAAATGTAATAGTTTCAAAGAAGTGAAATGTTCATGGCTAATTTGGCCCAATAATGCCATAAATTCGCGACTAGATTTATCAAATGCAGGTGACCTGAACAAAACCAACAGGGTTCTGAGCTAACAGTCTAATACCTCTTAGTTAAACCTAAAAAAGAACAAAAAGAATATTATATTTCTATAATATTTGAAAAAGTAAAGGCGCACTATAGAAGAAACTGAGTCAGAAAATCAAATATGATATAACATCTTAGCACCCAACCTCAAGTCTCTAATGATCAGGCCACAGTATCCGAGTGTGAGCAGCGACTTGTTCTCACCCGCAAGGTGAACAAATTTCACACATTTTAAGTTTGCATTGTCGAATTAAATCATAAATTGAACTCTAAAAGCAAATCAAAACCAAAACAATTAAATTCAATAATTCTACAAACAGAACCAAAATAAGTAATACCGTACGCTTTTGATATTTGATTGTGGTCGGTTTCATATATATGGGGCATGAACAATTGGAGCCAATTTCATTGTTTGGCAGATTCGTGGAAAAACCAATTCCACAGTGAAGTAAAGACTCGAGTTTTAAATAATGCCAAATTGGAACTCTGGACCAAACCCCAGTTCTATGCAATAGCACGAAATTAGTAAAGATCTATCATTCAACCAAATCAAAATTCGACCAAGTCCAATGGTTTCACAGGGACTGAAAGAGTTTTTTGTTTGTTCTTTTTCCAAAAGGATTACAAAGCAGAGAGGCAACAACTAAAGCAAATCCATTAGAACCAAATCAAGAAGCTTCCCAAGCATGGGATAGATGATAGAACCTTCCAGGGCTTGAGTAGCCGTCCAATGAGCACACCCATTTGCTAGACGAGGACACCAGCTAAAGGACCATCCAGCTTGACTGGCCACTTTGACGTATTTAATTATAGACTTAATTCCCCATCTTCCCCCTATATTTGAATCATCCAAGCACTGAATGAGGGAAGCAGAATCTGACTAAAAGATTGCTGCTTGACAATTGGACCTCCTAGCCATTTCACATGCCACCTTGATAGTCCAAGGCACTGCTGGCTATGAGGGCTGAAGACACCAAAATTCTATCAAAGTTCAGCTCAGTGGCCTCCCCTTTAGAGTTCGTAACTATAACTGCAAAAGCACCCACCTTCTGATGAAACGCTCCATCGCAGTCTATAGTGGTGTGTTCTTTTCTTCATTCAAAGCACAGGTTAAAACAAGCTACAATAGGCTCTAATCCAACCTGGAAAAAAAATTGAAATCCAACTTGGTCTCCTATCGTCGTTTCGCTTTGGTCGTAGCTACACCTTGTTCGGTAGCTTCCTTATTTTCTACCGCAACAGTACGTTCGACTTGCATGTGTTAAGCATATAGCTAGCGTGAAAACCATTTTGCTACCGCAGCTCCGCTTCGCTTTGGTAAATCAAACTCAGATTTTTTGAGTATGAGTGAGTGAAATTAAAAAAAAAAACTTATACTATGGAATTATTAATTAGTATCGTAGAGGATATTGTATAGAGAAAGACTGCTATAAGGCAGCAGCCGCCCTTTTTCAATCAATAAACTATTGCCATTGACAAGTCTTCCATCCTGTCTCTCCTCAGGCTTTCCTTTAGTTTTCAATAAGGGGTGCAACTTCCACCAGTTGATGCACTATCCAAGGTCCAGGGGAGTGAGAGTAAGCAGCTGCAGACAATCACAAGAGACTCGCTACGAATAGTAGACATAGGATCCACTAGAGTTCCATTAAACACAAACTCATTGCAGGCCTTCAATATCTTCCAACACAGCTGGGCAATTATAGCCAAGGTTTCAGTGTTGAAGGTTGGGTCTAGAAAAATAAAATGGAATCACTGATTCACAGATAGAATGGATACCATATTAAAACTATAGGAGAGACCACTTGCAAACCACTCTGGATGAGAACATCTAAATAAAACATGCTCATACAATTCTACCTCAGCCTTGCAAATAGCACGCAAAGGATTTCACGAACACTTCTGCCAAGCTAGGTTTTCTCCTAAGGCCAATGCATTACAAATCACCCTCCACAAGAAATGCTATACTTTAGAAGGAACAGGAATATGCCAAAATTTCTTCCACGGAGCAGCAGGGAATTGTTGAGAGGGTCTAGAGCCATTCTTTTTTAACTGCATCTTATTTGAGTAGGCAAAAGCATAACCTGATTTCTCAGAGTAAAATCCAGAAGTATTCTGATAACAGACCAAGGAGTCATTTTTTCTGTTGAGCAGAGGAATCCTAAGGATGCCATTTGCTTCCTCTTCCGAAAATATGCTTCTCATTAAAACTTCCTTCCACTTACGGCTTGCTCCATTGATGAGATCCTTGATCACACTCACCTCGTTCAGGGAGAGCTGATCCTAAACTTCTTAATATGTGGCAGCCACTCATCATTCCAAACTTTGATATTAGACCTTGAATAGATATTCAAACGAAGATCTTGTTGAAGCGCTCATTGCCATCATTAAGAATAGACCACAGTAAGGATGGGGAGGCACCTTTTTTTGCTTCCAGCAGAGAAGACTTTGGGAAATAAATTCCTTTTACGGCCTCTTTGGAACTTGGCGGAGGGAAGGGAATTTATTCTACCTAGGAGAGAAAAGGGAGGGAAAGGGAAGGGAAAATGAGAGGGGAAAAACACACACTCTCTCTTTCTCTCTGTTCTTTCCTGCCATTTACCCTTTATTTTCTTTACAAAACTAAACAGGGAAGGAAAAATAATTTTCCTTCCTTTTCTCTTTCCCTTCCTTTCCCTTCTCTTCCCTTCCCTCCCCCAAGTTCCAAACAGGCTGTTGAAATTTTTTCCCGTAGCTGGTTTGGGTTCGATATCAATCTCCAAAACTGTTTTGCCATGAGAGGTCTCTAATACCCATCACCCCTATCCCTTTGGGAGCCGAAAGGGAGTCCCAAATCCACCAATGAATTTTCGCACCGCCTTCATCTTCTCCCCACCAAAAGCTACTAGTTAAAGGAGTAAATCTAGTACAAAGAAGTACCACAAATTCGAATTCCAAGCCAAACTTACGCACAATTCGAAACTAATATAGAAAAAGCAATTCAAGTCAAATAAATTGACAAAATTAAATATCAAATTAGAGTTTCTTTAAAGATCCCGTCCAATCTAAATTTCTGTAAAATAAATTAACCAAAACTCGATAATCATCGAAACTTCCAGTAAACAACGATCCAAACATTAGCCTAGATATAATTGACTTTAAAAGGTTATACAAAGTAATATATATATATATATATATATCGGAACTAGATATCAAAATTCGAAATTACCTTGTTGAACCATGGATCGTGAAGAATATCGATACTGCGCTTGTGAACAATGGTGGGACGATGGCCTTCGGTGGTGGTGAAAGATCTTGTAGTTACAGCGGCAATTCTCTGCTGCCAATGCTTGATCATAGACGAAGACAGTCTCATCTGACGAGAGAAGTTCGACATTGTTGCAGAGCACAGAGAGAGAGAGAGAGAGGAGCAGGTAAAACCCTACTAGTAACAGTATGTACTACGTAGTAGTAACCGAGTGAGAAAGGTGGTGCTGACGAGTTCTACGGCGGATCGTTTGGGTTGTCGGCGGAGTCAAAGACTTTGAATTCAGAGACTTTGACCTTTTCGGAGTAACCACGGTGCTGACAGGAAAGTTGGATCCGACTCAAGGAGATCTAAACACAGTCGCGAGTGACCATCAGTCGCACATTATTGAGTCAGACCTTTTGCAATCCGCTGATGTGCAATAAGTGAGACTCAACTGATATAGTGGTCGACGTCTGATGATCACCCGTAATTGTATTTAGCATTTAAATAGCATTTTTGCTGACTTTAATTGACTTCAGTTTGCTATTCACGTAATGTAATGCTTTCAAAACTTTTATAATTGAATGATATGGCAATAGCAATTATATAGTTAAATAATGAATTTTTTTTTATAAAAAAGTGATACGCTTACCATTCACTCACTATCATATTTTACATTTTTTTGTTCATCTGTCGTTACTTGGCTACTAATTTACAAAATATTATCCAAACCAGATGACACAATAGACTTGTATGTATTTATCATACCTGAACATGCAAGGATCAATAACAATGAATAAGGTACTCGTAAAGTACCTATCAAGTAATCTCTGATGTTTAAGTTAGCACAATAAGAGTAGAGATGTCTTATTTGACTATAGCAATTAGGGCGCAACTTCATTATGAAGCACAATCCTTTTTATATAGTGGACTAGTTAAGTGATTTGGGCATGATTGTTTCTCTTAAATCTTGGTTGGCCTTCTAAATACAATGATTTTTAGAATATATTTAGGTTGCGATCTCAAGCTCATTAATTACACGCAGGTTACAAATTCTCTTGTGGTCGAGGCCTGACTGAATGTGAAGCCAAGGCATTCCCGATCTAACATCAAGCACTCGGCCGTCGTTAGGGCCAAGTTGAGAGAGGCTGCTCTTGCGACCTGAGATGAGCAAGGCTGGGTGGTCGTAATGGTACTCATCACCAGATAATCAACTTATAATTTTTAGAGCTATAAAAGAAAATTAAGTTATTCAAACTCGTTAAAATATGATTTTAGATTGGGGTATAATGTAAACAAGCCAAGCATGCACACAATTTAAAACTTGTTAATCTTCTAATCTTGATTGGAACGTGGCTAGATAAACTTATATGCACAACTATATAAAAAATCAAATTACTTAAGCTTAACTCGACACGTTAATGCCATGACAATGAAAAATTATTCCGTGCTCCACCTCTCACACGAGGTTGGAGCTCACTTGTTATGTGAGAGATGAAGCACCACATGGCAGTGTTCTAAAAATTCTAAATAATTTCTCCATGACAATACACGGGGATGTAATTGGATGGACTAATGGGTTGCTCAGCCATAACAGCTCCTCCCTCTACGCAGACGCTAGCCTGGCCACTTGGGTTTTCTTCCTTCTTTTCCACTTCATACATCGGGCCTTCGGTTTTCCACTGGGCTCCAGTCAAATTTTGGGTTGAGCCAGGCCGGGCTATGCCAAATTTACATACTCTATACTCAGGTCCAGCCCGCAATTCTAAGAGGTGCCCCCTGCCAGAACCTGGCTGAGGAAGCCCAATTTGACCGCTGGAAGGAATTGGACAACAACATTTTGACTGTCCGAAGGAAAATGATCGTTGGAAATAGGAGGCCCAGGCTAAGCTGAAAAGATAGGCCATCGAGCTGGGCCTGGCCTGGCCACCGCCCAAATTTACATTCTTGCTAGCCTTCAAAATGTCAGTATTTACTATTTATTTTTATTTTGGATAAAAAATTTGGTGATCGAAAATAAATAAATAAATGTAAGAAAAATAAAAAAAATTATCTCTAATTTTGTTCTCTTTTCTCTCACTTCTTTCTTTTTCTTTGTTTTTTACTTAATAAATCCGGATTCCAAACATAACATTAAGATATTGTTCCAAAATGTGATTAGGTTAATATAAAAACAAGAACACGCAAAGGAACAAACAACAGCAACAACAACAACAGTAATAATGGAGGATCTAGGGTTGCTTTACCAGGAATGTTGGCAATGGACAAACCCAAGTCTTCATCTTTTCTCTCTGGAGTCATTACTCAGAGGTCAAGGTAAGAACGTTGATTACTTCCACAACAGGGTTCTCTTCTGTCTGCAGATTATTTTATGGGTTTTGTTTTTGGGTTTTTTTTTTTTTTTTTTGTATTTCTTTATGCAAAGAATGAATCTCCATAAGCAAGAGAAAAAGGTTCTGTTTCACCCATATCTGACTTTGGCAGATAATTGATTTCATGTCCAACAAACTATATATTCAAATTTTCAATGGTTCTTCTTAATTAACTCATCCAATTAATTCCAATTCTAATGAGAAAAATCTAACTTCAATAACAAATTATAAAACGGAGTACTGTTTCCAACTTCTCCATGACTTTCAGTTAGCTCAGCTACCATAGTGCAAGTTGCCATTGCTGGTTTATCTAACTGCCCATTTTTCAATTGATCTAAGTAGTTGACTATTTACTCTGTTCTTTAAGAAAGTAGAAAGGTAATTTAGATAGAACATAAAAAGAGGCGGCTCAATACATAAAGTTGTTGCCACTATGGAGGTTAAAGAGAGTTAGTTGTATGCAACCTTATCCCGCTTGTGGAGAGGGGTTTCTTTGTTTCATATCCGTCGGAGCAACTTATCGTAAAAATATTATTATTCTAATTTCATGAGTAGTTCTTTTTTCAAGTTTCTTATAATAAACCAAGTCAGATACAATTACCTCATCTACAACTTGTAATGACAAAAATCCAGCCTAATGAAAACTATATATGTATTTTTTTTTTTATTTTGGTCTTCTCTCTCTGTGGTCATTTGCTTATGTATATGTATTTACTTATGTAGTAATTTTTGGGTGAAGACCTATCTGTATGGACAACACTTGATGATAGATGGCCTTGTGCCATGCTGCTTCCAACTCCCAATATTAGCAGAGGGCAGCAGGCCAGGTGGAGAGAGAAAGTGGTGAGTGTTTGGGAATTAAGAACACTGAATGTAAGTCTTAAATACACAGGCTAGGAGGCACCTGTTCCCAAAGGTATCAGAGTGAGCAGCCATTAAATGATGCATATTTATCTATATATATACATACAATTAATAAAAGAAATAAATGCATACATATGGTCATATTTACCCACCCATCTATGTAGATGTAAATAATACCTATCCCCACAAATCTGATGTTGGACCTTACAACTTGGACACCCTGATACCTTGTGTTTGACTGTATATATATATGCCCTAGCTATAGTGATATTCCCATGCAGTCTACTATATATAATGGGGATCTCCTAATACCCTATTATGTTATTGGAACAATGGCATTGTACAATCCCTTTATGGGTATCGACACTATCCCAAAACGTAGATCCAGTTGCCCCCTAAATGTAATAATTTCATTGGGATAGAGGTCACTAAGAAAAGGCCAATCTTTGATGCAGTCTAAGTAAGTGCCTAGAATGCTACAGTGTACTTTGCTTGAGTGTGTTCCATTAGGGTATGTTGAATAGATTAGTGGCTAGAACAAAGAAAACTAGCATGGCAAAATAGAATGATATACATTAAGGGCTGTTTGATACCGGCTTTCCTCTTAACTTTTTTTAAGCTCTGACTTTTTTGCTTATCTTTAGTTAAAGTAAAGTCAGAAGAGCAAAAAAATTTTAAAAAATTTGACTTTTTTACTTGTAAGTTTAAAAAAAACTTGATAAAAAAGTTATACCAAACAAGCCCTAAGACTTTTTACTGTTTTAGGAATACTCATCAATCATATTCGTACAATAATCCCATTCAAGGTGTTAGGCATCGGATCAAGTCATGAACTCACAGCGGGCGCCCATGATGGGACTTGGTAGTTATATTAATATAAGTACATATGTCTGCTAAGAAAGAATACATCCAGTAATTGGTGACCAGTGAATGCATGTCTTGGGTGCCTATATAAACCCCAAGATGTCTAACATAACTTTATTCTTTTTCTCTCTGTATAATACTATGAATGGTTTTTGTGCTGTGACTAGTGTGGAATTATACATTTTATGTCATAAGATTCACCACAAGTATTTAACAAGTATTGAAGATGGACATGTATATAAACCATTCTTAATTTATTTGTCTCCTATTTTGGTTGGCCCAAACAAGGTAAGCTTTCAAGTTTACGTTTTCACATTGATTATATGAAATCTTACACAAGGTTTAATCAATAGCATTATTCTTAAAGGATATTTGGTCACTCTCTTAATCCTATTCAAATCACTTGGTTTATGAACACAACTTAAACTTTCCCACCAGCAATAATAAACATATTTCTTCATCTCCACAATTGATCTAATCATATAGTTAATTACTTCATGGATTCCATTTTCATAGAACTGGTCACTTAAAACAAGTACATTAGGTGATCTATCCTACCCTATTCTCTAACTCGATATAGTAATGTTGTGTTTCAATATTGTATTTATCAATGGAAAGAAAAATAAAATAAAGTAGCGATGAAATTACTTATGCCTATGAGTAACCAAACAACTGAAATAAACTTTTTGACAAATATCATTTTTTTCTCATTTTCTTAACACAGTAAAAAAAATAAAATTAACATCTTTTTACTTTATTTTATTATCTTGTATTTTTCCTTCTTCTTTTCTGTCCCTTCATAAATTGTTTCCATAATAATCAAAACAGAGGGGACAAAAAAAAAAAAAACACAAGGATAATAACCCAATGGCACAAGTTGACTCGAAATTAACAAAAAAATAAAAAAACAATTTTGCACTAGTAACAGCACTATAATAGTCAAAACAGTAATTCCGAAGGACAAAAACAAAAAGTCAAAACAGAGAGTAAAGATGACGTGAGATATACGAATTTTTGTATAAAATTTTACATCAAAATTGTGTGTTAATGATAATTTTATAATTAACATGCATCTTGGCAGGCATCTTGGCGGGTTTTTTATTTTAAAGTGATAGGCCGACAAATTAGCCACATCATTCTGGTAATAAATTTTTTATGAATTTTCTGGTGGTATAGCATTACTCATGCAAAAATCATGGAAAAAGCACTTAATACGAAATTTAATTGTTTCTCTATAACAAACCAAAATCTCCCATTTAATGCATAACACTATAAAAAATTATAAAATTTAAAATGTATAGTTTGTAGATTATTACATTATTATGTTTTTAAAGACATTAATACAAGGCATCAAAATCTATCTTAATCAATTTTTTATTTTAATTGAGAAAATTTTAGTAATATGGTTATTTCACAATTATTGGTCACATATTGTTCGTCAAATAATTTTTATTTAATTGAATTAAATATTCTAATCCACAGCATGAGAGCCAAATTGTGGATAAAAGGAGTTAGAAAATAAATACGAAATGAAAAGGAAAATAAACTTATTTTCCTTGTTTCCCTCTAGACTTTTTTTTTTCTCCCTTTTCCTCCATAATTATAAACAAAAGCTAATAACCAATTGGGTTAAACAAGGCTCTTGATCTCTCTATAAGAAGTCAAATAATTCAACTTTTGCCAAGTGGCAAGAGTTGACGGCAAGGAATTAAACTTTTTATGAATTCGCTAGTC
Source organism: Euryodendron excelsum (assembly GCA_033060915.1). Taxonomy (NCBI): domain Eukaryota; kingdom Viridiplantae; phylum Streptophyta; class Magnoliopsida; order Ericales; family Pentaphylacaceae; genus Euryodendron; species Euryodendron excelsum. The sequence goes on along the minus strand of CM065379.1, from coordinate 7,942,688 downwards.
TTAACGTTGATGATTTACTTTTAATTGGACAAAAAAGTAAATTAATTAAGATATGGGTAAGTTGTCCTAACACCCTTTACCAAAGATGTCAAAACAACTTAACATCTCATGTTCCCTACTCACCCGCTTCTAATAGAACGAGTATGAGATGATACTAATTAAGGTCGGATCAAATTTGGAGACAAAAAATGCAGTAACCCGAACTGCTCCGTTTATGCATATATATTCATTTACTTTTTTATATAAATATTATATTAAAATATAAATAGCGTGTTTTTTTTTCTTATTTACATGACTTTTATTTTTATTTTACTTATGTCATATGATGTGTTTAAAAAAATTACTAACATAAAAAAAAATAAGACGGGATGGGAAAGTGAAGAGGTCACCAGATAAAAATTTCTCGGCCCAAATTCATCGCATTATTTTATTTTCTTTACTCGAATTCTAAACGGCGTGTTAGTACGGGTCTTTATTAAATTTAGCAATTGCTAAAATCTCTCTAAACCAAGCTGTCAACTCTATCCTTATTCGCAAAATAAATAAACGTGATCTTTGCAAATGTTCGTTTTACGAACCCCGTGTTGCAATTTTATCCTTGACTCTCTCTCTCCCTCTCTCCCACATTTAATTACTAGATATTAAACAATTACCTATCGGAAAAAAGAAGAAAAAGAAAAATCCAAATAGCATCCAAACGCCTCGCTGACACTCAACATAAAAACTCCCCAGCCCAACATTTCTCCTTCCTCGCTGGCTCCTCTCTCTACTTTCTCTCTCTTAAAAGTAAGGAGAAGACAAAGGTAACCTCTTTGATTTTCTCGTCCGATCCCTCACGTTTCAGCAGAAACCAGACCCAGAAATGCCGCAGCAGAGAAGGCGACGAAGAACAATTTCACAATATACCCCTCTAATTTTGTAAACACGACACACTTCACATACACAAACACAAACACACACATATATATACACACATATACATTATATATATATAAATATAAGTAGATGAGGTGTAAGAAACACCTTACCGACCTCAGTAGCAGCGTCGGCGTCTGCGCTTCTTGTCTCCGTGAACGGCTCTTTGCTCTCATTGCCGCCCAAGCTCGAGCTCAAGCCCAACAGGTCCAAGAAGATCACCGGAAATCTGACCCACATCCTCCGCCTCTCGTCTTCCCGCGTTCTGTCTCGCCTTACGTCGGTCGTCGGAAATCTGACAACTCCCCCTGGAATCACCACCTCCACCAGAGTCTCTCGGATCAGCGATTCTACAGTACTCCGCAAATTGGTCCCACTGGTGGCATCGTCACTGGCAACTCGGACAAGAGACAGAAGAGTAGGTTTTCTCTCTTCTCCCGTTGGTTCAGATCCAAATCGAAGACGACGGATTCGAATCCTAATGTTCCAGCTCCGAATTCTCGGAATTCGTGTGCGGCATCATCGTCATCGCCGTCTTGGTTTTCGACTATGCTCTCCGGTCACCAGAAAAAGCAGTCGCGGCTATTCTCTGTTGATGAATCAGCCGCCGGCTTTGGTAGGAGAACGGGCCCCAACAGAGATCGGGGAATGTCACCGGTTAGAGTTTCGGACTACGGGGACGAGGCAGAATGCTATGACGGATCGAGCGGATACTCCTCCGAATCATCGCAGGGTTGGAGGAAGACACCGCGGAGGGCAGCACCGCCGATACGGCGCGGTGGCAGTCGGCCGAGTCACTCTCGTAACGTGTCCGGATTGACGTTCTGTTTGAGTCCGTTGGTGCGTGCAAGCCCCAATAGGAACTGGAACCAGAAAGGAATGCCGCCGGAGATGGCGTTAGCCAGTGAGATTAGGGTTCCGGTCAAGCCTCACCTGTCGACGGCAGCGTCGTCCTGTGCGAACAGATCGAGAAAACTCGCCGATTTCGGGAGGTTCAATCACAACCATTGATTGTGACGACCATTGACCATGACTACCCCGACGGTGATGACGACCAGAGTACGGTTTTGCCCTTCTTGTTCTTTTTACTTTCAAAGTGCTATGTATACTTCTCCCCTTATTAAATACGCTGAGATTGGAAAAAGCTAATATTTCTTTACTTTTTTGGTTTTGTAATTGCGAATTCGACTTTGGGAGTTTATTACAAAATCAGTCTTGTTCTAAAATTTAATTACCAAAATCAGGCGTTTTTTAGTTTATTTATCAAACCCATATTGTGATTTTAAAATATAATTTTTGGCCTAAAATTATACTTTTAAAACACAATTTTTATGAATTTGAGGCAAGTTTTAAATTATAAAAATTATATTTTTAAGATTTGAAGGCATAACTTCAGCCTAAAAGTTATTTTCAATTCATAAATTTTGAGTAACATGGTTTTGGTAAATAACTTCAAAAGTTTTGATGTTGAAATTACACAAACACCGTTAAATAGTCAAACCTCTCAGGAGCACAGTGGATGATGCTACCCGTAGGCATTACTTCTTGGAAGATAGGTAGGCCACCTAGTTGAAATTCGATCAGTGGTTGTGGTGGGGCCACGTGTAAACTGATGCAATTGGGTATTGAATACAGCAATCAGGTCCGTCCACTCTGTTGAAAAAAATGGCTTTGGGGGAGATGGATACTGGGTCCTACCCATTTAAGTTTGCCGCTGAACGCTCTAACTGGTGGTGAGGCTGATGAGAAGTAATGCAGCAGCGTTACAGAATTAAATATCCTGACTCTAACTGAACTTTGGTCGGACCAAGTTTAACTTCTGTGGGACCCGATCAAAAATCGACCTGACCAGATCTTTTAACGGACGGTCAGAAAAGTAGGGGCCGGGCACAATCTAGTGGAGCTGCTTTCTAGGATAAAGGACCTGTACGGTCAAATGGAGGTTAGCCGTTAAGGTTTAAAAGTTAAAGGGATGGTTTTTGAACTTATAGTTCCGGTCCGCACGGGCCGAAAGTGCTCAACTCGTTTGTGATAGTTTTTACTAATTTTTGTTTTTTTTATAAAAGTTATTGAAAAAAAATTATAAGTCATAAGTTAATAAATAAACTAAATCAAATAAGTTTCTTGGTATTATTGAATGATGTAATGGCAAAAATTGGGGTTACCGATAAAATTGTGAATTATGGGTTCGAGTGTCAAGCCATCATTTTGTGTAACTAAACCTATAAGTTAGGCTTGTTTTACTCCTCTTAGTGCTTTAATTCACGAGGACTAACACTAATAAGTAATGGCAAAAACTCGAGTTACTGAATTTGATAAAGTTATGGATTGTGGGTTCAATCCAAGCCATCATTTTGTGTGACTAATGGTAAAAGTTAGGCTTCTCTTAAAGTCTTACTCCTCTCTATACTTTTAACTAATGAGGATTAACGCTAGGTACTATCCTCAGAGGCTGCTTAATAATGTCAATTCACGATGAACGAACAAGATGTAATATTTTCTTTGTGCTTTGATTTTTTTTTTTTTTTAACTTACTGAGTTATTTTTCAAAGTTCATTAAATCAACCTTGTATTATGGAACTCCACAAATTCTAAATGGATCCAATGAAAAGGATTAGAAATTTCAACTGTTTCATACTTGCACTCTCACACCTTTAAGGAGGTGACATCTCAGTCAACAACACAAGATGGTGGACTATAGACTATGGAGTTCTTAGAAATGAGCAATGGTGGGTTCACAACTTCTTTGGACCACCTTGGTAGTACCTAGACCAAAATTGGGTACCTAGACCAAAGTAGTGTATACTTGGCATCAAAAGATCTGACACCTTAAAAGGCAAAACAACCCAATTGGCTTGTAGTAGTGAAAATGACAGAGGTTGATGTAAGGGTGTGAAACCCATGGGATTCTTTTAAGTACAATGTTGATGTATGCTCTCCATATTGATAGTTGTAGTTACTAAGGAATAAACAATGTGTTTGTATATATATATATATATATCTATGAATAAAACTAAACTCTATACAACAATTGAAAACACTATTATTTTTATATTATTTTTATTTTTTAAATAAAAATAATTTTGAAAATTTAAAAAATATTTTTTATTAGTTCCTAAAATTGGGTGTTTACTATAAAAAAAAATAAAATTCAAAAACAAGTTCTCAAAACCAATCTATCAATTTTGATTATGTCGAATTTTAAAAATCGAAACCATCACCAAACTTGAGTTTTTTCTTTTTTTTTTCTTTTTTTTTTATTATTTATAGATCAGTATAGATATTTATTATTAAGTCAATAAAATTAACAAGGTCAAAATATATCTAAATTCTTCTTTTGGCCAATGCCGTGGGGGTTATCCTAAGGGTATTTGTGTAGTCAATGACGGACATGAAAGGGCAGGCGGGATATTAATTGTCATGTTCGAAACTCATCCGAAGGCTTGTGACAATGCCACGCATTCACACTTACACCAAAGGAAAAATACTAGTCACCATCGCAACTGATCTCATTCACACTTGCATCATAAAAAAAATGCTAGCGGTCATAAGAAAAATGCTAGCGACTGTTGTGCCGTGCTAAGTAAGGCATGTGATAATGCCACACATACACATTTAGACTATAAGAAAAATATTAACTATTATTGCGCCTGACGCCTGACAGTTAACGGCCAGACACGATGGTCACTAGCCGTCTTCACACCATAATAGACGCAATAAACTAATCAACACTTGAGCTCAAAAGATTGACTCAGTGGTTGACGTTCTTCTAATAATCCAAAATTGATTTGTAAGAAATTGGTTTGTAATGAAATGCAAAACATAAAAAATAATAATAATACCTCATAAACCAATTTCTTATAGTAATGAAATGCTCAATTTATAATCCAAAATCTGTAATTCTAATAAGAATAACTAAATTAGCAACCACAAAGTCAAGATAGTTAGGGTGTATGAATTAATCATTCTAGCCCAAACCTCCACAAATCTTAACTATTCCATAATTCATAGTAAATTATTGTAAGCTGAAACACCATAACCACCAAAATCCCAAAATTAAAACATAGAAAAAATCAACTATCTCAGCACTTCTCTCCTAAAGCCCACTAATTATTCCTTTGAATCTCAACTACCGCAACTAGTCAGATCAAGTATCCAAAAGTAGAAAATTTAAATCAATAAGGTAAACAATAACATCCCCACTTTATCCCCTTGCGTCCCTTCAAGGACTCACAATCGATCACAACTACCACACCATAATAGATCACAAATGCCATGACCGGCTCTCGGTTAACCCCATATATAGGATACTGACGCCGTGTTGCAGTGCCCCCGACCGACTCACACAGTTGTGTGCTAGATCGGTTCTAATTCTGTAAATTATACCATGGTAACTCACCCAAAAAGATTAGAAACAAGATGTCATCGAGTATATGATGGCACTGCATGAGTATAAGAAAGTAGTCGGTCGTAAGCCTAAATACCTATAGCAAAAAAAAAAAGTAAAAAATAAAAAATAAAAATTCTAGTTTTGGAGTCTGTTATTGTTATTGGGCTAAGCAAATAACCAAAAGAAAAAACTGTGGCAGGTGATTTTGCAATGAATATAAATCATAAGATCCACCAAATTTACTGCATACCAACTACTCATGAGTGGTTGTTGGTAATGTTTTGAAGAAGATGCTATTCATTTCTAGAATGGCAACAATGGAAACCCCATTACAGCAAGATAGATGATGGACAAGACAAATCAACTGCAAGCATTATATAAGTCTAATTCCCCTTGAGCTGAATAGTTCTCTTTGAGAACCCTTTGAATTAAGTATGGAGATTATTATCTAAGATTTCGGAAATTTTAGTATTATTTCAGAGATGCCCTCAATGGGGATTATCAAAATAGAATGAGCCAGTGACTTACATTAGCATATTTGGATAATTCTTGTACACTAACTAAAAAGGGGGTGAACACCATCTAAGTGGATTTGTAAACATGGTCTTTGGTGCTTAAATCTTGTTAGAAAGTGGGGTGTTTCACCAAATTGAGGTCAAGCTTTGGCAAAGCTGTAAGATTGCCCCATTGGGTGTTGTAAGTTCAAAGAAAAAAAAACAATTTCCTTCACACAAGATAAGGACCAATCTTACCGTAAGGTTATACTCATCTAACTCTTCTCAAACTATGTAATAGTAAAAGTCTCGTGCGCTCAGCTATAAGATTACTCTATTGAACTTTACGTTGTTCAAAACATAAAAATAATTTTTTCCACACAAGTAAAATTATATTCATTTAACTCTTCTCAACACTCATCAAGCTTTATCATTTTAAAGCACAAAAAATAATTTTTTACACGCAGAGTAAAGTTATATTCACCTAACTCTTCTCAAACTTCGTAATAATAAGATTCTCTGCATCAAGAAATGATTATGTGTCAACTCATCTGATTCAATTTAGTGGTAAACAAAACACATCATGCTGCTTCTTGTAAAAGAAGAATAATGGGGTTCTTGTAAAAGAAGAATAATGGGGGTGGATGGGTCAACTGTATTTGAGTTATGATTTTATACCCATAAACTTTTTTCATCCACATCAATTTCTTTTTGACTTCATCACATGTGCGTTGCACATGCAATCCACTAGTGAGATGCTAATTAAATGTCAAGGCTAATATAATGGCCCATATTCTTTATATACTATTGCAATGGAACAAACAATGATCTTCCATTCCATGTTCCCCAAATCCTATTAAACTACAAAGCTTTGCAAGTTGTCAAAGCGTTTAACTTTTAAGTCCTAATAATTAATTAGGGGGCTTGATTAAGGACCACAATTTGTGATTTCACACCTAACCATAGTACGATATGGAATTTTCAATTTCTGGATTTGGATTATCTGTTCATTTTTAATCATACCCAACTTAGGCACTACGTTTAGTTAATTTATTAGAATATAATTATCCATAATTAGAAGTTGAGACACACAATAAGATACATGTACCCAATTAAATCTCAACTTTGTTATTGGTTACTGGTGACAATGATGGACACTTTACATTAGGGGCGTGCATGAATCCAGTTTGTTTGGGTCCATACTTAATTCAAAACTAATTTGATATTGATCGGTTCTAAAATTTTGGACCCAGAACCAAACCGATCCTCTCATGGAACGGAACCAAATCAATCCGAATTAGTTTAGGTTGTTTCGTTCGATTTTATACCTCGGATTGATTCGGGCCGGGCTCGGTCAAGTCGACTTTTATGATGTGGGAATTAGTTTTTTTATTTAAAAATTAAAAAAAATAATGTTGCATCTTAAATTTTTTTAAATAATTAAATAATAATATATAAACACATATTAGTAATAATAAGTACAAATAATAATAATTTAAAAACATATATGCAATATTTATAAACTTTTATTACATGTATAAATGAGGCTGGGTTCGGTTTGAGTCGGTCCTCTGGCCTAGAAAATACAAACTCAAGAACCGAATTGAATTTATCGACTTGATTTTTTTTAGATCTAAAATCGAATCAAATTCTTAACAGACCCGAATCAAACCAATTCATAGATGTTAGGGTAGTTAAGTTCTCAAATTTTTTAATTTCTTTGTGCACCTCATGACGAAGCCTACTAAGTATTTGAAGGCGTTAATAGCTGCTAGGACGGCGTAGAAGGTTTAAAAACTGAACCAAGTGTGTGAATTGTGGGTCATCCAAATTTGCAAGTTCACATTTTTATCCCTTTAGTAATTGGATTGAGAAATTGTTTCTATAATGCAAAACTGAATTCTTTTCGTATAATTGATTTGAAATATGAAAAATATTAATACAGCTTTAAAAAGAGAAAAATAAGAAATCAGTGTCCGCTTTATATATATATATATATAAGTATAATTGATTGTTGGGTCAAGTACTATATAAAAGCAAAGCAATCACATCACGGCTACGAGCATGTTATGTAATAGCAACTTTGATATGCGATATTCTCTCTCGAGAAGCATGGCTTGATGTAGGGGTCGTTTGGATACGTTATTATTATAAAATTTTTTAAATCGATCTTAGACTTAGACAATGACACTAATCTTCTCATTAAAACATTTAATAATCCTTTGTGACCAATTTCGAGTTTGAGAAGATTGAAATAGTCAAATGTGTTTGGTAATATTAAAATGTTAATTAGTGTTATTATTGTAAGGGCGGAGCAAGAGTCTGCGAATTCTAATATCTCGTAAGCAAGGTAAAACAGTTCAAATTGTTTCAAAAACAGGAAAAAAAAATTACATAACAAATAACAATGACACGAGGATGGACTCAAGGTTTTTGAGATCCCATAGTCAAATCCTAGCCATGAACATGTTAATTTTTTTTTTCTTCAAAAATGTCACGAAAACAACTTAATTGAACAATTCTTAATTTGGCCTTAATAACCATCGATAAAAGGGATTTTTACTGACATTTGCAAGACTAAATCATACCGCTCTTGCCAATTATCCCATGAAAAACTAGTTTAAGGAGATTGATGATTAAGATTATTATCCAAAATTGGATAGTCTTTGGACATATCTCAAAAATGGTATTGATATGTCCAAAAAGTATTCCACTAGCTAGATTGCAATTTTTCCAACACTTTGTAACACCTAACTTGCAAGAAAATGTCTATATGTCTTTGGAGAAAGGTGGGAAAGGGATCTCTATATGGCATGATACATACAAAGTTTTGAAGAAATGTTATCCTAACATTCAGAGGCACTGATAATTTCAGGGTCACATGTATATAATCATTCAAGGATTTACAAGCCATTGCATTTGGAGTTGGTTTTTAGTTGTTGGACCAATCCTAATGCACATATATATATATAGACAGTGGCGGAGCCAGAAAAATTGTGCAGGAGGGTAACAATTAATTTCTATCTTAAAAAAAAAAAAAGTTTGTAATCAAAGCTATACTTCATATGTGAAGTGTATATAAGCTTATATATATAAAGGGGTAGTTATAATTTAAAAAAAAAGGATTTTGAAAACAAAAAGACTATATAAGGGGCAATTTACAAATTTTAGGGGGACAAATTGGGTTATATTACTAAAAGTACAAATAGAAATTGAGTTTTGAAAAAAATTCAGGGCAATTTGCATATTTTAGTGGAAACAAATTGAAAAATATTTCTAAAACTGTAGGCAAAAGTGGAGTTTTTAAAAATTTAAAAGTGCAAATTACAAATTCTAGGGGCAACAAATTGAGATAAAATTCTACAACTTTAGGACAAAATGAATTTTTTGAAAGTTGAGGGGACAGCTGCCCTCCTGGGCAAAGTCTAGCTCCGCCCCTATATATATATATATATATAGAGAGAGAGAGAGAGAGAGAGAGAGAGAGAGAGAGAGAGAGAGAGAGAGAGAGAGAGAGATCCATCTGAAAGCAAGAAGACTATATCAACCATAGCAGATTAACCAGAATTAATGTTTTTCAAAGTCAGTTGGACCAATCCTAATGCAGTGAGAGAGAGAGACAGAGACAGAGATCCATTTGAAAGCAAGAAGACTCCCAACTTAATACTAGATTAATCACAATTAATGTTTCTCAAAGTCAGTGTCTGTGAGAGTTAAACTGCATAAAATAAGATCAATCTGATTAATATTTGACATTCCAAATTGTGGGCAGAGTTTTTTTTTTAGCCTCCAAATAAGACAGATTAATGACATTACCAACCATGTCTATATATATATATATATGTGTGTGTGTGTGTTCATATATGCACTTTCATATTAAGTTTGAATTAAGAACTGAAATTCTTTTTATTTTCTTTATTTGGATGATGATAAAATAAGTTAAACAGACTAACATGTTGGCATCACATTATCTGCCAGCAGGTCATGGTAAATAAATAATAAAAAAATATAGATCTACCAAAATTTTAGGAGAAAACATAGTATTTTTTAATATAAACAGAATGTATGATTAGGAACCAAAATTTGATTAGCGGCATCTACACAATTCAAGACAACTCAACTAAGCCCTTTTTTTTTTCTTAATTATTTTGAGTCAGCAACATAACTCATGTTTGACTAGTGGCATCACACACTAAATAATTGCGACGAATAACCAAATTAAATGGTCAATTTAAGCAAGATAAATCACGAACGTCGAACTACATTCAATTGTTCTAAATTAATTTAGAAGAAAATTACTTATATGAGGTGAGGCCATTTATATTGTCAACCTTGGTGTTCTAGTACGAAAAATTTTAGAATGCCTTGTAAGATATAAATTATTCAAAATACAAATTTTAAAATTAATTAGAAGTCGGGCAAAAAATTTACGATTCAATTTGAATTTTTGTCCTAAAATAGTCTATTTGATTTAATAAAGCCAAGCACATGCCGAAGAATATATAATTTAATTGCACTTAAAAGTGGGTGGGTAAGAATTGAAAAAATAGCAATAATTTGATCTTACAAAACCTCCTGACTGTATATGACTTTTACATTAAATAGTAACAATTAAACCGTAGAATTATATTAAAAAAACACTTTGTTCATAATCACTAACGCTATTTTTGGATCTTCAATATTTCAATGAAAAATAAATAAATGAGAAATAAAATAATTTACAAATAATCATTTTTACATGGGTAACCAAACAAAAATATACTATTTTTTTTTTTTTTTGACAAATACCTATTTATTTTCTCCTCATTTTCCCAAACTAACCAAATAAAGCTTCTTCATTTCATTTTCTTTTCCTATCTTTTCTCTTTTCTTTTATTTTCCCTCTATAAACCCAAAATCCAAACATGGTAAAACTTGTTCCTGGAGAAAACCATAACCAACATATCATTGAATCAAACAAGAACAAATATGAGAAAACATTAGATCATCTCAGCCACATCAACCCAAGTTTCACCACACCCAGAAACTCTAGTGTCCAACAATCAGAATCCATCTCTACAGAAATTCAGTCAACTGCTGCTGTCTACAATTAGTATCCTAGTCAAAGATCCAACTTCTTTCATAAAAAATTAACATATCCTGCTTCCCATTTGCAATCTTTTTCCAAACCAGTGTGCCTCAATCCATAGCCGCAACCAAGGGAGGTGAGAATTTTCAGTCATCACCCAGGTAAGTGCAAATTATGCAGATATCTATCTAGCATTTTATTCCTTTAATAGGAGATCTAAAACAAGTAAAACCCAATTAATCTGTTAAATCTCTAACTATGGTAAAGGCATTTGTTACAAGAAAAAGAATCAATAACAGTTCTGAACAATGAGGTTCTGTGCATTCTTTTGGAGCCTCTCCAGCAGAAAATCACAAACAGTTTGAATCAGAGGCCTCATTGAACTCAGTTTGTGTTTTCTTCGCCTTAATATCGTCGAGATAGTTCTGATAGATATAAGAGGCAAAACCCCAAAGAGCTAGAAGCAAAGCAATAATCTTTACACCATTCATCTTGTCATGGAAGACTATAACAGCAGCAATAGGAGTTAGAGCCAAGGAAAAAGTACTGATAACATTGGAGAACAAAGAAGACACCACAAAAATCAATCCTACTACACCCACGGAACAAACTTGCCATGCCACAGCAGTCCACGCCAAAGTCATCACATAAGCAACTCTCCCCTTACCAAAACCATTCATTTCTCCTTGTAAAGTCTTCCATTCCCCACTGGCAAAAAGCCCCACAACGGAAACACAAGTCGCTACGAGTGAGGTGTAGATTTGCATTTCCAAAACCACAGAAAAAGTTTCCTTCTTCAGCACCTTCTGGAATGAAAGCTGCATGAGGGAAAGCAAAAGAGAGTAAAGAGCAGAAGCTCCGAGTGTACTAAGGAATCCGAATAAATAATTCCATTTAGAGACTCCAGAGGGTGCATCAGAATCATCATTCACCCCAATGAGGGAAGCAGATAATGTGAGGATGACCACAGAATTCAGAATTAGTGAAGTGAACTTCTGAGAATTGATAAAGAAAGAGAAAACTGCATTAAATGCCAATTGGGTTGCACAAACGAGGGAGTAAGTAGAGGCTGAGAGGTACAACAGTCCGACAGAATAAAGCATATTATCACCTGCAATGAGTACTCCAAGAGCAAAGTAGATTAAGGAAATGGTGCGGATGGCAGGAGGTGTAGAAGCAGTTGAAGGATCATGAGAGGAAGGGAGAAGAACATATGGGACGAGAAGAATTGGGAACGCAATAGTTTGGACAAGGGTAGCCATCCATTTACTATTTCCACCCTGATCATAATAAAATCTTCCTAGAATAACAGCAGCAGCTTGACCAGCTAAAAGAAAAAGTATGTTAAGAGCCACCAAAAGCCACCATTGCCAGTGCTTAAGCTTGAGGACTGGAGATTGGTCAGTTGAAGTTCCATCTTCTGTCAATATTGGTACTTGGTTATCTGTAAGTGGGAGTGACATGATAGGAAACACATTAGTATCTCTTAAAGAAGATGGTTTCAAATGTTATCAACTTATCATTTCTAACTGAGAGAGAGAGAAGAATGCAATTGAAGTTAAAGAAAACCATAGTACAATTTACGAAATCAGTACTGAAAGCCTTTTTTTACGTGGTGTAATAGGGAGCTAGCATCCTTTAAGTGTATAGAAGTTTCAAGTGAGAGAGTTTTTAAGGGTAGAAGACCTGTACCCATGCCTAGAAATAATTCAATAGAAAACACAAGATTTAACACATAAATACAGCCCTAAGAAGGGAGAACAAAAGGTTTAACAAAATAGGTTCGCTGCTACCAAGTAATCAAGGAGTGGACGGAATTCATCACATCTTAAAAATCTTACCAGTCAAATCATTAGAGATTCTATTCAAAGTATACCCTTCCATGAATAAATTTACAAATCAGACTCATCCAAAGTACGCGTATTATGCTAGGCTACAGAACAACAACAGCTTAACCAATTCAAAGAATCCTCAAGGAAAAAAAAATTCATCCCAAAAGTCTTTTGTGGTAAATGACATGGCCAGAAAGACAAGCAAGCAAGATGGTTGCTAATAGTACTCCCTGACATTGTCTTAAGAGTTCTAACATCATACAATCAACCCAATCCCAGTCAATCATCAGATCATTCTCTCCACAATCAAAAACAGGATAAACTTATTCAACCTCGTAATATAAATGAAAAACCCAACAAACTAAAAACATCAACTGCAACTCCCATCACATTGGTACCACAAGAAAGGTAAAATTAATGAAACCCAACATTCTGATCACTCATGAATCAAACTATACATAAGAAATTTCCCTAAAAGCAGCACTCCCATGTTACAAATACCCCAAAACCCATGTCTTAACTCTTAAGGTTCCACTCAAAGGATCACAAAATAGTCTCATCCTCTGTTCTCTTTGTTTAGGATTACAAATAATACACAGAAAAATATGTACAACATAGACAAATAGTATAACCATAAGAGAGCGCTAAACCCAGATTTTCTCTCTTCATTTTAATCTGAATACAACCCAAATACGCAATATTGACAATAAGTGATTGAGAAAATGAAAACCCAATAATAATTTCATGTTTTATTGCAGAGACATGCATCAGACAGAGAGAGACCTGGCATGTTCGGATGGAAAGACGGCGACGAGCCCTTGAAAGGAGAACAGACGATTGATGATTGAAAAAAAAAAAACGAAAGCGGCGGTATCGACTTTCCAGGAGTAATCAGAACCACAAGTACACGGATTCGAGGACGAATCTTTGATTCTGGAGTCTTTAGCGATGGATTATTATGAATTTTCCACTCTGATATTGCCACGCTATATATAGATAGGTGTGTGGTGACTGGTGAGTTTGACCTTTGTTAGACAACGTTTGGTATTCCGTATTCCCGTTTTGTATTCTACTTGTGTTATTACGAATGTATTTTTTTTGACCTTTTTGGGTAAATTACACCAACCTCTGATGAGGTTTTTGATAATTCTTTACGAAGCACGAAACAAAAAATGAGGTTTTTGATAATGACAGGAGTTTCTCCTGTTATTATTGAACTGACATTGGCTTTCCTGTTAGTGTTATTGACGAGGTGGCGATAACGGAAATTAGTCTTCCTGCAATTTATCCCCATACCTCTCATACACTACCTGTTGTTATGATCTTTGTTTATTGTGTATTTAATGGGTCTTCACTATAAAATTTAAATTTGAGTGGCAATAGTTATAATACTCCATCATAAAAAATTTGTCTATATTCTAAAATATAATGATTTATTTTTTTCAAATACAAATCAAATGATTTCAAAAATTATAAAATTTCCAACACACCCAAATGTTATTAAAATATTTAAAATGTGTTTATTGTGGTTTGGGAATTTAAGAAATTGACACAATTGCTATTTGAGGAAGCAGGTTGTTTATCTTTGATATATCAGTGTAGAAAAGGCATCACTGGTTTGGTGAAGTCCTTTTTTGAGACCTTGTCATAGACGAGCTCCCCATAATTGAAAAAAGGAGTAATTATAAAAACACGCTCTAAACTATAACTTAATATTACTAAACCTTCTTAAACTTTAAAACATGATACATTGACCACCTGAACTATGAATTTGTATTAATCAATACATTCTATTAATGTGTTAGCAATTTATTAAGAAAGGATATTAAAATTATTATTTAACTTACACATATTTACAAAAGTATTAATTATTTCAGTTGTTAGACAACTATTGTAATACCATTGCTTAGATTGAGAAATGCTCTTTGTTGTACTAGAGATCTACTATTTAGTATGTCACTTTTCTTTAGCTACAATACCATTCTAGCAAAAATCGAAAAGAAGTTCCTCATCCACTGATACTGCTAGACCGCTTGCTTATTCACCTGGCTTTTAGTGATACTGTGGTGACAGACTCGCCCTCTCAGACAATAATTGTGGTTCAAACTGAATATTTTTATAACAGGTGAAAACTTCTATGGTTAAGCTCAGAGAAGTCGCTATCATTGATCGCCCAGGTATTTCTTTTGCTCTTTGGCGTGCTTTCAACTACCTTAACTTATAACCCACAAAAAAAACTTTAATTGCTGATTACAAAGTATAAATTGTTGAAAACATTTTGAGAATCAGTTAACGTCAAAGGAGACAGACACGATTCTCCTTCCGCAGGCATGTAAAAATCCCGGTAGACCAAACCTACCATGCTGATTTTCAAGAGAGGTTCAATGGAGATTTTGCCCCTATTGATCAATGCTTGCATGTAAAAGCCCACTGGTAAGAGGATTGTCGCACATGACATCAACCCCCTGCAACCACAACTATCTCAAATTCTCATTTTCTAGTGAAATATTCCCAATCCAACGCAAATCCCTGATGATCCGGAAAATACCAGAATAGCTGAAATTTACAAGAGCTTGCTCCGTCAAATTCATAATTTGATAGAACTTCCCAGCAAAATTTCACTAACAAAGCAGCATAGAATCCGAACATATGCCTAACATAAGCTTTGGCCCAAAAAAAGTCTTATTTTTGGTCCCCAAGAATCACACAGTTGACACATTTTAGGACTAGTTCAACTACAATGATAACCCACCTGTTTTGAGTTAAAACTTTTTAATAACCAATCACACCCAAAAATTAAAAGCTATTAAGAACAAGAGCTTTACAGACGGCATAGTAGGGTTGCATAACGATATAAGGAATGAATCAGCGAGCTTCAAACCAACACTGTATCAACAGGCACATCCTCCTGACTGTGGTTGTGACTGAGATGCATTTGGGTTGCTAGACCTGAGATTGACATCAACCATGTCTTCTTGCTTTGCTGAAGATAGTGTTTCCATTCCCGGTAAGGCTGCGGCAATCTTCCGGAATAGTGCCTGGACAGGATATTCATTGTTAGTTCAAAACAAGCCTAGTGACAAATAGATCTCTGGTGCTGGAACGGACAAGCCCAATCTGACTCATCAGAAGACATGGGAAACTATGTTACATGGACTCTTTTAAATTTGTGAAATATTCGTGTCAGACAGTCGGCACTCGGATAAGGGTATAAGATATGTGTCCGATACAGTTAGTTGGACATGCATTGAGTTTACTATAAAATTATGTACAAGACTTTCATTAATGCATAAAATGCTATATTTTAGTTTATAAACATCATTTTAAAATATTTAAGAAATATGAAATTTAGCCATGTCCGGATGCCCATGGACATAGGAATTAGATGACATATACGCGAACCGGAACCCAAGTTCATCTAACATGCCAGGGAAGTGAAAAGAGAACAGTTTTACTCAAAGTGGTTGTGACCATTGAATATGAAGAAATATTCTCACTTAAGCATTCTTCTGATCCAAAAGTAGCAGATAAGGTGATGACCTTACATACCCATCTTAAGAGATTGAACCTTTCTGGATAACAAAAAAAGGTGTCCAAAAGGGCATCATGGATAAGAATGCAAGTATCATACTAGAGGCCAAGTTTTATGTGCAACAAAGACAAGAAAATGTCATTTATAAAAAAAAATTTAAAAATGGACTTCATTAATTGATTTAGAATGCCTGTTCCTTGATAGTATCTACCGATACTTTCAAAGTTAGAAGAAAGAAGAGAATATCATATGAAACCGTAATAGCTTACCTTTATATTGAAGCCGGCCTTCGCACTCGTTTCAATAAACATGACATTTAGATCACGAGCTTTGGCTTCTGCTTCCTCTATTGAGACTTGCCTACAAATCAACACCACGAGATGCCAAATGAGTGAGCAAAACATGAGAAGATTTGAAAGCAAACAAACAAGCCAAAAAGAAGGAACCATGGAGAAGCAATCTGTATATAGATCGTATGTGATTATGGCTACTTGCATTTTGCTTTGATGCTGAAGAATGGTAACAAACAAACTTTGAGCCAGTTACCTGCTACCGTGTTCTTTATAGTTCGGATGTAAGGTGGTTAGGAATAAAAACATGTCTCCAAAAAGATGAGTCTCATGCTGAAAGGTAATAAGTTCTAAGTCGTGCATGTTCAACTAGCACATCCATCAGTGGACTCTGATTAAAGTTTGATTCATGGATCTCACAAAGTTTGATTCATGAATCTCACTCTTACCAGTGACATGTACACATTAGAACACATCTTGCAATCAGAAAGAGATCTCATGAAATATGGCCACCAGTTTTAACGAGTAACAGCCCCTCTCCCACAGTTACTTGATGATTAGTTCACCATTTCTACACTTCTTTTTTGAAAATTAATTTGTGCACATATTTAACTAAGCAATCAATCTTGCTTGTTCAGTCAGCAATGTGACATTTTTCATTGAAAGTATGGTTAAACCTAAATTTTCTTCTTCCATTCTAAGGCTGTTTATGTATACATTTATATATTTTTCAAGTCGCGGGAATTTGCCTCTCTACAAAAAAGCAGGGGTAAGAATGCCCGCTTTTACCTCTCCCAGAACCTGCAGTAAAGTGGGAAACTTGTAGGCTAGATACAACCAATTTATTTTTCAAATTTCCAAATTTTAGAAGAGCAAAATTGTCCCATTTATAAGGATTGGACTCCCTGCCTCCATATGCTACACAAGCCTCATGTACTTTTCCAATGGCACCACAAGGAAATGGAGGAAGACTGTTATGGACATGAGCAATGCAATAGTTGAAAACCAAACATCCAATATGACATGGACACAAGGAATACAGAATTTGTGTAAAGTGTAACATCTCAAATTCTAGCATTTTTTTAAATATATATTACATTGCTTACATGTGTTTAATTAAGTAAACCCTATGTTTTATATGTGGTTTGAGATCGTTTGAATTGAATAGAGTTCAAGAAAATATGCATCCTTTGAATTAGGGATTTCTTGTAATTGACTAGAGCTTAATTTTTATGACTTAGATCCAGCCAAATGAACTAATTGAGGATTTAATCAACTACATTTAATATTAATTGCACTTCAGAAATTTTTTGTAAATTTTAATTATGATTACTTAAGGCTAAGTGTGATTGATTAGACTAGTCGTAGCTTATTTTGCTTTAGTGTGATTAGATCAAAGTGGAGACTAACTAGTCTAAACCTTGATTAATTAGTTCTTAATCATGCTTAATTAGTTGATCTAAGTGTTAGTGTGAGAGAGTGCCACCTCACTATGAGGGACACCCTCTTCTCCTCAAAATGGGACATGTCCCTCTTCATCCACCTAGTCTTGCAATTGCAAGACATAAATCTATGTGTGTGTCATGCACAGCGAGAGAAAGAGTAAGGAACAAAATTTTCATTTATTTCCATAAAAAATGCCGAAACGTTTCCATTTCCTAAAAGACCGAAACAAAAAACTAGTGAAATAACGAAACACGACTATTTCCATCAAAACACACAGACACAAAAAAAAATGCACCAAAACGCAACGTATATACCGAAACAATAAGTCGTGTTAACCTAAATTTAAAACTTTTCATAAATGTTGTACAATTTTCATTGAAAAACATCGCGAAACATTTTCGAAATATTTCTAAAACATTTCCATTTTCGAGCCAACCAAAACGACCTCTCGAAACAAAATTTTGTTCCTTGAGAGAGAGAGAGAGAGAGAGAGAGAGAGGGGAAAGGGAAGAGATAGAAGAGGGAGAAGTTGAGAGGAGGACAAAATTCTGCAGAAACATAAAGAAAAGTGAGAAGAGTGTTTGCATTGAAGGAAAGAGAAGGAAAAATCTAAGAAAAATTTGTAAAAACATGGAATTCCAATACCATGCTTGTTCACATGAACTAAATTGATTGATGCCTTTAAAGAGACTTTTCATGTCCTTAATATTGTGAAATTGGATTCAATAAGTTGTGGCCTTTTAAGTTACAGACTTAGAAAATCCATTTTTATGGATTCATGAACGTGACTTGCTGAAATCATATGTAATAGATTATGTTTTGATGTTTGAAGCCTAGTTTTGAACCCTAGAACTGGGATTGGACCTTAGGAAGCTTAGGCTTGCATTGAACTAAGTTAGAACTACAAAAATCTGAGTTCGAAACTGTGTTTTGAAGCTTTCTAGGGAGTGCGCCATAGCACGCTCAAAGATTTTCATGCTGTGAGCATGCTACAGGCTCGCTATCGCACAGTCACAGATTTTCAGATTCTGCAAAAATTCAAAGAAGCACGCTATGAGCATGCTCTACAGGCTTGCTATAGCACGCTCACTGTTTGCAGACTTTAGATAAGCGCATTGTACAGCATGCTATAGCACATTGCCCAGCAGTTTTGAATATTAGACACTTTTCAAGGTTTTAATTATGTGTATAACTTCAATACATGCCTTAATTTTGTAGGATCATTGATAAGCAAGTGATTAAAGGCTAATTAAAGCCAGACGATCATTGAATCAAAGGAATTAAGTAATATTTAAAGCTTTAAGAGCTCAAGGTGAGTAACTTGACTTCCGGAGTTGCATTTCCAACTTGATTCTCATAGTAAGCATTTTTGTGAAAAGGTTGATTTACGATGCATCTCCAAGTGATCATATGCTTATTGATATATGTTTAAATGTTAAATGTTTTCAAGGCATGCTATGAACTCCATGAATACTGAATGATTTCTCTTATGGTTCTGAAGTAAGGTGTATATTTTATGTTCCATGCCTATCTCGGAGTCTCGTATGAGAGGGACTATAATCTCAACTCGTTCTGAATATCTGCATGAGATAAGTCTCCCTATTGCCGTGGGCAACATTTCCGTCCTACGCTAATACTGTGTGTATGTTCTATGTCCGGGTCGACACGGATATGTCTGCTTCTATTCTATTTAATCTTAGATGACATGTGAGTTATTATATCTGTTATGTTTCTGAAAAGTATGGTATTTGGAAAGCATGTTTTATATCTTTTATTTGCAATCCTAATTACTTTTAATACATATAATTGAAAAATGCAGATGATCTCTATTACGTTTCACACTTCTTTTGAAAAGTGATCCGTATTCATGGTAAAATCTCCCTGATTGTCAAGTTATTCACTGAGCTATGAGCTCATGCAAATTCATTAACATCTTTTCAGGTCATGGAGCTTTAGTGGAGACTTAAGGAGCTTATAAGCATATGGAAGACCTTAGCTGGCAATATAAATAGGAGACTTTGCGTGAATAGCTTTTGAGATGCTTGGAGCTTAATGTACCTTTTTATGTATGAATTTTTCCAGTTGATACTTTGACATACCTTTAAAGTTATAGTTTGTATGTATTATTGGCATATTTGGTTTGAAGGCCATGGGATTGTATTACATGTATAATTTCAGACAATGCACTTATATCATGTACTCTAATTTTTTATATGGGAATGAGAATAAGAATGGATTAGGCACAACTCTGTCATAAAAATGACCACGCAAATCCCTATCATATTTACGATGTGGCTTCCGCTTAGTTTCGAGTTAATTAAATGAAACCCATAAATTCGAACAAGCAAATCAAACACACTTTTGTCCAAGGAAAATTGTGAGGCTGTTGGTAGCTTTTGAAAGATTGAGCTATCGGCTGGTCGTGACACCGAATCCGTATAGAGTGGGTTTAGGGTTGTAACATAATGCGCAGTCAACCCTCAAACAAGAGATAAAGGTTTGTTGACACAAGTATTCTCGTATACTTTCAATGGAAAAAAAAAAACATCTGTATTCCTTCCCATGCATTTGGACTTATTTGTCCATCATGGATACTTTTCTTTTCCTAGATTTTCCTCTCCAGTTTTCAGAAGAATTTAATGGTAGATCTGAGACCTCAATATTCCAATTCTTTTTTCAATTTAGACTTCGGATGAGATTGATGGCAAGCTATTCAGGAAAAGTCATCACCAGAGATGCTAAATATGTAGTAGCAACAACTAAAGTAACCAAAATACAAAAGGGCTCTTCTACTAATTCCAATTATTTCCTGGTAAGATAGAGCTGTGCTAACGTAGTAAAAGATCCTACAAATCTATAGAATTATGCAATTAGCACCTATAGAGGTCAATAAAGAGGAGATGAGTCCCCGAGGAGCCAAAAAACATTTTGGATGCCAGCGGACGAATTGTGCAGAGTGTGGTGTGAGAAGCAAAAGAATCCAATGTCAAAGAGAGAGAAATAGATTGTATGTATACGCCAAAATATCTGACAAGATAGCAGTATCTTTTATATAGAGGCACATATGATATCTTTGGAGAGATGAGGATAAAACTCATATAAGATGAAGCTTGCCAAAGAAAAGTCATCAAGGCAAGGGAAACTAGACTTCTAGAACCCATGGATAAGACTCTAGCTCTTAGTTGGACTAGCAAGAAGGCAACCAAACCAACAAGGGGTTTAGTGTTGCTGCGTCACCTTCAACTCAAGCCATCAAGCTGCCAGATCTGCGTGCCTGCCGAAGTCATTCAACATACCTAGCCCTGCCTCTTGGCTCAGGTGAAGTCGCACGGTAGTACGTCTTGCATGATGGGATAGATTGAAGCACACACTAAGTGATGTTGGTCCCAAATAGTTTGTTAGAGCAGAACACGTGTCACTAGGATAGGTCTAAGATGTGGGCCTATGAAAGGTTACCGCATGGAGATGGCCACTTTGACATGTAAACCCATGTCCACATGGCATACCATGGCAATTGGGTGTCTACAATACCCATTCCACTTGCATTTGGTTAGATGTCTTTTTACCGACCAGCCTTCCAAAACAGAGTGTTTTGGTCTAACTCACCTTCTACTCCACTCCCTCAGTTCTTTCTATCATAGTGTTGTTCTACCACCGAACTAAATTATATCATAACCGATGCTTAGCGTACCTTTCAAAATGACTGCACCTTTTTCGAAAAGAGTGTGCAAAAGAACATTTAGCTCTTCTAAGGTTGAATTTTCGCCAATCGCCACACAACATGCCCAAAACTGCACGTTCTTCTTTGGGTCGGTCTGGTCTAATCGAAGTCAACTGACTCACATGGAATAGGGGGTGAGTTTTCACCGAGCTGATCCCTGGAGTCTATAGGCTACCTCTCCTATCCACTTTTCTGCAAGGTCTACTTTCTTCTTCCCTCAGACCAGGCCAAACCTTTAGGTCGTTTCAGTAGGTTGGGATAGGTCGTTGCGCCCTGCCACCTCTTGGCAAAGTAGGCTGATGGGCAAGCCCCCTCCAGCCTGTCCATAAATGGTCGAGTGCATGGCCTACCAAACGAATAAAACAGAAGGCTCACATCTTTTGCTATATACTTGGTTCCCTATGTCTATTTTCCTGTCTTATGGTTAATGTTTCAACCCAAAGTCATGTCTTGATTTTGGGAGTTGTCATGTCTGACAATGAGGGTCTCCAAAGCCCAGCATAGCATTGGGTTGAAATAGGCAATTATCATATGTCTAAAAAAATATATAGTTATGACCCCTGTCCCCTTTGGAGTTAAGAGTCTCTAGAGATACCAAAACTTGGACAGGAGCCATTAACCAATTAGCTGTAGAAGTAGTAGAAAGGAAAAGGCAGTGCAGAGTCACAATAAAGACTTGTAGCTGGCAACAGTTAAAGAGCAATTGGTATTGGTATCTGTGTCTTTTTCCTCCTCATTGTCACACGAGTGCTCCACTTTATCTACTTCTTTTTCTCCTTCTGAAACCTCGGATTCCAAGCTTAAGTTTCTTCTCTCCTCATGCTTTCCCTAGAATACAGGAAACACTAGTCTATGTTTCACATCAACTGACTAAAAATGGCAATTCTAGTGCGTTTCTCCTCATTCTCTTCCTCATATTCCTCCCAGAATAGAGGAAAGACAAGTATAAATCAACTGTCTACAATTGGCCCTCCCAGTGCAGGGGGGGTGATGAAGCACCAGCAGGAAGAAGGAAACAAAACAGAGATGGGAAGAAGAAGCTGCAGGAAAGAGACAAAGAAGAAGAAGGTGAAACAAAGAGAGTGAGAGAGGTAAACATTCCCTCTTTTTCAATAGTATGCCAAAATCTCTAATAATCCCATCATACAATCCAGCCCTATATTTCTAGGTTGTTCCAACTTCCAATAATCCTAAGAAAAATCTACTAAATAAATAAAAATTCCTAAGCTCTCTGTTATTGCCTCCTTTGCGATCTCCATCAAGGCTTCTCGTGTTTATGTAATAGATGATATAGTAATAAAAAGACATGGCCTGATCTTTGCAACAAATTAAAGTGCCAAAAATATCTTTTTGGCCATGTTTGTAACTTTCATGTACTTTCCAATACAGATTTTTTAATCAAGTTAAGATTCATTGCCAAACAGAGTGGGGGAAAATCCTCATATGTCTAATATCTGAGGCAAAAAGAAACCTGCAGAAGAATTAGAATGCAACATAATAAAATAATAAAACCTTCTTCCTCATTTTGTTAGAAGAACCAAGGATGTAAGTAAAGATAAGGGGAATAGAGAAATTCACAGAAGAATTAGAAATTGTTCGAAACATACATAACAGGAGCAAAGACAAGACAAATTTCAAAGGGTCCATCACCCTGAAAGGAGGATGAAAAATGATATCCAAAGCACTCAGAGTCACTGCCCATTTCTTTCCCAACTGGTCTGCCACTTTTGTAGCAGACCTAGAAATCCAAAAATAGTAACTCAAAAGAAGCAAGTAAATTTAAGATACCCATCAATAATTGGCATAAGAACGGGAACCTAGATCTAGTTGGTTCACCCACCCCACAACACCACTAAAGTTCTCCACAATCCAACAATGGTAGAACCCTAAAGAAGTGGGCTCTCAAGGGCCCTCAAGAAGGCTAAATTTTCATATGTTTTCATGTTTTCAAGCATCACATTACTTCTTACCATGGATCTTGCATGACTGTGAAGTACTTCTGTAGTCTAAAAAATATGGCCTAGGAAAATATACATTCAGGCTGATGACTGATTAGAGAATGCATCGGGAGAGGAGATAATCAACTGAATTTAGGATAAGCTAAAACAAAGACTCTTAATCATTACCTCTTATCCACAAGGTCAGTTTTGTTCCCAACGACGACAATTATAACATCAGTGCCTCGTTCAGTGCGAACCTCCTCAATCCATTTTGAAGTGTTCAGGAATGATTGCCTGTCTAAATCCCCCCAAAAAAGGCACAAAGCAGTTAACAAATTATCTTTTTGTTTTATTAGTAAAAGTAGTTAAGAAATTAGCACAAGTGTATCATACATGACACTCAGTCAAGAGAACAAGCAAGATGCTTAGACAATATAGTTGAGATTATAATATAGTACCTAACACACTTTTTCTCAAGTGTCAATAAAACTTCACAAACTTGAACAAGTGAACATATCAGATGGAAAAGATAGGGGAAAATGCATACTTGCAACATCATATACAATTACTGCAACAGAGGAATCCCTAATATAGCTTGGAATAAGACTCCTAAACCTTTCTTGTCCAGCAGTATCCCTGCAAACAGATCAAACAAAAGATCAAGCTTCCAAAACTTGCGCATTCTAATGCATCATGTAGAGAGTCTAGTGACCAAACACAGGACTGAGCCAAATATAATTCGTGAGATTTCCAGAATGTAATTCATATTTGTGGTCAAAGAATCATGAAATCAAAAAGTTTAACTTTGATGCTAACTTCTCAATACCTCTTCCACACTAGGCAAAAGAAGTTTTTTTATTACTACCAGGTAACACCCATGTCAGGAGTTTTGACTAACTTCTAATTGCAAATAGACAACTAATAAAAGCAAAGAAACAGTTATATCATGTTTTTCAACAAAGATAATAAAAAACCAGGAGATCACTGCTAAAAATATGGCATACATCAAGACAATGAAAAACCTAGCCAGAAATGAGAATTGAATAATCTGTCAAGCAGCAAACAATATCATATTGCTAATCACCGTCTCCCAGCACTTGAAGAGAACCCCTTACTAGAGCATTCCATTTCAACACAATGCTGGCTAAAAAATCAGGACCATGCCTTGAATTGATGAATATCATTCTTTACGCATGTGAAGATTCTACCAAGCAAACTTGCACACTTGAAAGAGATGTTCAGAGAAGTGACAAAACAAAGCAATTTTAATTTTTCTAATGATTTGAGTAGCAAATCCTTCTCAGGAACCCAAAAGCAAAAAGGATACATGTCTAATCGCATAAATTAAGATATAACGGTTCACATGTGTTCATAAACATTTTCTATCACCTAACACTAACTGAATTCTTCACTCTCTGGACTTTAACCAGCTGTGTTAATAAATAAGACCCTAAAAGTAAGATACAAAGGTAGGAGTAACAATGATATAATCTGATAATAAAAGAAAACCAGAACAACAAAAGGATTGAACTATGGACATGGAAAAAAAAGATTTACATAATAGTGAAGAGCACATCCAAATACATAAAATAGTTATATTAAACAGTATTAGGTCTAAGACTTTGACTATACCTTTATAAGAGTCAACTGGCCAACGCCATACATTAAGGTGATATATAAACACACACATATAATTGGTAATTGGCTCATATTTAATCTACAGCAGATCTGATGAGAAAATTCTGAAACAGACTTTGTCAGAGGTTCTTATCAGAATTAAGTGATGTAATATCCGGAAACATCTGAGATGTTGCTTAAGTCACTTAAGAGTTTCTATAAAACACAAGAAGCCAATATGGCCCCGACACTTGGCCCACTTTCTACTAAATTCCTTTTGTGCCTCGGGTGGGCCATCGCAGAGTTTAATAAATCTAATCTTGATACTAAGAGCATCTTATTGCAACCACTATGTAGCGTTATCCTTATCACAAGTTCAATTGTACTTTTACATATGCTGCTATGCACATATATGCATGGACAATATTTTTCTAAAAGGAACTGCATCATCTTACCAGAGCTGCAACCGAACTGTTCGATCTTCAAGATACATTGTCTTTGATAGAAAATCGATACCAATTGTAGCCTGAATTGCAATTTATGATGCACAAGTGCATATAAGATTAGAGATAAGAAGAAGAAAAAGGCATAGCAGACACAACATGTTCTAGCTTAAGTAACAAGACATATATCCAAAATCAATGAGCTATTTTGGAAGTAAAAGAATAGAATCACATAATCAACTTTTTATCATAATGAGGACACAACCAATGAGTGAAAAAGTGAAGTCACAACTCAAAACACGAAACTTAGAAGCCTATGTCATTCAAGTGGCAAAGTGTGCAAGATGCCCCAGAGGATATTTTTATCATATTGGGAAGAGCCATAGCAATTTTTTAGGATGAATATCAGACCCAGAAAATGCTCAGCCAGTCTTAGGATTATGAACATTTTTTTTCGGTTTCATAGCTGTAAGACATTTTCTTTAACTGTATTGTTTCGATTTCAGTAGGTCATGATTTCCATCAAACATGCATTTCATGCTTGACCGTGAGAGATGTTCTTCTTTGTCTATACTCGTTGTATACATTATTTTTGGCTAACATATTTCAATCTATTTCATTCCCATAATCCCATCCCACTTAATTCTAGGTATCTTACATGTAATTACATATATGCATAAATCATATTAAGTTCAGGAGCAAAGCTAGTAAAAATTCCATGTGCAGGTATCCTTTTTCGGGGCCTAACAAACTAGCACAACTACATTCTGAAATCTTAAAGTGGAAGTGAGTCAAAACATAGAACAAGCAATGCAAACCTATTAACACAGCAAAGCCTCTAGCAAAGTCCACTATTGAAACCTCATGAGCACATCCATCAAAAACCACCCAAAAGAAATAATATTCCAATTACAACCCCAATATACTAAGTTTTCTTTTATTTATTGGTTTTATGGGATAGATGGAATAACTATATTTTATAACACAATTGCAAAATGGACATACTCCTATATTTTGAGATAGTCAGATTTATTTCCTACAATTGCTAAACAGCTAGAATCTAGGAAGCATGGACACTTCTACGAGGATGTCCTATTCATGTCGAACATACATGCTCCTCAGACATGCCAGGACATGTGTCGGACATGCCAATTGGTGTGTCCTAAATTTCTTTTATTTATTTTTCAATGAACACACTAGAGACACATATTCATCACTTAAACACACATGAAGGTATGAAACACATTGCAAGTTTAAACTATAAATATGCTTTCATCATATTTTATGTTAAATGATGATTAAATTATGGATTCAATATGTATTTTATGTTGAATTAGTAATATTTTTTTATATTTTTTTTAGTTTGTAGATGTTACATCCATATACATAGAAAATAAAATATATAATAAATAAACTTTTTATCCTATTTCCCCCGTGTATGTGTCCTCATTTTTTAGAAATTGTTGTGTCCTATGTCCATATATGTACTCGTGTCAGTATCTATGCTTCTTAGGTTGGGAATCGAAACTGAGACTTGCGCTGATAATAAACTTACTTTATGCACATTATATGTCAGTAGTGTTAATTTCTAAGTCCAACACACATTCCGCGCCAAAAAACAAATCCATACTTTCAGGATTGGAAAAAGTCAATTATTTAATTTTTTTCCCCCTTATCACTCAATTTCTTGGTAGGGATCTATATGCTGAGGAGTGCTCTAAGCATATGAAGCCAGCACACCATAAGAGATGTCATCAACTATAAAAGTTTCAGGGTGGAGTCAGGACAGTGCTCAAATTTAATTCTAAAGAAAAAGGATGTCAGTAATGTTAAGTAAAATAAATTAAAATTCTGAATCTTACTTAAATATTATAGATTATCTATTCTAATATATAAAAAGAGAACCCCAATTGGTGTGTCTCTCTTTTTGAGGTTGTATCACGGTGCATGACTTTTTTAAAGTTACAAAACAATCCCGTAAAAACTAATTTGTTACAGTTAAAATAACATTTCTATTCAATAACTATAAGGATAAACATGGAAGAGATAAAAAGGATAACTGCTTCACATCCTTACCTCCATAATTGCTTTAATCCTTTTGGACTTTGTACCTTCAACCCATATCACCAACAGATTAGAGAGCCATCATCACAGGCAAGTGTTTCAACATATTTCAGGTTGAGACGAGAAACAAAGGTGTACGGCTATCTCCAGCAAGATCTCTCCGACGATATTTTTTCTGACTATTTTGAGGTAGATCATGGGAGTAACTTTATATCCTCTATGTTCTTTCATATATATATATATATGTATGTATGTATGTACGTACGTACCATAATATGCATACTATGTACATATATGCAGTGGGTTTGTGGGTTTGTAGAAAACCGCTATCGATGAAGAGAGGTTCATATTAGCAAGAGAGAACCTAACAAATCTTGGAAGATTCATCAACGGTAACAACAACGATAATAATGCCATGCCTGGTGAGGTTGCAGTACAGGAGAGAAACTAGGCAATGAGGGATTCTGTATTTCCCAAAGGTAAACATCAATTTCATCATCATTTCAAAACTACCACTGAAAATCAAATGCATTATTTCAAATTTCTCTGTCACTTAAAGTGTTGCTCTAATCAAAACTGCATTGCTTATCTGTTTTTTTTTTTTTTTTGTTGTTTGTGATAGATGAAGGTAAAGCAATATCATTGTTGAAGGACAACACAGCTTCGAGCCAACCAGCAAATATCAACTAACGATTATTCTCTGCTTTGACCAAATTTCAGCAAAAAAAATTCGGTTCAGTTTTAAGACGTGAAATCAGAGAATGTACATGCACACCGGTTACACAATCTAAGGCCATGTGAAAGTTTCAAATTGTATGAGGAACACACGGCATAGAACAATCCATGGTTGGAACACTTTAATTGGCAGAAATTGGGGAAGAAATAAGTTTTTGCAACTTTAATTTGAGATTGTACATTGCTAGAATTGAGTAAGGACTTTGTGCTCTATCAGGGAAGCTTTGGTGATAGGTGAATTCTTTACACCTGTTTGGAAGTTAAGGGATGGAAGGGAAGGTAGAGTTTTTCTTTTCCCTGGTTGTTTCCACCTACGAGGCAAAGGGAAGGGACAAGAAGCGAAAGGGAAAGTAAGGAAAAAATAATAATTACTCTCTCTCTCTCTCTCTCTCTCTCTCTCCCTTCATTTTTGTCATTTTTTTATGAAAGGAAAATATTTCTCCTTCTTTTTCTTTGAAAAATATCTTTGCTGGCTTATATTGGTGGTTGGATATTTGGATCTCAACTTAATTTTTGGTTCTTTTGCATTATAAATTGAAAAGAATAGTTAATATCTTAATTAAATCATGTGTTTCATTTTATATTGATTACAAATAAAAAATTAAAAAAATTATATTGTATTTTTAAATTTACTATACAATTTTTTATTGGCTTCATTTTTTTTATTTTTTAAATGGGGACGGATTGCACACGCATCACGTGTGCCCCATCCTCTAGTTTGTCATAACAGGACCTATAATTAACTGATCATGAGGGAGCGGTAGGTATTTTCTAAAAGACTGCTACATGACAGGAAGGATGCCACATCAACGTCCTATAGACTGGGTACGAAATAGTTTTGGTAAGATATCAGATAAAGCTTTATCTACTCCGTTGATTAAGGGAATGAAGATGATCCAAATGTATTTCCTTATATATAGCAAAAAAAAAGTCATTTATTTTCAAATAAATTTTAAGTCAATTATCCGAACCCTTCATTTTTATTCTTGTTGACATGTCAACGCCTCAATCAATGGAATGGTGATCTCTATTTTAACCACGGAATGAAGAGGATCCTAATATGCCGACGTAGCCCAGTGAGCCCACTACCCCTTAAACACTAATACATAGGAAATGGTAGGCTTGCACAAGTACCCGAAGTCAATGGAGGTGCACCACATACAAGAATCATGGCCCCCTGACCACCTGGGGCTGGGTACAAGCCTACCTGATCGGGACACTACCAACAATGTGGAGGGAACGCTAGAAATAGGAAGAGGAAGAGCCAAAAAAAGGTACACAATCTCTCACGGACTGAGACTACTCAAAGTATATTCTTCCACTTAGCCACCACCTTTTCTGAGTTAAGCTTCGGAGCATCACCAGCCGAGCAACCTCAGTCAGCAAGTGCTCACTTTTGGTGGTCTTGCAGGTCCAAGAGCAACCTGTCACGCTCAGGCTCCAGATTGACAACTCAACACCTCTGTGAGATTTTTTTTCCCTTATATACGTATGAAGGTTACTTGGAGTATAATTTTGCATTTTATATAACTCAAACCAGCATAAAAACCAGACAATTCCATATTATGATTTCCTTTATTTTTCGCATTTTCTTATTAACCAACGGTGGCATCTCACTCAAAATTCAGATTGTTTAAAAAAAAATTCACCTCATAAATCCCAAATTGAAGAAAAAAGAAACGTCAGATCAAATGCTTCAACATAAAACAAAATCAACACTATAATTACAGATGTAAACCAAGAATCAAGTAATCAACTAAAACGCGAGCGAATATAATGCACAACCAGTAGATCCGTATAGACAAGTCAAATTCAGAAATAAAATTATCGTTTCAAACAGATCGCGTGTGCTAATGATTTCTTCACCTGATATGTGTTGTCAAATTTATCGTACATGAATCGTGTGATGATGCTAGTTTTTCCGACTGATTGATCTCCCAAGAACACGAGCTTGTACTTGGCGAGAGCGGAAACCGGAGCCATCACTCGAATCTATCCAAATAACCCGGCGGATCGGACCCGAAGTTGCTGAGATCGCGCCGGAAAATTATCGGAGGTGTCGCCGGAGATTTCGATGCGCGAGCTTGCGGTTTCGAACAGAAAATGCTTCCTAGAGTGTTTGCGCGTGAGGAATTGGCTCGAAGAGGTTTTGGGCACGCTGTAACGGGAAACAAAATGAGCTGTTGCACGTGACGTGACGCCAATGAGCTCTGTTTGTTTAACTATAAAATAAATTTCCATAAATTTTTTTTCTATAAAATGCTTGGGAGGAAAATTTTATTTTTCCAGCATGTTTGTCATTAATGCTATGTTTGAATCTTTAATTTTTTTAATGAAAAATAAAAAGTAAAATATATAGAAAAAAAAGGAAGTTAAATGAGTTAAATTTTTTTTCTTTATTTTTTCCAATTGAGTTCTAAAATTGAGGAAAAAAATTAATATGGATTAGTCAAAAAAATTATATTTTTTATTCGGTTACTCATAAAAAATGAGTATATATACATAATTTTTTTTGTGCCAAATTTAATATCCAAATAGAAGTAAAAATTTCTTTAAGAAAATGTTCCTTGTTCCTTTTTGTTGTTTAAAATAATTTGTAATGTTACGTTATTATTCATTTTTTCGAATTACAACTACATATTTTTCATTTAATTTGTGTGATAATAGTTATAAAAAGTGTTGATGCAAATAAAATGTCCACTCATCTAAATATCATCCTTTCATCTACTTGTATTAGATATTATGAGTAGAAATTGATCGAAGGGTGTAAAATTGATTTGCCTGGAGCCATTTCAAAAATCTCAATGGTTATTAACGTGACTCGAGCCTCCCAAAAGGTGGTGAGGAGAGAATCAAAGGCAACTAATGGCCCGAGAGAGAGAGACTAAGAGATTGAGATTCATGAGCGTGAGGTAGAGGACCAAGCATTCAATGCATATGTCATGGTTATTCATGAAATATTTTTATGCAATGAGTTTCAATAGGTCTTGCCAAGAATTCTAGAGATTTTAATGTCATAAATGAGCCAACTATCTACAATGGAGAATAAGCTGACATGCTGGACATGTGGTGCTTGCTGAATGAACCAGTCTAGGATGCCATCACGGGTTGGAGGGGCCATGTCAGCACCAGGGCTACCTGATTGGATTTGGAGGATGGGTCATGCCTGTGACAAATGTGAGGCGTCCTCCCAAGGCATACCACGACGCATTAAATATTGGTCAAGTCTATATTAAATGCACAAGATACCTTCATTAATGCGCTGATTTCGCACTTGAGTGCAGTTGGAGGGGAAAACTCTCTCTCTTAACTTATTGATAGAATAAGTCCTCACTCGCCTAAGAGTGCACGAATCAACGATTCTCTTTGATTCTGGCATACAATTCACAATTCATGCAAGGTCCCAAGCGAAGGTGGGCCAAAGGGAGGTACAGAGGAGCGAGCCTCGTTAACGGATAGCCTATCTCAAAGGGAAAAGTCTTGTTGAGGGCAAGCTTCACATAAAGGATAACCTGACTGAGGACGAGGTATGAAGTTCTTCGAGCTTGCC
Source organism: Euryodendron excelsum (assembly GCA_033060915.1). Taxonomy (NCBI): domain Eukaryota; kingdom Viridiplantae; phylum Streptophyta; class Magnoliopsida; order Ericales; family Pentaphylacaceae; genus Euryodendron; species Euryodendron excelsum. The sequence goes on along the minus strand of CM065379.1, from coordinate 7,910,651 downwards.
ATATATACTGTGTAGGTGACATATCGTATGGACCCAAGTGCCATGTAGAAGTACATGGGCACGTGGACTCACATACATACAAGTACCAATTTTCTTAATAATAGATAATGTTTTAAAAGTATTGGGGGCAAAATTAAAGTCTTCAATTTAAAAGCAAGAATGGTCATATTTGCGATATTCAAAATTTAATTTAAGTGGCAATACATCACAAAGGACACAAAGCAACAAAGAAACAAAGCTTTGACCACTCTCAAAAACTGCCTTCTAATGTCATTTTGATGAAACCATGCTTGTTGTTTCTACAAAGGTTTTATCTAAACGGCATTAAATAAAAAGTTTTTGTGCAATTTCGGTTACACGAAAATTGCAGTAGTTGATTTTGATTTTGATTTTGATTTTGAGCACACTTGTTCTTGCAAAAATTATGATTATTTATTTGTTTCACGAAATAATTTTTTCCATCTTTCAAATCCAAATAGAATTGCATAACTATTGTTTCGATAATCTGAGCAAACCATCTTTAAAAAAAAAAAAAAAATTCCAAGGCCTAATAGTTTACTTTTATATCACTTTAGGCATAATCTATGGCCTAGAAATAAAGTATTTTGCAAATATGTTGTTGATAGGGTCGGATCCACGAAGGAGGGAGCGGGGGCAGGTGGCTGTTTTTTTAAATTTTTATTTATATTTATTTAATTTTAAGTTATAAATACAGTATATTACCCCCACTGAATTTATTAACACTTACATTTGCCCTCACTAAATTTGACCCTAAGTCGTAAATATAATATATACAGCTTCTGTATAGAAGCAAAGCTCTTTTTTTTTTTTTTGGTGATTTTAATATAATTTTTTATTTACTTATCAAGAAAAATAGATTTTGTCAATTAAAAAATAATGCGTGTACTCTTTTACGTAAAATTCACCCCTGCTGGATAAATATCTGCATCCACCCCTGTTGTTGACATATTTTTTAGCATTTTCCTTACATGATTTCTTAAGATTAATTTTGTATAACAAATGGTTGATGGACCACGTTATCACCTATTGAAAATTTTTAAAAATAATGCCTCGTTTGATAACGCTGTTAATTTTTATTTTTTATTGAGTATTTTTGTTTTTTTTTTTTTGTGTTTTTGTGATCAGGTGACGGATATTTGTAGGCTACTGTTGTGTCTATTTTAATGTTTTTTATTTTTTTTCAAAAGTTTGTGAATAATTAAAACTAAAAAATATTAAACAATTATTATTTATTAAATTAAAGAAAAAACAAAAAACAAAAAACAAAAACAAAAACAAAAAATGTTACCAATGATCTGTCTGAAACCTTGAGGAAAGTGAAAAAGAAACGAAGGAAAAGGAACAAGTAGGAAAATTGTAGGGAAAGTAATTTGAATTTTATTTAATTTTTTGCTAAAACTAAAAATCAAATCAAGGAAGGAAAAAGAAATACTAATTTTTCCTTCTTTTTTTATTTCCTATAAGTTCTAAACTGGCCGTTAATGAAATAATAAAAGAATAAAAAAGGGTAAAATAAAATATTAAAAGAGCACAACACTTATTGCATATAAAATGAAATAAATATTTTTATTATATCTTTTAATCTCATTCTCTTCAAATAAGTTTCATTAAATAGATAAAAAAAACAAAATGAAAAAACAAAAATTGCAGAGAATGCCTTCTGTAAGTATCGCTTCTTTGTTCTTTCCCTTCGTATAGAATGAACTGAAAATCAGACGCTACACTCATACGCGCTCTCCTCTCTCTCTCCGCCAACTGAGTAACTCTTGTACGCAGTCCTATCTCTCTTCATATATAAATATATATATACATATATATAGCTGTTTTACCTGTGTACATACATGTGTGCAGACTTACACTGTACGGTATAATTTCGACGAAGCTTTTCTTCAATTCAGTTACATTTCATTTTTCTTATATGGTTTCTGCTCGCATTTTTCAAATTCTCGTGCATTGATTTATTGTATACTAGTCGAATTCCATTTCTTGGTATTCGACGTTTTTTATGCCCTCTGCGTTGCGTTAATCGGAATTTTACGTACTGAAACCCTAACTGTCTTAGAATTGAATTGGTGGAGGAAGAACGCGCGCTAAATTTCGTATATTCATTACATATCACAATGCTGAAGAAGTTATCGATTTATAGCGTCTGTTGCCATGGAAAGGAAAGGTAAATTTAATCATGAACAACAGGCTTGATGTTGCCATGCTTTCTAAAAGAAAGAAAAATTACCTAAGCAATGCCAGATCCTCGTTTATAAAGATTAAGTAACTGGAAGGCTTTCATTTCTTGCATTTCTAACTAATAGAAACCTGAGAACCAAGGTTCCTTTATTTTCTTTAGTATTCTTAGCAAACAAACATATCTTGATTCTTGGGGTATTTATAGTGAATCGAAATTATTACTTGATATTTCTTGATTCTCCTTCTGGTTTTCTTTGAATCTCTTATGTTCTGTTGCAGCAAGGTTAAAAAGACTTTGTGGTCAAGAAAATGGTTTCATTTGAGGCGAGTGACCTGAAAAGTGAGTGAAATCTTTTTATTTCTCCATTGTGGTGTTAATTTTGTATGCTGAGATCTTAAATTTTGGTGGGATGGGAGTTTTGTTTGTTGATCAAAGCTTTGGTCATCGTTTACGAAGTGTCTAAACTCTAAACTGCACTCTTAATTTTGTATATGCCTTGTATGTCCACAATAGTCTAGATTATACCTCTATCATAATTTGAAGTACCGTTTCACCGCCCTCCCCCACACTCCAACACACCTAATGCTTCGTTGTTAATTGGACACTACCTAAGTTTACTTGCTTGGTGGCCTCTGCGAGTATACACCAAACAAAATAAAAAAAAAATTTAAGGAAGGATTATCATCTGATGAACTTATTCTGTGTGTATCTAATGTATAATCCTTATAACTGACATGACCTTCTTTTCCTCTTGACAAGGATTTGTATTCCTTGTGCATGACTTCATCATATGATATTGGGAAAAGACTGGATTGATAGCTTTCTCTTTTAGATGCATGCTTACTACAATTGTGTAAAAACACCCCCCCCCCCCCCCCCCCCCCCCCCCCCCCAAAAAAAAAAAAAAAAGGAAAAAAAGAAGGAAAAAAGAGAAATTGCAAATGGAAGATGATAATACTGAAGTTTCCTGATCATTTCTTGAATTTTGTGTATTGTTTCTGAATCTGAATTTCTTTATCTGCTTCTTCTTAATAGTCTTTTAGATGTCAATAGCAACAAGCTATACCATGGTGCTGTCCATGAGCATACATGATGTTAAGGCTCAGTTTAGTTGAAACAACACACAGTATAGTGGACACCTTTGGTTCCTGGGTGAGTGCGGACTTTAGGTGAAAAGGATTTAAGATGGATGCCTCATCATTTTATCGGGCAAATAAGCTGAGATTCACAGGATCACTAGTATTTTGTGGAAAAAGTTATGATGTGAATTGGGTCCTTACACCACCATCCCCTTCCTACTACTTTTAAAGAGTCAATTAAATCAATTAGAAGGCCTGAAGAACATGATAAATAGTTGCGGGTAGTACCACGTATGTTCTAGACACTATCAAACATGCGATGCTATACTATAACTTGCGGCTTCAATATGGGTACGATATGTGCTATCCTATTGACCTAACAGGCCATTCATGATATTCAAATATTTGTTGACTTGGTTTTGCAAAAATAGATGGTACTTGTTTTCTGCCATTTTCTGCCTTGACCTGGCGTCTTTTCTTGTATGAGAGCCTTTTGTGGCTGTTTTCAATTCTTCTGTTTTGACAGTGGCATAATTATGCAATGAAACCAGAGCCATTGCGATGTTGGTCTATCTCTTAACAAAAGCATTTATGCCCTTCCAATAACTGAAATTTATAGAAAATTCAGAAAATTTTTAGTCCTTAGATTCACAATGTGAATGTAATTACAAAAAAATAGTAATAATAACAATTAACTTGATTTATTGATCGAAATACTTCCATTATGTGCTGATTTTCTTACTACTCATATACGTTGCAATTTCCCTAGTCAACATAGCTTGAGTCTCAACTACTGGGGTTTAATTGCATGAATTTATTTATGTGAAAAGGAGTGCCACTTATTTTTTAATCATAATTATGCCATTTTCTTTCATGGCTCTAGCTAGCAAGTTGAAGAGGAATTCAGTTAATATTTGATATTGGTCTGGTTATGCTTTTTTTTTTTTTTGGGTAAGTATTCTGTTAGCTATCTCTTCTGACTAAGTAATTGGGAAGAACCTCTACCTTTTGTCTGTTAATGCTTAAGCATTCCATTCACTGTTCATCTCCTAAAGATAACGAGGATAAGTTTCTTGGTAAGTAAGGTAATGAGTGTATAAAATCAGAGGCACCAAAGGGGGGCCACGTAAGAATTTAAAGGCAAAAGTGAGATATGCATAATATATTCTAAGATTCGAGAAAATTCAAAAATTGGGTCAATGATTGATCATCTGTGGCCAAGACCCAGATCCAGCTACACAAAATGGACCAAAACCAGGTCTTGAAGTTTGGAAACGGGGGTTCTTTTCCATCAAAGGATCTTCTATGACGTTCCCCATAGCAGCCACATCAGGGCCAATAGAACTAAGGCCCAAGTTGCTCTCCTCTCCTTACTCATTCTGGTCCCCTTCCAGGAATAGAAAAGCGCCGATACTTCCCTCAAGAAGACCCAGTCGAAACCAAACAGCCCAAGGCCAGGGACCATAATTCCCAGGCCATTGAGCATTGGATAAGCAAGTGGCTGACTAATTCCCCATCCTGCTTAGATTATCAATAGCTTGAATCCTATTGTGCATCACTGAGCAAGCAAAGAAAGATGCTTTGGAGTTTGGATGTGGCCTTCGCCACCAAAATCTCTTTCTAACAAAAACCAGACTTCCTAGCTCCCACCAAAGCCTTACAAACAGAGTTAATTTCAAAGCACCCGGACCTAGACCCAGTCCACCTCAAAGAGTCCTCTCCTCTATCGTGGGTCAACTGATTTAGTTTGACCAACAAAAGAAAAAGGTCACCCACCTCTCAGTAATTGAGATCCTAATGAAAGTTGATATCCCAAAAGACTTGATTTCCTTCTTTGAGATACTCACTGCCGCACCTCTGGTCATTGCCATACTCGCAAGAGTAAGAAAGGGGTCTCTAGAGTCTCCTCCTTGCACCACAAATGTTTCCAAAACCAGACCTTATCCCCATTACCAATCATAAAGCTGGTAAGTCTCATAACTTGCCCCATCTCCCCCAAATCCCCTTTCAAAGTCCCACTCTATAAGTCATCGAAACCTTTATCAAGCCCAGCCACACACCATAGAGTCGTACTTTGCAATGACAACCCCTTTTCATAACCTTTTCCCCTCACAAGCATACTTCCAATGCCATTTACCCAGTATGGGTGACTATAAGGGTCGTGAGTGTGTTTATACCATCTGGAAAGTATGATATTACTCTGCCAAACCAAGCGGAAAGTGGAAGGGAGAGTTAATGGCAGTTAAAGAGAGAAAGCAGTGAACCACAGAGAATTTGTTAAATTTGAGGCCCCTTCCACTGAATAGCTCCTCCACTATCCACCTACCTTCTCTCTCTCCACTTGAAACCACAAATTCTCAAATCTGAACGAGCTTCTCCCTCTCCTGATACCACCACCATTTATCATAATAGGAAAATGCCTTTGCAGCCAACTGTGAACTACCCCTGAGCAATGTTCCCGCCAATTAGATGATACCAAAAATCTATCCAACTGGGACATGGATGGGTTTTGACTTTGAACCCACCACACTACACGTATAGACGCGAATCCCCCTTGTTACCATACGTGTGACTCTCACCGCATACGGCTCGCACAAAGACTCCTACCAAGGTTTCGTGATCCGCTTCCAAACTTATTCCAATTACCAAGCTCTCTTATTGAATTGCTCCGGCCACCACTTGGGATGGGAATGGCTCAGCCCACAAGACAACTAAGTGGACCTTGAGTCGCCAGGTTGTTGGTAAGGAGCGTGAGCGGGCGGGGAGCTCACACAAGTAAGTGAAGGACCCCCGTAGGGCCTCTCTGAAGTGTGGCCCAGGCCAGGGGGGAAAGAAAAGGGAGGGGGGATAAAGGGAGCAAAATTTGGGAAAAGGAACCGATTGTTTGGGGGGAAGTTATGCAGGGGCATCCTGACTTGGATATGATCTAACTAAAATGATTCCACATGACAGAGGACCAGACAATTGCCATATTGAGTAATTCGTGACCTGACCCAGAGCCACTAGGATCAGTTGGTAAGTCTCATCCCGTGCGTGGACTTGGGCACGAAACGATAGCTATTCCTTGCATTGTTAAGAGTTATGGCTTATCCCTAAGAAACATAAACATGTGATTTTGCCTATTGGACCATGTGAAAGTATCCCTAACAAGGTATAAGTTCATCAAACCCAACTTATCTTTGAAATCAGAAAATCTCCTCACAGGCCTTGAAATCCCAGGGCAACCCTTCAACTCCTAACATTACCAAAGATTGTTAAATTGCCCCCTAAGCACCAAGCAGCCTCCCACCTAAAGGCACTACTAGCCAATTCTTCCCACACAAGTCCCCCATCGCCCTCCTCTACTGAGCATAAACTATTGAAAACACCCACAGGAAGCCATCTTCCATGCATCTAAATAGGCAGGATAAGGAAAAAGACCCCATCTCACTGTCCTATTCCTATTGATTGACCACCCTCCCATCTCACAGGATCAAGATACTCCTGCATTAACAATAGCCCCCAAGTAAATCCAATCTGTGAATTCGCCCCCCCAAATGCTCATCATGACTTCCACACTTGTCTCCTGAAGATAAACATCAGCCCTCCATTCCTTAAAAATGCCTTTATGGCCAGCCACTTATGCGGCCCCTCACATTCGAACTTATAATTCTCAAATTCATGATTCAATGCATAAAGTCCCCCTTCCCCTCCTCTTAGCAGTCTCACCCCCTCGCTGGTCCTACGATCATAATTAATAGAGCGCTCCAAGTTTCTAATCTCCCTCCTCAACCTTCTTGTCTAACTCTGCTTTTTGACCCTTCTTTATTGACGATAGCCCCACGCCAGCTAGCCTTAATGGCCTCGAACAACTGCATGGCTTGCTTCTCAAAACCTTCACATGAGACCACCAAAAATTTGCTAAATGCCTTCATGCGCTTTGGAACCCAGCCCACAACCATCGCCTAATCCAAAAACAAACCTTCCTTGCACCTGTTACGAAGCACCTCCTCCCCAAGTTCAATGGCTGTTAATGAGGAAGCACCCCATTTGTGCACTCCAGCTGGCCTCCTTTGAGGCATAATTTCATATGGACTTTAGGCTGTTCTTGGTTTTTGAGGAAGAGAAGAGAAAGGAAGGGAAAACAAGGGGGAGAGAGAGAGAGAGAGAGAGAGAGAGAGAGAGTGTAATTATTTCCTTTTGTTTGGTTCTATAGAGAAAATGGAGAGAAAGTTAAAAAGAAAATAAAGAGTTGGTGGGCCCTAGAAGAAAATTTTGAAATATTTTCTCCTCAAATTCCTGTCTTCTATCTCTTCACCTTGGGACCAAACAAGGAAAATTGGAAGGAGAGAAAATAAAAACATCGCTTGCTTTCTCTTCCTTTTGCCCTAGAACCAAACTTAGCCTTATTATGTACCCAAAAAAAATAAATAAAACAGCATTATTATTAGTCCAGATTGATCTACGCCAGCATCAATATGACTCACAATTAGACTTTAGTGTCCCGGTACTTGCAGTTGCTATGTCTGTTGTTAAGTATATCTGTATTTGCATCAGCAAATGCTTTTAGAAGCGAAGGTTTTGTGATTCCTGTTATTGTGTTTAGCATAGGTTTGTGATTCACAGTATTGTGTTATAGCATAGATTTCGATCTCATGGGGTGGTTTGGAGAAATAATAGTTTTATACAACTCTCGGTTGGGTATAACTGTTGTTAAATATTTCTGAATATGCATCCGCAAAAACTTTTAGAAGCTAAGATTTTGATATGCATAATCAAATTTATTTTGCTTTTTGCTTCCCATTTCCCCTCCCAATTGCAGCCAGAATTCCTTCTCTGTTTGATTAGAAATTTTTGCGATATTTTGGTGGCACCTTCAACTTTATTTATGTGATTAATTACAGTTCTGAAAAGTATTAGTAACTAATAGCCCTTTCTCTTAATAAGCTTTTCCCTTCCTTACACATGATACAGAGATTGGGCTAGGCTTGACTGGCTTTGGCGTGATATTCACGTTGATTGGAATCTTTCTCTTCTTTGACAAGGGATTTCTTGCCATGGGAAATGTAAGGAAATCATCCCTTCTGATCTATCTCTCACATTGCCTTTCTTGTTATGTTTCTCTTCTTTCTTGGTAATGTTTAATCTTTAGTGTTTGTGTGTTGCCTCATTAACATTTGCTTGCTTGTGTCTGATGATCAGATCCTCTTCTTGTCGGGAGTGACCTTAACCATTGGAGTGAAATCCACCTTGCAATTTTTCATGAAGCGCCAGAATTTCAAGGTTTTGAAGCCCCACTCCTTCTCGCTCTTTTTTTTTTTTTTTAGATTTCTTCCTTTTATTTATTGGCTCATTTGCTGCTCGTTTTCATGACAGGGGTCAGTTTCATTTGGTGTCGGTTTCTTCTTGGTCCTTATTGGATGGCCTATGATTGGCATGATTGTGGAGACATATGGTTTCTTTGTCCTTTTCAGGTTTAGTTGATTGTTTCCATGTCTTTGTTAATTGATGGTTACGTCAGATTTTGTTGTGTTCTAACAAGATATATTATGCAGTGGTTTCTGGCCAACACTGGCTGTTTTTCTGCAGAGGTTACCTGTTGTTGGTTGGGTGTTCCGACAACCATCTGTGACATCGGTATGAACAATCAACACTTGGAATAATTTCATTTGTGAAACAACAAAATTAGATGCAATGCATTGGATAATTTCATGCAGTTATGTGGTTTAACTGGGAGCTGGGCATGCTTCATAGAATCTTAATTCTCAGTCTTATATATTAGATATGCTGAATCTCAAATTTGGACCATTGATATGTGTGGACCAACCAGCCCATGAATGAGTTTAGTTTGTCTGGTTGGTGTTAACCGATTTTGTTATGGCTCTTCCAATATTGAGGCTATACCTAGGTTGATGGTAACCCATATTATACGTGGTGAAAATTTTGAAACCGTTTGCATTATCAAAATACATTCCCCATTCTCTTGCATTTGCATTCTGAACCAATACTTCTGCATGCTTAAGCATCTCTTGGAACTGATTTAAGACTCGAGGTTAATGCTTGTTTGTTTCTTCTCTGCAGTTCTTTGAGAGGAACAGAGGCAGACGAGTGCCTGTTTGAGGATGCATAGACAAACTTGAAGAAAGCCTTCACAGCGGACCAGTTCCCCTTGTAGATATGTCTGACAGAAACTCAAACATCTACTACACTTGGTTGGTTGGTTGCAGTTTACATAGTTGATTGATGAAATGAGCTTGATGTGTACAATCCATCTCCCTTCCTCTGTTCTATTTTGATGCTGTAATTGTTGCGGGATTTGTCTATATTTTGTTTGCAGTTGATAGCTGAATCTAAGGCTGTTAACAGAATGGGTAGTTCAATCATTCCAATCATATCATAGGAATATCCAAATAAGAGAGACCTTCTTCTGTAGTTTGTGGTGTATTCTTTAGTTCGTAAAACTGTAAGCAGGATGTGAGAACCAACACGAGGAATGGAGTATACTCAAATGAAACACCGAATCTGAGATATCATTAATCTCGGTGTTATTGTTCCGGAATGAACTATTCCCTTATTCCGTTCTGCCAAACAAATGTGGCCCAAGACAAAGGTGGATGGATATTACTTAAATGGCAGCATTATTTAGAAAATGGATAGTCTAGTCGTATTTGCAACATTTGCTTTGCCCTTTTTGTATGAATGTTCTATTATTTCATGATATATATTGGAAAGGACGCAACAGAGGGAGGGTTAAATTTATGTCTGCCTTGTGAACATCCAAAATACTTCACATAGGAAAAAAAGGATTTCATGCACGTTCGAGCCAAACATTAACTGCCATGCAATATGCTATCACTATATTGTTGTTGTTGGTGGCCATATAACATAAATTTTCACACACACACTCATATAAACACAGAGATAATATGATTTGAATGTATAAATAAAATAAAAATTGCGACTTGAATGTATAAAATAAAAAGAAAAGAGAGGAAAACTTACCTGTAGAAAGTTTCTTTATCAGTAAACCACTAATATCGTGTCAGTTGAAGAAAACAACCATATTAAAATAAAAACAACTGGCTTCCTCACTATTTCTTAATGCGAGAAGAAAAGAAGATGACAGCTTATGAGCAGAAAGTTCATTTTATAAGAGAATATCAGCGTATTAATCACAAAAAGGGCGGAGAGAGATAGATTGAGAGACAATGAGAGAGAGAAAAAGAACAAGAAAAGTAACAGAAGTAGAATGAATAGAACAATAGAAGAAGAAAGAAAAAGAAAGCATTCCAATATCTCTTAGGATGAGTTAAGATATTTGTTTGAACTAGTTTAGGTCACTTTTTTCATTTTTATTTTTTTATACATTCTTTTAGTTTTTATTTTCAATGATTTATAACGTTCTAATAATTCTGAAAAAAACAAAATTTAACTTGAGAACTAAGATATGTATGTTGATGGATATTTGAGTTAGATGTTTACATTGTCTTTTCAGTAATTATAATATTCAGTGAATAAATGTATAAAATGTGATGAATGGTACTCGTAAGTTCTATAAATACATAGAGGTGTTGAAATTATAAATATATTTGTGGGATAGTAATGAAAATAATTTATCCCATTACTAGAATTTGACTATCGAGCCGAAATTCAAAAAAAAGAAAGAAAGAATAGGTATTTACTATTTAGCCAAGCACCAGGTCATGAAATACCGAAACTGTCCTCCTCAGCCTAATTCACCATAGCTCCCTCCAAGGTTGGAAGCTAGAGAGAGAGATGGCTTCGGCTTTGAGAGCAGCCATGCTTCCCCAATGTCCGAGTGCCTGTTGCTCAAACCCTATCCCTATATGGGTGGAAGTTGAGCCTCTGCAGCACCGTCCGATCGATGTCGTCCCACGGCGATGATCATCTCACCAAAGAAGAGGTCATCGACGATTCGACAGAGTCCTCGACGTTGTCAAGAGCTTCCCCAAAATCGATTCTTCCAAGGTCGGTCAACGCTTTCCTTCCCTTGTTTTCCTGATATTGCTCTTCCGTTTGGTTGCGGAGAAAATATAAGAAAAAAGAAACTAAAATGGAAATGAAATCAGTGCACGCATTACAACTGCTTGCGTTACTTCGAGTGAGCTTTCCATGTATTTTTTCTTAGAACAAACTGTGAATCAACACGGAATATGAGATCTCACATCTTTTATTTGTAGGGAATTTTCGTCTCATTCCTATAAATGTCTAAATTTCAGTAATGCCTTAGTAAAGATTGATCCGTTTTAGCTTTAACAATCGAATAGACTAGTAATACCTTGATTTTAGGAGGATTTGATGAATTCAATTTGATCATGTTAACTGTTGAATTCCAACAATAATTGGTGGAGCCCATGAAATCAGAGGATGATTTTTTCCATGGTTCATGTAACCGGGATTTGTCAAATGGTGGGGTTGTCTTTCTTGCTTTGAATGTGGATGTCTTGTGACGGGGCTATGTGTATGCATTAGCTGGTCCTCTTTCGTTTCAAAGGAGCTAAGCCTAATAGGAGGTTTGCCATTTGTGTAACATAGGGAAATGTTCTTTGCTATCAAATCTCTTGGGTCTTAACAAATCTTTGGACGAAGAAATAATGAAGCAATTGTAGTGCATGCACTGGAAAAATGGAGTCTTTGTAACTCGTTGATGATGTGAGATTATGGACATCCATGCTTTAGAACTGTGAACCCCCTGAAAAACAATGATGACTTTGTTCTAAATAGATTAGACGACCTTATGCTTGGATGACTATTACAAGTAGCCTCTTTGAGAAGTTGAGTACAATGTTATTGGAACCGGAGTAGACTGGCCAGTTCAACCAATCCGACTGGGAACTTTAGACCTGTGAATGCTTGGACTTTATTAAACTTTTTACTTCTTGAGTTCGAAAAAAAAAAAAGAAGAGGAAATGTCCCTAGGGATAGTTGTGGAAGCACGTGTAGACCAAGAGGGCCTGGCTCACCCTAAGTTTTTGAAATTGTGTTCAGGTCCCATAGTTTTTGAATATTTATAATTAGAAACAGTGTTTTGGCCTTCATGAGTCTTTGAATTCTATTTAGATCCTACAGTTTTTTAGAAATTTATGATACATTTAGTATGACCTGAACACCACCTAGCTACTACTTTTTCTTTCTTTTTATGTTAAACTTTCACCACATATAGTGTATATAATAAATTAGATATGTAAACGAATAAAATATAACAGTTGAACAGTGAACTAACACCTTCACTTGTTTGATATATGGTTAGCAAAATATATATTCTGCAATATAATTTTCAATATTATTTTAATGAGTAATGTTTGTGGATTTTACTACAGGAGGGCTTGTATACCACCTTGCATTAAGGAAGACAACAAAGAAGCGGTGGCTGCAAACAAGAACCACTGTGGAGATGCCTGATAATTTAAAAAAAAGAAGTCCTAGCTTTACCAAAATCAACTAACTGGACTTCACGTTGGTTTAGACATTTGATGTTTTAAGTGAATTTTTCCCAAAAGCCATTAGTGTCATATGGCTTTCTTCTTGGTTTGTTTTGTGAACCTCAAATTTCAAATGCGATACTCATATTCATCATCTCTCATATTCATCATAATATATTTATATCGAGCATTAGGTCCTCATTACCTAGCGACTCCACTTTTACCATGGGAAAATATTATTGGAGTTACAGTTCCTTCTGCATTTATCTGCAGGTGACCCCTGATGTCCATTTTCAAAACGATTTGGGATTGGATAGCTCGGACACCGTGGAGATTGTAATGGCCCTAGAAGAGGAGTTCATGCTAGATATTCCAGACAAAGAAGCTGATAAGATTGATTCATGTACTCTTGCAATTGAGTATATCTATAACCATCCAATGGCTGGTTAATATTAGTGAATTCCTGATTTGAGTTTTATCCTGTTTTATTTACTTATAATTTCCTTAAAAAAAAACAAGTGTGTTTAAGCCGTATCTCTCTTTGACTTGTTGGGTGTTTGTAGAGAATTTGATCCCAGTAAAGGGATGGAAATAATGGGAGTTTTGTTTGATAATAGCAGTTTGTAGAATTGCTTTTCAAGGTTCGTTATGATTCTGTGTAACGAGATTTAATATTTCCCTATTTTCATTGAATTGGCATGATTTTATGATGTTTCTACCTTCATTTTGAAGATGTTATATCTACTGACATGGCTTTTTGATTCTTTTATTATGTTACATTATTTAGTTTTGGATAATGTGTGCCACAGTTGGTTTTTGTCCTGACTCTCTTGAGCCCGATGTCTAAAATTTCTAGCTTGACATTTGGCCCATATGAAGTATTCTTTGTAGCAAACTATTCTTGTCTTCTATGGTTACAAGTTGTGGGATCTAGTCCTGTTAGGACCTTTTGCACTATATGTGAGGTGACACGTGTGTGTGTAAGGTCCCTTCATGAGAAGAGAAAAAAGTAAAACCAAGTTAGCGGGGCAATATGGGTTGGACACATGAATGATTTTGGCCATATGGGTTGGACCATGATAATTTCGAATTGTTGTGTAAAGCTTTGATGATTGTTGAAATTTGACACATACCTGATTCTGTACGAAATATCATTATGTCTATGCGTAATGATAGCTTTGCTACCTTTTGGTACGTCTCTAGATGCTTAATCTGCATAAAGTCAATTCCTTTGCATTCATCTTGTGCATTCAACTTGAATTACATTCTTTAGATAAGTGGATTTGACCTTTTGTCTGTGGTCTGAGTTTGCTGTAATGTAACAGGACTCCTATCTTTATTTTGTCAAAATCATTTTTAGCTTGCAGCATAACAACTGTTCGGTGGTTGAATTCTCACGTGGAAATTTGTCAATTTCTTAAAAATTCTTTGCAGACGGAAGGTTTATAAATGTTCGTGGCAAATACCAATCCATATATTTAAGAAAGAGCCTCTCACAGGGTATGGCTCGAATTCATGGTTGGGGAAATAGACTTGTAACTTGCATCCTACTGTGATGCCAGGTTTATCCTTCCTATTTTGTTTTGTTATTTATCCATTTATTTATGTTTTCCAGAAATATCAATGCTTATGTTTATTTGGATTGCTTCTTGCCACTTCAAACATCAAGTGCTATGTATCTTTGTTAGGTACTCTTTTGTGGAGGCATATGATATGTCTGGAATACAGGGGAAGTGTAAATTTCTTGCTTTGCTGGCTGTTTGTGGGAAAGAGATTAGTCATGTAGTCCTCCCTCAAATATGTTATTAGTTGTCAGCCATTGATCAATGAAACTGAGATGTTAGCTGATAACAATTTGATTTATTTGTAATTGTTTATAACGTTAGCATGGTTCAATGTAAAGCTAAGAACTATTTGAATAAATTCATCAACTATCTTGGCTACTGCGATTATGGCCCTTTATGGAGCGGAATGGCAAAATAGGATCGGTGTAGCTGACTCCCAAGTATTTGGAAAAGGTTTGATTCGACTTCTTATTAATTGCTTTTCTATTATCTTTGACAAAAACTTAGTTAAGATAATAACAAAATATGAGAGAGAGAGAGAGAGAGAGAGAGAGAGAGAGAGAGAGAGAGAGGGGACCTCATTTTCTTGTATGATATGTGGCATAGTTTGTTTTGTCAAAAATGGCAATTTGTAAATATGGGAAAGGAATTGTTGGTCTGAACATAAACTTCTTAGTAAATGGAAGAAGGAATGTTTTATAGATTTCTGGTTAATGTCTCAATGTTGGCACATGCAAAATCTCTATTGGTTATTGCTTATTGGGTTGATACCTAACTTAAATATTATGTTTGGATCTTAAATTTGTTAAGAAAAAAGGGAAAAAAAAAAAAAGCAATGAAATCACTTATACTTTTATAAGTAAATCCAAAAAAATGAAAATTTTAGACCTATACCAATTTGATGTTTTCTTCTCTTTGTTTCCGTTTCAATATTTTGTAATAATAAATTTATTGTAAAACAATTGAATTATGTACCATTCGAATCAATTAAAATACTTATCTTTCAAATAACAGCACTACAACTATTTCAATTTTTTCCTTTTTGTCTTTTAGTTTTCTTTATGGCCGGGAACTCTATATGAGAAAACAAGGAATCTAAATTATTTGCCTCATTCTCTAACTTATTAACAACATTGACTCACATTATTAATATGATAATTACAAAATTATGTGAGAAACAAAATTTTCTTAGTAATAGTTTTTCATATTTATTGCAAGTGAAAGTGTGTCAATGATATTAAGAAGACAAAGATAGAGACACAAAAAAAAAAAAAAAAAAAGGATTATGGATTAAAAGAAAATAGAACTCAATGTGCCCATTACTCCCGCTCACTTTCTTTTTCAGTTACCCAAGATTTCACAATCTTTTAACATTTGGCATACTTTATCATTTTGTCCTTAAAGGCAAACTTGTGTAAGATAAATCTTCAATAATAATTTGACTTTTAGACCAGTTTAGGAATAATAAAAAGTTGACACGAAAAAGAAAAAAAAAAACAGTAACACCAACACATGCCTCTCAGAAATTACTCAATACTCTTTGAGCGTGATTATATTTCACCTCTGTAGTGCTCTGCACTAAATAATTTATTCACAACTCTAAAGAAATTATTTTGTATTTTTGGTGTGCCTAATAAAGCAGGGATAATGTGGTATGTAAAGAGCACTGGATAATTTGTTACACTTTCACTTATAGTGCTTTTTTTTTACCAAATGAGATTGGTGATAGAGAGACATCAAAGTAAAATGGGATCCAAAATTAGGGATGACAATGGATCGAGGTCGGGCGAGGCATGACACCTCCATCTCTACATTTACTTATAAAATTTATTTCCATTCTCGACTTCATACACGTACAAAAATTTTTTTGGAGGTCCATTCCGGCTCTACATGTACAAACCACGATTCATCTCCCGCACACGCCAAACTCAATTTAAAGCTTTTATCACCAAATCCGCCAAACTCAATTTAAAGCTTTTATCACCAAATCAATCGTTCTACCAAAACGCTCTTCTTCCAAAAGCTCTTATCCTTCTCATAACACGTTTAACATGAATTGATTTCATATTTTTTTTTTAGTGTAACCACGAGATGTCCCCACACCACATTGGATGTGGGACTAATCCTTGCTCGGGTTGGGAGCCGAAACAGTAAAGCCCTCCCAACAAGTGCGTTTCCAGAGTTTCGAACCCGGACTTACTTTCGTGGAACGCTCTGGGATCTAGCCGGCTATCACTGGACCAACAACCTGTTTTTTAACAGGAATTGATTTCATATTTAGCCAAAGAGATAAACAACAAAATTAAAAACTCAAAATTCAAAATACAAATTAAAGTACGCAAGGGGCAATTTTTCATATAAAGGTACAAAGCACATTCTTTTAGAGCATGGTGGGAAGGAAAAAAACCTAGATCTATTTCTGTCTCCATACCCGCATCGATTTAGGGAGTGTTTGGACGTAACTTATTTAGTAACTTATGATTTTTTTAAAATATGTTTGGGTCAGTGACTTAAAAAACTATTTTTAAAAGTAATTTTTTAGAAATAGCTTATAAGAAGTTAACTTATAAACTAGATACCCAAATATTTCCTTAGTTTAACACTTCCATCTCAACTTCTATCCTCATTTTGAATACTTCATGCCCTTCTTAAACCGAACGAGCTCAATTGAATCTTCACCTTTCCTAAGTCTACTGTCATTCCTGTACCAAACACAATCCGTTTTAAAATGGCCGGCCAGAAATTATAAATAAAAACACCCCAAAAGAAAGTTGATAACCAAACAAGACACAAGCCAACGCTCGTTTTATTCAAAAAGAACTCATCTGTACAGTGGTAGATAAGGAAACCCCAAACTTCAGCACACAGAGAGAGAGAGGAGATAGGCTCAATGGCTAACCTGAGAACGGCAATGGACTCGGCGTTTTGGGACCTGAACATTGCGAGCCCACAAACCCTATTGGAAGGGTCGGCACGGTGCGTCCCTGGCGAGCCCTTCCCGCTGGACGGAGCAAGAGCCAGCCGAGCCCTCAGAATCCAACAGCTGTCACTCTTGGGAAATGGGTTCCCTCTTGGCATCATACCCTCATACGCTCCTACCTCTCTCAAGGACTTGGGTTCTTTCTCTCTCCAGTCCCTCTTGTTCAAACAAGAATTCTCCAACTGGTATCTCTATTTAATTACCGCTCTCTCTCTTTCTCTCTCTAGATTTACAATATGTGATTATATGTATGTATGCGTATGCCGATTTCAGGCAGACCCAGAAAATATGATTCATACTATCTTTTGTTCTCTGTTTGGCGGCCGAGAAAATGTAGGAAAATTAACCAGTTGGAAAATTGAAATTTCGATAATATTTCAGTAAGCAAGGCTTGAGAACAACAATCACTAGCTTAGGAGGACTCTGCGGCTACTACACACCCTAGTCAAGATTATCTCTACTTTCAGTTTGGTTTACAAGAAGGCAGACCTTAGAAATTGGCAAACTTGACAATCAGTTTGAATCTTCACAATCTATCTGTCTAGACTTGAGTTTTGTACAATGTAGTCACACTCTGTTTTTTCTTTTACTGGTGTTACTTATATGCTTTTCCATGGAAGGGCTTTCGGTATATCGTAGTTGAAAATTGGGTATATCATCTGGGGTGACAGAGGAACATCACTTGCCTTGTTTACGTTACTGGTATTTATTATGCTGAAATTTGTGCTTGATTGTTTTAAAAAATGGTTATTTTTCAGGAATTTTACTCAACCTCTTCCACGTATTTTTAAATTTGATCACATCTTAGTTATTTTACAAGTATATTAATACTTTTATTATATGATCCTCCTACAAATTATCCATCGTGAAGCTTGTGTAGTCTGTGATCTACTTGTGTGGAGTTTGGTCTCTTGACTACTCTTAGCAAAGGAAGGGTTGAATCTGTGTTACGTGACTCAAGTATGAGTGTTGGGTGCGGATATGTATCTAAGCATTAGATTCATCTAACACGACTAGATTTCATTTTTTTTTTTTTTAAATTCTTCTTCTCTTTATGCAAGGTAAAATGGTGTTTACAAACTAAAATATAACATTTTATGCATAAAATAAAATTTTTATGCATAGTTCAATAGTGAATTCAATTATTTATACATAATTGTTGGATGCATGTCCAACTAACTATATCCGACGCATATGACATATCCCATACTCGTATTTGTGTCGAGTGTCCGACAAGGGTATTTCACAAATTTAAAAAGTTCCAGGTAACATAGGGTTGAATTACGATTGAGAGGAGAATTGTCTGATTTTATGTCTCATTTTACATCCTGCACTCTCTGAGATATTAATTGCATGTTGTTTAATCTTTGAATTAATAGGTGGCTTGGATTAGTTGCACAGTTTCGTCCTATGAAATTGATATCTGCCATTAAATCAGAAATCTCTGGCATTGAAGAGTGGGAGCTGTCTGCATTAAAAGACGTTTCTAAGCATTTCCTAGACAAGTCCCTTTATTCAATGGGTCTATGCTCACAGATATCTTTGACTTCCTCATCATCCTTATTGTTGAGCACAGAAGCACAAGGTGAGAGGAAGGGACGTCGCACTAGGGCCATGCTGCTTCACAAGGCAAGAATTTCCAGGCAGTCTTCATTACTATAAGATAGTATCGGTTGCAAATTTGATTGTGTTTTTTCCTCGAACCATGTTATTTTTGTCTTCTTTTTTATTTTGTTTTTATACTTTCCCTTGTTCTTGATTACTAATTCATAATTTAGCAACATCCTCAACTAAATCTTTTAGCTATTGGAGGAATATAGATAACATGTCTTCTTTATAACCATGATATATCTTTAAATTATTTTGTATACTTTCTGGGGAATTTGTACATCCCTGTAGATATATAGGTTCTTCATTGCTTCTTTTTATTTGTTGCTCTTGGTATACTACATGTGTACAGGGTTGCGACCACCCTTTGGTGCCTTTTATAATGCAATACTTCTCAAACGGAGAAAAAAAAAATCCGACATTACACTTATATCAGTAAAAGTATTAGATTCCAAAGTTCTTTTCATTATTTAAAGTGCTCTATGTGACAAAACTCCAATACTTTTCCTCCAACACTCAATACTTTTCCTCCAACAATTGATTTTCCTTTTCCACTTTACTATTATTCTTTTTCAAGTGTTCTTTTTTAGTGCAAGGAGTTGTGAGATTTGCTCCTTAAACCTTTTATTTGTTATTACAGCTTCCTAATCATGATGTTACAATGGAGGCAGCATGGCCTGAACTCTACATAGACCATAATGGAAAATATTGGGATGTTCCTGAAGCAATGTCATTGGATTGTTCTTCCCTTGTTTCTGAATCCGGATTGCGGTATCGTTTTGGTTTACACAAAAATAGCGGTAATCCTCAGGCTGTTAATTCCAGTCATGGTGAGGTGCCACTTGCCTTAATGCCTGGATTATGTGCAAAAGCTGCCTTTTCTTATGAGAAGAACAAAGACCTTTGGAGGCAAAGAGAGACAAAAGAGGATGTCATAATAGAGACAGAGAAGGGTCGATTTTGGCGACCTGCATATGATATTCGTCTTAAAGAACCTCATGCAGCAATTTCTGGAATTATTGGTAATTCTACAGCGTTATGAAATACTCTTGGTGTCAATTTAGTTTCTCTATTTATTTTACATTATTCTATTTCTTTAAGTAGTACAGCAAGTTTTCAACTGACATTAATTTTTGTACTTCAATCAAATTCCTCTTTTACCTTGCATATGTAGCATATTATATATTGTTCTCTTAGTCTTGGAGTGTAGGATTCTCATTGGTGGACCCAAGATTTGTGAGGATGTTGATTTTGTTTGCATCATGTTTTATTTTCTGGCTTTTCAAGCTACTGCGCATTCATGAGCAATGTCTTAGTTGTGGAGATTGATGTCCCTGTTCTCTATCTATTCTTGTTGGAGTAATCTGTATGAAGAATTTTAATTAGATGACACTGGGTATGAGGTAAAATTGCTCCAATGATCTATCCTTTTCCTCCTTTTCCAAATATCGGAATCTGGATATCTGCTGAATTAAATTACTGTGCTACTGGCATGATCTTTCATGACAGATGGTTGGATTTGTTGCATGACATGACTGATTTTTTTGTCTCATGAAAGACACGAGCTTTACAAACCTTGAGGAATATTTTATTTCACAAATCAGGATAGAAAATGTAAAAGGATGATATGCATCCACTTACCACCAGACATCACTAATCAACCATGAAGCTGGCTATATATAGCACAGTTTATGGTTGCACTATTCATAGGAAAGATATGCTAAATTCTTATACATCGTTATCAGGGATATTAGAAGCTTTATGCTGTTTTTAATTAAAATAATTGATAGTAGCGCCATGGAACTCTACTTCATTTGATACTAGAGTTCTTGCCCAGCATAAAGAAGTAGTCAAAGCCGGGATTTTGGATGAAGTATTGAACCAATAGGACGTAGTGAGAATCAATTTGGAATTAATATTGTATATGAAATTGAAAATTGACAAATAAAATTATTGTCATATTTCCAAATATTCTGAAAGTCTGTAAGAGAAGTCAGGAATTAAGAAAAGTGGGAGAGAAGGTTGGTAAACCAAAAAAATTTTACTAAATCAAATGAAAGAACTGAAACAAGCAAGGCCACTTGCAGATACAGACTAGAAATTAACAAATTGTGTGCTGGAACTGCTACCATTCATTTGAGATTTTATTCAAATGAAGAGCTGATTTCGATTTATTGGTAAGATTGGGAAACAGGAATTGTAGATCTTATTGTGAGTGTGGCTACTGAAATCAAGCATCAATATTCTCCTTAACTTCACCCTTTTAGCTTTCTGATTGTTCTTGAAGACCCCAAAATCTTTACTTCACATATTATGAGACTAATGGGCAAACGGAAACAAAGGAGAATCATGACATTAACAACTAATTTAAGCACCGTAGATCTATGCTTATTTATGTCATATGTTGCATGGATACTTCTTAGTAGGTGAAGTATTTGTTTCAAACATGGCATGGCATAGATAGGTTGTTTATATGTAATACCCATGTTGAATGCTATGTGGTACATAAACACATCTTGAGCCATGGGTTGTATGAAATGAAAAATAGCACACTTCAACAATTCAAACACCATTTTGATCTCCGAGAATATCTCTTTCTTTCTTGTTTGTTTGTTTATGAAGAAAGCATCTTCTCTGAGTTACTTTTATCTCTTCTAACCCCACTCTTTAGGCGGTACTTGTGCGGCCTGGTTTGGAGGTAGGGAGGGCTCAGCTGCAGTTGAGATGAGGGGAACTGGGGACAGCATTTCTCT
This sequence comes from Euryodendron excelsum, assembly GCA_033060915.1. NCBI lineage: Eukaryota > Viridiplantae > Streptophyta > Magnoliopsida > Ericales > Pentaphylacaceae > Euryodendron > Euryodendron excelsum. The sequence continues at coordinate 7,889,038 of CM065379.1, read as the reverse complement.
GGGTGCTAAGAAAAGAAGCCCTTTTAGTGCTGATTTATTTGGCTCAGTCTGCTATACTCTTCAACATGGGAAATTCAGGAAGCTATATGGGGATCTCACTCGGTTAGATGCTCGCCTGGATATCTGTTCGGCTTCAGCTTTAGCTAAAAGGGTTTCCAATATCTTCAGGAGTCCTACACTTAGTAATGCAGAAAATCCAGTGTCTTCTCCCAGGCTCAATTTGATATTTCAACAGCAGGTACTTCCGTTTGTTTTATTTTTGTTCTCTCTCTCCCATTGCTGAGAATTAAATGGACTTATATTGTGCTGAGTGGTGATAATCCTTTGGTGAAGATACTTTTGCCTAAGGTCAGAAGAAGTGTCCTTTTGGACCAAGTAAACAAGAGGGGAGAGGGGAAAGGGTCAAAATAGATATAACTTCTAGAATTGCGTACAACCACTCTACGTCGGTGGATTACTCGTGATAAATGCTGTAATGAAAATTATTGAAGTTGGATAGACAGTTTATCCAGTTGTTTTCTCAGACAGGAAGGCCTTAGGATGATTGCATGCCTTTTTGCCTTTGCAGGTTGCAGGGCCACTTGTCTTCCGAGTAGATTCCAAGTTTTTGCTTGATTCATCGTCTGGGAAACAAGGAATTCATATGGAGGATTTTATATACAGCTTGAATTACTCCCTGAGGCTCCTACATTCTGGGAAAGTGGTAGCATGGTATTCCCCAAAAAGGAAGGAGGCAATGATTGAATTGCGCCTTTTCGAGTTCTAATCTCTCTCTCTCTCTCTCTCAACTTTTTTTTTTTAATTTGCAGTAATGATTATTTTGTCGCAGTCACTATATGTCTCAACAGTATGATTTGTTTGCCGAAAGCAATTTTTTTCCATCAATTTATGATGCACAAATATGATTACTTAGACCTGAGGAGTTGTTAAGTCATAAGGGATAGAGGTTTGATACGAATGTGACCATTAACAAGGATTCTTCTGAAACACACGAGACAATGGAAAGTGCATTAGACTCGTAAGGGTTTTTATAACCTTATTTCAGAAAGCAGTTACACTTTTCAGTACCCTTCAAAAATCTGCAGAAGGGATTCCCTTAAACACTAGTAATATGATTTATTCGTGAATAACTATATGATAAGAATAGCACTACTGGTAATGGAATTAGGCTCGTAATGCATCGTGTTGGTGGCCTACGGAATTTTGTTCATTTACTTCTTTTTGTTTGAACTACTAAACTTTGAAGAATATTGGTTATGGGGAATTTCATGTAGTTATGTTCTGTACTCATCCCCTGGAGGAGATTATGATATGGGATATCTTTTCCAAGAAGAGCTCTTTATTGCTTATGATAGCCACTCCAAACCCAGACGAAAAGATTTAGAGAAGCATTACGAACCCATGTCAAAATGGCTTTATGCCTAAATGGGATTGATGATGTAAATCACAAGCAAATATTTCTTAATTCTCTTCTTGAACCTTTGGGAAATAAAATCGCTAAACTGCTCCAACCTCTCGGTGAGCTCTATTAGATTGCTCTTGTTGCTTTAGAAAAATTGTTCAAATAAAATGGCATAGCGGTCGCTCCCCAAGTTCAAATCTTCCGATTCATCTTCATCTTCATCTTCTTTGCTTTCAGGAGCTTGTAGTTAGGTTGATGAATTCCAGGGTAGAAAATAAGTAAGGTTTTCCATGTCTTTGCTCAAATCTCGAGGCACATTTTTTTTTATAGCTTCTCTGTATTTATACTCCAAACCTAACTCGTAGTTAGATCAGCTTCAAGCAAAAATCAATGGAGTGTATTCAGCTGTGCTGGATATCTGGCATGTCAAATGGTGCTGAAGTGGAAGAAGAAATCAAACTAAATTTGCTATGCTCTAGATGAAGCCAAGCATGATCTTCATTCCACGAAAAACTTTCTCTAGACGAAATCTTAACCCCCTGTAAAATTTTCTGGTCAGTCAGCTTGCTAACTTCCAGCCACATCTGCAAAAATTTCAAGTAACAATCACATTGAAGAGTTCCCCTCATTCACCTCAAAATAAAATTTGTTTGTTGGTAACTATCATTCTTTTTAGGAACTTATTTTCTGATTTCTGTTATATGCTGCAGCCTCTGCATTATCTTAGAGAAAACAGTTTCAAAAATTAGGAAATCTATCCACAGATTTGTTGATCTTAAAGCTCCAACTTTAAATGATCCCTTTCCCCACCTAAACAGGACATGAGGGCATACTCTCATTCAAAACTTCAAATTTATCTGAATCAATTAGAAGAAAACCACAGGAGTAGTAAAACCCATATCAAACAGATGATTTTGAATATAATGGATATCAGCAGCTATTTCTGACAGCTATAATAAGGATACACAAATCAAAGTTTGTATTGTTCCATTGACAGTCAAAGAAACGATATTGCTAACGCCAGTTCACAAAACAATGGCTGCAGTTAGTTAAATACCTATAAATGTTGCATATCTCTATTCAACCACAGCCAACAGATCACCGGCTTTACAAAAGTAGTGCCTTCCACCTGTTCCCAAATCCACCTGATAGAGAGAAGACACAAGCACATCATCACCCATGTATTGATCCAAGGAAATATTAGCAACAAAAATTTGTTAGTGTCAATTCAACGGTAACATTACAATTTAATAAATGCTAGCATCTGCTTAATCAATATGTAAACTCGCTTATGCAGGATGTAGTTAATAGATATTCAGCAGATATGTCAGTTCCCTGGCAGTGATACAACGTCGTCATGCTGACATGATATCACCAACCAATAGTATCATACAAAAAATAGGTTTTTATCCTAATCACCTAACCTTAACAGCCTGTTTGGAACTTGGAGGGGGGAGGGGAAGGGGAGGGGAGTGGCGGGAAAAGGCAAAGGAAAGAGAAAATGAAGGAAAAATATTTTTCCTTTCCTGTTTAGTTTTGTAAAGAAAATGAAAGGAAAGTGAAAGGAAAGAAGAGAGAGAAAAAAAGAGTTATTTAAAAATTTCCCTCCCTTTTACCTCCTCTTTCCCTTTCTTTCTCTCTTATGTAGAATCAAAGAGTGGAAGGGGAAAGGAAGAGAAATTTTTAAAATTTTCCCTTCCCTTCCCTTTCCTTTCCTTTTCTTCCCTCCCCTCCTCCAAGTTCCAAAAAAGCTAGAAGGAGTTACTTGAAATATTTTGTTCACACTACCCCACAAATTGATGTAGCATCTCATCACACCATTATTCAAGTGGATCTATTTCATTGGCTTTGCTGACAAGGTATTACCCTTGTATTGTTCTGATTTAACTTCTACATGATTGGAGAAATACGATGCATCTCTGGTCTATAGTCTCCATCATAACATGGTCCAGAAAGAGGCTAACTGGCCAGGGTGTGGCGTTCCCGCATAGGCATTTCTCTTTAAGTTTTACAGGTTAGACATCAGTTCCATGTAATAGCACCTACCTCGTAAGCATTTATGTCAGAGAAAAGAACCTCCAAAAGAAGCAATGCATTCTTGTAGACAATAAGAAAGGCACCAGATAGAGGATACGAAGCAGAATAATGCCATCAGTTATGCAATGCTTCATTAACTCAGACTATAGAAGTGTTTGTGGCATAAATAAAGCAAACATAATTTATTTGGGCTTGCCATAAATTATTCATCACCAAGTCAAACCTTTGCACATCTTACCTTCTTCCCAGCCTCCAATTGCTCCACCTCGACTCCAACAGAAAAGAATCTGAGGGTAAAACGATCACAAGTAACTGCTATAAAATGCTTCAAAATTCGACGTGCTATAAATAATGTAGAGACATATCTTGCAATATAGTTCTTTCTTTCTCTTACAATTGAAAAGAAAAGATATAACTTGACATTCTCTTCTCAAGTCGGCTAGATTGTACATGGATGAATATTGCATTGTTTTAAAGTCAAAGTGGAATGGGTAAAATGAGAGATAAGCAATGATGAAAGGATTTGAAATAGTTGTCAAGATCTATTGAATAGAGCTTTATCCATTTCTTGACTTTGGGACTTTGGACAATAAATATTATGTCTCTAACCGTTGGAGACCTGACCTTTATATAAAAAGACACAGTCAGTCCTTATAAGAATATAGATAAGAATACACAGAGTGTTTTTGGCTTCGACTTGTTTTCAATATTTTTTACTGCGTATAATTTTTTGGACTATTTACTTACACGAGTTCAAACTTTTTTGGTGAGTCTACATCAAAAAGGTTAATTGTTGTATCCTGGAAAACGATCACCTAGACCCATCTGCATCGGAATTTTTATTGTGTGAGGGCGAAATCGTTTATTAAGGACAATGGATTAAGTTCTGTGCCTCGCTTTGATTTTATTTTTGATAAGTCTTTTATGAGTCATTATATCATTATATATGTATATATGTATTTTGTTGATTTATTAAAGCAATATTTTGCACAATATTTCCAACAGTAATCTCAATAAGGAAAACTGCACATGTTCTTTTATTCACATCAGCTTGAGGTTTTTCCAGGTATTTGTGTTTTGCTCACCTCCCCCATAAGGTAACGTTCAAATTTGACAGATGATTTGGGCAGCAAAAATACACCAGCTGATTTCTGCAACAAAAACATTTCATACATGAAGATGACAGCTTACAAACGAGGTTGCATGTGCGCTCAAGTATTTGTCTATTTCTTATCTTTATGTACTTGGTAGATGAGAATTTTAAAAATCGCAACACAATTCGCAATCGTAGGACTAGTTGTGTGGGTCACTCAAACAGAGGGGGGCTTATGACGAGGGAAGGTTTGCAGCTGTACATTCTTTCCCCTTCTCAAATAAAAGAAATACCAACGAATCAGCATATCGCAAGCTTACCAAGATATACCCTAAGAAACTAGAATATTGATGTTGATTGTCCAGATGTACAATCATTTTCTGAACCAATACCCATTACAGCCAGATCAACTAATAGGCCTCCACAATGAAAAGGGAAATTATGTGTACACACATTTGGTAGCTGAAGCAATAGATACTCGCATTTTCATTCTCAAAACTGAATCAAAGCCAAAGCCATTTTCATGATCATAAAAATAGGGTTAATTACAAATACATTTCTTGAGCCATGAAGCTGTATAAACTCTAAAATGTAACAAATTGACCTCTTAAACTATTAATTTGTATTAATTAATCATTTCTGTTAGCAATCCGTTAAGAAAATGAATAAAAATTTGTTATTTGACTTGTATATGTACACAAAAGTATAATTTTATATCTAAATTAATCTTCTCTTATTATAATAATTGCCTAATGATTGAAGTGTCCATTGAAATGACATGTAAATATTAGAGCAATACAAGGGGTATTTCTCTTGTTATTGTATTTCAGTTAATTATAAACACACCCTCTAAACTATAACTCAGTATCACTAAGACTCTCTAAACTCTAAAACGTAACAAATTAATCTGAACTATCAATTTGTATCAATCAAACCTTTTGCAAGCAATCCGTTAACAATCTATTAGGAAAGTAAATGAAAACTTATCGTGTAATTTGTACATGTTCACAAAAGTTTATTTTATATCTAAAGTACATTATCTTTTTGTAATATTTGTCCAATAACTGAAATACCATTAGAAGTTTTTTTTTTTTTTCGCCAGTTTTTATTAGGAGGAAGCCTTTTTTTATTAGCTTTTTAGATTTAATTTTTGGTATTAAAAAATGCACAAGAACATAAACTAAAACCCAATAAAAGAAGCGTAAATATAATATTATTGCAATATCTTTAATATGTTCGTGTGTTGTAAAATGTTGTACAATATTCATACATTTTCAAACTATAGTGCTTATGGGCTTTTTAGTTTATGGTTTTAATTTTTTTTTACAGAAATTAAAAATATATACACAAACTACTTAAATAAGCTAACTTATAAGCTGATTCAACAATCTAATAGTAAAATTTGTGAAAACTAAAAGAAAAATAAAAATGTTTTATTATTGTCTACTTTTTATATTATTTGTAAACGAAAAAATAAAATTGAATTTGATAGCTTATAAATTCTAATTGAAAGATCTTCAAATAATCATCCTATGGATTGATGCGAAAATGATAAAGCAGCTTTCAAATCAATGTAACCTCATCTGATAAACCCGCAATTTTCTCCTTTCACTTTCTCCTATATTTTCTATTTTGTCCCTTTTGACATACACTTAACTAATGAGTTATCAATTTTGTATTTCATTTGCAACATTTTTATTCAAAATGAACCGCTAAAATTTGTTAAAACTTCAAAAAACAAAATTGAAATTTTTATAAGCTACAATTACAGTGAATCATTGTTTAAATTTATGATATCTTTATATGTATATTTGAGATATATCCATATATACTCACATATTTTCGTAATTGTGATATATGGGTAATTTCCTTGACAAAGAGAAATTTTTAACTTTATTCCACAATTGAGTGTTGATTTAACTTAATTTAGCAATTCAGATTTAGTGTCATTTCAAATGTCGTTTTTATTGAAAATGCTTTTTAAAATAATATTTTTTTATTATATTTTTTGTAACATGTTGAACGAAAAAATAAAAATACACCGGCTTATTTCAAAAAATGTTTTTTGAAAAAATGTTTTTTCTCTTAGCCAAAACCATACGCAGGACGTTCACATTTACCAGCCAATATTTTGGATAAGGGAAAAAAAATGGTTTTTAAAAAAACGTTTTTTAATAAAATTTAAAAAATACAATAAAAAAATTCATTTTAAAAAATGTTTTTAATAATAATACCATTTGAAATGAAGCCGAATCACATATTTTTCGTAATTGTGATATATTATTCCATGACTGGAAGATCCCTCCTTTTTCGTTATTGGATATTCTGAATTACAGTGGTCCCATGGTTTTGACAATAGCAAGCATTTCTCAAACTTCGCTCCATTTCTTAACAAAAAGAAATCAAACGACACTTCACAGAACGGCTAGTTGGGTCCACCATGGTAGCCTTTTGTCCTTAATTCTCTGCCACCACTGTCAATCATGCCCCTTCCTCCACACTTTTCCCAGGAAAATGGCACCCCCATTTTTCCTTTCCCAATTCCCACTTGACCAAAAATTTGTACATTTTTGCAGAAGAAGGCCCTTTTTCTGAACGAAGGGTTTTCCTTTCCTTTTCTTTCCATTTTCTCCCGCATTATTTGCCAAGAAAACCCATTCTGGGCTGCTTAAGTGGGTTTGCTGTCTTGGAGTTGGTGATGGAGAAGCAGTTCTGTTTCTTTGAATGGGTTGCTCTCTGCAGTTTATTGCTTGTATCTGTTGTTTCTTCAAAGAACCATGGTAATCTATTTCCACCTTTATTTTTCTTTATTTGGTTTCTTTAGCTGAATTGTCATAGAATATGCCCAAAATCTGTTAATGCATGTTTGTTTGTGGAGGCCAATTAGGGAAATTCTTTGATTGTTTTAATTTTTTATTAGGTTCATTACTTGTGCTGCTAAATAGATGTATGCTTGAAAAGTCCTTGATTTGGTGGTTTTTATTTCTTTGAAATGAATTTTTCAATGGAAGCTAAGGATAGCTGGAAAAGCTCCATGGATATTCCCCTCTAGCTCTAACTCTCCAAAGAATAGGAGCTATGAACATACTTAAGAAGAGTTCAGAGAAGTTAAACTTCCAATACTAGCCCTATTTTGTAGTGATCAGCAGATGAGAAAGTAGAAGAGTGTCTCTTTACAAGGCAGAACGAATAGTATACATAGTTCTTGTTGGAATTTAAGCATTTGGTTTTTGTTGCTGTCCATTTACCAGGGCGATCAACAAAGATAGGCAAGCTAGTGATGGAATTTGCAGGGAGAATTTTAAGTTTCTTGACTAGCCACATATGAGTCCCAGCCATTGTGACGTGACAAAGATAAACGCGTTCCATTCAAATATCTTGAGCCACTTTCAAATAAAGCATTCTTGCTTGCATTCACACCCTAATGAAGCCCAGCCTAATGCTTTGGAGGAAATGGGAACAATTCTCTCTTCTCTACTCGCTCATTTTCCCATTGTGACTTTGTACCCACCTTCAAATAAAGCCTTCTTGCTTGCATTCACACCCTAATCAAGCCGAGCCTAATGCTTTGGAGGTAATGGGAACAATTTTCTCGTCTCTACTCGCTCATTTTCCCATTGTGACTTTGTACCCTCTCAATCCTATTAGGATATTACCTACACAAAAAAAAAAAAAAATGTAAAATTGGATGGAAAGGAAATATTGGCTAAGGCAGTTTGAATGAGTGTAAATCTCTTCCCAACACAGAAGCACTCTTTCTTCATGGTGGATGACCTTTAATTAACTTTCTTGACCACCTTGATAACTTTATTTTGTCTGCTTCTTTGCCACTTTCATTTATCCCCACCTTTCTAGAGGATGTCCCTCTGGATTTTTTTTATAAGCTTTTCACAATCTTTATGGCAGATCTGATATAGGAAAGGCTATATAGGAAGTTTTCCAAAATACTTTCGTAAAGTTAATTGTACTATGAGAAGATGTAGTCATTTACTAATAGGAATTTGCTTCATAACTTTGTCTTACGTAGGATACCAACAAAGCTAATTTGCTACTCTATGCAAGGGAAGCGGCAAATTAGTGAACTAAGTTCTCTTTTGAGCATTACCTGAAACAAGTTTGTTATAGATGTCAAATCTGAAGCTACAAATCAACTTTGTTTAGAGTATCAAATTGAGGTCTTTGATATGCTTTGTGCTTGTTTGTGAAGTAAAAATCATTAGCCTCATGAATTGTAAAGGGGAGTGAGTATCTCCTTCAGTTGCTAATAAGATTCTTCTAGACAATCAAGACGACCACCACATTATTAAAGGGGGAGTTGTTCCCTACATAGTTATTAATCTTGTATTGGTACTAGGAATACTGGCTGGTACATTCCGTACCAGTTTTCATACGGTACCAGTGAATGTGAATATCGTACCGGCTAAAGTATTGGACAATACTAGTGGTACCGGCCAATACCGGTGGTACCGGATTTACCGGATGATACTAGTTTTGTGTAATTTATTTTTAAATAATTTAATTTTATTGTCTTTTGATGATAATTGTCAATTAAAAATTATTTTAGGCATATATTAGACAATAATACGTCTTTTAAGTATTTTAAAATATATATTTGGGTTGGATAACATGTTTACATTATATTAAAACCCTTACATTTTAAATATATATATTTTTTATAGCATATAAATATATAGCGATAAATCCGAAATGGTACCCAGTTTTACACCGGTACTGGTACGTACCGTACCAAGAGCAAAAATGGTACCTTGGCCGGTACGAGATTGATAACTATGGTTCCCTAGATGAATGATGCTTGGAGCTCGAAACATAAATTAGTAACTTCATGAAGAGAAGAAAAAGGATCTAAGTTAATCCAAAGCACCCTGCTGAGCGCCTCTTCCCTGTAACATAGTTTAGAAAGTCCCAATCAATGTGTCAGCTCCAATCTGTTCTGATCAGCACTTCTGTTTGCTTAGACTTTCTGCAACCACGTCGGATTAATTGACTATAAGATGGAATTCCCATTCACATTTGCACATTGATCATCAATGAGGATCTTGTTCTGTCATAGATTGCTTCCTCAAGAACAGAGAAACTTAATTGCCAATTACATTGACATATTCAGGTTAAATTTTCCTTATAAAGGGAAAAATATATAAATTCCCCCAGGAGATGCGCTCCACTATAAGAAATTTATAGTTTTACAGTTAAAACAGATGACGTGTTAGAAAGATCGGCAGAATATCTTAGATGTGTTGTGAGGTGTTTTTATTATTAGGTTAGAAACAATACTCCAGACTCCAGTAGTAACCAATGATTTATCTAACACATTAACAAATGATTTGATATTAACAATAATATGTTATATATATATTTGATGCAATGTTCCAAAATGTATAGGTGTTACCATGAACAATGGTGCCTATGAATCCTATATTATCCATATTTCGTGATTTAGATTTGACTGTATAGATGAGTCAGGAAAACTATTAAGGCAGTATGATATTACTTTCCTGCTTTTATCAGGAAAACTATTAAGGCAGTACATATTACTTTCCTGCTTTTAGTTTTATTTTCTCTTCCCTAGGGGAGACAAAAGGAAATGTAAAAAGTTGTTACTTAGTGAAGCCAAAAGTTCCAAAGGTGCCTGCTAACCTAGCTGGCTAAATTTGTAGGTAGTCATATTACCGTGTCCAAATCGTGTCTTAGTTATGAGTTATTCACTTTTGGTGAGGTCAGTACTATTTGGCAAATGCCTTTCTAGCTGTGGGCATTCCTACCTCCACAAAACAAGTGGCATGGGACGCACATCCAGCTGGTATGCCATGGCACCTTCATCTCTAGAGGGAACCTCGTGCCAGTCTTGTGCAGATGGCCTTGAGGTGCCACTCGCACAAGTTACGTTTGCTTGCTCGCCCAGCAAGTGAGTCAAACCAAGGGTAGGCGCATGATGCCTTCATCCCTTGGTCCAACTGTCCTAAACTTGAAGAACTCTCCGTATGGGAACTCTCCAAGGAGTTTCCTAGGTGGCTTCTCACCTCTGCTTGGGATCTTCAAACGGATTGTGGACTGGTGGCTAGAACCAAAGGGCTTGTCGAACTGCTCTGCTCCCCCTGGTCGCTCGGAGGATCGCGAGTCTCAGTCGGCTAAGAGAGAGAGCATCTCAGTAGACAGCATTTAATGCAAGATCTGATACATTTAGTGCGAGAACTGGGACATTTAATACAAACCTGCACACCATTTAATGAGGTAGCACGTGGCACGCTCCAAGTTGGAAACACCTCACGTCCGTTCATCAGACTGCTCTGGAGTTGACGTGGTTGCGACTTTGCCACGGCATTGCCCGAGCATCCAGCCAGTGAGCGCCAAGTGCCACCTAAAGACTATTGGTCATGATGAGAACCTAGCCCGTCACGGTTCCTCTCTCCTTATAAATAGCATACTCATTTATGAATAGTTCAATGAATGCTTAATGAACTGCCTATGCGCTTGTGAATCTCCAACTCTCTCCCTCTCTCTTGGTTACCTTTGGTTTCTTCCTCACCACCTTTCAGGAGGCTCGAGCCACATCAGTGACTGCCAGGATTCCCAGAAGGGTCCCAATCACCTAGACTCCTTGACCAAACCATCCACACTGGTCATGTTCAAGGTTCATGCTTTCATAATTTTTTCATAATATTCACACATTCTAGTTTTCTAATATTCTTAACTACAGTTGTGATATTGTCAATCTCGTGGCTATCATTGAGTGTTTTCTTATGCCTTCTTTACAATGGTTTTCATTATCTCTAGGGGCCGTGAAGAGGTTTATGGGGAGATGTCTTTCTCAAGCATCATGGTATAAGCTATCCATCTAGCCTTAGCAAGGGTTTGGTCTTATTGTGTTATATACATGGTAGCTGTGCCTTTTGCAAGTAAAAGAAATTCTACATGAAGAAGCTCACACGCATTATAAGATCTCCCAATATTTTCAATCCTGCAACAAGATATAAAATTATTAGATTCAAATCAGATTGTATTCTGGAAAGAGGCTCTCTTTGCAGTGTTATTTATTTCCATCTGGAAAGAGAGAAACAGGTGAGTCAGGAGGGAAGGAGTTAGTGAAAGAGGCTGCATGACCATAGAGAAAAACATTTAATTGATTATGTCTTATTTGGATTGTGTTATCAGATGTAATAATGTCAACTTTTCCTTGAAATTCGAAGGCAAAGATTTGTCCTCTAAATTGGAACTATTACACAAGGGAGGCCATCCTTAAAACTTTCAGTAAAAAATCTTAAAACCACACTGTTTTACATATCCTAAAAGTTGGTCCATACATGCAGTATAATAGAGACACCCTAGTTAATATAAGACATGAAATGGACTTATTTCACTAGATGCTGTAAGAAAAGCTCTGGTTAAAATGTGCAAACACATCTGTTATAAGGATTCAAAGGACTTGATGTCTCAGAAGTAACATATTGTCCTTATGAATGAGTGAATCATATCTTGCCCATTTTTAGCTTTTCCATGTTTCTCTTACATCTGGTTCATACAGACAGATGCTCTAGAGCCTACTAAATTATTGGAAGTAAATATGAAGGGTTTAATTTCTGATTTGTGTCAGCAAACTGGAAGTATACCTTCAAGGTTTCCACTTATATGCTCATCCCATTTGAGTGCAAAGTGACTTTTGAAGTTATAGAACAATTTTGGTGTTCAACAAGAACAACATAAATGGACAAAATCAATAACAATAGAATGTAGCAAATCTTTTCTCTTATTCATGGTATTGACTCATAATACAAGGTCTGATATATTTGCCTTGGAATCGACTATATATGCAGAAGATTATTTTGTCAGATTTGATGGCACACTTATAAATGTCCTTCAGAAGATTTGAATACCATGAAGGAACCTAGAGTTTGGTCCACATTTATAAGAATCTTGCGAGGCTAGACTTGAGTCATAAAACTTTCCGTAGATATGATATTAAATCAGCAAACTACAGATTTCTGGGATAAATACATTATTTGCTAATTGTGGATGCCTTCAAGGACCGTGCCATGAACGTTCATGCATGATCAACTTCTGAATTATGGTTGTTACATGCTGTTTTGTCCCACAGGAAACCCTGCAAATGATCTAGTCGATATTATCAACAAGAATCGTACGGCCCAAGGGCTTCGGCAACTGAACAACAGTCCTGGTCTTGGGTGCATGGCCTTGCAGTATGCAGCGGAATGCAAGGGGAACTGCACGAGTAACAACACCATAACTTGTCAACCAGCGGAAGTCGACTTCACTGAAGTTTTTGCTCCCAATTGTGGCGTGGAACTACCCACTTTCGGCACCATATCAGGCCACATTGTGGGGTGCCAACACAAGTATCTTGAGCCATCAGAAGCCTTCTCGGGTGTGCTTGTTCCAGACAAGAAAACTCTATCTCTTCTAAGAAATAAGACACATACTGAAGTGGGAGTGGGCCTGATTGGGACCCGTAAAGGGTTTTATTGGTGTGTTCTGTTAAGTAGTAGTGCAACAAATTCTTCATTTGTGCTTGAAGATCTAGGTCAAGGGATCAAACAACAGAAAGGGTGCTTCAGCGGAACAGGCACTCCTTGCAGTGGAGGACAGAGAAAAACCAGTGTGTTCTTCGGCAATATTTTGACCATGTGCTTTGTTCTGTACATTTATCTGTTGCAAGACTAGTACTTCAAATGATGGTGTGAGATTTTGTTTCATTTGAGCTGAAGAGAATATTGGAAGGAAACTCCAATTAGATGCAATTTTGTGGTTATCATTCTGAATATATTAAGGTTTGTAATTTTTGAAGTGTGAGAATGTACAAAAAAAAAAAATAAATAAACCTTCATACCAACATGCTGATCTTTCCAGCTGATGGCACAGTCAAATTGAAATTTCTTTGTTTATGTTGATCGGTGGATATAATGTTGTTTTGTGGTATATCACGAGTTCATAACTTGAATTCATTTTCTTTTGTTTGTTTCCTCCTTTCAGATGATATGATCAGATGGGGATTACATGTTGCCTCCTTTCAGGGATGTCTATTTCCCTAGTCTTGTACCAGCTTAAGCTTATCTGATTTCTAAAACCCTAATGATTTCATTTTTCTTTCTTTGAGAATATTGGGATACAAACATCAAGGCATCATTCATCCATGAACTATGCAATCTTAGTTTTTGTTTGGAACTTGAGGAAGGGAAAGAGAAAGGAAGGAAAAGGCAGTGAGAGAAAAATTGTAGGGCAAGTGAGTATTTTACTTTGTTTGCTTTTATGAAAAAAATGAAAGGGGAGTAGAGTAACAATTAAGAGAGAGAGGAAAGAAAAGGAATGGAAACTAAGAAGGAAAAATAACCTTCTTTTGTTTTTCTTTATACTTTTTTCCCACTAAACTAGAAACCAGTGAAAGGAAGGAAAATTATTATTTTCCTTTCCATTTCCAATTATGTCAAAAAAAACTCGCCTGCAAGTCCTCCCGTCCCAATTATGTCAAAAAAACTCGGTTGTAAGTCCTTCCGGCCAGTACTTTTAGGGTATGATACAATGATTGAAGTCTCATAATATTGACCTGCACTTGACAATTTTAGAATTATATTTGTTGTTAGATTTCTTCTTTCTTACTGCAAAGATCATTGAATCAGTATTCTTTTATGACCCACAAAGGACTTACTGTGGTCCATGGATGGAAGAAACAGCAAAGTCAATGGTCTCACTAGAGAATATCACAGAAAGTTCTTGATGCTTGTCTTGTCCTTTCTTTCGGCTAATTAACATTAAGTCCTCTTGCTTATACTCTATATTAAGTATGGATGAATCGACTATGCTTGTAGAGCACGTCGAATCGAACCCGTAACTAAAGACAATTTGGGGAAAAAAAAAGTGCAGCTCATGCTTTATGTTGTTTGGATCGAAGTGTTGTTATTCCCTTAATCTGTGCCCTTCTTTCCCAACACATTGAAAAGAAACTATGAATCTCACAGCTACCAGCTCATGGCTTTTTCTTAAGAAGTGGTTCTTTTAACCTAGTTGTCACGAATCATGACCATTATGAACTAAATAAAAATAAAAATAAAAATAAATCCTCTATAAACAATTGGTGGTAGCTAGTGTCGTTGATTCAGACTGTAAACTGTACTAACAATTTTAGCTTAGCTCATATTTTAGTTGTCAAAGTTTAATTTGACGTAAATAAACAAAGTTTGAACACATTTTTAAAGTCAAATAAGTTTTTAAACCATTCTTGAACAAATCATTATTTGGCTCAACTTAAACTCGAATTGTTTCTAGCCCTAATTCTCAAGTATAAGAGAGAGAGCGTTGAAATGTCATTACTTGGGCAAATTGTAGAGGTCAAAGACATGTATTTGTGACACCCAAGATGACAATAGATCCATGTTTCTTGGGGTATTTCTTTATTGGGTTTTGGAAGTTGGACCACAGATAGATGACCTACCAAAAAAAACAAAGGAAATTCTTGTCACATGTTAACACAACTTGTTTGGTGCTGGGAGATGGTTGCAATTCCGATTATTTTAAGGCAAGAGGGAATTACAGGCAGGATCAAAATATTATACTTAATTATATCTCGGAAAATAATAAAATTCACATAATTCTAGATGTTACCATCCAAACGGACCGTTACACTAAAATCATATATTAACAGGGGTTTAAGAACCAAAAAAAAAAATCTTTTAAGCCAAAAAAGGGGGCACAACACTGGATTAGGCTTGTTTACACCAAATCCAGATCTGAATGTTGTTTCCTTTCATTGGAATGCAGTAAATGATAGCACCCCAAAGTTTTAACTTGCAAGTCTTTCATCAACAGTCATACCAAAAAGCTTAAAATCAAATCTTACCTTCAACTAAAAGAGGATATTTTTATCAGCTTTTTCAAGCAATTTAAGCTTTAAAATTAGAGACTCGTAAAATACCCGAAAGGAAAATACTCATTACGATAGTAGTATCCAAATTGACGAGTACTACCTTTCCATTGAATTTTTTTCTTCCAAAATTAGAAGTTCAAGGTACCATAAATCTACTCATGGATTTGCTTGTCTAAGTAAAAGTCATATTCATAGTTATGAATTATAGCAGATGAGACAAAATCATTAACAAAGATATACCTAGCTAAAAAAAACTTCAGTCGATTGAAAGTATGTAGAACCTATATATATGATTCAAATGGAAACTGAATCATTCCATTTTTTGCTAAATCCACTCCTATGGATGGAGTGGATGGAGCAAAAGTTGGAATTGAAGTTTGACAATATGAATTGCCACCGCCGTAGGATCGATTTTACAAGTCATACCCCTGAGAGCCACCGAAACAATTCGCTGATTTCTTCTCCGATCCGGTTGGCTTCCAAGTCCTCAACGGGGACTATGGCGTCGCTCCGGCGACTGCTACCGGTGAAAAATCTTCCGGAGCTCCGAAATGAAAGCGTGCGAGACGAAATTGACGCGAGTCGATCCACGTAGTCTCTCAACCAACTTCGTTCGGCTACTTCGGCCGCTAAACTCTCGCCCGGCGGTTCTGGAACCGACGCAGGCACATTCGCCGGAACTCCGGTATAGTCCTTATCAAAAGAAGTACACTCGGAGACCCCTCGCTGGTGTGTTGACCCTACGGACACCTCGTAGCCATCCTCGACAATGTACTCGAAGGAGCCGACGGAGTACGACCTCCGACCGTCGCCTGTATCCGAAGACGCTCGTCGCCGACTCAAGCTTCCAATCTCGATTCGGAAACTGTTCCCGCGATCTTCGGTGGTAGAGGACGAAAGGATTTTATTCATTACATCCTCTTCGGTCGGATGTACCGTGGACCTGCACAATGGACACGTTTGATTCGAAGAGAGCCACGCGTCAATGCACTGTGCGTGGAACGCGTGGCAACACAGCGGCAGTAACCGAAGCTGATCTTTGGGCTCGAACTTGGACAAACAGACAGCGCAGTCGCCGGCGGCTAGTTTTCCGGTGATGGAACCGAACGTGAAGAGAGGGAGAGAGCTGATCAAATCATCGGACGACGTTTGCCTTTCGTAGACACAGCGATGGCGCCGCGAATCGTTGTTGTTGTGGGAGGAGGAGACGACGTCGTCCGCGGCGGAGAACGTCAGGAGGGAGCGGCGGCAGTGGCGAGCGACACAACGGAGGAGGAGGTAGACAGAAGCCGAGACAATAATGGCGGAGGCAATGATGATGATCACTATGATAATTGAAGAAGAAGCCGACGAAGACGGCTGGTCTCCGCCGCCGTCGTGGCTGAGTTGAGGTATAGTCACCGTGGTTGCGCCTCCGACGATGGTGAGGAACGGCGGTGGCGCATCCACACGAGCAAATATACGAGGCATGGTTCTGTAATCTGTATTGATTCTGTGAGAGAGAGAGAGAGAGAGAGAGAGAGAGAGAGAGAGAGAGAGAGAGAAGGTGATTAGGTCATGGGGACATTTGTAGAGAAAGAGTGTTTGCGGAGAGAGAGAGAGAGAGAGAGAGACTGATGCAAGGTTGGCGCTGGGTATTTATGTCACCGGTGAGAGACGAATGGGGAGAAGCTGTCACGAGAAGAGAGGCTCACAGAGGATTGCGAGGCACGTGAGTGGCACGTGACAACTGAGAATGGGACACTGGGATTGTCTCCAATGTATCTCTCTCCGCGTTCAATCCAATCCATGGATGAAGTTATACGGGTGTGTATGAGACCAGTTGAGTCGAATTTATATTAGGTTTAAAATTGGTTTGGTCACGATCGATTTTAAAATTTTAGATTTAGATTCGAATTGATCTTTTTAGAAACTTGAATCAAATTAACTTGAGTTGGTTCGAATTAGTTCAATTTGGTTTCATGTTTTGAATTTGATCGAGTTAATATTGAGTTGGTTTGAGTCGGATCTGTTTTATTTTTCAAAATATAATTTTTTATTAAAAAATTAAAAACAATCTCTTCGCTTTCTCTCCAATCTATGTATGAAGTTCGATAGGTGTGTATGAGTCGAGTTGAGTTGAGTTCATGCTAGATTTAAAATTAACCTGATTTTGATCCGTTCTAAAATTTTAAATTCAGAATCGAACCGATCTTTTTAGATAATCGAACTGAGCCAACCCGAGCCGGTTTGAGTTGGTTCAATTCGGTTCTTTGTCTGAGGTTGAATCGAGTCAATATCAAATTGGTTCGGGTTAAGTCTGTTTTTATTGTTCAAAACATGATTTTTTATTAAAAAAATTAAAAATAATATTAATCTTGTATCCTAATTTTTCTAAAAAAACATTAAAATAATATACAAACATAAATTAATAATAATTAAGTTTAAATAACTATAATTTAAAGGCATATATAGAATATATGTAAACTTTTTTGATAAATATAATATGGTCTCGGTTTGGTTCTCGAGTTCAGTCAATTTGGTTTGGTTCTCAGGTCGGTTCAGATTCAGAAAGTGTAAACTCGATAATCGAATCGAAATGATCAGGTTGGCTTTTTTTAGACCCAGAACCAAATCGCACATTTGATAGACCCGAACCAAACAGATTCAAAGAGGTCGGGTTAATTTGGTTCTCTAATTTTTCGGTTTGTTTGTGCACCCATTGATGTATTTATAGCTCACGACTAATTTATATTACATAACTAAATTACAAAAAAAAAATTTGTACAGAATGATGTCATAGTGGTATTTTTTTGATTAAGAGCTTCATGATGGGTATTTGTTTAGGACCGTAAAATGAACAAATTATTCGAGCTCAGATTGTTAGAAAACTTGTTTGAGATTGCCTAGTTATATAAACAAATCAAACTTTTAACACATTTTAAAACTTGTTAATTTTTTAAACTTAACTCGAACTCAGCTCGATAAAATTATATGCACTTAAAAAAATTAACTTATTCGAGTTTGGTTTGTTTAAAGCTCGTTTGAGTTGATTTGAAAGTTAAACAAGTCAAATTTAAATATATTTTGAAGTTAATTAAAATTTTCAAACCAAACTTGAAAAACTCCTTAATTACTTTACTCGTTTACAATTTAAATTTTATTTTAAAGTGAATAACTCACATTCAACCATATCATTTTTATATAATATTACACATTTTACAATTGTTTAAATTAACATTTCTCAAAACTGACTGTTAAATTAGATATTATTTCCATGTCATTGTCAAATTTTAAGTTGATCTTTCAAGTTGCTTAGAGATGATCAGGAGTTATCGCTTCTATATATGAATTCACATACATCTCTTTATCTGCTGGTTATCTACTGTTTATATATATATATGAATAAATTCATCAAAAAAAATTTATTTACTGTTTTCTTTCGTCTTTAACATGGTGCGGATGGGCTGAAAGTGCAGCATAGCAGATATAGGTACACGAATTGAATGCTAATGAATGAATGGTTTGTGTTTAAAGAGAGGAGAGAGAGAGAGAGAGAGAGAGAGAAATAAAGTCCATTTTGACTGGTTGGGCCATTGTGGGTTGGTGGGTCCTATTC
Source organism: Euryodendron excelsum (assembly GCA_033060915.1). Taxonomy (NCBI): domain Eukaryota; kingdom Viridiplantae; phylum Streptophyta; class Magnoliopsida; order Ericales; family Pentaphylacaceae; genus Euryodendron; species Euryodendron excelsum. The sequence continues at coordinate 7,870,017 of CM065379.1, read as the reverse complement.
ACTTCATGTCTTTAATCAATTAGGAACAAAATATAAATTCTCTTTGTTCTCTTTCCGTAAGTTATCAGATTCGAAATTTTAACATTATTTAGTTCAAAGTTATCACTAATTCAAAATTAGTCATTAATAACACAAACCTATCTATTTAAGGCACAAATAATGAGTGAATGGGTGATTGAGCCTATCTGATAAAACCAAAAATCAACTACTGAAAAAAATTTACCAGAATTTTTAGTATGGGATTTTTAAATTCAAAAAATATAAACTTTTTTTAATTAAGAATAAAATTAGTGGATAAAGTAGAAAATCTCATGGGAGTTATACAGAAAAGACAAGTAATATGACTAGCATGCCAATGAGAAGTTCATATTTGAAGAAACTGCTAAATATTTTTACCAATGTGAAGTTTTTTATTTTACATCTTTCGGGTTGTGAAAGAATTTTAAATAAATATACCAAATTTTGTTTTCTTTTGATCATCTTTGTAAATATAGCTTTTAGGGTTGGGTTTATATTTTTTATATATATTTCTGTGCAGGTTATTTTTTCTAGATATCTGATGAGAATCCTTGTAAGTAGATCTTTTTAGGTATAGTATCTAATTTTTATTACTGAGTACATACAACATTCAATGATAATTCAAATAATACATTAAGATAAATTTTCAGTTAATTTTTAAATATAAGTGGTAGGTAATTATGCATTATGAAATAATTGTAATTTCACTTAATGCATTCAATTTTAAGTACTTCTTTTTGTTATCGAACTGGCACTAGATTTATGTATTCAAGAGAGAGTTTTTATTTTTATTTTTTATGCTCTCTCTCTTTTTATGATGGCATTGGTTCCTTTATTTTGGGTTCCATTTGTTTCCATACAAACGTATATGTATATAGATGTATATACATACACACACACATATATATATATATACTAGATGTCAACTTGTACAATGTACAAAAAATAACACTTTAAAATTTACACTAAAAATGTTATAAGTGACTAATTCATAAAAATTAATATATTTTAAATCATGTATTACAGTTGACGTCCATCCATCAAAAAAATAATGTCAATTAATAGATCATATTTTGTGGTATATATAACTTTTGAGCTCTATGGGGTTAAGTGGTTGAAGTTTAATAATTTTTCCAAAGAATTTATGTAGTTGAATATTAGTGAATTGTTCTATGGATAAAAACCAAGTATGTCTTATTAATTATGAAATAGTTTAATAAAATTCAAAAAATCTTACCCATGATATCAACTATTATTTTAAATAAAAATTAAAAGAGATTTTAAGTATGCAATGAAAAATTATTTGGTAGGTCTCGATCCACTATTACTTTTAAATAAATTAAATGCAATAGACAACTTAATCAGAAACTTAATGGTTTCTTTTTAAAATATGAAACTTAATCAGATTAGTATTAATAAATACAATACTCAAGTAGAAAACTCATACTGTCATACATATAAATACGTATAATCCCAAAAGGAACTCATACATATTTATACCTATAAAATAATTAATAAGGATATTCATTTTATATAATTCTTTTTAAAATAGAATATGTGTAATAAATAGAAAACTTAATGGGATAAACATCTCCATTTATCTCTGTGACATGTTATTTTAAAAATATAAGAGCATACAAAGTGTCACTTAAAAAAGAGGCAAAAATATTTTTGGCACTTGTAGAAGAGGTAAAATCCTATCATATCTCTAAAAAGGTTAACATTTATAGAATCTTATCATATCACTCTAGTCTTTGGTAGCTTTTACATTAATGGAAATCCCATTGTGTTTGCAAACTTATCTTTGGTAGCTTTCATGTGTTTGCAAGCTTATATTTCGATTTCTTTGGTGGATTATTTTGGCACTTGTAGAAGAGGTAAAATCCTATCATATCTCTAAAAAGGTTAACATTTATAGAATCTTATCATATCAAGCTAGCCTTTGGTAGCTTTTATCATAATGAAAATCCCATTGTGTTTGCAAACTTTATCTTTGGTAGCTTTCATGTGTTTGCAAGCTTATAGTGGATTCACATGATCAAGGAGTAGTAATAAAGAGTCCTTTAATTTTAGTTAGCTTTCAATGATAGTTTAATATATTTGGATTAATACATATTATATAAAATTAAGTGATCTTTATCTCTGAATGATAGTATAATATCTTTGAATTTTATAATATATTTAATAGTTATCTAATTAATTGTCAACAAATTCAATAGTTATCTAGCAAAATTGTCCCTATGACGTGACATTTTAAAAATATAAGGGCATTTAGAGTGTTACGTAAGAGTAAGGTAAATTATAAGGGCAAACACAACTTTTATATATATATATGACATGTTGAAACTTGTGGTTCATATGTTTAATATGGAGAGACACCAACAAGATTTAGGAAAAGCGTGCAGATGCTGAGCGGAACAGAACAGAGTTATAAGGGTATTTTAGAAAAACAAACTAAATATTCTTGTTAGGGTTTTTCAAGTATCTATATATATTCTCGTATTGTAAACCCTAAAAAATTGAATGAAAAAAAACTCTCGCTCTCACTCCTGTGGATGTACCTGAGTTTGGGAAACCACGTTAATTTTTGTATCCTTTATTATATTTCTCGTATTTTCTTTTATGTGCGTGTGATTGCGTTAACAATACATATATTTTTATTTATTTATTTATTGTGTGGGATTTAGTTGTCTCAAGTGTGAGAAAACTACTGGGGTTTTTCAAATAATAAGGCTGTGATTGAACACTTGTCATGCTGGAGTCAGAGAGGCCAATCAATTTATTTTCGTCAAAAAGGTCAAAAAAGAGAAACTCCTTTTCAAATATGTTTTTCCAACAATTGTCATAATACAACTCAGGACTCCCATAATGATAATAATTCATAACTAATATACTTTTTTGTCATTTAATTATTGATGAAATCTTGCTAATATGTTAAGATTATGTGTAACATGGATTAAGTAGCCTCCACCTTGTTTTTCTTCTCTTACAAATTTTTTTTTTCTTTTCAAAAGAAAACATGCAAATGTTAAAGTTTGACTGTGAATGTTTTTTTTTTTTTGAACTATTTACTAAACACTAACACAAGTCTAAGATAAGGACGGTAAATAAAAAAACTCTTCAAAAAAAAAAAAAACAGAAGGGGTTTAGGGAGATTTTATGGAGAACGTTGTGTAATAATTGTGAAGAGACAATTAAAAAAGATTGTGTGAAACAGCATTTGACAAATAGTGTGTAAAGTATAAATAACAAAAAACATATCACATAGATATAAGCATTGTATCTTCACTAACATATGTACAATCATATGGCTCTAATTTGGTGTGCAGGTGTTAGTATAGCGATAAGATTGTTCCATTATAATTTGGACGTAATAAGTCTCTACACGGGTGAGTAAGACTGTGTATATATAACTCTCTATAGACTTTGCATTAGTAAAAGTCTTGTGTATAGAGTTACTCATTTTTCTTTTTTTTTCACTATATGTATCAATTGTGCTTGTGCACCGGCTGATGTGACATACATCTACTGGCATTTGTCTGACAGGCACGGGTGATGCTAATGCTCGTCATGCTAGCATTCTTATGTCATTGTTGTCATGCCTTAAAAAACACTATTCTTCTTTTGTTGCTATTGTTGTTATTATTTTTATTTTTTTGATTCATTAAAAGGGATTACAACGAGAGTTGAAGTTAAGAAAAAGATTTGGGAAAGAAGAGTTCGAACTCGTAATCCCCCAAAGGGAGGGTAGGAACTCTGGCCAATTAAACTAGTCCAATTGATTTGCTATTGATGTTATATCTCTCAAAGTTTTGTCATTATAATGTTGTAAAGAAGTTCATAGTTACCGTCTACTTCTACCTACCAATAACTTATTTTTATGATGTTAAAAAAAGAAAAAGCTGTTGCCCATATCTCTTGTTTTGGTTAGTATAAACCATCATTTTACTAGCAGGGCAAATTAAGTGCAGTGAAAATACTAGGGATTGTTTGGTAATGTGATGAAGTTATACTGAATCACCGTGTCATAATCTTCTTCTTGGCAGCTATCTTAATCTGGGTTGGACTTGGAATCCATACCTTATCCATACTTTTTTGTTTTGTGAAACATTGAAAGGACCATCTGCAAGGCTCAACTATCGTCTGTATTCCTCATAAAGCACCAAAAGTTGGGAAAAGCAGAGTTTGTTGAAAATTCTCTCTCTCTCTCTCTCTCAATGTATATGGATATATGTCCTTGTTTCTCTTTTTTTTTTTGCTTTAATCTCCATCTCTTGCTTATGAAACCAAAATCATACCTTTGATGAACCCATTCTCAATCTAAAACCCATCTAACTACCAAAATTTTCCTTTTTTCCAGTTTGCAAAAAACCATTCTTGCAATAGCAAATTATCTTCTTGCAAGCATGCACTAGAAACATAAGCTATTTTACTCGAACTACATTTGAGTGGTTGACTCCTAAACTGTTGCCTAAACAAATAAAGACAATACTATGCACTAGACTTCTGTCACTACGAGCCCGAGAAAAGAGTTAGATATACGTAATTTTAATTATATCACCCAATATTTCTTGAGCATTTTACCTTTCAAAAAGTAATGACTTGCTATATAAAAGACAAGAATGTCCCAACAAATTTTAAAGTTTGTTTCAATACCAGACAGTAAACTAAGCATCTATGCTTTGCCTAAAGCATGAGCTATTGATCAAGAAATTGTTGGAAGAGTTTAATGAGGCCACTGTCGGTGGTGGAAGGAAGTCTCTATAGCAATAGCTAATTCATTTTCAAGATGCTGTCAACTTTTCTTTATGTATGCTATCAGCAAAATTTTCCATTCTGTATTGACTTTTGTAATGCAAATTTGAGGTACAGATCTTAAAAGCTAAAATGGGTATATATGTGTAATACACTGAAGTTAGGCGGCGCCAGTAGCAATTCAATGGGGTCAATTACTTCAAAACAATCAATAGCTTTTTAATATTAGTTTTGGTTGTAAACAATTTGATAAAAAATTTGCACCCATCTTCTAAAACATTGAACTGAGTGGTCTAATGAAAAAAAGATTAAAAAAAAAGAAAAGAAAGACATTGAAATATTCCACTCTCCAAAGGTGAATTTACTGTGATTGTATGTGGGGGTAATTGTTCCATTCAAATTATAAAAAGAATATTATGTATTTATTATTTTTCTAGTACTGTTTAGCTCCGCTTATAAATTTATTGACATAACATTTATAAAACAAGATGAAGTTTTTAAACTAAGTGAATTCTTATAATACTAGTACTTTTTCATTCTCTGAAAAGTAACCATTTGTTAGCATAGTTAGTAAAGTACAAGACGGCAAAAATTATTACGTAATATGTACGCGTTTAATACGTATTTTTATAAAAAAAAATATGATAAGAATTTGGCATAAAAATCCAAGAACGTCAAAATTACGAATATATAATTATTCGAGTAGCATACGAACAAAAGCTAAAAAGTTAGGATAAAAAATATGGTAATATTTATAAGTAATTTCTTTTTACATATGTTAGTTGGTAGTATTTTTGTCACATATATCAATTTTCTAAAACATATTATTAACAAACAGCTAAATTAAAATGGTAGATAAATAAATTTTATTTTTTTATTTTTTTATTTCAATACATGATATAAGAATGAGTTAATTTATCAATTTTAATTTCTAATATAATATTTTGAGTATTAATATAAAGTTATAAAAAAGTATGTTTAATAATTTAAATATATCAAGTATTAGAAAACTTTCACAAATATATAGGACATGATTCTAGTAAAAGATACACAAATATTGAGTTATGCAACCTTTTTCTATGATTGATAAAGTTGAATAAGTTTAATGATCAGTAATTGTACTATTATAATTATATATTAAGTATAAAATTAATAATATACTAAAATTATATTGAATTATATCTCATTTTTAATTGAGTTATTTTTTAAAAAATAATATGTAAAATGTTTAATACGTGTATTACTAGGTCTAAGTAAAAAAACGAGTATTTTGTATTAGGTTTCAGTTTTGGATGGAAGAAGAAAGTTTTTTTTATTTATACATACGCACAGATATTATACGCGAATAGTACGAGTATTTACTAACTATGTTTGTTAGGGACTCTAGCATTAATTTTACTAGTTATGACCCTAACAATAGAAAGTTTTTTCAACAATGAACCAAAATAAAAAATTAGTAGATGAATAATTATTTGCTAACATTTTTGAAAATGACATATTTGATAGTATTGATAATGAGACCATTATATTGTTATCTAATATAAAACCTCATTAATGGAAATTGTAAAAGTACATATATTCGCATATTGTTGTAAAAAATAACAGCATCAACAACTTAAAAAGGTCATGTATAATTTGATAATTAACATTTATAACTTTGCATGACCCACCAACAAAAAAAATTTTGGAACTGCCACGAAAAGTAAAAGTTTATTTGCATATCCATACAAGTTGTCATTATCTTTAGAATAATACTAGTACTAAACTCACCATACTTAAAAGAGCTTAAATATCATTTGGTGATCTAATAAGTTTGACTCTATACCCTTTAAGAGGAATTAAACATAGCATTCTCTTTTTTAGGTGTCTAACTTTTAACTGTCTATTTTCTCAAGCTTTTAAAAAGTTCCCGTCCAAAGGAATTATGTAAACCTCTTATAAATAATGGTTGAATACAAGATCACATGATGATGAATTGAACTTAATACCGTATGCTTGAGATGAGAGTTAGTTGGCCACTTGCTACCCTTGCATTTAGGCAACACATCATTTAATGATTAAAAATATTATGGCCACAAACTTTGTTTATCATATTTTTATTACATATGGATACAAATAAGTAGGTTTTATATATATTAAATAATAAGAAGGTCATTATTTTGTAACTATTTGTAATAAAAATTTTATAAAAATAAAAGGTGGCTCTAGCATTTGATATACATAGTCTCAGTCGTTTTGAATTAATTGTGATTTGTACAACACAACAGAATGATGGCCCTGCAGATAGTACATATTTTATGGATAGTACATATTTTATGGACAGACAACTCTGTGGTCTAAAAATGGTGAAGACCCATGAACTGCGGCGGCCATTAGAGATAGACCTATTGAATATATATATATATATATATTAATGAAAAACACTGCCATGACCACCACACCATCCTCTTACATAAATTCCATTTTAGTAGCATAACTATCTCATTAACATTATCATAATCCTAACATTACTTTCGCATTACCCTCTTTCATTTTGGAGTATCATGAGTGTAACATATATTTATATATATGTATATATATATATTAGAATGACAACATGCTCTCTCTCTCTCTCTCTCTCTCTCTCTCTCTCTATGACATTGCTTTCTAGGCACTCTTGGCATGCTCCCTTGAACTGAATGTAAGGCAGTACTGTCTGTACAAAGAGAAATAGCTGTTTAATCTATTACTTACAGTTGGAGTTGATCTTCTCTGTGTATAGAGTAATACGCCAAGCTTGTTTGTTGGTATTATGCGGCAAATCTCATTTATTTCATTTTTGTTTCACAGAAGAAATTTCAAATAGAGCATGATTAGCCCTGCAGAGAAATCTATCCTTCTGTTCTCTTCTTGTGAAAGCTTTTCAGTGAATTAATTACCCATGGGCATACCCAAAGCTAGACTGGCACAACCCAGGTAGAATACACAATATATGATGTATATATATATATGTATATGATGAAGCATTTTGAAGACAAAATTGTTATGAAATCTTGTTGTTTCCTCTCTCTCCTTTGACAATGTCATGATTCAAATTAATGTAGGTTTGACATGTTATCAACGTAAACCTTTTTAGTAGCACTACATGCTAGCCCTGCCATTTGCTCCACAGTAGTTATTCGTGTTCTACCACTGATCAAGAACTAAAGTCCAATTAATAAAAAACAAAAATAAGTAAGTAAATAAATAGATAAAATGAACATAAATGAGCCATCTCGGTACCATATAAAATAAAAATAATATGAAAATGATAATATTTTTAGTTTTTTAAATTTTAAAGAATACAAAAAATAAAAAGTTTTTTATGAACTATAACTAAACCGGCACAAAATAAATGATCGACATTATTGTAATAGAATTGTTACTGTTCGCTCAAATTATAAACATTTTTACCACTATCATTTTTATTTTTCACTTTCAATGGTATTTTCAATGGAGCCAATACTCTCCCTTAATATATTCAACCCACACTACATGTTTATACTCCTTAAACAATGATAATTACAAGGGAAAAAAAGATTAAAAAGAAAAAGAGCATATGACATTAAACAAATGAAAACATATGACATGTAAGCAGAACTTGGGGGGGGGGGGTGAGAGAGTTGAGTAGAATGTTGATATTCTATTTTATGGGGGAGTGAAATTTGCAAGCATCTAATGCTTTAATCAAGTGGTAATTTGGAGCTTGTTCCGAAATTTAATCCCATCCTCTATAAAAATAAAAAAAAAAAGAAGTTTTTGACTCTAAAACCTTATCTTACTCATATTCATAGAAATACTTTTTTAACCCACACTGTAATAATATACTAACATTTAATCTATAGCATTGAACCCCCAAAAGATACATATCTTAATAGAGATATATATATACATATATACATATATACACATATATAATTTTTTATATACTAATCAGCTCACCATCATAATTTTGGAGAGAGAGAGAGAGAGAGAGAGAGAGAGGTTAATTTACATGGGGATTGAAACCTGCAGACATCAGACATGGTTTTTAGGAAAAAATTGGACTAGAGGCACAAACCCAAATTACCTACAATACAGCAACAGTCACTATAATCAGAATAGCAGACTCTCTCTCTTTCTCTCTCTCTCTCTCTCTCTCTTGCTTGCTTCTTCTGCACTCTTGGCATGCTCTCCAAAAGTATTATGTGGGTCTCCCCTTTTTTAATGCACAGCTTTTGTATTTGTCATAGTAAATGCCTGTGGAGCATATGGTCATGTCTCTTAGTACAGTACATATATATACATACATTTTAAGTAATGTATGGAGCCAGAACTCACATTGTATCATGACCAATTTAATACCACAAACCATACAGTTCAGAAAACCTGATTGGGGTCACTTTTGAGGACAAAATTTTGATTTGTGTTCCTTCTTATTACTAACTATTAATTTATGCCTGCCCTCCATTGGAATCGGAGATTTCATTTCCAAATCATGTGTAGATCTGAGTTAAGCTTAAGAAATTATCTCGAACAATCAAGTTCTCGCACAGCTTGCACAGTTAAGCCTGCGATTGTGCCAAACAGTACTTAAGAACATAATTAGGTTTTTACTATTCTTTCAAAGCAACTAGCAAAAATGACTTCCCTTTGGTTACGGCTATCAGCTTACTGGGCAACTCAAGGCTGTCGGGTTTCAGAAAGATAAAAAAAACGACAATGGAAGCCTCAAAACTCTGTCGTTTCACTTTCATACAGAAACGGTTTTCATACAATCAGAAAACAACATTTTCATGTTTCCTAAAACGGGAATGTTTTTCAGAAAAAAATTTCAAAAACACTAATTGAAACCAATTTATTACCTAATACAGTCTTGGCGAAATTTCCAGAAAACGAAACCATAAAATAGGAACCGAGACCACAAACCAAAATCAGCTAAAATAGTGTCCCTTCCACATTTCTGGAGACAATTGGGCATAGTTGCTAAGTTATGCAATCAGCCTCTGATATCAATTAGCCACTACCAATTAGCCTATTGCAAGAGAACCAATCCCAAAAGTAGCAAAACGGTACTCTAGGAGATGTTATTCTTAGAGCCTCTAGATTGACTTAGTTTTTTTTTTTTATGGGTTCTTAAGATCATGGAAAAATATGTGCATAGGGTAGCAATACAAGTCAAACTTAGCATATCAAGCATTAGAATATGATCAATCACAGACCCAAACAACCGGCAGAAACAGCCAAAACAAAGGACAAATCATCCAAGGTTACTTTGGCCGGCAACTGTCTCATCAAGCCTAAAACATTATGCATGGTGACGTATCAAAGATGAAGACTAGAACAGAAGATTCCCCTATGTGCGTAATATAACACAGATATCAGCTATGGAACTGTGTTAATGATCCAAGCCTGTTTGTAATTTAACTGGAACCATGACCACGGTGAAGAAAGGTTCTAAACTAGCAACACCATCTTCTAATCAACCCAAAACCCATATAGTTGAACTGGATACCATGAAAATTTTACAGGCTATATCATATTTGTAAATAAGCTACGTATAATACGAGTACAAAAAGCAGAGTGAAAATGAAATTCAGGTAAAATATGGTAGCCATAACATTCTAAGAAGTTACCCTATTTACATCAATATGTACACTTGAATCATTGAGATGGAATTTCAGTGTTTGAAGTAGAACCCTGGGGGATGCCCCCCCCACAAACATCGCATCTGCAGAGCGGGCATACACTGAAGACAGCAGCAGAGCCAAAAGAACAAGCTAGGTCAATTTACAGAAGAAAAAAAATGCTTAGAAAAATAAAACAAATGAAAGGATGGTAAGCGGAAATACCCGTGTATTTCTTTAAGCCATTTATCGACACATGACATATGATATTCATGGTGGCAAGGGAGAACTCTTATTTTGTCCCCTTCCTCATACTCGGCCAGACAAATGTGACACCTGTTGATAATGTTTAACAATTATCAAGGAGGGGTAAGCTGCAGAGTTGGCCATTATAGTAATGAATAAGTACACATTTGCAACTATTTTTGGAATTTATAAGTTATTTGACATGCCACAAAGTATTGTACTAGTGTTTTGAATGCAACTTATCTCTTCAAGAAATTATTAAATCTTGCCATCCAGTAACTTACTTCCAAATATGAATGCTTAAGCACTCATTTGAAAATTTCTCTCCAATCTGTTTGCCAGGCCCAGAGGTCAATGAAATGCTATAAAATTCCCCACAACCAAAATTTTCATGTAGATAAACACAACAATTGGGGTTCATAAACCAATCATCCCGGGCATCATAATATGTATCATCCTAGTACAATGATGCAGGCTATTGCGTTCTTATATGTCAAACCCATTCCTCAAAAATTTTACTCTCTTCGCATAATGTGTATGTAGGGATGAGGCTAGTATAGGGCCAAGGGGGGCCATGGCCCCCCCAATGTCCAAGAAACCCCATTATGTATGATATGGACTAAGGCCCAAAAAAATTTAAATAGTGAAATGGCCCTCCAATGCCAAAAACAAACCCATTATATTTAGTATGAATTTAGGCCCAAAGAATTATACATAATAAAATGACTCCTTTAGCCTGTTTATATTTTCCATGTGGCCTAATGTCCATAATTATATGCCCAATTAATTGAGATCTAGGGCAAAATTTGGAGGAAAAAATATAAGATGCTTTTTCCATTTCGTCTGGACCAACGCTATTTGAATTTCATGACATGAAGTGTCGCCTAATGTCACTTTGATTGATATATCATTTAACATGTGTGTATTAAAACATAAATTTTTAGTGATATTTTGCTGGTATATTTTAATTAAGTGTTATTTTTTATTTTCATATATTAAATTTATTTTGTACAAATGTAAATTAAATCTACCTTCCCCCCCCAAAAAAAAAAAGCTGAAATCTTGGCTTCATCCCTGTGTGTACCACATTAATAAAAATTCAAAATTATTTAAGACAACAAATAATTTGCTGAAACTTGAATTTAAGATTATGTGCTCTTAGGGGAATATTTGCTTCTTTGTATAATACTCCTTCCCCCCCCCAAAAAAAAAGAACAAAACAATCAACATGCATAAAGGTGGTGTGGCATTTTCTGTATTCAAATGATTTACTGGAATTACTTTCAAAAACTAAATTGCAATCATTGGAACTTTTTTTTTTTTTTGGGTGATAAGTAAACTGCAATGCTCTGATTTTATTTTATACAATTCTCTACAGATTATAGCCAACTAACTAGGGGTATATTTTCCTTCTTTATGGATATGAATTTGATACTACTGTAATTGTATAATTTATCAAGTTAAGAAGTTTAGAAAGAAACATAAAAAGACCACAAAATTTATATGGTTATCCACTACAAAATAATATTGCTCTAGATTGTCTGTAATATTTCACAAGTTACAAGGAAGTGAAGAGTGAAATGGACAAACGCCAGCCCCAACTGGCAATATGAATAACCAATTCGAAAGATTAGAGTTGCAGGTTTCCTGCATATTTTATGAGCACATCAAGCAAAGAAGTGGTTGAGGTTGAGAGAGACGAGTGGCACCTACGCAATATTCTGCGGCAATAGCACCTATGCCACACAGGATAAGTATCATGGCTCTCATACAGACACAAGAGAACCATAAGGACAAGGCAAATGAGCATTTTGTTTTTGTTAACTTTGGAAGAAAGTGGAGCTATGGACTGGTACAATTAGAAATCCAAGGGAAGGAGTTAGGTTCTATGCCCCATGCTTTTTGCAAGAAGACATTAAGTTAGGATAGCAAGAGTACAAATAAGGAGTTAAGGATTACTTATCAAAAAACATGCATGCCATCGCTCATCCAGATTTTGGTTTACTTTCTCAAGCATAATCATGGATTCTTGCAAAATGCCCTCCAATGACACAGTTTATTTTCTTGTGTAAATTGTAATGTTCTCAGTTTTCTATATAACCAAGTCCTTCCAAACAATTCCCAAGGTTTGACTAAAGTTGTAACCTTTTTTATCCTTATATGCTCATGATTACGTCACCTCATTTTTGTTTTTTGAGAAGTATGATTACACCCCCTCATGATACGTTATGATATGTCAGCCAATAATAACACTTAAGACTAACACTTATATATGGAGTTAGTCTGCCCGACTCCATAATTTGGTTATGAAAAACTTTAACCATGTAAGCAATAAAACTTACACTACACCAAAACAAAACTATATACAAGAATGCCACTTTTTTCTTCCTACAAGTCGGGGGAAAGGGTCTTACTGTTCTGCATTGCTTGGTTCACTTTCAGTTGCATATGACCTTTTGTGATTCTTGAGCGGAAATGAGTTCACTACAGACTCTGGAGCCGGGACTGAGAGCATGGATAGTGAAAGAGACAAAGGTTGGCGATGAATCTCATCCAAAACCTATACATCAGACAATACTAAAACCATTAACTTAATAGGTAAACAAAATAATGGCAAGAATAAATTCAAATACTTTGAGATTAGATAGAACAAGTAACAATAAGAAATAAACACATCCTTGAAATATCAATCAAAGAAAACACATCATACAGGTATTTTAAATGGCTAACTAATCCTTATAATTCATATATGTTAAATGGCTAATTAATCCTGTAATTCATAATTCTTGCAACCAGCATTACCAATCTTTAATACATTTGTACAATTTTTATATAAGAGAACATCACAATCAGGAAACAGCATGTGAATTGGTCAACCTGTCCTTATATAAGTGAGGTGTAGCCATAAGGCCCATAACTGAAGGTAAAGAAAACAGTAAAACTCAACTGCCAATATACAAGCAGTTTATCTTCATTCAACGCAACCCAAAAATAGCCAATGCCCCTGCCAAGCAAATAAAAGATTTGGCATACTTGGATGCTCTTCAAATTTTGTAAACTTGCTGTCCTCAAAATAAATGAACCATCCAATCTTGACACACCACTATGTTGTTCCCTGGGAATAGATAAGTAACTGCTTCCCGAAGCAGTCAAAGCACCATCTAGCCGATCAACCACCACGTGAAGGAGACCCTCAGTAGTTGTATAGTTGTCTAGTCAGGTGTTTGTCATTTCGTTGAATAGAAAGATTCGAAACAAGAACCACTTAAGGTATTTTGGTAAACTACATTAAGTTTCTTATATCTTGTCAGGTGTTTCTACAAACTACACAAACATTTTGTAGATCTTGGTACCAGGAGTCAGCTTCAGCTTGATAATCCATAATAGATGAAAGTACGGAATCACAGGGCCAAAGAACGATTGTTTATCTCTCCTTTAAGCTATCCTGACATTTCAAATTACTATTTCCTTATGGAAAATCAATTCAAAGCCAGTCCCTGCTAATTTAATCCACTCAGTTTTGGTCCTTCTGGATATACTATGTCTCAAATTCATATCTAGTTTCAACAAGCCAAAGCATTCTGAATACAAACCAAGTATACGATCCCATTATAGTAGATCCAGATTGACAAATTAACCCAGATCTGTTCCCAACTCACCAATAACCTTCATTCTCCAGAGGGAGTTGTTTTATGCACCAGATAAATGGTAACAGCAGAAATTTTCAAAAATCTCAGAACTGAAATTAGGACAATTCCACTAACAATTTCCAGGACACGTGGGATTACCTTTTTGCGACATCCATAGATTTTCTAGAAATTTAACACAAAAGGACAAATAATACAAAAGAAAGAAGCAGCCCTTTTTGTTTCCTCAAAAATTAGGAATCCTCCAGCCACAGTACTTATAGGTCCAATGGTATTATACATCTACTTCAAAAAAAATTAAAAAAAATTTTAGAAGCTCCCAATGTCGGAGGACGGGAATGCAGTCCATACTAGCTTGAGTCAGTTTAGTATCATCCGTTAGTCATTTAACTGAAGTTGAGGAGCTTCATCTAACTCCAAGCTCCACATCTAGACTGGAACTAAAGTGATGGGGAACTAGAGGTTTCAACAAAGAGAATATTGTATATCCTATGAACAAAGAGAATGGGATGAAAGGGTTTGAATCTCACCAACTATCAAAAAAGAAATTGGATATCCTATCTGTAAAAGTTCCAACACTAAAACTATAGTATATCTTACCAGTCAAACTCCAAGTCACTTTTTGAGATGAAATCTTGAAAAGTGCTCCATGCTCCTGCGTTCAACTCTTTAATTTTATTCGTCGTAGTCATGATCTTGAACTTTCGTACATTTCCATAGATTAGTCTTACTTCCATAATGTTCAAATATAACCAAAGTTACGTGCTTTCATAATCAATATTGATGCAATTCAGTTTGAAATTCCATAAATTTTGTTTAAAATCCACTTCAGTGAAGTTTAATTTTTTGATACGCATGATATAAGTACGCATTGGAAGGTGTCAAAGGAGGGGCAACTCATATATATTACTCTAAGTTTGATCTGAAGAAGAATTCAAAACTGGCTAGAAATTTTGTGCTTCTGCATAAAATCAGCATACCAAAATCACAACACGAATAAACATGCTTTTCGCCACTAGAAAATTGGTCCAACTTGGTTTATCAACAAATTCACACTCCTATACCCAATACAGTGATGACATAGTGCAAAGGTTTCAATATGCCACTATTTTGTGGCCATGACTTTTCTCTCCCTTTAAGGTCAGAGTCACCAAGTCCAGCAGATAATCTGGTGATTGATTCAGATGTTTTGTAATAACAATTTAAGCAGTCATTTCATGAAGCATTTTGACATTCCATGGACACGGTATCACCCCATTGCCTATATACTTCATGAGATAACTTTTCACTTGGATTCAATATTCTCATTGCAAGCAGACTATAACAATCACCAGCCGTACATGTCCCATATGCATAAGTCTACAGCGCAAAAAAAAAAAGGGGGATTCAAAAGGATGGAAAATGTGGGTCATATAGCACAAACATTAGACCATCATGCAGCTTAAGTTCTGAAAAAGAGAGAAATATATGATGGTATATGGAAAAGAAAGTTGATGTTCTATAATTGAATTTGGCATATGATTAGCTTCTGAATGCGAAAACTGCCCATAAAAGTCAAGTCAAACAGTATAGCCAGAGTGAAAGTCACGTGACCAACAGAATCTACCTCAAACAAAGCGTCAGCAAGCATGACTATCCGTGAAATACTTGCAAGAGTACCAGAATCTTCACCCATGAAGACTGAATCACATGAGCAAGTACCGTCAGGGTGGAGCCCAGATGCACAGAAAGTAGTTTGCCGACCTCCCTCATCTAGTCCACTTCGCATCCTTTCTGAGATCTATACATATAATGCAGATGGGATATTGTGAAATAACCTCAAGATTCAAGAAAATACGAGTAAAAAACTCTAGAAAGTGATTCTGCAGTTCCATTACAGTAACAAGGGAATAGATAAGTCAATGAAGTGTGCTTTGGGGTGGGGGAGGGATTTAAAAATAGGAGAATTTGAATGGCAACCAAATGCATAATTGCAATCTGGCTTATTACTGCATGATTCTACTAACCTATAAGATCTAGATAGACAAGCCAATTTCAAGGGTGGTATACTTAAAATCAACACTGACTTTTACACATACAGCTGTTCCAACAAATTTTCAAAATAATATAAGCCAAATGGAATCATCAAATTCACTAACCACTGTCCAGTTCTATGCTCTAAGATGTTAGAAGGACAAGAAATAACACAGAAGGGATGGGATACCACTCACAATGCAATACCCAATCAAACATCAACCATAGAGATATGAAACAGAAACTATAAAATCGATGCCACACGAGACAATGTTCCCATAAGAAATTATTGCAAGCTCACCTCATTGGAGAAAAAGAATCCTGAGTTAATGCGCTGTGGTTCTAATCCATAGAAGTACATACCTTTAAAACATTTATTGAGAGAAGGGAAGGGGAGTTGACATCATAGATGCCATTGAAAATTTGTTTATTCAGTAAAGTGGCGAATATAATATGCATCAGTCAAAATCTTATAAAACCATATTGATGTCTGATAAATCACATGAGTTGCACTTCCATCAACTTCCACCTAAAATTTGAAACTTAAAGATATCTGCAGCATCAGAATCAAAGACATTCTCTTGCAATCAAAACAAACAATGTCAATTGCAACCACAGTAGTCAAAGGCTCAAGGGGCAATAAAGCGCAAGGGTCTCCTAGAGCCTCAGTGCAAGTCGTAACATAAAGTGTGAGCCTAAGTGAAGTAAGGCGCATGTGTGATGAACATGAATATTGCATCTACTTACAATCGCAAGCAATATATATCTATTTATCCCTCTTCCTTGATATTCAAATTTATTCTGATTACATATTTTAAATTGTAAGTAGATGACATAATAATATGTGCATGCATCAGCTAAAACAAATACCCACTTGTAAATTTGCAATAATTAAGAAACTAATTGTAACTTTCAAGTATCTATTTTATAATTCTAAATACTAAGAATTAAGCACTAGAGATATCTACTTCAAGTAGTGAACCATAAAATCTTAAATCTAGAATACAATATATAAAAATGTTTTAAACAATATTATCTTCTATAAGACTGTGAATAAGATATAAGGCATATCGATCAGTGGTCGTTCAAAAATAAGAAGATAAACACAAAGATATGATTGATTATTAAAAATAGGTACACCTTTCTTGAGCCTGAAGCCTACTGAAAGGCGCGTTCTTAAGGGCTTTATGTGGGCCCGATTGAAGGGGCATGACATTGAGTAAGATGCTTTCTTGTAGCCTAGAGCCTACTAAAGGCACTTGCTTCAGGGCTTTAGGAGGACCTGACTAAAGGAGCCTGACCTAGAATAGAGCTAGCCACTTTCTTGGAGCCCTGACTAGTCTGGGGCTTTTTATGGGTCCCATGCTGCCTTTAACAACTATAGTTGCACTTAGTTCAAAAAGACCTGAATGGCCCAACATTACATGACTTCCATTTCCTTTTGGGTTTCGAAATTCCAAGGGGTAAAAAAAAAATCTTTGCCTACCAAATGAATAAATAATATCTTCCCACATGCATAAAAATGTCTTTTAAAATCTTACTAATATAAAGTCAATTCACAATGAACAGGGCTTTCCGCCCCCAAGCATCAAATTCTGGATTGAAGTCAATCAAAGTATTACTATTGAGACTTCCAAATATGATTGTCATTATTTGGGGGTAACATATAAAATTAGTCAAGAAGATCTTCTCTTTGTAAGTTTAATTAGTCTACAAGATTTTTGGCCCCGTTTGGTATCGTACATGTTTTCTGAAATTAAAAAAAATAGGAACTTCTCGTTTTTCATTTTTTTCGATACAAAATATGTAAACATTGAAAACACCGTCTTTTTCATATTGTTTTCATTACCGTATGAAAATAAGGTTCAATCATCCACTTTGTTATTTTATTTAGCAAAAATGGTGATACTATTCCTCTGTTGATCAAGAATTTTGATTTTTGTGAAGCAAGATGAACAATTTGAAGACCTATTGATTCTAACAACTGATTGCAGAGTTGATAATTCGGACCTTTCAGTTCATAAATGTACTGTTTTCATTTTCATATGAAAATGATTCCAGAAACTCAGAAAACAGCTTCTTTTTTTTTTGTTCCTAAAATCAGGGTGTTTTCATAAAAATTTCTAAAAAACTGGTTTCCGAACCAGTGTACCAAATACAGTCTAGGCAGAAATAGTTTTTGAAACCAGTTAAACAAATGCAATCTCAGCAAATTCCACAAAACAAAACCGAAGCTGAGACCACAACCAAGTGGGCCCCCAGATTCCCAAATATTCTAAGATGATGTTTTGGTAATTCAAATATAAAATAAGAAGGAATTACACAAAATATCACCTCAGATCTTAATTGCCGTCGACGTTCATTTCTGCGATGCCTTCTAGTGCCCAGGTATTCGGACTCCCGACCAACTCCATCATAATGAAGATCACCACTCACATCAAGTAACCATCTGTCATGAGATCCTAGATCATCAGCATGACCTGCTGTGAAAACTATAGTGGGGGAATCATTATGCCTTCTAAAACTGCGTCTGGATAAAGCATCCCAAAATAGTCTTCTACTATTCCTTCTTGCCTCACGGTTACTTATTTCAGCAACACTACTAGATAAAATGTTGGAAGAGATACTCACCACATCAACATGAAGTAAACTGCCAGTCCTCGGATCTTGATCACTATCAGACACAAGGAATCCTGAACCAGGAGGCATTGCCACTTGAGCAGTATCATCTCCAAACAACTGAAGACTCAATAAAGAATCAGAAAGAACAGAAACAGACCCAGAAGCAAAAGTATTGAGGCTCATGACTGCATTCTCATAATTTTCAACAAAATTCCCAGCAGGATGCTCCTGTGCCACACTGCTGGAATTCATGTCCTCTGGACAAATCAAAGGCACTGTTGTGTTTGCTGAATTTTCAGCCTCAGCAGTTGCATCCAATCCAATCCTTGAATTTGCAGAAAGTGACTCTTGATATGGCTGTTCTTCATAGGAAGTACTAGCTGTAGCACTATTCTTATTTAAATAAGCTTCGTTGCAATTACAATTAGCATTTACCTGATAAGAAACTGATTCCTTACTCTCCAAAAGGTACTTGCTGGGGTTACTTACCTCAATATTTCTCAAACCATATTCAGCAGAGTTATCCTCCAAGGAACCAGTACTGCTTCCAGATGAGGCTCCAACTACAGTTTTGGAACTATTAAACCCACTTTCTGAACCAAGGATTGCGGATGATTCGGACCTGGAGCAACGCAATTCATGACTAACAGGAGTTAAATTTTCTACATAACTTGTCGGGGATTTATCTGGATATTCTTCCATCTGCAGTAAACAAAAAAATGGTAAAAGATTTCAATTTCAGCTTAAAATTAGTCTTTTGTAATAGCTTTCATTCAAATATACAAAGTTGAAGAACTTCATGTTCTAACGACACGGAGATAAGAAACTCCATGGGCTATTAGTTGTTTTCTATCAGGTTTATTCCTAGATTAACCGACACCTAGGTGTGGTGGGCGTGCTCACGTGTCCCAAGAAATTAGTCAAGCCAAAGGTGGGGTACCCTTTGTGATCAGGAGAAAAAAAGTATAAACAATACCAGTCAATAAACCATCATGACTAACTCACCTGCCTACAAATTTCTCAGGTCTACATATGCTAAACATACCTTAGAGAGCAAGTCATAACTGAAGGAACTTCAATGGAAGTTTGTGCACTTCATATTAAAAAAATGTAGTGGTGTGAAAGTACCTAAGTTATATTAACATGTGAAACCTTCATTGGCAGCATTAATTTTGGAAGTCTGATGAAATAAAACAGAAGAATCATGACAAACCATAGCCAAAGTCAAAGCTAGTGATATCACCCAACACACCGAGTTTTAGCCAGATTTGAGTTAGTTTGAGATTATTGGATCCACTTTGATCAAAAACTTTTCAAGCTGAATAAACTTGAATTTTGGTTATACTGGAGTTCTCACCCGAATATTAGCTGTGTCTGGCTTAGCTGAAAGCTGTATGATACACATCACCTTGATAAAAAAAAAATTTTGGTGTTCATTACCTTAACATGTAGTATATATACAGTAAATACATCATGTGATGGTATTATAAAATCAAACAAGAGAAGAGATAATGCATTGGAATTTTTCTGGTTCACAAGCAATAGGAAACAAACCACTAAAAAGAACAAACGATCATCTGAAGTTCCCAAGTTTAATAAGTGCAACAACAGCTTTGGCAACAGAATGCATATCTATTACTTTATCGTTTACTGTTAACTTTCAGATGACTTCTATTAGGTTAGATAAAACTATAATAATCCATTCCAATTCAGGCAGCAGCTTCAAGCTTTTTAAAGTCAACTGAGGCAGCCAGGTTCAAGTTAGGGACTTGTTATGATAATTAAGCTCAGCTGCTCAGGCCTATCAAAGCCTCAATGTTCAAGAGTCAAGATATAATGATCTGAATCTGATTTAATTCAATTCTTCAATCTGGAAAGTTAAAAGATAAATTCTAAATCCAAAATAGAACAGAACAAACATAGACACCCTGAACCAATCCAATTTCTGAAGATTCTAAACGATACTTTAATAAAATACAATACATGTGTGAGCGAAAATTTTCCATATTTCACCTTTAGGGACTTTACAGGATCCCGAAGACATATTCCCAGTGCCATTAGAAAAAGGAAGAAAACCAATTAACGTAAACAAACAGAAGCAAATCCAGGATTTTATTTTCTCTTTGTTTTTTGGCACTTTAAGTAATTGGATCAGCGAAAATTATCACACAAACTGCCCTATACATAAAAGATATAATAATAAATCTCCGAAAAAATGCAAACCATTTAAATGTACAATTTGCTCTAGGAGAAATGCTATGCGGTACACTTCATCTACAAACGAACTAGGAAGGCGCTAGAGAGTCTAAAGAGGGAAAGTTTGAGAAGACGAAAGTAGTGGAGCAGCATTTCTCAGGGGTGTTGCTTGAGGCTGCCATTAACAAGAGACATATCATTCCAACAGCAAGAATTCAATTTACAAACTACAACACAAGACTAGCAAGGCCAATTACATTATCTCTGCGCAAATATATATATATATATATATTTGATAACATTAGGCTTTGTTGGTTTGAATTGAGTTTGTGAGTCAATTAGTGGCCTTCAATTTCTACCAAACAAGAAAACAAATTTGACACTGCGTTTAAATTATTCTCACAAGATGCCCAAATAAAAAATGCTCATATCAGTCCATTTCAACAAAGCATTACAAATTATAAAATAAAAATAGGAAAAACAAGAAAGAGATTACAGCAACCAATTCTTTTGAAGGACCAAGAATCAAATCAAGCAAATCAAGAATTTGGGTGCAGATGATCATCAACAAAAGGGGTCTCACCAATTAAAAAATTCCACAAAGTAAAGAGTAGACCTAATGAAGACTTCCTAACACATGCACAACCACATCATACAAAAAGAAAATAGAAAGAAAAAAAAAAATACAATCAAATGGTTGTGTGGAAAGAACTACCCGGCCCTGATCAATTTCAAACTTTCAAATACAATTAACAAAGATATTCAAGCAAATAACGAAGAAGGGATTCTTGAACAATCGCGTCCTACCTCAGACGGCGATTGAGAAGTGGAGGCGCCACAGATGAGAGAAGAGAGCATGCGCCTCGTGCGATTGGGTTTGGACTCAGATGGGCGGCGTCCCATGCGACTGCTGCTCGTACCCATTTCAAGCTTAGGGAGAGAGTATGGGAGGAAGATGAAAATAGAGTGAAACAGGCTCAACACAAAAGAAGTCTTCGTCTCATAACTTGGAAATGTCGAGAATATTGGCGAGTTAGAGAGAGAGAGAGAGAGAGAGAGAGATTGTGTATTGCCTTTTCCACTAAGACCCAAGCTGTCAGTTGAAAAGCGTCCTTGACACGTAATCACAAATTCAGAATTCAGGGAATTATTATTATTGAAATAATTTGTGACTCGAAAATTATTTGAGAAAATATCGATTAACAGTTCGAGCAAAAAAAATTAATAATTTTAAATAAAATATAAAAATTGGGGAAAATGACTCCTTGTTTCATAATTATCCTCAACAATTGAAAAATCTACAAAAGTGTGACAAATTTTCGTAATATTCAAAAAATTCTGAAAATTTGAAGTTATGCGTCATAAATTTTAGAATTTGTTCTTTGATGAAACTGTCGAGATAATTTAAAATTAAGTAATTTGTTACCATGGTTGGCACAATATTTATGAAGAAAAATATAGTTGGATCAAAAAAGTGTATTAATTATTTAGTTGAGTTGAGCCTCAAACACTTTAATATACGTGTTAAGAGTGAGTTGTTCAAGTTTGACTTAAAAACTTGACGAGTTTAAGAATGTGTTTAATTTTATCTTATTTATCTATTGAGCGGATCTCAAATGAGTTTCAAGTCAATCACAAGTTAAGATTAAGTATCTTGATTTTTGATACAGTTCTATGATATATCTAAATTGATTAAGTCGAACTCATAAAACTAATAATTTTTAAAATATGTTCAATTTCAGAAAATTTATATGATCAATCGATTTCAAATGATATTTCAGCAAACTGAACACAAATAACTTGGTCCGTTTTATGATCTCAATTTCGGAATGAACCATGAGACCATGGGCCAGGCCCAAGAAAGCTTTTCTTTAGAATTAGAGACTGAATGTCAGTGAGAAAAATGAATTAGCATATAAATATATATACATATATATATCATTAGTTGGTATTGTAATTCACATTTCTCATTATAATCACTCTTCTAAAAGTAACATTCCATTATCTTCAGGAAAATTTTTGAGAAATGACAACCATCCAGAGTTATTTTATATCCATATATGAACATCACATTCAAGATTATCTTCAACTGCTGTTATTGATCAGAGGGACTACAGGTTCTTCTCAAACGTAGTTTCCAAACAGAAGGAATAAGAAATTAATATTCAGCACAAGTCAATTCACAGTTCAACAGAGTAAAAGATAGCCAACCCTGCAACTCTCTAGAAACTGTTTCAATGAAATTTCGACAAAATTGTTTTACAAAAATTGTTACAACAAAATAAAATAAATTGTTCTCCCGTTCTGCATGAAATGTGCGTTAAGATCTATTTTGACAGATCAACGTGTTCTAAGAATCCGTCTTAGTTGCCAAATCCAAGAATACATCAACCCCAATGCACAATATATAGAGATCATCATTAGAGGCAGGAAGGGAAGCCGATTACCAAGAAGGATAGGATGCAGAAACTGTCCCCATGCCTCAACAACCATAAGACCCAACAGATAACTCTTCCCCATCCATCCGACAAACCCTTGTTTCTGGGTGACAATGCTGGAACTGCCCTTTAAACCCGATTCATCACCCTTTTTCTGCCTGGGTGCTCTTGCTTTTGTTCCTGCGATCAGGGAGAACCGGGAGGAAAATCCAAACCACATGAGAGTGGAGTGCAAAAGCAGCAACAGCACTTTTATCGGGTACTCTTGGGCTTGAAATAGCAGAGGGAAAAGAGCGTAGCAAGACACTGCATAACAAATGGAAGGTCTGCATTAGCCATCAAATTGGAAAGGAATACATCAATTGATACTTATCCCCCACCATTACAACCGAATAACAAGATAGCTATAGTCACTGGGTTGACACAAGCTTCAGTCAGGGTTGACAAGCTTACTGATTGAATCACACAATTTCACAAGCACTGTGGTGTTGAACCTCTAGAATGGCAATAAAATGCACAAGCTTAGTATTTCCTAATATTTCCAGCAAATGGCACCTATATAATTTGCTGATATTTTGTCAACTTACTAAAAAGGAAGAAGAAGAAGAAGAAGCAACAGCAACACAAGCACGCGTGCACACAAAAGAAAGAAGAAGAAGAAGAAAAAGCAAAAGAAAATCCCAGGATGTTATTTTGATTTTGAATCATTACAAATAGAAAAACAAAAATAACCTTTAGTGATCCTCTGCATCAATTCCATACAAGTTCAATTTTGGCATAGTTTCTATGTTAGTGAATAAATTCACATGTAGTTAAACTCAGCTCAATACAACTCCATGAAGCATTATCTTGAATATTTAACTTAAGACAATACCCTTTATTCAGCATCCCATTTAATATACGATATCACGATTACTCACTTGAGAGCTTCTTATGCTACATTAGGTACAAGGGAGCCCATTCCCACAAGCCTCCCACTCCCTCCCCCATGCCACACTGCTGCTCCCCTCCCCTATCCCATGGCCCCCTTCCCCCTTCCCCCACCTACACAAGCCACTCCACTCCACTCCCCCCTCCCCCACCCAACACCCCAGCCCCCTCCCTGACCACACCCTGCTGCCCCACTCCCCACTAGCCACCTCCCTCCATCTCCTACCTCACAAAACCACTCCCTAGCAACTTTCATGACCCAAATCATTTCTCTGTGTTGTCCACCCAATAAAAACCAAACCCAACATGGCTTCCTCCTCTCTCTGTCCAAAACAGATTTTGATATCTCTAACCCAGATTGGTAAATGCAATTTTTTGTTTTTTGTTTTTTTGGCTCTATAGATATGGTATGCTCATATGCCATTCCATTCCATTCTAGCATTATTAATGGCATTTCCATACCTGAGAATAGGAATGGTCATTCCATTCCCCCATTATTTTATCTTGGCAACCAAACAATGGAGTGGGAATAGTTATTCCATTCCATTCCCACTTTCATTCATTCCAATTCCATTCCATTCTTTTCCTATATACTGTAGCCTTATAGAAAGACAAGATCATTCATCAACTTCCTGCACCCTCGATAGGGCAAAATGTATTGTCAGAGCACCCTATCACACGATTGACAGTTTTCACAATTCTCATCCACAAGGTTAGACTAGAAGTTAATAAGTTGGCCATCAACCTGAGAAACCTTTCTTCTTCCAGGCTTTGAGACTGGCAATGTGAAAACATAACACATGATTAAAGTAGATAATATGTAGCAAGAGATCAGGAAATAAACATGAAAATTTTAACAGTGAATAGGATGTAATTGATGGAGAAGCAAGGAAGAAAAATCCTACTGTGCAGGAAAGAAAGAAATCCTAGATGAGCAAGCGGTGGAGGGTTGGCTGAGGAAAACAAAATTCATAATTGTAAGGCAAAATCATGAAACTAATTATATGAAAAGTTCTTAACTTCTGTTAATTATTAACTTTATTTTGGGTAAAGCACATACTTACTGTATACCAAAAAAGGGAAAAAAAATTTTAGAGCAGAGGCCAGAGATCATCAAAAAGTCTGTCAGTTGTCAAGAGCTTTGGGATTGAAGAAACGGCCTCTAACGAAAGCTCTGCATCCCACTCCCTTGTCATAAAAATACTTTCTATTGAAAGTTATGATTTAGCAGCAAAAAGCTACTCCAGGGACACTGTTCTTAATAATAAAAAAAATCTCAGACATTCAACAATTTATGCGGACTCCCATACTTAAGCTTAGCTTCTAAGTCGATAATCAGAAAATGTAATTGGCATCAGGTGTAGTGTTTCTGTTTTTAGCTACTCTTATAAATTTATCACTTCAAGAAAGATCTACATCTTATCAGTGTCATAAGCAATATTTCTTCCTTTCTTTCTCTTTGGGTAAATTTTGACATTTGAAAACACCAACGAGTATCCTTGAATAGTCCCGAGGTGTGGGGATCCAGTTATGATATTTGCTATCGTTTGAATCATGAGAATGAAATGTCTCTACATTGTATTGTTGATCCAGACTAATCATCACAAGTTTAAGGAAATTTATCAAATAAATCAAATGACTTACAAAAATTTGACTCAAATCAGTCGAAATGAAATTAATGAGCAATTTCAATTGATTCCACGCTTCGATTGGAACAGCAGGATTGTTTTTATTTTAACTAAAGTAAAATATTCAGTGAAAAGAACCAGGGCGTGCAACCCGTGTATGGAGGAAGAATAATGAAAAACAAAATCCAACAAAAAAAGGTAAACAGTAACAATAAAATCCATGCTCTTACTAGGCTAAATAATCCAATAACAATTCTAAGGTTGGGTTACTGTTCTTATGACTCACACTTAAAAACACACTCATCATCTTATATGCAGGAAAGCACTCACTCTCAAAGGATTGACAATTCCTTTGCTGTAAATAAACCAGATTGAGCATAAAGGAAAGGCATTCCAGGATCTCTCCTGACTCTTGTTATCAACCAAGGACACGATCTTCCATAGATCTAGGAAAGACCCAAGTCTTCTCAAATGATTCCAACTATAAAACCAAGAACTTCCTAGTCACCCTAAAATCAATGAAATGATGATCCACTAACTTTTCTGATTTGTTAGCCACACAACATCAACTAGGGATAACATGGTCCACATTCTCAAATTATCAATCACAATGATCCTCCTTCCATTCACAGCTGCCTATATACACAAAAACAAACAAAAAACTAACATTGGACAGAGAGTCGGCACAAAATTCCTTTCATGGGGAAGGCCTGATCTGTAGAACCCATCGGTACCTTGTTGAAAGGTTTTGCCTCAAACTTCTAAGACTAAGCTCCTCTCCATCGCACAATGTCATCCCGTCCTCTCAATCATTGTGTACTGAATAACATCCCTAGTGCTTTAACACCTCCTGTACCTCCCAATCATGCAATATTAATCTAATAAAACCTCTAAAAAAATTTCCACAAGTTTGGAGTTCCAATCACAACCAACTTTAATTGGGCGTCAATTGTAACCTAAGGAATATTAAAAAAACATGAAAACAAGAAAAGAAAAGGGTTCTAACAAGATTAATGGAGCACCTTCCAAGGGTTTGGGCTTCATGCATGCATCTTTTTCATTCTCTTTTTCAAAGCTGAATTACTTATAAGAAAAAGGCTGAATTTAAAAGCTTTTTAAAGAGATAAGAAAGCAGCAAGAAGTATACCTATTGACAACAATAAGTAATGCCTTGCATCCTCAATGCTCTCAATTGCAACAATAGCAAGGGGGATCACAAAGTGGAGAGATGCCTTCTCGTGAACATGCCAGCCAAACAGAAAGCCACACGTGTAAGCATATGCAACCCATCTAGTGATCATCCTGGGCTGAGGATTCCTCCAAGCCTTAATCAGACAGGGAAACAAGGCAAGCAGGACCAAGACAAAGGTGATCAAAGGAGTGACCTGGAATCTCACCATTAATTCAAGTACACAATTAGCTCTTGCTTAAGCTTGGTAATAAGAACAGAGAATTATAAAATTGCCATAAATCTCCACCAACTCATCAATAAAGAATGTTCAATAGGGTAATCACTTTGGATAGACATTTCTTTTGTTGTACTTCTAGATAGACCAGATAGAGGCTTGCAAAAAATCTGATGTTAACAAATCACCTGACGCCGGAAGGGCAGAATTACCAATTGAACAGTCCTGATTCATGAGCTGGTGGCTACATTATGAGAATGCTGAATACGTATACATAGCAATTGATAACAAATTCACTGCCCAGCGCCCACATTATAACACCAGTTGATATTACCCTAGGAAGTACAGCAAAAGGAGAAGCATCCCCCACTAGTCCACCAGTAAATGAAGCTGTTGGTGCTTGGATACTGAACCCCAGTTTAGGAAGCACGAAAGCCAGCCCTTTATCTAACAGTATATAGAAAACCCAGAAATTTGGAGCCCAATAGGCATGGCAGAGCCCCCTACCAAAAGGAAACATGCGGCGGAAAACTTGTTGGATCTGCATTACAGTATGGTATGGTTAGTGCATAATTTTCAAATATAAATGATCATTAGGCCAGCTTGCAGAAAAAGCAGTTGTGTATGTAAGCCAAACAACCTGAGGGAAAGCTTGTGATCAAGGTTCAAGTCATTTCTAAGGCACAAGTACATAATGCTGGCCTCCAAACTATATCGCTCAATATTGCCATAGGACAATATCTTCTCTAATGGATCCTCGCCCTCAAGCCTTGTTAAGATTCAAAATTGTATGTTTCAATCGCATAGATACATCATGAGCCGAAATGTAAACTTTCACGCTGGCTCATGAAAGCACACCTTTGGAAAATTTGAATCAGTGAAGAGATAAAGCAATGGCAATTTCCAGCACATGCAAAATTGAGTGGAGTATCCCACTTTCTGTAGGTTATATAAATTCAATTATGAGGCTTGATAACATCAACATTGGAAAATTTTGTTTTATTTTTGTTTTAAAATGTTAATTTTGGTAGGTCGCCTATTTAAATCTTGAATCAGTCCCATTATTTGTTAGATTATGCAAGTTTCAATTTCCATTTGCCTATAGAAAAAATTCATTGCTGAAGAATAAATACAGATCAATGCTGCGTAAGTTTATCCACACATTAACAACATAAAGAAGATAAATATAATCGATTTGGTCTAGTTGCATAGAGAATGAAAGACTACGTAAAAAATCGAGGGGAGGCGGAGAGGAGGGATCAAACACAATCAAGAGTTCCAAGGGAAGCCTATCCAATGGGAAATGTGATAGAAAGATCAATTCTACAACTCTATCCAACAGATTGTGCAAGTAATCCAAATAGCCTACACAATGTTTCAACCAAAGTGAAAGTCCGATTATGCAATGACTGAAAGCTCGGTTTAAGGAAGCTATTAATTCAAGCTTAAACAACTATTTACATTCATGTAGCGGTGTTTTATTCAGTTCCTCAATAAAGCACCAAATAAAGAAAACATTCTCATCATAACAGCAGTCATACCAAATATCAAACTAAAACTCATTAGTGTTACCTGCCCATAATACACAAATGGCCCATATGCCGCTATAAAAACCGCCATGACCACCGTCCCCATCATCACCAACCGCCCGAACCCCCTCATCAACCCTCCCCGGCAATAATGCCGGAACAAATACACGAAATACACAGGAGCAGCCACCGCAAACAAGTGCTTAAAACACAACAAGACGGCAAAAACAAACCCGCCCATCAAGTCCTTCCCTTCCTCCAACCACGAAAGCGACAACAGCAACAACCCCAGAAGAAACCCATTATACTGAAAATGCATGTGATCAACAATCAACAGCCCAGGCGACCAAACAACCAAAACCCAGATCAAAACTCGCTCTCTTGACCCCAATTTCCGGGTCAAACGATATGTTCCGTAAATTAGAGCAATGTCGGAGACCATGACGGTGAGTCTCTGGAAGATAATGACTGAAGGAGAGGAGTAATTGAGGCCCCTGTGGAGGTCGACGATGGTGTGGTCGACGAGGCGGGCGAAGATAGAGAGAAAGCGCTCGAAGTAGGCGAAGAAGGGTGGGTAGTCGAGGGTCCATGGGCTGGTCTCGTCGGAGTACCAGTCGGAGAGAGGGAGGGAGTGGGTGAGCGCGAGCCAGTGGCGGTGAACCTCGAAGTCCGTGCTGCGATAGGAGGGGATGAGGAGGAGCTTCACGCAGGTGGCGATGAGGGCGAACCAGGTGAGATCAGCAATGGGGTTGGGGTTGGCGTTATGAGGACCACTACCGCCGGTAGGGTTTGTGATCTGGTTTTTTGGGCTCTTTGGTTCTGTCATGGTTTGGCCGGCGAGTTGAGCATGGAAAAGCAGACGGGTTGGGACTTTGAGTTTGGATCCCGTGTCATGTTGCCACGTCTGTGATTTGCCATGTCATCGTACTTAAATAAATAAACAAAATTTTCAGTAATAGGTTCGACATGTGTAGGCAAAATATAGAATTTTGTAAAGTCCGAGAGTTGGAACTTACTTGTGATAGCAATTGCGTGAACTAGATACTGTTAAAAATTAACTGAACGTGACTTACACTTTAGTGAAGTTATAGGGACAAGTTCACCCTTCTCGAGACAGTAACTATTGTTCAAACTGAATATTTCATAATAAATGAGAATTTCTATAGTCACGGCCATGAGAGTTATTATGTTGATCGCTCTTCCTCACATTTTTAACTCAGCAAAAAAAACAAGAAGTGTTTAGATTACAGTTTAAAAAGTCTTAAGTCAAAAATTTAAACTAATTCTAAAAAATCACTTTTTTAAATGGTTTTTTAAAATTTAAGTTAGTTTTAAAAGTTACTTTTTTAAGCGGACATTACAATACAGTTTTAAAAAGTCATAACCTGCTAAAAAAGTCACATCAAATACTATCAAAGTGCAATCTATATATACTTATATATATAAGAATGTAGTGGAGGCTTCGAGGCCTCCAAAAGCTCAATGCTAATTTTTTAAAAATTTTAAAACGTAAGGAAGTCGCGTGGCCAAAAAGTTAGAGTTTTAAAATATGTTTGATCAAAAAGTTATTTAGGATTTGAAAAAAAAATTATTCCTAAAATCTCTCTTTAAATCCTAAAATTTATTGATTAAGAAAATATTCAAAAAAAATCCACACATGCATTCTCTCTCTATTTTGATTTTTTTCTTAACATTTAAAACTTCAAAAAAGTTTAGTGATAATACTTGATTGGTCAATAAATCCTTAATTGATTCTCTTCCTAAAACCTTTACCTAATTCCTAAAATCTCGCATTAAGAAAACTTCCAAAATAAAACTGTGCACATACGTTATAATATGATATCCCTCTTGCTCATCTCTGTTAGGCTCACATTGAATTTCTATAGTTCTCCTTCTAATGAGTAATCTTTATACTTCATCTTATATTTTTTTTGTATGCATGATTATCATGAATTCAGTTTTCCTTTTGTAAGCACCCCATTTTTGCCCGCTCGGTAATCTCCGGCCCGACCGCGACCGGGACCGGTTTCCAACATCACAGCACATGCAAGCTCAAGATGAGCCTTTCAATCTCCAATCCAACCAACTGGTCGTTTCTCGGGTCCACAAGGATCCGCTGGAGCCTTAAGCACCATTATTCCAGGCAGTTTTCCAAACCGGGTAGTCCCGGAAACCAACGCCATCCAGGTAGCTCCCCGAGATCTGGCGATTTCGAAGACCAACACCTCATCAAATTCCAGAAGGTTCACTTCTGGCGCCTGCTAGCCCGCCAACGTAGAATGTCCGTCATTTGGTAGTTCTCCAAGACCGGGCGTTCTCGGGAACCAACACTATCCTTCCAGGTAGTTTTTTGAGACCAGGCATTCTCAGGAACCAACACCACTCCTACAGGTAGCTCTCTAAGACCAGGCGTTCTTAGAGACCAACACCGCACATGTAGTTTTCCAAGACCGAGCGGTCTCGGGAACCAACACTTAGGCCAACACCGGCACTTGCTAGCCCGACTCGATGAAAAATGGCTAAACCTGCCCCTTGGGCCTCCAGGCACGTTTTGGAAAAGTTCAAAATCCCTCAAAATGATAAGTCTATCCTTTCAAAATGTTACTAAACCATTAGGCGTCCCCCACACGCCATTTGGTCCAAATCTGGTCCTATTCCGGCCCACTCCGGTCAAAATGACCGTTTTGCCCCCAAATGCCTCGGCGCAACACAAACCCTACTGAATGGTAAAAGACTCTCTCAAAACCATCCCGGAATAACCCTACGCGCTTAACACAACCCACCAAACCATTCCTGACCATTTCCAGCCAACTCCGGTCAAAATGACCGTTTTGCCCCTAGAAGCCCAAAAATGCCCCGAAACAGCACCGGCCTTGGGATTTCGAGCGAGGGTTTCACCACGCACCCTTGTTTAACCCCAGGAACACCCTACGACACTAAACTCACACGACGCGATAAAAGTTCCCTGGAGCGTCTCGCAAACGCTCCGCTTAAATTGTCTTTTCCCCCAATTCCCTGGACATAACGCACCGTCAACTGACTTGAGAAATGCGTAAATTAGGGAATTCTCGAAAGTTCGTCCATAGATCTTTCCATCGATACGGTTCGATCGAATAGATCGCTTCTCGAAGCCCTCCATCGTACGGTGTGGAAGCTATAACTTTCAGTAACCCCTGCAGCGTTTCGCAGACGCTCCGCCAAGGTTGACTTTTTCTTGGATTCCCTAATCAAAACGCACCGTCAAATGACTTGAGAAATGCGTAAATTTGGGAATTCTAGAAAGTATTTCCAGAGTACTTTCTATCGGAATGGTCCGATCGAATAGATCGCTTCTCGAAGGCCTCAATCGCACGAAACAAAAACAACCACTTTCAAACACACAGAGCGTATCACAGACGCTCCACAAAAGTGTCCTTTTGGCACACTTCCCGAGACGATATCACACATCTCCAAACGTAATTCAAACTTTTCAAAAACATGAAAGTTCATCGGAAGCACTAGGAGAACATCCCGAGTACGACCGATTCCCCCGAAACCTTCCCGATTGACTCAATTATCGAGGCAAAGTTTGAGCGATTCTTCCCGGTGATGGAGCGTATGCTACATGTGCTCAAATTTTGATCAGATCGACCGAATTTTGATTAATGGTCGAGCTTTAACCAGTACACAGGGTGCCACGTGTTATTCTGGCAATGGAACAGTACCTGCACATGTCCTACATGCGGACGGCCAAATTTTGGCCATGCGCATGTAGCACATGCGCATGGTCTGTTCCAGATTGCCTGTAAATAGAGGCCTCCCCCCTTGCATATTTTAGGTCCGAAATTGATACGAAACTCTGCTGAAATCACTCCAGAAACTCGAATCTCTACATATATTCCTCCCCTCCAACACTTAGGCTAGATTCTACCCCTCCTAAGCCTATACACTCCATATACAAGGCCTCATACACACTTATACACTCCACTCTAACCTCTCAAGCCTTCTTGAAGTCACTTAAGCTCCAATCAAAACATCCATTGAAGACTACAAATGTGTTGAAGGCAAAAGGTGGTATCCCTTTTACATTTATGCTCTCCCCCACTCTTCTCTTCTCCCTCCTAACCTACTTAAGTTATTCTCTATTTTAATCCCCATCTTCAACCCCCCTTTCTTGCACACTTGAGCCAAGAGGGCTCTTAGATCATGCCTGGAGGAAAGCAAGTGAGAGCCACCGTGTAGGGGGACCTCTCACTAGCCTATTTTAAGATGGTAGGGCCTAGGAGCCCCTTGTTTATGTGGTGTAGCCTAAAAGCCTTGTATGTAAATCATGACCCCTTGCATATTCCTATTTTGATCATGTCTTGTGTGCTTGGCTTCATTTTATGCTTATTATCATGCTCCATAATGCTTACATTGCTCTTAATTTTATGCCATTTCTAAGTTCTACATTCCTTTCAAAAATTGTTCTAAGAGTTGGCCCCTTAAAGTCTAGGATGGGACCTTAGGAGTCATGCCTTAGAAAATTCCTCTCTACCCCCTAACTCACACTTTTGCATCATTGCATTTCAAGTTGCACAAAAGTTGCTTTCAAACTCCTTAATTTTTAAGGTTTCCATTCTCTCAAATTTAATGGCTAAAATGGTCCCATGGAACCCTCTCTTGAGTGGTCTCTCTTTATATTGGCCGTAGGAGTCTTAAATTGTTAGAATGGCTCAATTCTCTCTTTATGCTTGCCAAAGAATGATGTTCAAACTCTTTGAATTCTATGGTTTCTATTCTCTCAAGTTTAGTGGTTGGAATGGCCCCATGGAACCCTCTCTTGAGTGGTCTCCCTTTTATTGGCCATATGAACCCTCTCTTGATGGAATGGTTCCCTTGAAAAATGGTTTTCAAAATCCTTCTCCAAAGATGATTTCAAAAATACATTCTCTCCATTTTTGCATCAAAAATGATTTTTCAAAAATTACCATCATTATGTTGATTTTTGACCCCTTATACTCTTGTCAAGATAAGTGGTTATAATGGTCATAAGGAAACCTTCCTTGGAATGGTCTCCAAACACCAACCATATAAACCATGCCCTTGGCTAGAGTCAAAATTTTCATGGAAATGATCTTTAAAAAGATTGCCAACCAAAGTCCATTACATAATATGTTTTGTTTTTCAAAAACTCTTTCCAAGAATGCATTAAACCAACTTTCAAAACCATTTTCCAATCCCACCTTAGGTTAACTTGACCCTAGTTGACCAACCCCAGGTTAACTTGACCCTAGTTGACCAACCCCAGGTTAACTTGACCCTAGTTGTCCAACCCTAGGTTAACTTGACCCTAGTTACCTAACTCTAGGTTAGCTTGACCCTAGTTGACCAACCCTAGATTAACTTAACCCTAGTTGACCAACCTTAGGTTAACTTGACCTTAGTTGTCCAAACCCTAGGTTAACTTGACCCTAGTTGACCAACTCTAGGTTAACTTGACCCTAGTTGTCCAACCCTAGGTTAACTTGACCCAAGTTACCTAACCTAAGTTAGTTAACCTTAGATTCCCCCTAACCCTAGGCTAACCCAACCAAGGTTAATACACTTCAAGGTTCCAACTCTTGAACCTTTTTTCAAATGATCATTCAAACTTTCAAATTATCCTCATAACCTATTCCTCCTATCCCATGACTTCAACCCAACTCCATAAACTCTTCAAATGATCTTACATTCCCTCTTCAAGACCTCTCCAAAAATGTTTTCAAAGAGTCACAAACCTAAAGTGTTCCTAGCCCCCTAATGGTTAAGGATTCCAAGGAAAAGTGATAGAACAAGAACAGCCTCTAAGGTTGTCCATATTAGGACTCCAAACCCTTAGCCATTTTTGAAAACCACTTTCAAAACTAAGTCATCAAAACATTCCTCCAAGGTTTTCAAAACAAGACTTCAAAAACACTTTCAACTTCTCTTGAGTCCTGCCAAAACTTTTTCCCAAAACTCCCTTAGAGTCAATCCAAAAGCATTTTCAAAACATTTTACTTCCAATTTCAAGTCAAAACTTCCAAGACCACAAAGAGTCTTCAACTTCTAAAGACCTCAAAGTGTCTTAAACTTTTCCAAAGATCTCAAAGTGTCTTAAACTTTTCCAAAGACCTCAAAGTATCTTAAACTCTTTCAAAGACCCAAAGTTTCTTCAAACCTTCCAAAGGCCCTAATACGCCTATTATCCATCAGGCTCTTGCCCGAACTACGAATGACCTGATTCTCGCCAAATGAGATACGTAGGTAACCTAAAATGGTGCAGTCATAACCTTCATTTCAACCCCAATCCCTTTTTCAAAAACTCCAATCAATTCAAAATTTCTATTCCAAACTGTTTCAAAACCCTCATTATTTTTAAACTTTTCCTAAAAACTTGCATCGTGCATCATCCATCCGAAAAGTAATGACTAAACCCCGTTTTCAAAAGTTCTAAAGTGGATATAAAGTGGACAATGGTAGTCGGTTATTTTAGTGAGTGAATAAAAGGGTGACTAGACATATAGGTACCAAAAGGGAGGGGTAGGGTGATGATTTTAGGATATCTTCCCTACACGTAACCAACCCCCGAACCTTAGATTTCTGTTTTCGAAAGACCAAAATGGAGTTATTTTCAGAAAAGGGCTTAAACATTTCAAAAGGTTGCCAAATAACCTTTTTTTCTTAAAAACCCTCTTTTGAGGAAGTTTCCAAAAAAACCTTTTCAAAAGTTTAATCTTCGGATTAACGCTTAGTTTTAAGTGCCCTAACTCACCTTTATCAAGTTAGGTGGCAACTCCTATTTTTCTAAAAAGCTCTTAGTCAAATCAATTTTCAAATCTAGTCGCACTTGTCCTTCTAGGGGGACGAGTTCTAATGACAGAGTTCCGTGCTTTAGAGTCTCCGAGCCGAAAGGACCTAGGACACCCAAAAACCGAGGTGCGACACCTTTGTTCTTTTTTTTTTTGGACATCTTTATTACTTTTGTGTAATTTACTAATCTTTATTTTTTTTTGGATACTATTGATAAATTTTGTTATTGTATTCTCTTTATCTAATGAAGCCTCTATTTTGATTTGTTATTTATTAAAGTTCAAAACAGATTATTATCCTTTAGAGAAGTTTAAAAGAGCTAAACAACTTCTGAAAGTATAAAAGTGGAGAAAGAGCCATGGAACTTAATCAAAAGTTTAAAAGTTGAGGAAGAGCTAAGAAATTGTTGAGTAATTGAAATTTTTCTATTTCTTATTCATTTTTCCTTTCATTTTTTTTTTCACTAGGAGTTCATCATTGCATTCAATAATTCAGTAGTTGGATTTTATTACGTTTCTTATTCATTTTTCCTTTCTTTTTTCTTTTTACAGTTTGTCCATCAAGGAATTCTTTTGCTTTTCATTCGACACAATTGCTATTTCGTTTTGATTCTTTTTTTTTCTTTTTAGTAGAGAAAATGAATCATTGCCCTAAATTGATTAGCATTAGATTATGCATCATTATTCTATCCATCTAAATGTTTTGTCTTTCACTTTTTATTATATTTACTCTAAATGTTAGATAATTCCTTTTTTATTTACAACTATTAATTCTTTGAAGACATTTTATAATATATCACGTGTTGAAAGAATACAAAAGGTTTGTCAATGAAAATTGCAGATTTTTTAAAAAAAAATTTAGAACATGTAGCTAAATATAAATTGTATTCGTTTTTAATTGTACATTTTTTTTTTAAATTGTACATTTTGATGCTTGAATACATTTTAATGTTGTTTCAAATTCATTCTTCCCAACAAAATCATTTCAATATTAGGTTAGATTATGTTAGATGAGATTAAATATGCCACATTGAGACAAAATTTAGGAAATTAAAATCAGTTGCCTAATAAATAAAAATTATGACCACATTTTATCGTATTCAAAGTTTAAAAAATCTAAACAAAAAATTTAAATATAGTTGGGAGAGAAAGTTTGTTATGGAAAAATTGTGTTGAATGAGACATGACAAATGGAGATTAGGCATGGCAAAGCGTAATTCAAAATTAGATTTTTTCTATATTTTTAATGGCGATATATGCTTCCCATATTAGATTTTTTTCTATATTTTTTTAAAAAATAACACATTTAATTCAAAATTAAGACTGCATAGCATCTTTGGTTATCATAATAGAAATTCCTTCCTTTTTGTTCATATCAACTATTGCTTTTAAAAAGGAAAGTACTTTCAAAATTATAATTAAAAATACTTACTATTTTTTTACATATTCTGTGTATATATATGTAAACACAAAGAGAAACTTCCACTTTTGTCCATATTAAAAATTGATTTAGAAATAAAGTACTTTCAGAATTCATGTCGAAGATTTGAATGTTTTAATCTATATAAAGAGATTACAAAATTTTTAACTACACATTCTATAATATATAAAATCTACGAATAACACAATATTCATTATGCTATTAGAAAAAAGGGAATTTTATATATTAGTAAACTTTTGACATATTTTAAAAAATTTAAAAAGAGTACAATTTTATATAACTACATGTTTTAAAAAATGTAAAATTCGTGCATCGCACAGGTCAACGCTAATTACAATTTACCTTCTTGTAGTTTGAGTGAAAATCATATAATCTTCTTTTGGTTCAAAAATAAATACATAACCCCCTCATGGTTTTAACTTATTAACAAAATAGATGAAACTATGGTAGATTTGGTAAAATAATAAAAATAATCTTGTGTATGACAACTTTTTTATTTAGAGATTAAAAATATCTTATTTTTTATGTTCTATTTTGAATAAATGAAATTACAAAAATACTTCTATGACATAATTGCCATTAATTCTAATGGTATTCATTCATTTTATAATTAAGTTCAAATCACAACTTGTCTAGAAATCCATCAAGGCTTGTCGAAGTTCTGTAACACACTTTGATACTTCATACAATCTCTTCTTAGCAAGAGCTTGCATGAATTAGCAATGAGGATCATTCCAAATGCTTGTGATAGACGTCCCAATTCCCTAAATTACATTAAATAAGATTTGGTACGAAATTTAGCCAATTATATAACCTTACAATCTCCCATTTTGGCAATTTCGTGACCAAAATCCTATGCTAAAATGTGAATTACAATAAATCTAAAAAGATTATAATAAAACCCAATTCACAAGCATAAGGGTAATGTCTATCAAATACCAAACATCTCAAAATCTTATACCTGCACACACTAAAACAATCAAAAGATAAAATTACCATCAAGTGCAAGGTATCAAGAGAACAAGTATATATCAAACATCAAGCAGGCATAGATTCTCTTCTCCTTTTTGGAACAAATTGACAAAGTAAGCACAAGAAGTAAGAGAAAATAACTGATAGATATAAACATGATGTCTCCCCCTTAATGTATTCTCCTACTAAATAATATATAAGCTCATAAATTTTCTTTGCCCCTTGATGTCTCAAAATGATAAAGAATTATCAAACAACCACATAATCAATGACAAAATAGATATATGCTCAAAAGAAGAATATTATTCATACAAAACAACTGGTAAAAACTGGACTAGCCTTTAACAAAATAAAATAAGGGTATTTTTACAGAATTGATGTCTTAAACCCAGCATGCTTATCATCAAAACACAAAACATAATCCATGAGTCGCATGATGACTGTAGCATGAAAAAAAATCAACATCAAACATGCTCAATGATCGCACAAAGATGAGAACAATTGGTTATGAGGTGATCAAAAGCATATCCATAGCAATGTATGATGATGCAAGTACTCCAATGAGATTAATGAGAATATAGACCCTAGACAAGATAAAAAAACAATCCATCACGGAGAATCACATCAAGAAGATCAAGACATATAAGTCAAACCCATTTCATCCCATTCTCAATTTTCAAGAACTCTCGTTCCCTTTTTTTTTTTTTTTGTTTTTATTTTTTGGGCACAACTCTTCAACATAGTCAAGGAATATCTAGCCCTATCTCTCCAAGAATGAGACCAAGAGACACAAAAAGATGGTGGCTTTCACACACATGAGCTGGTAGCTTTTTCTTCTTGCCACATAGTAATGGTAGCTGTACTCACATTCACTGGTAGCCCTTTCCATCAAGGATATACAACCAATAAGAGATGTAATCACATGTATACGGTCAATCTAGTCATTAGAAGTTTCAAGAGTTTTCAACCATGATGTGTGCCATGGAAGGATCATAAAAGGAGGACTCCATATTCTAAGAGATCTCATGAGGAATGCACCTTTTAAATATGAATCACGAGTATGATAATGATCACCAAAACTATTAACTCATCATAATGCAATCAATGAAATACATAAGATTCAACCTTACACATGTCATTACATCAATCAACACATGGGGAATATTTTAAGTCAATGACTAGCACAACCAAATCAAGACAAAAATAAATCTTTTTGGTATTTTTTTTATAAAATTTTTAATAACTCAAACAACACAAACGAGATAAACATACAAACAAGATCATAGCCCTAGGAGAACAAAATAAACATGAAGCACAAAAATCTTAGACTATGCCACAAATAGCTTTTACTCAATAAGGCTTGCCCCTACAAATTTCTTAAGGGTTCTTAAAAATTTCAAATTAGATTTTCTCACCCACATAGTAGTCATCTTAGGTCTGTTAATAACGTCATGAGGTGTGGGTGTAGTCATTGGTCTTGCCATAACATTAGTGTTCCTCCTTTTGCCATGATTTTTAGGAACTTGCCTTGGCTTTAATGTAAATTTATTCACATGATCAGTGAGGACTCTAACCTGATTTTCCAACCTCTCATATTGATTCCTAGGTTGATTATAAGCATGGGAACTAGAGACCCTATTCAATTTCTGATAATATGATCTAATGTGACCAAACACACCACAATGATGACAAACAGGGTTAAACTTTGGAGATTGAACAACGTTAGGAGATTTGGACGTCACATGAGAAGTAATAAACTCACAAGGCACATGCTTAATCTCCAATCTAGGACAATGAGTCCGAATATGACCCTTGACACCACATTGATGACAAGTAAGAACAAATCTAGTAGGCTTGGTGTCAATATTGTTGACTCAATGCCTTAATTTTGATGATAACAAAACTTGGTTTAATGATCTAATAATTCTACTTAAGTGTGCAGATTAATTATTAGATTTCTATCATAACTTGAAGCTTATCACAATGGAGAACTTGTGATACAAATATTAGAATGAAAGTTGGTAAGCGTGATGAGAAAACATATTCAGCAAAGCTAATCTTATAAGGAAATGAAGGAATTTCAAGATGATGAAAATCTTGGATTGAAGATTGATAAGCATGAAGGAATGACATATTCATCATTAGTGATTTTATAAAGAATGAAGATATTTCAAGATGATGGATGTCAAGGAAGAAGATTGAAAATGATCAAAGCCTTGATTGAAAAGAAAAAACCATATCTGTTGAAGAGTTCTCAAAGAATAGTTAAAATGAGTCTTGGAAGCTCTCTTGAAGATCTTGAAGAAGACTTGGATAAATGGATGAAGTCATGGTGATTAAAGAGCTCTAAATATAATCAAAAGTGTATTGATTTCATCTTGAAGAGTTGAAGGTGTTCTTGAAGTCAACATGCCTTGAAGAAGTCTTTTCAAGCTTTAGAAATCTTATTTGGATGATCCTTGAAGAGCTTGAAGACATTGAAGAAGATTGGAGAAATATTGCAAAAGTTAAGAATTTTGCTAAAAAAAGTCAACCCCTCAAGCAAAAAAGTCGACTCATTCAAACAGAGTCTGAAAATTCTGATGGAAATCAAAAGAGTCGATCCCTCACTCTAAAAGAGTCGACTCATTCAAACAGAGAGTTAATTTTACAGTCTCAGACAAAAAGAGTTGACCCCTGGAGCAAAAGAGTCGACTCATTTGGGCAGAGCCTTGAAAAATCTGCTGAAACATAAAAAGACTCGACCCCTGCAGCAAAAAAGTTGACTCATTTACAGCAACAACTCTATTTTTGAACGTTGTACTCCGCCGTTTTCGTATCAAATGATCTCCCATCCACCACTAACGGCTAGAAACAATCCATGGCTATAAATACAAGATCCTTACAACTTCTAAATAGAAAAAAGAGTGATTATACCTGCTGAATCAACATCTTGAAGGTAAAATTTGCTGTGCTCCAACTGCTACATCTTTTAGCTGAGTGTTTAAGGTTATCTATTGAGCTATTCTTGTTCATCTACTCACTAGGAGAGTTATTCTTTGTATAACTTTTATTCATTTTACTTAGGTGGGTTTGCAAACCTGTGAGTTTGAGTGTTCTTGGGTAAAAACACTTATAAGTTTGAGTGAAGCTTGGATAAAAACACTTGCAAGTTTGAGTGAAGCTTGGACAAAATCACTTGTAAGTTTGAGAAAAGCTTAAACAAAATCTCTTAGGTTGTGAGAGCTTGGAGAAGAGCTCTTGTAAGAGTGAGCTGGGCATTTGTAGCAAAACTAGCAGCTGTGTAAGGGACTTTACATAGTGGAATACCTTCAAAAGGATCGAAGAAGAAAGGACGTAGGCAAGGTTGGCCGAACCTCTATAAATTTGGTGCTCTTCTATTCTTGCTCTGTTTTGTTTATTTGCTTACTATACTTGCTTGCATTGTGTTTCATTATTTGCTGGATTGGTTTATACTTAGATTAATTATTGTCGAAATACATAAATTGTTTTTCAGCTGCATTATTTGAAATAAATTCTATAAAACCCAATTCACCTCCCCTCTTGGGTTGCCTTCTTGGGCCAACAAATATTTGGCACAACACGAGCATATGTGGTGGTGTTCTTCTTAGAAGTCATAGCCTTAACCTTCAAATTAGGACAGTGAGGCCTAATGTGCCGTTTAATTCCACAATGGTGGCATGAGGAAACAACCACAGCATGCTTAGCCTTACTTGGTATGGAAAACTTACCTTGAGCCTTCATAAAATTTGGCTTACTTGCCGGTTGGGAAGATGTAGTTGTTTTCTTTGTGTATCCAATTCCAGCCATGTCACGAGAGATTCTTTGCGCATTTCAAATCTCATCAATCTTTTGTAAACCTACATTAAATTTCTTAAAAGACAGATGAGCATTAGCCAGTTCAGTTTCAAACTTTTTCACTTTTTCTTCAAGTGCGTTTTTGAACTCCACTCTATTATGTGCATCTTTCTCAAGAAACTTAACTTTATCAGTCAAGGTTAATTTGTGAGTTTGCAATTGACTAACTTCAGCTTGAGCATCAATGTTCTCCTTTTTCAAACTTCAACTTCATCAACTACCTTCTTCAATTTTGTTCATACTTTGACATTAACTTTTGTCAATCTATAATATTATTGATAAAGTTGATCATAGACCAGCTGAAGTTCACTCTTATCTGCATCATCATATTCTCCTTCTTCCTCCTTGAGAGACCCCATTGTACTATCAGACTCATTAGACTTTTCTACTTCTTGGAGCTTTGATGACGCTTCAATAACTTTAGATGCAGAGGCTGCAAAAGCTGTGAAGTTCTCATAGTCATCCTCTTTGTTAGACTCTTCTTCTTTTTCTGAATCACTCCATGTGACAGTTAAAACTCTGCTTTCTTTTTTTTTCTTCTTGTTAGGACAATCATGTACAATATGTTCATAGCCATGACATTCAAAACATTGTTTCTGACCAGACTTATTAGAAGATTTCCTTACAAACTTAGTCATGTCAAAAGATGTTCCTTTATTTTTATCAACAGAAGAAGATTGGCCTTTTTTTTTCTTTTTAAAAAATTTCTTAAATTTTTTGACAAAAATAGTCATATCTTCGGGACTCATTTCAATGTCGCTATCACTAGCTTTATTCATGTCTTCCTTAACAGAATTAAAAGCAATGCTTTCGTTCCTTTTAGGTTAACGAAAATTAGTTTCAAAAGTTTGTAAAAAACCCACTAAGTCTTTTACCTTTATAGAGTCAACATCCTTACTTTCTTTTATTACTGTAACCTTGGCTTGAAATCTCTTCGGTAAATATCTCAAAATTTTTCAAATGATTTTTTATGGAGAGATTTGTTCACCTAGATTGAAACTTGAGTTGACGATGTCACTAAGTTTAAAATAGAATTGATAAAAATTTTCATTGTCTTCCATTCTCAAGGTTTCAAAAGCAGTAGTCAATCGCTGAAGTTTGGCTATTTTTATAGGTGTAGTACCTTCGTGGGTAATCTGTAAAATATCCCATGCCTATTTAGTGATTTCATAGCTTGAGATTCGTCGAAACTTCTTAGTCGTGACATCATTATAGATGGTATTCATAGCTTTATTATTTCACCCATAATTATGAAAATCAATTTAATCTCACAGCGTGGTTGATTTTAATCCCTGTTGTAATTGTGGGTGGAGTCCAACCATGAAGTACATCAAGCCAAACACGCTCATCGATTGACTTAAGGAAAACTCTCATATTTGCTTTCCAATAGGGGTAGTTGGTTTCATCAAGCAATAGAGGTCTGACAGTAGAACTACCTTCTCTAGGCAAGTCCAAAGATTTAGGCTATCAAGATCTCACTCTTTCAAAAATAAAAAAGATTTTGAGTGTCCTGCTTTAATACCAATTGAAAAACCTACCATTTGTCTATGTTTTGTCAAAAAGACTAATTACTACAATATTAGGTCAAGGTATAATGGCTATAAGTAATAGTGTACAATCTAAGATAGAAGAGAGAACAAACCATTCAACCAAGTGTCGTGCCCAGATTTTTCGCACTCGAAGAATACACACACAAGCGGGAAAAATGCTACACTCTCTCGTTAGAACTCACCCTCCTAGAAGAATGAGTGCGACTGGGTTTGAATTGAAAATAAATTTAAATAAAGGGCT
This sequence comes from Euryodendron excelsum, assembly GCA_033060915.1. Lineage (NCBI taxonomy): Eukaryota > Viridiplantae > Streptophyta > Magnoliopsida > Ericales > Pentaphylacaceae > Euryodendron > Euryodendron excelsum. The sequence continues at coordinate 7,826,112 of CM065379.1, read as the reverse complement.
TTTAGAAAAGATTTGGAGTCGCCACCTAACTTGATTAAGGTGAGTTAGGTCACCTAAAAACTAAGCATAATCCGAAAACTACACTTAAGGTTTTGGAAAACGATTTTAAAAATATCTCCTTAAGAGAGGGTTTTTAAGAAAAACAGATTGTTTGGCAACATTTGAAAAATATTTAGCCCTTTTTTGAAAATAACTCCTTTTGGTCTTTCGAAAACAGTGATCCTAGGTTCGAAGGTTGGTTACGTGTAGGGAAGATGCACTAAGCCATCACCCTACCCTGCCTTTTCAGTACCTACATGTCAATCTACCCTAGATTCACCTATGAGTGTCTTTAACTAACTATTGTTCAATCCTATCCATTTTAGAAAATAATGTTTAGAAAAATATGATGCATGATATGCAAGTGCAAGAAAAGAGAGTTGATTTATAAATAGATTTGAAAAGAAGAATTTGATTTTATTTTAGAAGAAAGATTTGAAAGGATAAATTTGAAATTGGGAAGTTTGAAAAATTAGAAATAGAGATTTGGAAATAGAATTTAAAATTGAAAGTTTGAAAATAGATTGGAGATTTGTAAAATGTGGAGACCGCACCCATGAGGGTTGCCTACGTATCCTTTTGGAGGAATTATGTCAGTCGTAGTTCAGACAAGAGTCCGATAGAAGATAGAAGATTTGATTTGAAAAAGGAGTTGAATTGGAATTTGGACTCAAAGATTAAGAGATTGAACTTTGATCGAAAGATTTGAAAAGATTTGATTTTGGAAAGCTTGGTTTTGGAACTTAGAAAAGAAAGACTGGATTCGACTTGGAAAGATTTTAGAAAAGAATTGACTTGAATATTGGACTTGGAAGATTAGAAAAGATTGGATTTAGGAAATATTCGAATTAGGAAATGTACAAATTAGGAAAGTGTCATTTTTGGAAAGTTTTCATTTTAGGACAGTTTTCGAAATAGGAAAGGTTTTCGAATTAGGAAAGTTTTGAAATAGGGAAAGTTTTGCAATTAGGAAAGTTTCATTTTAGGAAATTTTTTTTGAAATTATAAAGTTTTGAATTTGGAGTGTTTTGAAATAAGGAAGTTTTAAAAATTGAAAAGTTTAGAATTTGGAATGTTTTGAAATAAGGAAGTTTTGAAATAAGTTTTGAAAGTAAGAAAGTTTTGAGTTTAGAAAATTTTAGATTTGGGAAAATTTGAAGTTTTAGGAAAGTTTAGAATTTAGAAAGATTTGGGTTTAAAAAGATTTAAATTAAGAAAATTTTGAATTTAGAAAGTTTTGAATTTGGAAAGATTTGAAATTTAGAAAGTTTAGGATTTTAGAAAGATTTAAATTTAAGAAAGTTTAGAGTTTTGGAAAGATTTGAAAGTTTTAGGAAACTAATGGTTTAGGAAATAGGAGAGATTTGAATTAGGAAAGATTTAAATTTTGAGTTTTAAAATTTAGGAAAGATTTTTATGTTCAAGTTTTGGAAACTTAAGATTTAGAAAAGTAGGAAATTAGAAAGGAGTTGAATTAAGAAAGATTTAGACTAGGAAGGGTTAAGATTTCTATTTCCTAAAGCAAGGGATTAAATTTTGTTTCTAAAAGGGAATGTTTGATTTTGTTTCAAAAAACGGAGGATAGGATCTAGTTTCCTAAACAAGAAGATTGGATTTGGTATCCTAAAAGAAAGATTTGATTTAACAAGGGTTTGGAAGAGGAAGTTTTAGAAATCCTAGATTTGAAGGACTATAGTTTTGATATAGAAAATCGGTTTTTTGGAAACTCATGATTTTGATGTAGAAAGGAAGGTTTTGGAAACCTAGATTTGGGGAAAGGTTGAAAATCATGTTTTTAGAAAGAAAATTAGGGTTTCCTAATTGTGGGTTCTAGGGCTTGACTTGAGCTCTAAAGAAAGAGTTTTTTGGAAAGTGTGTTTTTGGAAGGAAATCCTAGAGAGGAGTTTTTCAGAAAGCGTATTTTGAAAAAAAATTTAGGAAGGGAATTTTTGGAAAGTAAAACTTTGAGAGAGTTTTGAAAACAAGATTTTAGAAGAAGCTTTTAGGAAAAGTTTTTAGAAAAGTGAATTTTGAGGAGAGTGTTTTGGAGAGGAGTTTGAAAAGAGAAGTTTTGGGAAATAGATTTTTGGAGGGAGTTTTTGAAAACAACTTTGGAAAGAAGAGTTTTTAGAAATCATATTGAAAAAGAGGGTATTAGAAAGAAAGACTTTTGAAAAGAGAGTTTTTTGGAAAGTATAAAAACATCTCACTTTCCTAAAGCGATTCTAACCATAAGAAGGCTAGAACCACTTTAAGAAAGTAGTTTTGAAAACAACAAAGAGTTGAAAATATGGACCGTATTGGTCCCTTTAAATGTAACACTTTCCTAAAGCAACCCTAGCCATGAAAATGCTAAAATCACCCTAGGATTGTGATTTTGAAAACAAGTTCTGAAAAAGAGGATTTTGATACAATTTTGAAAACAAGTTTAATGCAAGCTTTGAAAACGAGTTTGAAAACGATTCTTGAAAAATGCAAGATCATGATATGCACAATGCAAATTTGAGGTCGTGAATATACAAGGTTAAGGCTTCACCACATAATCAAGGGGACCGAACCCACGTGGTCTTCGGTTAAACTAAAAGAAAACCCCTGACACGGTGACCCTCTAATAGTCTAATCCTACATTTGGACCAGGAGTCCCCTTGTTTCAAGCATGCAAAGAAAGGGGGAAAAGAGATAGGGGATTAAAATAAAGAAAACCCAAGTGGGTTAGGAAAGAGAAGAGAGAGGGGGTAAGTGCAGAAATGTAAAACGAAAGCCTACCTTGCCTTGTTTATTTTACTTGGCTTTGCGCGCCTTGCCTTTCTTCGGTCTTCATCTTGATCTTCGTCTTCAATCTTCAAGACTTCAGTTTGTAACACTTCAAGCCTTCAAAGGAGGCTTGAAGCTAGTGTATAAATGTATAGGGGTTTGTATGAGTGTATAGGAGGCTAGGATTCAGTGTATGGTGGCTAGGGTTTGGAAAACCTAGGGAAACTAGGGTTTTGGGAGTGTACGAGCTCTGTATATCAAAATATAGGATTTTTAGACTGAGTTTGCGGACCTCTTTCACACTGGAAGAGGCTCTGTATTTATAGAGATGAGATAGACCTAGCGTCTGTTGCAGTGGCGCTAGCCAATTAAGAAACTATTAAGGTCGGCAAGCAACGTATCTTTGACAGATTTGGGTGTCTGTACTAGTGACTACCATGCAATTTTTAGCCTGACTTCACTAGGAGTGACTCCGGAAAGTTCAGGAATGATTTAAGGGACCGGGATTGGCCCGGAAGGCCAGACAAGGGCAGGAACACTTAGAACAGTGTCCCGGAGGTATTTAACTTGAAAAATGAAGATAGGATGTGTTGGAAGGATTGACCGGCCATTAGGGGCGAAACGGTCAATCGGATCGGGAAGCTGCCAGGATGGACTCGGACTGTCCCGAAAGAAGACTCGAGATTTGGAAACATTATTCAAAATATTTTCAAAGGTTGTCGTTTTGATACTCAGAGCCGGTATAGTCAGAAAAGGTGATCGGCCCACCATGGGCAAAACAGTCATTTCGCACCGGGTTTGCCGGAACTGACCCAAAATGATCTGAAAGGATAAAGAAATGTTGAGAATACAATAAAAAGCATTTTTGAGAAGTTACCGGTTTGATACCCAGAGCCGGTGTGGTCAGAAAAGGCGACTAGCCCACAGGGGCAAAACGGTCATTTTGTATCGGGTTTGCCGGAACTGACTCGGAATGATCCAGAAAGGTAAAGGAAGATTGAGAATACTATAAGAAATAATCTCAGGAGATTACCGGTTTGATACCCAGAGTCGGTGTGGTTCCCGAGGCGTTCGGATGCCTAGGGGTAAAACGGTCATCTTAACCGGAAAGTCTCGGAATTGGCCCAAAACTGACTGGGAGGCACCTAATCATGCCGGACTGCTTTTAAGACAATCTTGGAAGGTTGGACTTACCGTTCTGAAGATTCAGGTGTGTTCTTGAAAAACGTGTCGGAAAAGGCCCAAGGGGTAATTTAGTCATTTTTCGCAGAAGGGAGCAGGCACCGGTGTTGACCTAAGTTTTGAGTGTTTCCGTCACTCTGATGGCGGTTGCGTGATACAGGGGTTTGTTGGCAATTCCCTATATCGACCTGTTTGCGAGTATTTTCGCTACTCTGACGGTTCGCGATCATTCTCGAGACTGCCTGATCTCGAGAAGCTGCTAAAGGAACTTAGTGCTTGAGAAGTCAACTTTCTCGGAAGGCGTGCCTAAACAAACATTTCTGCATTAGCGGGCTAGCAAGCGCCAAAGGTGGACCGTTCTACCATCTAAGGGACTTGGAGTCTCGTCCCGGTCGACAGGTTTAAAGGGACTTACCGTTCCGAAGAGATTTTCTTCGGACAACGTACCGGATTGCCGTCTCGAGGAATCAACTATCTCGAAAGAGGGAATGGAATTGGAAAGAGGTCTTATCGTCTTCAAAAAGATGCACCTGATTGGAGTAGATTTACCGTCTTGAGGAATCAACTGTCTTGAGAGAGGGATTGAAATTGGAAAGGGGTCTTATCGTCTTCGGAAAGACGAGCCTGATTTGGAATTAGAAAGGGGACTTACCGTCTTCAGAAAGATGTGCCTGATTTGGAATTAGAAAGGGGACTTACTGTCTTCGGAAAGACGTGCCTAATTTGGAATAGATTTACTGTCTCGAGGAATCAACTGTCTAGAGAGAGGGATTGGAATTGGAAAAGACAATGCCCCTAAGGGCATTTTGGTCATTTTACCTCTATTTGGACCTGGTGGGCCCATGAAGCGATGGATGGATGGGATTTAGACTTAGAGAGTTGGTTTTGATTGGAATACGTCCATATTGACTTGAGTACAAGTTTGGACGGAGTGTAGACTGCCGAGCGGTCAAAAATGGAGTGCTTACAGCAAGAACACACAAGCCTTTTTGCCGTGAAAACCCTAACTGGGAGAAAAACCACATGTCCCCTTTGCGGAACCAAGATCATGCACTATATCTTGCTATTCAGATGGTTATAAGACTCTTTACAATCAAAACCTATCAATTCCATGATCTAATGATTGTCTTGACCTTACTCGTATCTACGATTCAACTCGTATCCACGATTCACCGTCTCCGTGCTTGACCAAAGTTCAGATCTCATAGAACGGATTTCACGCCTTGAACTCCATAAAGACTCTTGATCTCTTCAATTGGGTTGAAGAAGATTGTTACTAAGATATGTTTCTGAGCTTCTAGGAAGATTAGGAATACTTCTCTCTAGGAGTTTTCAATGTGGCGGCTCAGATATTGGTTTTGGAAAGTGTGCTGAGCCTTAAATAGGCAAAAAAAACCCTAGCGGCGCGATTCCCGAGGTTCCAGATTTCACACAGCTCGCTCCCGCGAGATTCAGTGAGCATCCCACGAGGTTTATCTTGCTCCCGCAAGGTCCAGCGAGCATCCCATGAGCTCAATCCCAGTTTTTGCATGCTCACTATTTTTTCCATCTACATCTCACGACATCCCGCGAGGATCCTGCGAAGTTCATAACTTTTTATTTATATGTCAAATTGATGAGATTCAAAGTTCTCTAGAAAGAAGACTCGAAAATCTACCACTTTTCTCCTAATGAGCCTTTTCAAATTCGAACCGTATCATGGTTAAAAATCAGCTACAAGAGAATCCATGCATACTAACACATTCCATGACTTGTCTCGAAATCTATCAAGGCTTGTCGAAGTTTCGTAGCACACTTTTGATACTTCATACAATCTCTTCTTAGCATGAGCTTGTATGAATTAGCAATAAAGATCATGCCAAATGCTTGTGATAGACATCCCAATTTCTCAAATTACATTAAATAAGATTTGGTACGAAATTTAGCCAATTATATAACCTTACATAAACAACAGGGTTATATGATTTTCGCTTAAATTATAGGTGGTAAAGTATAATTACCCCTTATAAACAATGACCTGCTTTGGTTGGTCAGTATTTGAAATTTAGTTAATGGAGACAATTGCTATTGATTTTAGAGGCAAAATACTTTTCCAAAACAAACTATTGACTTCGAGGCAAAATCACAATGATAAATAATAAGTGAAAAAAAGGAAAGAAGATTGTGGTAAATGAATGCTAACATACATTCATACTTTTTTCTTTTTTCTTTTTTTTTCAGTTACTGGGCATATAGGCTTTCATCCGATTAGTTTATTGAGTTTGTGCAAAATAAAAATCCACATGAATTAGGTAAATTTCATGCATTGTATAAATGATAGTTGTCCACAAGTGGGAAAATAGATTAAATTTTAGCTAAGTAATCTAAGTTATTAGTGCATAAACTTGAACTGGACAAACTACGCCTTACCCCTTGAATTGGCAAATTGGGAGTTATTCCTCAAATTTTAATTTGGACTAATAGTTAGTTGTCACGTGTATTTTTATGATATTAAAATAAAATACAAAATATTATTTTAGTAAAAATTTACATTAAAACTTTTTTAAATAACTAAAGAAATAACTACGATAATTATTGTGTTTCTTTTATTCATTTTAGATACTATATTATATTTTTTAAGAAATTTATGGATTTAAGAATTAAAATTTATTTAAAATTACATATGTATGTTTATATACATCTGTAGACGGGATTTTTAGGAAGACCTAGTTGAACTCTTGAAATCGAATTGACGAGCACGAACAATCTGTAAGAGGATAAGACGATGAGAATGTCTCAACCCTCTTTGGGCTGATGGCACTCCGATGATTAAGTTAACAAGCTTAATCACAATGAATTGAATAAAATATTGGAGAGCTATAACTCTAATGAACGTACCTTACACCTTTAGTGCATGGAAGTATTTATAGTCTGTGGAATGTCATGTTCTCTTTGCAATTGGAGTCACTTTCCTTCTAGGAATCCTTGTTGATAAAGTCGGTTTAATACTTTGGACTTATCTTTTATTTGTCCTAATTCACTTAGGAATAAGATTCTTATTATGAACTTCATTAGTCCTTGTACCTTTTGGATTATGATCCACGAGCCAGTCACTTTAGGCTACTACCTCTGATCAGCATGGGCTTTATTTGATAGGTCGACACTTATGGGTCGACCTTATTGGGTTAGTTTCTCTTAGTCTTGGGCTTGGCTCTTATTAGTCCTACAATTGCCCCCAGGCCTTGTGCCCTGTTTGGACTAATATAGGGGGTAAGGGTTGAAGTTTGCATTTAACGTGTCTTTTTGCCTTCCCGCCTTTTCATAACACGTGGGCATCCCGTACGGGGCCTGCAACTGAAGGGAGCGTCGATTGGTCTTCCGAGGTGACGGTTGGCTCAGGTGTCATGATGGCCACTACTGAACCGATGACATGGCTTCTTATAAATTGGGCGTATCCTTATTCATTCTCTACCTTCGAACCTGATTTAAGATTCCTGGTGTGAGAGAGAGCTGCTCCTGCCCTAATGTTAAGTTAAGGTTGATCTCCATATTGATTTCGATGATAACAAAACTATGTGGTTGTTATCTAATGATTTCAAATTGAGTGTGCAGGTTAGATTATAATCATTTGATAATAAGAAAATAATTGAGCTAATCGGTTGAGTATCCAACAAGAAGATTACTTAGATAATCTTATTTTTGAAGAGATTGAAGATGCTCAAGAAGTTCAACAAGTATTGAGAATAAGGATGCAAGCTCGAGAATTCTATCATGATGATTTATTTTGGAAACATGAAGATTGATAGAAGAATTTGAAGATTGATAGAGGAACATATTGGATTAACTCTGTTTCAAAGTGAAAGATTTTATGAGAATTCAAGAACTTATTCACTATAAAGATCCTTGATCCTCATATCCATATCAATCCACTGAAGCATCTATTGCATAAGATATGGGGAGCAAAAGTTTGTATGCTTTAAGGCATAAAGCACAAAAGAAAGGGGGAGCAAGTTTTTGTTTCAATAAGTTTATGCTTGTCACAATGAAAGATATTAAATAATTAAGAAGGATGGAAGAATGATGAGCATGATGGGTTGACACATTCAACAAGCTCATGCATTACAAGTCTTGAAAGTTTGAATATAAACTTGGAAGTATGAAGAGATTGAAGGTGTTCAAAGGAGTCAAGATTCAAGCAAAATTAAAGATCATAAGTTCCATTGAAGATTTGATGAAGATGTGGAACAATGAATGATTGAAAGTATTCTTGAAGATCCACGTGTTTTGAAGAAAACCTTTCAAGCTTTAGAAGTCTCAAATTGATGATTCTTGAAGAGCTTAAAGAGGTTTGTTATATTGGTTGAAGAATCCTAGAAGAAATCAAGTTGATGAAGAACAAGTAAAGAGATTGAAGATGTTCAAAGAAGGATAAAAGATCAGTTGAAGAAAAGAGATCTCAAGTCTAGGAAGCTCTCTTGAAGATTTTGAAGAATACTTGGATCAATAGAAGAAGTAATGTTGATTGAAGAACTCTACAAGTAATCAAAATGGAGTGAAAGTAATCAAAATGGTGTTCTTGAAGTTAATATACCTTGAAGAACTTGAAAACAATGGAAAAGATTGGACAAAATCTGCAAAAATTAAGTTTTCTAGGCTTCTCGAAGTGTTGACACGTGAAAATGAAGTGTCGACACATGAAGACAGTGGCCAAAATATGAAAAATGGATGGTCATGTGTCGACACATGAAGTCAGGTGTCGACACATTCGACACATGAAGTCAGGTGTCGACACATAGAGGCAGTGAACAAAATCTGAGAAGTGCAGACTTGATGTGTCGACACATGAAGTCAAGTGTTGACACCTGGGCTCCAACGACTATATTTTTTTACCGTTATAACAATGCAATTTTGCATTAAATGGTCTCCCATCTACCATCAACGGCCATAATCAACTCAAGGCTATATATAAAAGATCCCCAACACATATATGAAGTAGAGTAACACAAGATCAAATGCTAGAAAGTGAGATTTAATCTTTTACGTCTTATACTCTATTTTTATTCATTTAGGGGGTTCTTGAGTGAGCTGAAAATTTATTTATCTACTCTTTGAGAGAGAGTTATTCCTTGTACCACCTTCATTTATTGTTGGGTAAGTTTGTAAACTTGTAAATTTGAGATAAGCTTGGACAAAATCTCTTGTAAGTTTGAGAGAAGTTTGGACAAAATCTCTTGGGTTTTGAAAGCTTGGGAAAGAGCTCTTGTAAGTAGTGAACTGGGCACTTGGAACAAAATCAGCAACTGTGTAAGGGACTTTAAATAGTGGAATATCTTCGAGATAATTGAGGAAGAGAGGATGTAGGCAAGGTTGGCCGAACCTCTATAAATCTGGTGTTGTTAATTTCTTGCTTTATTTTTCTTCCTTACTTATAATACTTGTTTGCATTCCATTATATAATTTGTTTACTTAAGTTATACTTTAATTAGTCACTGTTATATTACTCAATTAGTTTTTGATTGCATTGTTTGATATAAATTTTGTAAAATCCAATTCACCCCCCTCTTGGGTTGCCTACTTAGGCCAACACCTAAAACTGTAAGTCTTTTGCATCTTTGCATTCCTCTTTTTCTGCCTTACTTTTCTGTGGTCGTCCTCTGATGGCAGCTTGCCTTAGGAAACTCGTAGATAGTTCAGCGGATGTTGCTGCCTTTAAGGCTAGATTCAATATTGCCAACCAAGTCGACATAGAGTTAGTTGACTCAGACAATCATAGAATGGAGGAAACCAATAGGGGGATGTCCTTCCTCGTAATTGCCATTGTAGAGGGTGGAGTTAGATTTCTCCTACACCTTTTTCTTGTAAAATTCTTTCAACACCATGATTTATGGTATGCCCAAGTGAGCTCGAATACTTATCGGATTGTAATGGGGGTGCTCGAGCTAAACCGAATCCTAGGTGTTAACTTAGGGCTTGCCAAGCTTGACTTTTGCATTCTGTACAAAGTCAGGCGCGACAGTTGAAAAATATACCTTAGGGTGACCGAGAAAAGTAAGAAAATAATGAAGTGTCTCCCTTCTTTGAGTAAGAGAGTAGATGACATAAGGATATGGGTTTCTGGGCCTTACAAGTTTGGCGACCTTCCTACCGACCAGGTGTCGTTGACTCGATACTGTAGAAGCCCCATAGAGTTAGGTTAGTACCGATATTTTACTTTTCAAGCGTATTAAGTTGTGCATATCTAACTTGCCCTGTTTTGATTTTTTTAGTTACTGGTCAGAATAAAACGCAGACGTTGGGGGTCAACTTGCCTAAGCTGAACAAGGTCCTGAATTACAGAGGTACTGGTAAGCTCTATGATATTGCCAGGACGCCTCGCATCTTGCTGAACTACCCATTTCGGGTTTCACCTTCATTGCCTCGTCAGTGATCCCGCTAAGTGTGATTGCTAAGTTATCGACAGAGGGTACAGCTGATGAATTCGCCAAGATTCTAGTAGGGATTACTATTGAATGGATCAATCTTGATGACTGAGTGACCGTTGCCGACGTGCCTACTAATACGCTGCCTCCAGTAGGGAGTTTGGCATCTCGAGTTGTTAAAGACGTGATCCTGGTGCCATCAGGGGTTAACTTCCCGAGTTGGGAATCATTTGACTTGCCTCAGACCACTACTGATGCAGCGGTCCAACCTGGTGATCATTCAGTCGAGGATATATCCTTGGATCGGTCAAGGTCATCCGGATCAACATCGACTTCAACTCCATTCACAGCGGCTGACCGCCGAGTTATAGCCGAAATTGGGAAGAGACGTAAACTCGTATACCCTTCGTCTTCCGACTACGACACTCCCGATACGATGAATCTCAAGGAGATGGTGCTGCAGAAAGCGACAAAGAAATTAAAGAAAGTGGGGAAGCTGGAGACTGAAAAAGAGAAGCTCATTCCCCCTGCCCCTGCTGTAGAGGTCGGCACTACTGAACCCAACAAGCAGATGAGGGAGACAAGCGCGTCTAAGAAAAAGCCAATGGCAGGGGACCCACTGATCAAACCTGCGCTAAAAAAGGCAAAGTTGTGCCTGCCAACCCTCTTCCGAGTAGCAACGCAACTACTGATAATGCTGGCTTTGTGGTTGTCAAACCCATAATTGGTGACCGTCGTATACAGCTGACTGACTCCCTGATCAAGTCGGCTGAAGTGGTATTGGGGGTGGTCGAAAATAACCTACAGCCGGTTGACACTGATTTGCTGGAGAGCAACGATAATCTTTCTATCTTAGTAGGAGCCTTCCATGAGTCCCTGTTGGTAAGTTCATTTACCCATTTATTTTTAGCAATTACTTTGTTAATCATGCACTAATCTTGTTGCCTCTATTTCACTTTCAGGGCTCTTTCAACGCTTTGGAGGCTATGCGGCGCTTCTGAGCTCTGTCTGAGAAGTATAACCAACTTGTTGAGGAGCAAAGCACGTTGAAGGCGGAATGGATCAAGACGAAATAGGCCCAACTAACAGCTAAAAAGGAAGCAAAAAAGGTAAAGATCACACTGGACCAAGCTATAGCTGATCTAATCCAAAAAGATGATTTAGTGTTGAGGTTGGAGGATGAGAAGGTCGTATTCACGGTGAATTTATACAAGGCCAATGTCAAAGTCAATGGTTTTAAAGCCAAGCTTGCCAAGGAGAAGGTCGAGTATAAGGAGAGGCATAAATAAAACTTGAATGATACTACTGACCAGATGGTCGATCTCGGGCAGTCTATCTTCATTGAAGGCTGGCACAGGGCTTTGAACGCGATGAATGTCGAGAGCTCCTCCAACCTTTGGAAAGACGTTCCAAACTACTTTGAGAAAACAGTGGGAGGCAGAAATGAGGATGCCTCTGGGAAGGCCAAGGATATCGAGACTGAGACTCTGATGATTCCTGCCACGGGTGAAGATGGTGTCCCCAAGGCCATTGATACAGTAGTGTTGAAAACAGCTGAGGCTGATATCTCAAAGACAGTTAAAACTGGATTTGCTCTCTTTGACTCGGCTGATCCGGCTAAGAAGCCTATTGAAGACGTAGTTTAGCTTTAGTTATAGCTTTCTGTACTTGTTTTTTTTTATTTGTCGTAGTTATATCTTTCTTTTGCAAAGTCCTGTAATGAACTCGCTGTTTTGAATAAATATAAATTCTGTTGTCCAGCTTGATTCTTGTATGGTAGTTTGTCAATTAAACCACAAAATTTCAACTACGAATTCTTGCTTTGGCTTAATTAACCAAGGCCTTTATTGGCCGACCTGTCCAATTTTTTAATAGGACCAAGTTTTTAGACTTAGTTTTTCGTGGCCTTTTTTGGCCGACCTGCCAACAAGTTAGACATGACCAAGTTTTAGCACTTGGTTTTCATGGCCTTCATTAACCAACCTGTCAACAAGTTGGACAGGACTAAGTTTTGACACTTGATTTTTATGGCCTTCATTGGCCGACCTGCCAACAAGTTGGACAAGACCAAATTTTCATACTTAATTTTTTATTAGCCTTCATCGGTCGACCTTCCAACAAGTTAGACAAGACCAAGTTTTTACACTTGGTTTTTTATGGCCTTCATTGGCTGACCTGCCAACAAGATGGACAGTACCAAGTTTTTACACTTGGTTTTTTATGGTTATCCCCTTTTTTGTAATTCTATTGATTTTGTTAAGTTACTAGCAAATTTTGAAGGGAGAAAACAATGTCATTTATTACCTTTATCATAAATTTTCGTAGATTATTATATCATTTAGGGATCACCCCTACTGAAAAAATATTCTGAGGTTGTTAGCGTTCTAAGGTCAGGATAATTGTTGCCTTTCTTCGATAGTTTCCAGTCGATATGCCCCCATACCAACCTGGGACGCAACTCTATAAGGACCTTCCTAGTTTGGACCGAGCTTCCCTTCTGTTGGATTCTTAGTCACCCCCAACACTTTTTTTAGCACTAAGTCTCTGTGAGCAAAAGCTCTTGGCTGAACTTGCTCGTTGTAGGCTCGACTAAGTTATTGATGATATCTAGTAAGTCTGAGTAGGGCAGCTTTTCTCTTTTCTTTAATAAGGTCAAGATCATTTTCCAAAGTTTGGTTGTTGAGGCTGGTGTCGAATGTTGCTTATCTAATGGTTGGAAATCTGACTTCCAATAGTATTACTGCCTCCACCCCATATGCTATTGAGAAAGGGGTTTCTCCGATAGATCTCCTTGGAGTGGTTCTGTAAGACCATAAGACACTAGGCAACTCTTCTACCCATCTTCCCCTGGCTTTTTCTAGCCTCTTTTTTATTCCATTGAGTATGGTCTTGTTTGATATCTCGGCTTGCCCATTGCACTGAGGGTAGGCCGGCGTTGAATAGTAGTTTCTGATCCCAAGCCCATTGCAGAATTCTCTGAACATGTTGCCATCGAATTAGGCGCCATTGTCTGAAACTAGTGCGTGGGGTATGCCAAATCTCATAATAATGCTCCTCTATGCAAACCTCTCAGAGTCAACTTCTCTGATAATAGTTAAGGGCTCTGCTTCCACCCATTTGGTGAAGTAATCAGTTGCTACTATGAGGAATCTCTTATTCCTTGGAGCATAGGGCAGTGGTCCGACTATGTCCAACCCCTATTGTGCAAAAGGCCAGGGGTTGATAATGGTTGTGAGATCTTCGTCGGGCTGGTGAATTATCGACAAAAACTTGTGGCACTTTTCACACTTCATAACATATTGAGCAGCATCCTTTTGCATATAGGGCCACTAATAGCCCTGAAAAATAGCTCGGTGCGCAAGAGATCTTCCGGCGACGTGACTCCCGCAGATACCCTCATGAATTTCAAATAGGATGTTTCGCACTTTATTGGGGTGGACGCAATACAGATAAGGGCCTGTGAATGATCTTCTATACAGTTCCTTATCGAGTGATAGCTAGTACTTTACTGACTTGTTCTTGATTCTTCTAGCCTCGTTCTTATCTTTTGGTAGCTCATCCTTATCGAGGTAAGAGATAATCAGGTTGATCCGAGATAGCCCTAATTACTCCATAGCCAGGGCCTGTACTTCTTCCTGAAATATGCTTGAGTTAGGCAGTGTCTCCATGTGAATTATTCTCTTTGATCCTGACTTTAAGGCCATTGCCAGAGTTCCTAAGGTATCGGCATAAGCGTTGCTGTCGTGGCCAATCTGATGGAGTATGTAGTTGTTGAATTTTCCAATGAGCTCGTTTGCCTTTGCCAGATAATATGCCATCATGTCATTTTTTGCCACATACTCCCCCATAATCTAGTTAACCACCAATTGGAAATCTAAATATATAGTTATCTTGACTATTTTGAGCTCCATAGCTCGGTGCAATTCGGCGAGTAGAGCCTCGTATTCTGACTCATTATTTGACGCAGCAAACTTCAACTTTATTGCCTGCTCTAATGCCATACCATCTGGCATGATTAGGACTATGCCCGATCTTGCCCCCTTGTCGTTGGATGCTCCGTCAACAAAGAGCTTCCAATGATTAGCATTATCCCATAATTCCAAAGGGGTTCACAATTTGGTTAAATGGGATCAAGTGTTTGAATGGATTCCTGGGGCAGTTCAATAGAGAATTCAACAATGAAATCTGCAAGCACCTGACCTTTTACTGCCAACCTGGGTAAAAATTTGATGTTGAACTCTCCCAGCTCCACCGCCCATTTTGCTAGTCTTCCTGAGAAGTCGGCTCTTCTGAAAAGTGGCTTCAGCTGATGGTCCGTAAGGATGTTGATGGTATGGGCCCTAAAGTTGTGCATTAACTTCCGTGACGCCATTACCAACGCTAGGGCCAACTTTTTCAGTAGAAGATACATGCTCTTCGACCCCAGAAAAGTTTTGTTGACATACTAGACTGGCTTCTACTGCCTATCTTGTTGTCGAAGTAGGAAGACGCTTACTGCCTGGTCTAATACTACTAAACAGAGATAAAGCTCTTTATGTTTCAGCAGCGTAGAAAGTAGAGGTGGCTGGATCAGATATTTCTTTAGGTCATCAAGGGCTTGGTCACAATCAGGACTTTAGTTGAACTACTTTTGTTTTTTCAAAAGTTGGAAGAATAGTTGGCACTTATCTGAAGATCGACTGATGAACCTGTTGAGAGCCGTTGCCATTCTAGTCAGCTTCTGGCTTCTTTGATGTTCTTCGGGGCCTGGATATTTTGGATTTCACTTATTTGATTTGGATCTGCTTCAATCCCCCGGTGTGTAGCCAAAAATCTGAAAAACTTTCCAAAGCTTACCCTGAAGATACATTTAGAGGTATTCAGCCTCATTTTGTAGCTTTTGAGGATGTTGAACACTTCTTTTAGATTGGCCAAGTGCTATCTGTAGACCTTGCTTTTGACCACAATATCATTGATGTATACCTCAACAATGTTGCTGATGTGTTGCTTGAACATTTTGGTGACCAACCTCTGATAGGTGATGCCTGCGTTCTTTAGAACAAAGGGGCATTACTTGTAATAGAAGATGCCTCTTGGGGTAATGAATGTAGTTTTTTCTTGCTTTTTTTGTGAAGCAAGATCTAGTAGTACCCGCGGTAGGCATCTAAGAAGCTAATCCTGTCAAATCCAGTTGTTACATCCATAAGCTGGTCGATATTTGGAAGAGGAAAAAGGTCACTGGGGCATGCCTTATTTAAGTCAGTAAAGTCTACATAAACCCTCTATTTGCCATTCTTCTTCTTTACTACCACTGTGTTTGAGAGCAGTGTGGGTAATAGACTTCCCTTATTGCCCCCGCTTCTTCGATCATAGCATCAATATACTGAGTAGCTGCCCTCTTTTCCTTCTGAACCACAGGTCGGCACTGTGGTTCCACGCTAAGTCTGTGGCAAGCTACTTCTGGGTCAATTCTTGGCATGTGATACGAGATTTAGGCAAATATCTCCATGTACTCTGTTAACAGATTGATCAATGATTTCTCTTCAGATTTGGGCAGTGAAGTGCCAAGAACAAAGTACTTTTCTTCATCGTACTGATCTATGTAAATCTTCTTCAGATCCTCAACGGCCTTGTTTTCTGGTAATAGCCTGACATCATTAATCGTCGGCATATCTTCGTGAAGTTTTATCATCTGTACCTTACCCATTTTTTCTTTTGTGGCATATGCCATTAGGAAACACTATTTAGCCACTACTTGGTCCCCTCTTATCTTTCATACTCCACCCGGAATCAGGAAATGGATCAACTGATGATAGGACGAAGGTATGGCTTTCATGAGATGCAACCATGTCTGACCCATGGTTGCATTGTAGGGAGAAGACATATTAACCACCAGGAACTCCGTTTAAATAGTGATCCCCCTCGTAGTAACCAGGATAATTACTTTTCTTGGTGGCTAGATCGGGTCTGAGCTGAATCCTACCAAAGGGTTCAAAGATGGTTGGAGATCGGTGTCTTTCAATCCTAGCTTTTTGAAGAGGTTGTAGAACATGACTTCGGACGCGCTTTCTTGATCAATCAGTAACCTTTTTACATCACAGTCTCCCATTTGTAGCATTACCACCAACGTGTCATTGTGTGGCTGTTGCACCCCTGCTAAGTCATCATCGGTGAAGGTTATAGCCTCAACACTGCTATCGACTTTTGCCTTTTTGTTTGGGGCTTCCAATTACATTACTTCCCTGAGGTGTGCTACTTTCTGGATCTCAGCCCGATATTTGTGTGGGTCTACAGTTACTGAATTCGTTGATCCATGGAGGACATTGATTATTTGGGCAGGTTCAGTTCTGACTTCTTTTTGCGGAGCAGCTTCCTGCTTTGTCTGCTCTACCTCCCACTTCATCTTTTCTCGGTCAACGTATTGATCAAAGTGTCTCGCCCTTGCCAATTCTTCCAAGTGGTTTTTGAGATTCTGGCAATTCTCCGTCTGATGCCCTTTTTCCCTGTGATAAGAACAGAACTTCTTATGGTCTCGAGCGCCAGGGTCTCCTCCCAGCTTTGGGGGCCAGTTGAAGTAGGGTTTATCTCGTATTTGGGGCAAAATCTTATAAATTGGGTTCTTAAAGACTGTGTTGACCCTTCTGTAGATTTCTTGCTCCGAATGTTGTTGTTGTTCTCCTCACGTTTGGGCTTCTTGCTTTCATATCCATCTTTCTTCTCGGTTTTCTCGCTGACCTTCTCTTGTGTCGGCTGTGCTACATCCTCTTCTACCTGTGCATACTATTTAATCCTCAACATCAAGTCCTATATGTGGGTGACTGGTTTCTTCATGAGAGATTGCCTCAACCGGTGTTCTCTAGGAAGACCAATTTTGAACTATGCAACAGTCAACTGCTCGTTACAATCCTCTATTTTATTATAAGCCTCTTAGTATCTCCTTGAGTATGTGCGTAATCCTTCGTCATCTTTTTTCTGTAAGGTCAGCAAGTAGTCCACCTCCTTCGGCTGCTTGCTGTTGGCTATGAACCGGTTAGTGAATAGCTCAGCGAGTTATCTTTAGCTTGATACTAATCTGGATTGTAACTTGTTGAACCATCGTAAAGCTACCTCTCCCAAGTTTGAAGGGAAAACTCAGCACATGAGTGAATCATTATAGCTCCGTAGCACCATCATCTGTTTGTAATGTCGAACATGGGTAATGAGATCCGACTTTCCATTATAAGGGGTGAATTTTGGTGGGGCAAATTTCCTGGGAGGTCGGCATGTCTCAATCTCTTCTGTGAATGGGATGGAAGCAATCTGGTTTAGAGCTCTTCTGGCTATATCTTGAGCTATCCGCCCCTTTTGGTGCTTATCCTGGTTGTCGAGCCCGTCTTCTAGCCACTTGTCCCAATCTCTTTACTTTGGCTAAGCTCTTGCCAGGTCTCTTGCTGGTGTTCGATTCCTCCGAGACTGCCGATCTTCTCGTTGTTCCATATAGGGCCATGTACTGGTTGTATGGTTCCCTGTTGCACGTGCGGCCGGGGGACTCATATTTCTTGAATTTGACCTCGTTCTGTGCGGCCAATTTGGTGATCTTTCAAGTACTCATCTATCTTATCTGCCAATCGGTTCTCTCATCACTTTAATTATTGACTTGAGATGGGCAATCTCTTCATCCCGCTTTCGGATCTCATGTTCAGTTATTCGGAGCAACAAATTGTTGGGAACTCGGCCACTAGATGGTGATGGATTCAAGTTTATTCGATAATTCCTTCGACAATTTGGATTTTGGGCATACTGTGGAGCTTGTACTAGACCTTCCTATCCTTCCGACTAGTTGCCTCTGGGGAATCGTATCTCTGATCTAATGAAGTGTCCTCTGGGAGTCCGAACCGGATCATCATTATGCCGACTTGATTGGTGTGTGGCATCGTGACTACGGATGTTATGGCTGTCATCTAGTTCCCTGTTTGTGGGATCAACTTCTCTTTTGAGATAGCTGGTACTCATCGTTGTGTAAACCTTCCCACAAATGACGCCAATTGTAGGTGAAATTTTTAAGAAGGCCTTGTTGAACTCTTGAAACTGAATTGACGAGCACGAACAATCTATAAGGAAGAAGACGATGAGAATGTCTCAACCTTCTTTGAGCCATTGGCACTTCGATAATTAAGTTAGCAAACTTAATCACAATAAATCGAATAAAATATTGGAGAGCTAAAACTCGAATGAACGTACCTTACACCTTTAGTGCATAGGGGTATTTGTAGTCTTCGGAATGCCATGTTTCCTTTGGGAATTAAAGTCACTTTCCTCCTAGAAATCCTTGTTGATAAAGTTGGTTTAATACTTTGGACTTATCTTTTATTTGTCCTAATTTACTTAAAAATAGGATTCTTATTATGGACTTTATTAGTCCTTATACCTTTTGGATTATGATCCATGCGCCAGCCACTTTGGTCTCCTATATCTAATCAGTATGGGCTTCGTCTGATAAGTCGGCACTTATGGGCCAACCTTACTGGGATGATCTCTCCTTGTTTTGGGCTTAACTCTTATTGGGCCCACAACATCTATATTTAAATACATTAAAAAATACTTATTTACCCTTTTTAGAGATGCTCTTACTTTTAATATATTTTTATAAAGGACACTCTTCTTGCTCTTGCTCCCACTCTCACCCCCTGTCCCAAATCCCCACCCTGCCCCACCCCGGCATTGTGATTTAGTTGCTTAGAACTTGTGATCTCATCTTAACATGAGAACTGTACAAGCAACTAATTGATTACCTAAAACTTAAGATTTCATCTTAACATAAGAATTAGCTTAGCAGTTGGGCTAGCCTAGTAGTAATGCCTAGTGCTGTAAAACGAACCGTTGAACCAAATTATTTAAACTCGACTTGTTGAACAAATCAAGATTAAATATATTTTAGAATTTGTTAATTTTTTAAACTAACCTTGAGCTCGACTTGAAAAACTTATATAAACTTAAAAATTTAAAATACTCGAGCTTGACTTGACTTGATTAAACTAAAACTTATTTGACCTCGACTAAAAAATTAAACAAATTAAATTTAAAAATATTTTTAAATTCATTACACTTATTAAATCAAATTTAAACAACTCGTTATTCCACTTGGCTGAAATATCAGTCAGCCCTTCAATGTATAAAAATAAAAAAGGATAAAATCCGCTGACCTCATGCTTACATGTATACCTAATCACTAAAAACAAACACCCCCGTCCAGTAGCAAAGGGCCAGGTGCCCAATGCCCAACACTGTGACCCTCTGATCTCATTTTTAACCGCAGTTGTAGGCACTCTAGAGAGAGAAAAAAAACAAGAGAGAGAAACAACACAGAGAAGGTAAACTCTCGGAGATCCTCCTTTACCCTTCCGTTGCTCTCTCTCCGACCTTGCGAGCCGAGCGATTCAGCCCCCAATCACCATGTTTCGCCAAGTCACCACTCGCATTCTCTCTCGATCAACCATGGCCGCCCGCGCCGCCGCCTCGGCCACCCGGGCTCGGCCTTTCTCCACCGATCTCCCGGTGGCTCCGACTGCCGATGACACGTTCGTGCAATCGTGGAAGAAAGTGATCCCCAACATCGAACCACCTAATACCCCTCTCGCCTTCATGAAGCCCCGTCCTCCGATCCCATCTTCAATTCCTACCAAGCTCACTGTCAACTTCGTCCTTCCCTACGCTTCTGAGCTCTCCAGCAAGGAGGTCAGTCATGGAAACATTTTTTTTCTTGCTTTTCGTTTAATTTTATGTGGCTTTTGCCTCGATTTACTTATATCACTGTTAGTGATTCCATTTCGATCTTCTTTCATCTGGGTTTCTTTATTATCTGCGCGCTATTAATCATTTCATTTTTTGATCTAATGGGTTGTAAATTCTTTATCTGACACCTGGGCTTTCGTTTGAGTCTACTATTTTTGTTGTTAATGAGTTGATTGGTTCATTTGGTTCGTTTTGGTTTCATTGATTTCTAATTTATGCTTCTCATGTGAAATGTGTTATAGTACATGCATGTGATGCGTTGACTAGCGAATAATCTGAGGGTGTTGCAAGTGATGTTACTCGTAATAGCATTAATGGGGTAGGTGAATCTAATTGTTTGCCTGAGAGGTTAAGGAAATATTAACAAGCCCCTTTGATAGTTTTTGCAAATTAAATAGTGTCAAATGTTTATTTGCGCTTTTTGTTAATGATGATAGCATAGCCTTAGCTCAATCAGCTCCACACACTAGGAATTAGACTTGCTGATGTTTAGAATGCTAAGTTAAAGTCCTCAGGCTTGTAGGAAAGTGCAACATTGGCTGCTTTCGGACTTTGATTACTTCTTAACTCATGGCATTTTCAGTTCCCATTTAGATATGTGATGAGAAGGTGAAACACTCAATGTTAGATAGAGGTTTTAACAGTAGCTTCAGCAGAAGTTGAGTTGGGTGTTTTGCCTTTGATGGGGAATACCCCCCAACCCCACACAAAAAACAAAAAACAAAAATAGATAAATAAAAATATACAGAAATAACTCCTACAATAATAATGAAACATAAAGCACCAGCCGTGGCTTCCGTGTTGGAGCTTAAATGCTAACCCATAGAACGTATTGTGACTATTGTCCCTTGCTATGACTAAACACTTCCCTGCCTCCTTCCCTCTCCTTGAGTGTCCAAATAAGACTTCAGAACCATCCTTGTACCCTTTGAGTTCTGCCTTGCGTAATCATCTAAAATAGTGTGGAAGGGGGGATATGGAGGTTTGAAGAGAATTAATTCCACTTGCTAGGTGTAATCTTGAAAATTTTGCCCCCTTGTTAATTTTTCTCTTCCAAAATGTTCTAATAAAACATTTATAAAACAACATACTTCAACTTGACTTGACATTGGACACGAGGCATGCATACACACAGACAAATTTTGTAATTTAAAGTTCAGGGTTTAATTTATTGTCTATAGCCCTCTTTGTTCAACCTATTAATACCCCTATTCGCATACTGACCCTCCAGTTAGTTCCATTTCTGAGGCGAAGCTGAACACATGTACAAAGTAAGTCATAAAACAAATTTGGTAAATGTTGTTGTTTGTTTAATTTGATGCAAAATGATTACTGGATTCCTTTTTTTCCCCCAAAAAAAAGGTAAGAAGCACATCTTGATTTGACAATAGACAGAACAAAATATCAGTTTCTTTGAATTGGGTTTTCTGTTTTCAGTTGATTGTTGGATTTTCATGCATTACATAATGGGTTTTCTTCTTATGTACTTAGCTTTGATAGGATGCCCTATTTGGGACAAGACAGTTTTGGGACCCATTTTACCTGTCATGATGAGTTAGATATTGTGGCTAGCTTGGTTAAATTGGTTGGTGCTGCAATCTAGCTAGAGAGAAAAAGAAATACAAAAGGTGTGGTGGCGGCATAAGGTGGCTAAAAGCATGGTGCTCTACAGCTCTGGTGGTGGTCTTAGTCTAATTAGGAGAGACAATGGGAGAGAACACAAGTGGTGGTTTGATTTTGTAGGGTATTGGATAAAATCTAGTTATGGTTGATTTGGTTGGGTGGTTGACAATGGGATGGTTATGGAGCTTATGGTATGTGATTCAATGGAGGTGGTGTAGGGAAGTAACAGAATAACTCAAAGAGAGAAAGTTAAGTGAGGGAAGAGCATTAGCTTCTAGCTTTTGTTTAATTTTTAATCTTTTATGACATGGCAGTCCTTTTCACCATCACATTTGACTAGGCATTAGAAAGAATTAAATTTGGAATTAGTTTAAAAAGTGTTCGATTAGGAATGCTTTTTAAAAAAAAGATGTTATTTTAGCTCAACAAGAGGGGTCTCTTTGCCTTTTTGTTTTCCTTTTTCCTTCTTGATAAGGGTGCACAATGGGATTAGCCCTCCCCTTGCCCCAATGGTCCCACCCTTTCTCGAAATCCAAATAAAGGTGGGTTTCAATCCCAATCCTCTGGTATGACTACTAAGAGACTTAACCAACTGAGTTGGTTGGTACCTTTTATTTTTTATCTACATGTATCCAGAAATGGATGTAGAACATGGAAAGAGAAGAAGGGGAAATTTGAAAATTCACATGTATTGTGTAATTTTGTTTAATGTCAATTTAAGTCTTGCTTTTATGTCTTTTATAGGTTAGTATGTTGTTGGACAGATTTATGGCTTTTTATTAGGTTCTAGTTGGTAAGGATATTTCGGTGACTTTGCAAATTGCGGGTATTGGAGATGTCCATGGATCATCTTGTCAGTCACATTACATTATTAGGTTATAATATGTGGTTTTATTTAGGTCTAGAATAGTCGAGTGGTTAAGTAGTCAAAGTTTTCTAATAATCTTTTAAGTCATATTCTTAGTAGAATTAGACGAACCAGTAACCTATGAATACATATGTACTATTTCTATTCATTTGAGAGTTGAATTTTTAATAATTTATGTGAAGCTTTTGTAGCTTTGTGTAACCTTACTTTAGGGGGTAATTCTTAGGGAAGTCTAGATGGGATAATTAGAGCTTCTTTTTCTCTTCTTCTTCGTCTCCTTTCTCACAACTGTTATTCTGGGCTACTGTTCACAGTCCCCCAAAAGTTCCCTTTTTAGCCCCAAAACCCTCTGCAATCATGCCCATATCAACCTAATGTCTTCCCTTTCTTATTGGCCTGCAATTTAACTATTAAGATCCTAAATTACTCACTACTTAGACTCTTAGATAGTCTCTTTTATGAAAATTCAGCAAGTTGTCACTTGCAAATTTTTTCCACCTAAAAACCCTAGAAGGCTAGAAACCTTCTTCTACCTAGATAGAACTCTAACTTTAAAGCTTTCTATGACCAAACCCACCACAATTCCTTTTGTAGGAAGCCTTGGACCCTAGTTTCCTAACATGTCCTACATTAGAAACTAACATAGTGGTCCTAGTTTTAAGGACAATCATTAGTCCAAAGTTTAGATACTCTGCCCTTGCTACTTATTTGTACAGAAAAGGGTAAAAAGATTAAAAAGTCATTTAGCCACAAATCTGCCACGTTATTAATGGCTTCCCGACAACTTTGAACTTCCTTCTTTCTCTCCTTTGTCTCTCTCTTCCCTTCTTGTCTTCCTTATTTTGTCGATATTGGCTTTGATCATGTGCATAGTGCATGCACCACTTCTAGTATTTGGGAGTTAGAAGACTTTAAGGGATGAATTGATTGCCAATATCCTTGGTGATTTATGGTGCCATTAAGTTCTCTTATAGTGCTTGTTGAATGGCTTTGGATTTTCTTTTGGGACTGAATATTGCTAAATAGCGTTGTGAGCATTTTATGTGTGGTGCTTAGCATGAGGCGTATGAGGCTAATGAGATATCAATTTGACAGATTAGGGGTAAAAAGTCAAATAGTAGTTTTAGTTGATACAAATCTGCCACGTTATCAGTGACTTCCCAACATCTTTCAACTTCCTCATTTCTCTCCCATATCTATCTCTTCCTTTCTTTGTCTCCCTTATTTTTCTCCATATTGGTTTTGATCATGCGCATAGTGCATACACCACTTCTGGTATTTGTGAGTTAGAAGACTTGGAGGGTTGAATTGCTACCCTATTAACTTGGCGATTTACGGTGCCATTAAATTGCCTTTCAGTGCTTGTTGAATGGCTTTTGGATTAAACATTTTTTATGGATGACTTCTTTTTTTGGGATTGAATATTGCTGAATAGTGTTATGAGTATTTATGTGCAATGCGTTACTGTAGGCGTCTGAGGTTAGGGTGGACATGGGTGGGACCGAGCTTGGTTTGGGCCTGCATTACATAATAACAAATAGAGTAGTGCTTCAGTCTGGCCCAGACTGACATTGGGCCTAAACTTAGATTCCAAGCCCGCCTAAAAAAATCAACTATCCAAGCCTGTCCATGTAGCGTGGAAGCTGTTTAATAAAAAAAATTTCCTCACATTTTCGAACCAAAAATGTTGCTGAATGGTTTGAGTACCTCTTTATGAATTCAAGGTTACTATTTCAAATCTTTTAAACCGTTCTTTAGAAGAATAGTAATACATAGTTTATGTCTACAAGAAAATGTCAAATAATGTAAAATATAAATATGTATGCATGTAAATTTATTATATATCTAAAATTTGTGGGTCGAGCCAGGCTTCGAGTGCTCTTCCAAGCCCGGCCCTCAATGCCTAGCCCTACGGGTCTACACCATGATCCCAAGCCCTATAAATTGTTAGCAGGTTCAGGCTGGCTTCACAAGCGTTGGGCTTATGTCCTCCCCTAGTATAAGGCTAATGACATATCAATTTGACCAGATTAAGGGGTAAAAAGATTAAATAGTGACTTTAGATGATATAAATCGGCCTCATCATTAATGACTTCCCAACATCTTTCAACTTCCTTCTTTCTCTCCCATGTCTCTCTCTCTCTCTCCCCTTCTTGCCTCCCTTATTTTTCTGCATATTGGCTTTGATTATGTGCATAGTGCATGCACCACTTCTGGTGTTTGTGAGTTAGAAGGCTTGAGGGACGAATTGCTAGCCGATAAACTAGGTGATTTGTGGTGCCTTTTAAGTTCTCTTTCAGTACTTGTGGAATGGCTCCAGATTAAATTTTTTAAGGGAAGACTTTATCTTTTGGGAGTGAGCATTCCTAAATAGTGTCGTGAGCATTTTATGTGTAGTGCTTAACAGTAGGTGTATGAAGCTAATGAGATATCTATTTGACCTGATGAGGGGGTGAGATGTTGTATAGAAGGAAGTGTTGCACTTGTCACAAAAAAAAAAAAAAAAAAAAAAAGAAAGAAGTATACCAGGAAGTGCTGTGTGTGCTCAGCATCGGTGAATCAGCCTATTGTAACAATGAACTTCAAAGTTAAGTTTTGTTATTCAGTTCTGGTGTATTGGCATACTTTCTAACAAGGGTGTTTATTCCTTAGTCATCGTCAAACTGTTTTGTCGTATCACATTTTCCTTATTATTTATTGTCCATTTTGCATTGGTATCCCTAGTTGCGTCTGATATAATTTGTCTAAACTTGCAAGTTACAACTATAATGGGAGTCTGATCTAGTTGTTTCTTGATATAGTATCTAACTAGGGTGTTTATTCCGTAGTCATTGTTAAATTGTGTCCTCCAGGCATATTTTCCTTATTATTTAATATCCATTTTGTGCTGGTATCCCTTGTTGCTTCCGATATAATTTGTCTAAACTTGCAATTGTAATGGAAGTCTATTCTGGATGTTACCTGGACCTAGTATAGAGGTACAAAATTCCTTCCATTTTTGGCAAAGTTGAGGATGCTCCCTTGCCACTATCAGTAATTATGGAGTCATTAGCAGTAATTTTTACGATTTATTGTTAAAAATGCTTGTTTTGACAGAATGCTATTCATTTTATCTCAATATAGTTGATTGGTGAAATTCATCATGGCAACAGATGTAAACAATGTGGTATCTTTGTAGGTGAATGATATAGCTCAACTTCTTGGCTTTGTAAAGTGAATTGGATTGGCTCTTTAATATAAAGGAAACTGATCGTCTATATAGCGGCCTTATAAGATCCGTTCTAGCGAAAATCTTTTCCATTTATACAAGGGTAATACTGGTTGCAATTTTGTTATCTGAAGTGGAACAATTGACTTCTTGTGATGTCTTATGGGTACTGTCTTTGAAAATATGAGATGGGGCTCTTCTACTTTGTCTTATGGGTACTATCTTTGTTTGGTCTTATGTAAGTTGACTAATTCCGTAGACAAACTCTTTCTTTGTATCTTGCAATTTTTCCATGTAATCATGAGTTAAGTGTCTATAAGGGTTGTAAGTCAGAAGAAATCAGGATTAGTATGTGGGCTGAAGTGTTTATCATCTATGCATATGCTAAGAAGTGCATAGGTGTACTTAACAGCAGATTTGAAGCAAGTTTGAAAATATTTTTTCCTGTTGCTTGATGTCGCTACAACAAGATTCATTTCATTTCATCTTATTAGACTTCACTCGATCTAGCTTGAAGATTCAGAGAGTTGTTGTGGTATGAGAGTTTAGCTTCTGGTCCTTCTAGCGAAATTGATTTCGCTTCTTGTCAAACGCATGAGACTGTCATTCTTGGGAACTTAGGAAAGTTGATTTTGGCAAGGATTTTGACCAAAATGAAAATCTACAAACCCTAGAATACCTCCACTATAAATATGAGATTATGGGAAGGCCAAAGCATAAGTCTTAAGACCTCTGAGAGATTGATTGAAGATTTTTTTATTTATTTAGAGGGTTTCTGTGAGAGTTGAGCTGTTGAGGAAAGTATTCTTATTGTTACCTAGAAGAGACTCTCAACTTGATTCTTAGCAAGATCAATCTTTATCGTTCATTGTTTGGTGTTTCGAAGGAGTTCAAGATAGCTTACTCGTTTTAAGGGGCTTATTATTGTGGATTGGTGGATTTGAGTTTAGTTCGTGGTGGATTCTAGAGGTGTTGTGGAGGTCGACACTCAATCAAGTATTGAAGAATCGTATCAACGGATAGATACGTGATCGTGGGATTCGGTTAATACAAGAAGTACACACCCGCAAGCGTGAGGATTTGACATACGAGGATTTGGATTATCTAGGGTTGGGTTGTAAGTTGACTTTTTTGTATTCATTCGTGATAGTACTTGGTAGGCTGGACTAGGTCCCGTGGTTTTTAACCAAGCTGGGGTTTTTCATGCTAAGATATTGTGTCTCGGTTGTGTGTGATTGCTTGCATATTTACTTTTAACAAACGATTGTTGCATGCGCTAGATTAAAGGACTTGGATTAAAATTCAATAGTTGAATTGTGACCAATCCAAACAACACTCCGAAAGGTATTCCATAAATGCATATATGTGGAATTGCGGATTTTTTTTCAGCTTTGTTGTGAGTTGTGCTGACAAATCATTTACATAGCTTCTGTAGTTACTCTATTGGTCTCATCCAATGTTATTGTGGAATTCTTGCTAATGGAAAAGTTGACTAGGGCCTTTTTGGGCATTGTGGTTGAGTTAATGTGAATAAAGAGCCTTCTTTTCTCAACTTTCTGGTGTTTTTTGAGGTTTTATTTATTTATTCATTGGCATAGCTACTTAGATAAAATATTTCTGGTTGATGTGGCTGGATCTGAGTTTCTTATTTGTGTTACATCTGATTAGTGGTTGCTTAATAAAACCTGAATAATAGATTTGTATCTCCGTTTAGAGTCTCCTGAGCTGTCATTCATGAAGAGCTTGTATGGGTGTTAAATGCTTAGAATACTCTGTGAGTCATAGCTTATTGAAAGTTCCCCTAGGTTTTTGCAATCCACTATTAATATGCCTTTTGGCTATCCAGTCTTTCACCAGGATGCGTTAGTATGTATTCCTATACATCTTCTTTTTTTGCGCTCGTTCATTAACTCTTATACTATGTGTGCTATGATGGATTCATTTTTGAAACACACGAATATAGTGTTGTTCATCCAGTCATCATAAGAGCCATCCATTCACTTTTCTCCCTATGCTAAGTTCAAAAACAAGAGAATGAAAAAGGAAAAGAGGAGAGCTTTGTCTTATACTCTAACTTCCTTCTAATAATCAAGGCTGTAACCCACCCACGAGGTGGCCCAGTGGCAAGGGCAAGCAAGGGACTATGTGGTGAGGCACACGGTCTCAGGTTCGATTTCCCCTGTGATTAAACTAGTGATTTAAGTGGGGAGTCGTGGCGGTGGGTTGTTGCGCTAACTCTTTACAGGGAATTAATCCTACCGAAGGTGGGGATACCCCTGTTATAAAAAATAAATAAATAAATAAGCAAGGCTGGAATTATTAGCTTATGATTGTGTGGTAGTTCTTAGTTATTGTTGTACGATGTTTAGTTCCTGGTATTGGGTCGGTTTCACATGGATAATGAATGTACTTACTTGGCAGTAGATGGTAATGTTTGTAAAATGACTTCTTTGAGTAGTTGCTTTTCGGTCATTGTTTCTCTCTTCAGTTGTAGTATTCCCCAGTTGTGATAAAGACATCAACAGAGAAGGTGGAAATCGGGTCTACTAATTGGTGGCTGGGCTTCAGCAGCTGTTGCTGCTGCGTTGTGTTCTTCTTTTGGAGAGAGGAAGAATTTGTTATATGACTTCTTATTAGGTAAACCCCCAAGAGAGGGAAGGTTGCATAGCCTGTCCCATTTCCATGGAAGGGGTCCTGCAGTGGGCATGGAATTCAGCAAGGGTCTTCTTTGTGAGACTATTCCCAAGTGATTAAGCAGGTTTAGGGTGAGTAAAATGTTTGCAGTAAGTACAAGGTTTCATGTCTTCACTGGGCAGCTGGGGTTTAATTTCTTCTGTAGAGTGTATAGTGTAGAGTCATCTAGAAGTGTATCTTCTCGACATTTGTTGGTTGAATTGAAGGCGAATAGGGATTTTGTTTTTGTGCAGAACTTTTCAATACCATTTGTGGTTTATGAGGATAACATAAAACTTTTGACCTCCTGTGGTTTGGGAGCACTCCCACGTTTTATGTACAAATAGTCTTGTTTTTTTTCTTTTTTTGTATATTTGTAATTTGTGTGCAATGTAAGATGCTTTGAGGCGTTACCAACTGATAAGCCTTTTAAAAGGGAAACCACGTACTCTTTAAGCCTAAGGTTATGGCATTTCCACAAGAGTCTTTGATTTATCTGAAAGGCTAATGGAGAAGACTCCAGTTAATGAGATTTTTAACTGATTCCATAAGGCATTCATATTCCGAGTCCAAATGTATTTTGCTTTGTTGCAAGAAAGAAATGGACGAGAATAGTTTCCTCCTTGCTCAAACTGAAACTCAGATAGGGTGCGAAGCTTCTGCCAAAGACAATCCACGAGAACTACATGCTGTAGTATCACAAATGATCTATTGATCAAGTTTTAAAGATTGATTGTGAACTATATATCTTCTAGAATTAAGGCATACTTAGAAGTTGAATTGATTTGGAAAGAAGACTTAAAGTGGGATTTAGTAAGCATATTTTAACTAACTAACAGAGCTGCTGAAGGCAGAGGACTCATTGTTACAAGTAGAACTGAAATTTCTATGAAATTCTGGTGGAAGAGGGGGCTCTATGCTATATAAATGTAAGAACAAAATTACCCGGTTCGTTCTACCTCTCAGTTTGACATCCATATCTCAGTGAGAATAAGGATATATGTTACAGCAGCAGTGATAACTCTGGAAATTGTTTAAAATCCTGTTAATCTAGACTTTTCTTCTCCTATAACCAGGAGGGCATTGATGGTATGGTTGTCAACATCTATCTTACTTTTAGATGTGTGATCTTGCAGGTTGACATGGTCATTATTCCCGCTTCAACCGGACAGATGGGTGTTCTTCCTGGACATGTAGCAACAATTGCAGAACTGAAACCCGGGATCATGTCAGTGCATGAAGGGAATGACGTGACAAAGTATTTTGTTAGCAGTGGGTTTGCGTTCATCCACGCAAACTCTTATGCGGATATAATTGCCGTTGAGGCTGTCCCAGTTGATCAAATTGACCCAAGCCTGGTCCAAAAGGGTCTTGCAGAATTCACCCAGAAACTGAACTCAGCGTCAACCGATTTGGAGAAAGCTGAAGCCCAAATCGGAGTGGAAGTGCACAGTGCTCTCAACTCTGCTCTCTCAGGCTAGCATTACTAGTCCCTATGCTCCCTTGATTCAATAATTGTTTCTCTTTAGACATGCTTCATCAACATTTAGAAGTCTGTCTCATGACAGAAACTGCTTTCGAGTTATTCTGTTTGTGTATTTGCTGTGTTGAATGTGGGATATAATACCATCTTTGAATAGATTTTATTTCTCATGAGAAGCTCCTACCTTGTCTTTTTGCGATGCCAGTCCTGTCTTTGAGAGTGCATTTCTAAACTTATCGAGACTTTTAAGGGGTCAATGCCGATGAGCAAGTTCTTTCGTCTTTCCAATTTTATGCAGTAGAAGCTGTGCTTAGTGTAAAATGAGTTCACAGAGAGATTTTCTGTATTAAGCATATTGTTGCAGCTGAATTTGTGTCGAAGTCTGGTTAATTTAGGTAGAACGATGATGATCGGGTTTGGCATAACTTTGAGGTCCATGGCCTTCCCATCTGATAGTTCAAAATGTTGAGGTGAATGTAATTGAAATTGCTTATTATAGTGAAATGGTGATGGATATAGCTGTTTGCTGCTGCTGATGCTGATGCTGATGCTGATGCTGAGTAAGAGGGCTTTTGGAATGTTGAATTTCCCCTTGCAGCTGAATTTGGTACAGCAGTTTGTATGGTGGTGTTATTCGGAGACTGCTAAATCCACAGCCATTTAGCCTGTTTGAAACTTGGGGAAGGGAAGGGAAGGAAAGGGAATTAGAATTTTCCGTTTCCTTGTTTGATTCTAACCAGGAGGGAAAGGGAAGGGAAAGGGAGGAAAAAGTAAGGGAAAAACACTCTCTCTCTCTCTCTCTCTCTCTCTCTCACATTTTCTTTCCCTTCCCTTCCCTTCCCCCAAGTTCCAACCAGGCTGAGTAGAAGAAGAAAAGAAAAAAATTTCAATAAGAAAAGCAGAAAAAGAAAAGAATAAGGAAGAAGAAGAAGAAGAAAACAAAGTAAAGGATGTAGTTTTGCAATAATTTGGATTTGGATACTCGTTTGGCCTAATATTAAAGGTTTTTTTTAAAGTTTTTTTTATTTTGTTTTTTTGGTTTATAAGTTCAAAAAAAAAAGAAAGTTAGATTTTAAAAATTTTTTTTGCTTTTAATAAGATGAGATAAGTAGAAAAGTATAAAAAAAAAAAGCAAAAAAGCTTCAAATTTTTTATTTTTTTTACTTCCAAGCAAAAAAAAAAAAAAGCCAAAAAAGTTAAAAAAAAAATTCAATTAAATGGGCCCTAAGTTGAATTTTGAGCAAAATTCATCCAACTGAATTAATGGCTATTTTAATGAGTAATTGGGCACTTTAATATGTATGAGAGAGAGAGGGAGAGAGAGAGAGAGAGAGAGAGAGTTGACCCTCTTATATTTAATATCCAAGAAATTAAATTATTTTTTATTATTAATAATTATTTGAATAATTGACCTCGTTCTATGGTGTATGATTAATAATTATATTACTTAATAGATAATGAACTGTTGAGGAAAAAAAAACATTAATTGTTAGAATAGAAAAATGCGCATGAACAAACATATAATAATATAAAGAAGCTAATTCATAATATTCAATTTATTAGTACTAATTTTAATAATAATTTATTTATTTTTTGTGAGTAATGGTGGTGATATGCTAGCTTAAGCAATGGGGCAACTCACTCCTATGCATAACCCCTCAACTAGAATGAAAGTGGGATTTGATTTAAAGATCTTTATAACTACGAATTAGACAACAATTAATTGACCAGTGAAGTCACTCTGTGAGCTGGAACCATCAGTCTTGGCCTCAAGCCAACATGCTTGCTTATGTAACATTTACAAACTTTGCTATACTCAAAAAAGGAAAAACTCCAACTTGGGAATTATTTATTTTTTAAATTAAAATTTATATAATTAAGGAGTTTTAGTCTTAACACACGCTTAAATTAGAACAAAAGTTAAAAATTGGACTCTGAAATGGTCATACAAGTCTAAATGATTTATTATAAAGAGGTAATTACACTTTATCTCTTATGATTTGAGCAAAAATTAAATATCCTTTTATGATTTAAAAATAAACACATAACTTTAATATGTTTTGAACTTTTGCGCAAAGTGAATGGAATCATTACAGAATTAGTAAATAACAAAAATACTTCTGTAAAGAACAATTCTCTATTTTGATATAAAATATCCAAAATTATTTTTGTAATATTATATTTTGAGTGATAAAATAAGAAAAATATCTTTTTAACATAATTATCGTTAAATATAAAATAGTTCTCACTTATTTTATATTTAAATACAAATTATAAAAAAATAATGTGTTTATTTTCAAATTATTAGATGAGTCATCTAATTTTATTCTATTTTAAGCCATTTATAATAAACCCATGTCCAAACAGTCCCCAATTGTGCGGAGACAATAATGAGGCCCACGTCACGCCATATTACGTAGCACGATCTCCACCGTCGATTTTGTTGACGATCCAGAACAGCGACACCTCCGAGAGCGAAACACGAGGAACGATTCTTTTTGTTTATTGGAGAGACACGTAGCTTCAGAGAGCAATAATTAGGTGCTTCGCTGGTGTACTGACGGGGACGCACGTGTAAAAGCCTCTGCCCGATATTCACGGGCAGAGGCTGCGGGCGGAGGAGACAACGACCTCGAAAACAGAGCTACTTGTTCTTACGTTGGATGTGGGTCTCACGTGTTGGTTGTTTATGGGTTGTGGGCCCCACTTCGACTCAGCACCGATGTGGGAATGACAGAAACGGACAGAAGTGGGCCATGGGGGGACTCTAGAGAAGTCGTGAAGCTGAGTGATTTGGGTGTGCTGGTTGGAATTACGAAGGTACCCTTGTTTAGAAAATAAAACTACGTAGATTGCCATCATCGCTTGTGATGTCCCACTTTGGGATTGGCCCCTATTTTCATTTGTCAATCTGTTTGCGTTGTTCGCCAGTGGTTTGAATGTAATGTCAGGAGGCCACTGGCTGGTTTTGTTTTATAGTTAGGTCCATTAAGTTGTATAAAATATTGTGTTTGCCCAAGTATTTTGTTTATCATACAACCAAGCATTAGTTTTAAACTTTCAAGCTTCGGTTTTTTTTTTACCATAATTGGAGTCCGTCAATTGTTTTAAGAAAATTCTAGAGGTACCTGTCTTAACAAAAGCCAGGGTTAGTAGAGGAACCCAGTAGATGGAAGATTTAACCTTAGTCCCACCAAAGGTCCACCACAAGGCCAGAGGTAAGTTGTATAAAACATTTTACATAAATAAGCTTAAGGCTTGGACCCAAAATCGGTTGGAGCTGAGAAAATTTCATCACAATTGACTACTAGACCACTATTGGGGTCCACTGGCAAAAATTAAAATTTAAATTTAAATGCTGCTATGTAGACTCAATTGTTTGTAAATTAGTTATGTAAAAAATTAAAGTTAATATGTGCATTTTCCTTACTATTCAATAACATATAAATTGCTTAGAATGGTTAGGTAAGCAAAGGCCTTTGTTGCTCACTTTGTTTACCATATTTCATCTGCTTTATTTTTCTTTAGTTGTGACTATTTGGAAGTATGGTAAAAAATTTCAAGAAATATAATAATTATAAAAAAAATAATAGTAAATGTGCCATGACTTGAATGTATTTATCAATTTCTAACTACTTTAGATAAGAAATAATATATTATATACATAAAAATATACGTTTTTTATTTTTTACAAGACTAGAAGGATACTTTGAGCCTTTAACATTTAGGTTGAGAGATCAACAAGATATTATTCAGTAATTCCAATTTCAATTTATAAGGGCTCAAGTGAAGAGAACCCAAAAAATGTGTACCGAAACTTAAAATAGTATCAAATTTCATGTACACAAACAATAGACTTAAAAAATAGGGGACCCAATGCAAGAGGCACATCAAAACTAACTAATAGCCAATAGATGCATGCACTTCTTCAGCCCCTGGATTCAGGGAATGGTAAACCAGCCTGTGGTTATATTAATTGTTTTTGAATAACCAAATTTCAGGAGGTCCATAGTCCATTAAAGACATGTGGTCTCTGGCCTCCCAACCAATCAAATCAGTGACTTTCCTTCAGGGAAAATTAAAGTCAGAGACGTAATTGGTGAAGAACACCTACTTCTCTGGTCGATGGACTACTTGATTTTTAACCCCACCTCTGGGTTCTAACCCCCTTGGCCTGCCTATCGATATATATATATAAAACCAGTGCCCCCTTTGTTTACCCTTCCCACAGCCTCCCCACAGAGTCTCTCTCTCTCTCTCTCTCTCTCATCTGCAGACCAGGCTCATCTTAGCAACCTGCAACACCACCACCAGCTCCTCAATATTCGAAGAGGCAATGAGTTCAGCCGCGCTATATTACGCAGGGAGTGAAGAGAACAGCCATCAGCCCCATTTTCTTGAAGCTTGTTCTCTTTGCCAAAAGCCACTGGGCCATAACAGTGACATCTTCATGTACAGGTTAGCTTTACCTTTTAAAAATCTCCTCTAATCCCATCTTTAGCTGCATATAATCTCCATCAATATTCTCTTTTGCAAATTCCTAATGCTGATTCAATCAAATATATTGAATACCCATTTGTTAATTTTGCGATCACATTCAAAGCTCAAGAAAACCCAAGATGGGTATTTTATCTAATTTTAGATAGCAAAACATTGAAAATGGCCTGCTCCGAATTCTTGAACCTTATTATGTTGTTTTTTTTGGGTATGAAATCAGAGATTCTGATGGGTTTTTTGGGAATTTAATGCAGAGGGGACACACCATTTTGCAGCCAAGAGTGCAGGCAAGAACAGATAGAGATAGATCAAGCAAAAGAAAGGAGATTTTCTTCTTCTTCTGCTTCTTCTTCCAAGAGAGCCCTCAGACAAAGAACAACTGCTGCTGAACCTACCAAGAAACCATCTAGCCCCAACAAGGGTGTAAGGACGGGCACAGTTGCAGTGGCTTGAATTGAAACCCCAGTATTTCCAATCCCAAGAAGCCCCAACTCCAAGAAAATCATCACTCTTCAAAATCAAAAAGCAACAGCTTGTTGAGTTTGGTCTCTGTAAAGGAATGGGTGGGCATGGGAAAGATGAGGGGGAGACGATGGCCCATCAGACAATTTTGATCATCTTTGTTTTGGGTAGTCGTTTTGCCAGGACAAAAGGTGGATGAATTGACAAAATTACCCTCTAACCAAATCTTTCTTTGGCTTTAGAAGGGTATTTATGTCAATTCATAAAGGGCACCTTTTGTTTTTTTTTTTTTTCTGGGTTTTCATTTTGTTGGATGTCTATAAGATGAGCATCCTTAATTTGACGGTAATCTTTATTTCCTTTTGCTAAAAACGAAGTAAATGAGGCTTTAGAGCATGTTTGGATCACCTTATTTGTCATTTTATTTAAATAGTTTTTTTGCTTTTTATTTTTACTAGATTTCTTAATTCTCTATTTCTCACCGAAATAATAAAAAAAATTGGTTAGTAAAAAAGTGAACTACTTTTCATAAAATAAAAAAAGTCTGCTACTTAAATAAGTCAGCTAAACGGGTAAGAAAATTTTCAACAAAGAGCTTTACAGTACGGTTGGTTTTGAATAGAACTAGTAGGAGAGATTTATTGGGATTAAGGATTGCTAAGTTGAGTAGTTGGGGTGATAATTAAGTGGATTCATACAAAAACTTTGGATTTTCACTTGATGGTTAGCAGAATTAGTGATGAGCCATATAGCATTATCGTCAAGGGCTGTGAATTGAGCTAAATTTGGATGTTGCACGGCTTTTAAATCATTGCCACAACTGGTCAAATTGGCTATTCTCAAGCACCCCAATCTTCATTGTTGGTAACAATTTCACAACCAACATAGCCAATTGAACTAATTAGTATAACTTGAAACATCATTCATACAATACCAGTTTTTTACACGAACTCGAGATCGATTGAAGGCTAGAATACTCTATATAACCCAAAAAAAAAAAAAACTAGACCAACAAGGGATTGGTTTAGCAATAAAAGTTCGTATGGAGTCTTATTATAACCTCTTGTTTGTGATTATTCATATTTTGCAGTCTCATAAATGCATATTTATAGCCTGATAAACACGTTGCATAACTTTGGGCCGGGTTTTACCTAAGGGCAAGAGTTCTCCAGCTCTTGGTGTTGTGGAGTTTAGTGTCTTGACGAAGTTGTGGCGTAACCTGTTTTTTTTTTTTAAAACCAAACAAAAAACTAAAAAAAGCAACTCCAAGGAGACCAATCAAACTAAAATTTTCCTTGACTAACCAACACTAACAAGTAATGTTGCACATGGAAGCTAAGCTAAGCCACCAGTCTCCCAAACTCTTCAATTTTGGAAGAAAGGTAGAACAAGGCATTGATAAACAAAGTACACCTTCAAAGCTCTAGGAAGAAGGCCAAAATAACTTAGTTCAAAACTAAGTCACCTAGTGCGCCCAACCCTGGTGACGAACTACCCGTTCAACAGCCAATTAGCGGATTTTGCTAGCAGTGTGAAACCAAGACCTTAGACAAATCTCAATCATCATTTACCATTGCACCACTGTTTGGATGTGCAAATATTATCAACTAAAATAATAAATATAAGAATCTTATAACACA
The DNA here is from genome assembly GCA_033060915.1 of Euryodendron excelsum. Taxonomy (NCBI): domain Eukaryota; kingdom Viridiplantae; phylum Streptophyta; class Magnoliopsida; order Ericales; family Pentaphylacaceae; genus Euryodendron; species Euryodendron excelsum. The sequence goes on along the minus strand of CM065379.1, from coordinate 7,789,535 downwards.
AAAAGTTTATAAATATTTAATAATGCCAATACTGATTACGTGAAAACAAAAAAAATATTTAATAATACAAAATTTAATTATATTTAATAATAAAAAATAATATAATAGAAATGCTCTCAAGGTGGTTTAAACTACATGAATTTTAAAAACTGACGCTCTTACGCATCCACACCCATACCTGCATCCGCTTGTGTTCTTGCACGACAAACTTGTGACTTAATTTCAAAACATAATGTACACAAATATGTTAGTTAATTTTTTTTAACAATAAGGAAGCAGATATTCTTATTCATACAATGGAGAATATCTAATAGGAGTTTTATAAGGGTCAAATCAACCAAATTACTTGAGGTTTATTAACGTTCAGTTCATTTTAAAAATCAAATTACTTAAGCTCGGTTTACAATCGATTTGATTAAAATTCATTTGTGATCAATTCAAAAAATAAACAATCTGAACTTAAACGTCATTTGAAATTTATTAAGTTTTCGAGCCAAATTTAGACAAGCCAATGCTTGATTAGACTCGATTCATTTGCAGCCCTAGCAACTGTATATGTAAAATGGGCCTCAGGTATCTATTTAAGCCCAAAAAGTGAGAATTCCTATTCTGGTTTGGGCCCATTTCTCCCAATTTTCAAAATCTCAGCTTTTAGTGTCTTCCATTTTTGTTTCGTCCAAGCTCTGCTACCTCCCACTCCGACCAGCATACCCGCCGTCGCCGGGAAACATTCCGCCGCCGACTCTCTGGATGTCCGCTAATGTCCGCCGTATGCGTAACACTCTCAAGGTGTGTTGCTCCTCCCCACTAGTCCTCTCTCACTCTACCTTACACACTCCACACTCTTCACGAACCCTAATCTGTTGTACTCTCACTCTCCCCCACAAAACCCTAAAATCTCAACTCACACACTGTTGGTATAGCAGTTCATTTTCTTCTTCTGTCGATCGGAACTTTGATTTTCTCGAACAGTTTTCACCTTTTCCGTCTTGTAATTTATCAAATTCTTCAGTGACTGTAATCAATTTGAACGAACGGAGAAGAATTGTTGTTGGGCTAACTAAGATGATAAAAGAACGGCAAGGTCATGTTTTGAAGCGCTTTTCTCAGAATTTTTGCCCATTTTTTCTTGTAGAGATCATTAAATTGTTCAATAACCGACAAGTTGCATTTGCATTTTTCAAAATTTCATTTGGGGATGATTCAGAGGGGACGGTGCAGTCATGCTGCGTGGCGGCTCATCTTTTAACGGCTGAGGGTTTACGGTTTGTGGCACAAGATTTGCTCTCCTGGGTGGTTGCAAGAATTGGGTTTTGTAGGAGTCAAGAGGTGGTGGGGTTTATGTGGAGAGAACACCACAAGTATGAGTCGGATTTCTCAGTTCTTGATTCACTTATGCGGGCTTTCTTAAATGCAGAAATGAGTTCACTGGCACTGGAGATGGTGGATAGGATGAGGGAGGTTGGAGCAAGGCCGAGCTTGTCAGCTGTTGCTATTCTTTTCAAATTTTTGCTAAGGATAGGCGATTATGGCAGTGTGTGGAAGTTGTTTAGGGATATGGTTCGTAAAGGACCTTGTCCTGTGAATTATACATTCAATGTGATGATTCTTGGGTTTGTTAGAAAAGGATATCTCCAAATTGGAGAGAATTTGTTCCATATGATGAAAAAGTTTCAATGTGAACCTGATGTTTATACCTATAACATTTTGATAAATGCATACTGCATTAGGGGGCAAACATCAGATGGATTGGCTTTGTTACATTTTATGGTTAAAAGGGGTTGTAATCCTAGCATTGTTACATTTAGTACAGTTATTAATGCCATGTGCAAGGAGGGAAATGTCGTGGAAGCGAGGAAACTATTCAATGGAATTCAAGAGGTGGGTGTTTTTCCGAATACCATCATATATAACACTTTAATGGATGGGTATGTCAAGGCTAGGGACATTGGCCAGGCAAACATGCTTTATGAAGAAATGAGGAACAAGGGTGTGGCTCCTGATGTTGTCACTTTTAACATTTTGGTTGCTGGACATTACAAGTATGGAAGGGAAGAAGATGGTGACAGGTTGTTAAGGGATTTATCCATGTCGAGATTGCTTCCGGATTGTTCACTGTCTGATATGTCGGTTACGGGATTGTGTTGGGCGGGACAGTTGGATGAGGCCATGGGAATTTTGCAGGATATACTCGAGAAAGGGATTCCTCTCAGTGTAGTTGCTTTTAACTCTGTCATTGCAGCTTACAGTAATGCAGGGCTAGAAGACAGAGCCTTTGAAGCCTACAAAATTATGGTGAAATTTGGTTTGAATCCGTCATCTTCCACATGTAGTTCTCTCCTTATGGCTTTGTCCAAAAATGGGAGGCTGCAAGAAGCAAGGGAACTTATGAATGCGATGATAGAGAAGGGTTTTCCTGTCAATAAAGTGGCTTTCACTGTGCTTTTAGATGGGTATTTCAGAGCAGGGGACATATTGGCGGCTAAAAGTTTGTGGGAAGAGATGGAAAGGAGAGGGATGTCTCCTGATGCTGTTGCCTTCTCGGCCTTGATTGATGGACTCTCTAAGGGAGGTCTTGTTGAGGAGGCATACAATGCTTTTTTGGAAATGTTGGAGAAAGGGTTTGTGCCAAATAATTATGCATACAATTCATTGATTGGTGGGTTTTGTAATTGTGGAAGATTGAGTGAAGCATTGAAGTTGGAGAAGGAAATGAAGCGAAGAGGTCTTCTTCCTGATATCTTCACCGCCAATATTATCATTAATGGGTTCTGCAAACAGGGCAGAATGAAGTCAGCAATTGATACTTTTGTGGACATGCACCGAACGGGGTTGACACCAGATATTGTTACTTACAACACCTTGATCAGTGGGTACTGTAAAGCCTTTGACATGGTTAATGCAGATGATGTTGTCAATAAAATGTATGCCAGTGGGTGGGACCCTGATATTACAACTTATAATATACGTATCCACGGTTTTTGTACTAGTCGGAGAATGAATCGAGCTGTGATGATGTTGGATGAGCTTGTTTCGGCGGGTGTTGTTCCAAATACGGTTACATACAACACAATGATGAATGGTGTTTGTAATGACATATTGGATCGTGCCATGATCTTGACAGCGAAATTGATTAAGATGGCTTTTGTTCCAAATATTGTTACGACTAACTTGTTGCTGTCTCATCTTTCCAAGCAAGGGCTGCCCGAGAGGACCTTGATGTGGGGGCAGAAGTTGAGTGAGATTTGCTTCGATTTTGATGAAATAACTTATAAAATATTGGAGAGGGCATATCGTAACATCCAAGAAGATGCTGAACATTTTAGAGGAACATCAGGAAAAAACCTTTTTCTAGACTTCCTCATGTACATTACTTATGACTATTTGTGTAGATATAGGACTCGGGGTGAAACAAGTCAATATTCTTTTCAACTAATTGACAGTGGATCTAGTGAGTCCTGCAAGGTCACAAATAGGGCATGTTTGTAGAACTTTAGTTATACAATATGAGAATACCTTGATTTATTATGAGAGGGAATACATGCCTGAGAAAGACTTCCTGGAGAATTTTATGTATTTGCTTTTGTAGAAGTTGAGAATTGTTTGAAGAATTGGGTTGAAGTGGTAATATTGAAGACCAGGTATGATCGAAGTTGATGGTTTTTCAAGGGCAGAGGGAAGGCAAAACAGTGGGTTTGAGGCTAGCGAAAAAGACACTGTGGCCTATGATTTAACTGCTGATATGGTCCTAGACAGAGCATAATAGCAGATGAGGATTTATCTTGCCCCGCTCAGGATGTAACTTTGTTGAGCTGAGTTCAACTGGTGGTAGAGGAAGGCAAGTACAGTAGCTGGAGGATAAGGTGGGAACGATTTTACACCGGCAGTCTTTCTGCTGTAATCTGATTTATAACATTGTTAAAAATGAAGGCAATACACCAACCTGAATTTACAGTTGAATAGAAGCTAAGTCCACTATAAATTCTTTGGTCTTAGGAAGTAGCCAGGTTAGGACCATGAAGTGAAATATAAATCCTTTCTTGGGCCTTTAGAAACGATGAGCAATGATTGCTCAAGTTCTGTTTCTTGGCACCACCTGACATTATGACAAGGAGGTAACCCAATTATATTTTCTCGGTTAGCAGAATGGTCCTATGTTACAATGTAGCAACAGTTTTTTTTCCGCGTGATTAATACCAGTTCGTTCAGGGTTTGGACTTTGAAGAAGTGTCACAAGTTAGATGAGGTGTATACATTCAGTGGAGCTCACCATACAGGTAAAAGAAAGTTGAATATATAATGTTATTTTTTTCCTTTACACAGCTAATGTGCTATTACATGTTATTAACATTTGGAATTGCAAGGCAATGATAATCATGGTGCATTTTGCTTCATGTGATATTGATTACAATATTTCCTTTGATCTGCAATGATTTATTATGTATTTACTGGTTTATTAATGGTAGAAATTGTATGTCGTTCTAGTCTCAGGGGACAGCTTCTGTGTTCATAATGCATCTGGGACTGGAACAAAAATAATAAAAATGATAAAGCTTTCTCTGATCTGTACCATAATCTCCTTGCATTTGCGGAAAATTCCTTTGACTGTAAAGAAGTATTGATGCATTTAATTGTCGTGCAGTGCTGGAGCATGATGGAATATGGATTGCTGCATGGGCAGCTACTCTTTCTCAAAAAGAACCTCAAATGATTAGCTGCAGAAGTTTTATTCTGGACGAGATCTTGGCATTTGTCACTACTGCAACTGATCGTATGATTTGGGGATGAACTTGCTAGTCTACACTGGTGGAGTTTTTCTGATTTTGTTCTAGAAGGTGGAGAATAGATATGTGGTTATGAAGGTGTGGTACCCAATGCACAAAACTCCCGCTTGCAGCAGGGTCTGGAAGAGATTGTAGGCAGGCAAGGCAGCCTTAAATTTTTTTTTTTTTTTTTTCGTGGAGAGGATGATTCCCGTGCCTCGAACCCATGCCAAAGAGCTGAATATGAGAAAAATGTGAAGATGAAAAAAGGAGTAAGTATTCTCTAACTACGCTTTTGAAAGCAACACTATTTTGTGAGGGAGTCATCCATCAATGCTAATATTGTTCTCATTGACAAGGATAACAAAATTCTACATGTTTCTCTTTTTTAAAAAAATTATTGAAAATGATCCTGTACATGTAACGTATGCTCTTTTTTTAAACCTGTGAGGTTCAAGTTTAACTTATTGGAAATACATTGCGAGACAGAGGAATGATTTCATTTTCCTAAGGGAACGATGCCAGCCTGATTCCCATATTGAGCGCTGTGTTTTCCTTTCAATCTCTAAATTTGGTGATCATTTTAGACGTTTTCTTGTGAATTTGTAAGACATTACACATTTAACTTTCTTTATTGGTGAAATCCAACTTTGTTGTGTGTTGGGAATAATTTATGGTGATATCCGCGTAAATTTTGGCCTAATTACAAAGAAAATTATTTAATTGGTTCAAGTGCGCATGCTTGCTTTCCATTGGTTAGGCACATGCTTTCCATAGCCCTAGAATTTCATGTTTGGGGCTTAGAAAATCAACTTTTCCCCAGGAACTGAGGTACGTTCCCCCAATTTGCATGATAGATCCCAAAGTTTAAAGCTGGAAAGTACAACTTATCAACAACTGTCTACCAAGGAAGTCATTGCTTCTGCTGCATGCCCAGACTCAGAAACTAATTTCAGGAAAGCCATTCAAGGAAACCAATTCTGTCCATAAATTTTCTTTCCTTTTCTATAAATACCCTCTCATTTGAGGCAAAAGCAATCCTACAAACATTGTTCTTTAACAAGGCTTAAACATGACAATGACAAAAGCAGTGAAAGACATATGAAGAGAGAAACAAAAAGGAAGCCTACCATATTAATCTCGCATTACATCACATGTACATGAATAGGGCTAAAATACTTATTTTGACAATTAAATAGCATGACCACTACTCTATGATGACCATTGACTTCTACAGAGAGAATTTACAAACGCCTCAATGAGTTTAGAAGTTCAACGTGCCAACCTTTTCAGCTCTAATTCTTTCATCACTATGGAAAAAACCATTAGCTTATCAAGATACAAAATTTCTCAACAAAACATTTTCTAGGGCACTTTGGCCCTCTGCATAATCATAAACTTCCGTCTGCTTACTCCTCCAACATGCTCGTTCAATTTAGCCAACTGTGCTATCCGCCTTTTCGCAGATTCAGATAGTCCCGTTTGATCTGGCATCTTATGCGAGTCATCTGGGTCATTTTCATTGCACTCCAAACTTGTACCGGATGGGCTTTCTTCATCTGAAACTTGGATTATTTGCTTCAAACTCTCCACCACCCGACTCATCATAGGTCGGTCCTTTGCATTCTTCAACAAACAACTGTCTGCTAACTTGGCGATTCTTCGGGCTGCATTGATAGAGTACTGATTTTCAAGTCTCTTGTCCATTATCATGCCAAATTTCTTACTATCAGCAGGGAACTGCTTCACCCAGTCCAGAAGTTTCTGCTCCATTTTGGGTAGGTTTCTTTCTAGTGACCGTCTGCCTGTGAGGATCTCATACATTACCACACCAAAACTCCATACATCACTTTTAGTTGTCAGATGTCCCGTTTCAACGTAATCTGGAGCAGCATACCCAAATGTCCCCATAACCTAATCACACAATGTAAGTTCTCAAGATCATTTACCCCAGGCATACATAGAGTAGTGTGGCCAGAATCAGGTACAATGTAAAATCTGCGTGACCGGTTAGTAATTGGGCCCAGATGCAAAATCCCAGGGGAGGACCAGCACACACCCCTATTGGCAGGCTTGGACTTCAGGCAGGACCTCCAACAGTCCAATGGGCCAGGCCTCAGAATGCTAAGCCCAGCCCTCCCCACCCATAGGGAGTTCGGGCTTGAGCCCGTTGGGCTTGGGCAGGCCATGGGCCTCGGGCCAGATTTACACACCTAGTGTCAGGGCACAGATGTTCGACGATAACCATATTGTTGTCACAGATTATCAATTTTGGAAGTTGTCACAAATATGAGTATGGGTAGAATGACATGAAAAGCAGCACTAGAAAAAAAAAAAAAAAGGGACAGTATGCAACAATTCTAAATCATTTCTAGAAAGAGAAGATATGCTTCCCTTGTACTTATTTATTATTATGATTATAGTTGTTTATATCATTATTAGACTTCAGTCATTTTTATCTCCTATCAAACTCAGTCTTGAATTTCCCATAGTATTCCCAACTAATTCTGAATTTTAAATAATTCAGGAGTACATCTCTAGTTACCTCCACAAGAAGATCGAGTGTTCATAAGTTGTGTTCTGACATAGTATGTAGTTTGATGATTCAGTTCATCCTCATACAATAAAACCAATCTATGCTACCAGCAAAATACATATACTTACCGCTGTTGAAACATGAGTATGCCCATCTGTCGGCCCCTCCCGAGCAAGCCCAAAATCTGAAAGCTTTGGCTTGAAATCCTCGTCTAATAGCACATTTGATGATTTAAAATCCCGATATATGACCTTCATCATTAGCATAGGCAATAATAGGTTAACAACAATGAATAGGAACATAATCAGTTTTTAAGAATGAGCATGTTAAATTTTTATAGCCACCTGCATTATGATGCATAGCAGCAAAATAAGGAAAAAAATAGAACAAAAACATAAAAGAAAAAAAAACCATTATCATGATTTTACTGGGGGAAACCCCCAAGGACAATTGCATCATAATTTTAAACAACGTCATTATTATTAACAGAAATTACTTATGTAAAGGGGTATTTCATTAAGTTCTGGTAGCCATTATTACAGTTCAACATTATCGAAAACAATAGAATAATTCATTACAAATGAAAATCAAACTTACAAATGGGATGAGACTGTTTCAACAATATTGTAAATAAACAATGGCCAAGGTCTCATTATTATTATTATTATTTTATAAGAGTAACAAGTTTTTATTATTTTAAAATGCTGCTGTAAAGCTATTGAGTCTTCATCCATGTCCAACATGAGTGCTTTCGAGTAATTGGTGTAGGACACTTTCCTATTTTTGAGTTTTGAGATAAATCTAAATCTTATACATCACAAAGTACTTTGAATATGGCCAAAATTCTCTCAGTTCGTCCATAGAAAAAAAAATTCCAACTTATCAACTAAATAAATCAAAGCTACAGGAAGAGAAAAAAAAGAACTGAAAAGAGAAATAAAAGCCAAGAATTTAAGCAGGAAGTTTTAGTCAACCAAAGAAAGAGCTTCCATTGAGTTGTCAATTTCCAATATTCAGTTGATTAATGATTCTAACTGAATCAATAAACATTGGAAACATTATACAATTGAGTCTGGGAAAATCAACCAATCAAATGCTTAGGATCATCCAAATGAGCTAGTAATAATCAAATATAACAGGAAGACATCAACAGCGAACGAAAAGTCTCCCTTGGTACATGCAACGACATGGGGGTCCCCCCTAACTTCACTCGACTTAATCCCCTGGGGGGAGAAAGAGAAGAAGCGAAAGAGGATAGGGGTGGGGGGGCATTGGAAAAACCACAACATGCTGGTTCTCCATGTCATTTTTTGAAAGATGGAATGAGTAAGTGAGACACCAAGTACAAAATCATTTTAGGATTTCATAGAATGACACTATTGGAGATGTACTATTGTTTTCTTCTAATGATTCCACCATTTTGTAATGACTCCATCTCACATACAGGGTTTTGTGCCAGCCACTTTTAGAAGAGGGTTATTTTATTTTGAGGTGGTGCCTAATCACACAATCTATATTCTCACAATCAATAATCATATCTTAGTCCAAACTAAAGTAGAAGGTGAAGATAAAGTATTAAAGATATAGTGGACAAAGTTTTTGAATGAAACCTGGACTTCTAATTCTTCATGCAAATAAGCCAATCCTTGAGCAGCTCCAAGTACTATCTGTAATCTCATTTTCCAAGGAAGAGCTGGGAAAGCTCTATTGAAAAGATGGTCTTCCAAACTTTTATTCGGCATGAACTCATATACAAGTAGCCGTTGGATCCCTCTTTCTCCATCTACAGCACAGTATCCAATAAGTTTGACAAGATTTGGGTGCTCCACAACACCAAGAAATTGTACTTCTGCCACCCATTGTTTATGCCCCTGCATGAAAAAAAAGAATCATAATAGCTGAGATCAATGTTCAAGGAAAACAGGCCTCTTGTGTAATCACAATAAGCAAACAGGAAGTAACTTCAATATATAAAATATTATAAATGCCATAAATTCCAACATAAGTAGGCTGCATTTGAGGTGTAGGTGGCATATGCATCAATAAATTCCAAAACGTTCACGTTTTATGCTCACATATTTTGAGTCAAACCATCACGCTCCACCCTACATTTGTACAGAATAATTCGAGGGTAATATGCATAAGTTTGGACCAATTCATGGTGTTTCACTACATCCGCACACAAAACACAATGGATTAATTCAATTCCCATGGACCATCCAATTACAAATCTATGTTTGAAATGAATAGCAAAGGGTTGAACACAAGAAAATGAAAATGGATTACCCCATTTCCTATCGAATTCTTCATTCTGTGATTTACTGATTCAGAAAAAGGAAAAAAAAAAAAAAAAACATTTGCTGCAGCATTTCTCTATCACGAAAATGAAGTGTAATAAGCTTAAGCTGATGGTGGCCAGAGATATTTGCCATGGCTATAGACAAGGAAGCTTCAGTGACATTGTTTCTCAATAAATTTAGGTGTCATAGTTTGGTCTCCTCAGTTTAGAAGGAATTTGCAGGATTGGGAGGTTGATTCTATGACAATGTTTTTCGGTGTATTGTATGATTTTCGGGTTAGTGGCGAAGCGGAGGATACTCTGGTTTGACAAGCTTCCAATAATGCATCCTTCTTGGTTTGCTTGTCCTATAGTGCTTTGTGTGGCTCAAAGGAGACTCGTTTTTCATGGAAAGGCATTTGGCGAACAAAAGCTCCTCCAAAGGTGGATTTCGTTACTTGGACAACGTTGCGTGGGGCTATCCTAATGATTGACAATCTTAGGAAAATGAGGAAAGTTTTGTTAGATCGGTGCTATATGTGCAAGAAGAATGGAGAATCGGCGAATCATATTCTTCTCCATTGTCTGGTGGTTAGACATGTTTGGAGTGGGTTATGCCTTCTAAAGTTTCTGCTCTCTTAGCTTGTTGAGGTCACAGCTGCCCAAGACAGGGCGTGAAGAGTACCTGGTGGTTCAGAGCTACCTTACATGCTGATTACAGTGGATATGGATTGCAGAGTGCAAACAGGGTTGTTCTATGGCACCTCTTCTCGTATGCGACACAATGAGAGTGGGTCATCTGTATTGGCGAGTAGGAGGTGATAGGCCAAAGTACATTAATTGCTTCGGGAAGCTGTAGAAGCGAGAGTTAAGCAGCATAATACTACTTGTTTACTATTTCTTCAATAAATTAATGAGCTCTTGTCATTTTCAATCACCAGATTTCAACTCTTCTCTAACCACCAGCTCCCCCTCCTGAAACTTCTGATATTGTCATCCAATGAAAAAAGAGGAAAAATAAGAGAAGAATTTCTAGATTGCTAAATTAGGTTTTATGTTCCTAAGTGCACAATGATTCTGATCACATCATTACACTAGCCGCGTAACTAGCGTGTCGAGATAATATTGGCACCACAACCACCCCAAATTATCATAACCAATTGACAGCTTTGATTAAAAGAAATGTAGAACATGCTAGTCGTTGAATGATGGCCCATTACAGGTTCTTTGAGGCTCTTAACAGTTCAAATAAATTCACACAACATCAGGTTGATGCAGCTACTTTGTATTACAAAGTAGTGATACAATACAAAGAAAATAAGAAGCCACTCATTATGACAAATAGATACCTACACCAGTAAAATGAAAATAATAAGTGAGAACCAATATTTATTACAAGATACAAGTCATATGACAGTCTACACTCAACAAGATGAAGATTGGAATTTATTGCAGGATAACTCAGTTGAATCCAAAACATAATTGGAGACGAGAAAATCAACTGAAAATTTGAATCAAATCATAGTATCAAGTATAGGCAATACATAAAAATTAAAAAAACTTAACCTAAATCTGCAACAAAATTTACTTCTAAGTTAATTCATATGACATACACCATAGACTTCAATGACAGAATTCTACTCAGAAAATACGAAAGATAAATAAACGTAATATTCTAGATTTATATGAACATGTGGAATCGTTGCTCTAGGGGTTTGTTGAGATGGAACTCATTCAAATTAACCAGTACCAGTGAAATAGAAAAATATAAAAGGTCATATGCCATATGTACTGACACTAGTGGTACACAGGTTATTTTGCAGCGTCTTCTCCGCTGGAGATTCAGTTTTCCCCTTGTTTGAATAACAAAGATACTAAAAGATAGATGGCCATCCACCAAATTGAGTGTAATAGAAAAGATAGTTGAAAAGAAAAGGAGAAAACGAAATTCCTACTGCAACAAGCCAACACTGTTCAGTCTATTCTGCTAGAAATGCTAAGAGAAAGGGGAAGGGAAAAGGACTGCTTAGTACTCATGACAAATTTTGATAGGTCCAAGAGGGACCCCATCCTTGAAGCCTTAATGTCACGTTGAATGCATTCAACTGCCCAACTACAAGACCAGAGGGCTACAGATATACTCCTAACAAATTTTGACAATTTTACCTCTGTCCCATAGAAATGCAACATATAAAGAGAACCTTTTGTCTGGTTAGAGAAGGTTTATGCCAACAGACATTGTGGACTCTAATGGATCAAGAAGAAACCTTTAAAAGGCTTGAAATGTAGTGTATGTAAGCCAAATAGAACTGAAACCTAAATAAATCACGTTATTTAACCTCTGTCTATGGGAGAAACGATTCAGTTTCTAGGGCTAATAAGCATGTTTAGGAAGCATGCAAAAGATTAAGTATCCAAGGTGATTACACTTCAAAAGTGTAATCATAATAATCTAATTTAGCTATTTGTTAACCTTTTTTTTTTTTTTGATAAGTAAAATGAGATATAAAAAAAGGCATGAAGGGGATGCCACCGTATATAAAAAGATAGTAAAGCTAGTTACACTTCCATCGTATCTATAAAGTCTAAGAACTGGCCTAGATTGGGATAAGATCTCCCCAATAGCCAACTATACAAAATAGCCAAAAGAGTGCTTTTCAATCTATACAAAGGCTGCTCTAAACCCTCAAAATATTTTCTATTTCTTTCCCCCCAAATTAGCCACATCAAACCTAACAGAGCAAGGGTCCACGGCTTTTCCTTCTCCTTCCCACTCTCCCTGCCTACCAACAGCGTAGAAACTGAGCTACCCTCTCCGAGAAGACCCATGACATTCCAAAAAAATTCAGAATGAGATTCCACAGCACTTTTGTAACCGCACAATGGAGAAGAATATGAGACACTGTCTCTTCATCTCTCTTATAAAGACAACACCTATTGATTACAATTTAATGGCTCCTAATCAAATTGTCAATGGTAAGGATCTTTTCTTTAGCTGCACACCAAACAAACAACGCTACCTTCAACGGAGCTCTACAAGACGATATCTTCCTCCAAAACCCATCCGACTCCCTTGGACCTAATAGCGTGGCATAGAAGGATTTTACACTAAACTTTCCTCCCTTAGCTGCAAACGATCTCAACGAATCCTACGTATTACCTAAAATACTCACTGAGCGGATCATCTCTATCACATCCTTATAGTCCCCCACCTCCCAATCATGTAGATTTCTTCTCAACGGAATGTTCCAAGAGACTTGACCATTCAAACACTTAAGATTATCTTCAACAGAAGCATCCTAATCTACTGCCACACTGAACAAGATAGGATAAGCCGCCTCCAATCTTATATCCCCACACCATCTATCTATCCAAAACATAGTTCTTGCTCCACTACCCACCCTCATGCCAACCTGGTTAGCAAAGACCTCCCATCTCATACGGATACCCTTCCATAATCCTTTGCCCTGAAAACTAGACACATTCGGGGTCATCCAGTCTTCCCAAGCACAACCATATTTGACTCCCACCACTCTTCTCCAATACCTCTCTCTGTCTCATGCAAATCTCCATAACCATTTTCCTAAGAGAGCCTAGTTGAATAGGCCAATTCTTTTGATTCCCAAACCCCCCTCTCTAACGAGAGTGCATACCATGTCCCAATCCACTAAGTGATACTTGAACTCCTCCCCTACACCACCCCATAAAAAATCCCTTTGTAGCTTTTTCAGTCTCTTTATAATGGCAACAAGAATAGTAAACAATGACAGAAAATAAGTAAAAAAACAGGAAAGGGTACCCTTAATAAGAGTAAGGCGCGCAGCTTTGGACAAATACTGCCTTTTCCATCCCGCCAACCACTTCTGAAACCTTTCCACCACCCCATCCCAAATAGACTCTACTTTAAAAGAAGCACCCAACGGCATACCAAGATAGGTAGCCAGAAGGGTGCCCACCCTACGCCCCAAAATTGCCGCATAACTTTTCATGTTGACCTCATGCCCCACTGGATAGAGCTCTGACTACTCCAAATTCACTTTGAAATCGAAAATAGCTTCAAAGCATATTAAAATACACCGAAGGTAAGCAAGTTGCTTATGACTAGCCCCATAAAAAATAATGGTATCATCAGCAAACAACAGATGTGAAACTAACAGTTGCTGTGAACCACCTCTTCTCGTCGTCCCCACCTCAAAACCTTCCATCAACCTTGCATTCACAGTTCTGTCAAGCATTTTACTCAAAGTTATCATGACCAAAATAAATAAAAAGGGGAATAATGGATCACCTTGCCTCAATCCTCTTGATGTTTGGAAAAACCCCGCTGGAATCCCATTGATTAGAACCAATAGCTTCACTGTCGACAAGCACCACCAAATCCATTTTCTCCATCTCTCTCCAAAGCCCATCCTTCGAAGAATGTACAAGAGGAATCCCCAACTAATATGGTCATAGGCTTTTTCAATATCCAATTTGCAAATGATTCCTGGAATCCCGCTTCTAAGTCTAGAATCGAGTGTTTCATTGGCCACCAAAACCGCATCCAAGACCTGTCTTCCTTCCACAAAGGCATTTTGCGAAATAGAGACTAAAGAGCCTAAAACTGTCTAAGGCAAAATTTTGGCTACCCATTTGTACACACTACTCAATAAGCTAATAGGTCTACAATCCTTAATGTCATCTGCTCCACCTTTCTTCAGAATGAGTGCCACAAAGGTGGCATTAAGACTCCTCTCAAATTCCCTTGAAGCATGGAAGACAACCAACATCCGCATAATATCATCCTTAACAATACTCCAGCAATGCACAATAAAAACTATAGACATATTGTCAGGTCCCCGTGCCTTATCTCCATTAAAGGATTTAAGAGGATCTAGAACTTCCTCCTCCGTGAATTCCCTCTCTAGGTCAGATTTCTTTTCCTCGCTTAAACAGTTGAACTCCATACCATCCATCTCCGGCCTCCACGGTTCTTGCTCAGTATATAGCTTTTTATAAAAGTCGACTATTTCTTCCCTCACCTGCTCCTCATCTTCTAACACCCTCTCACCAATTTTGATCTTTCAAATGTGATTAGTCCTCCTACGGGCATTGGCCATCTGGTGAAAGAACTTGGTGCTTCTGTCCCCTGCTTTGAGCCACAATGACCTCGACTTTTGACGCCAACTGATCTCCTCGCATTTGACTAACTTGCCAAATTCCTCATTTAGTTCAACTCTCCGGACTCTATCACTCTCACTAAGAGACCCCTACATTCCACCCCATCCAACCTTCTAATATTCTCCAGCACCTATTCCTTTAACACCTCAATTCTGCCAAACTCCTCCTTATTCCACTTGACAATCCAATCCACAAATCTTCCCCCCAAACCCCTCGGAGAATTGGATTGGACAACTCTTCCATTTTAGTTTCTTGCAAGCACACAACATCCGGCTTCCATCTAGTAATGACTGCTTTTACTGCCAATTTTTTATCATCAGCATTAAGCCCTCTCACATTCCAACTCATAATTTTTAGCTTCATGGTGCACCTAAAAATAAGTCCTTGCCCCTCCTTCTAGTACGCTCCTCACAACCCATGTCATTAGTGTTGTAATTCACTGAGCAAGCCAGATTCTTCAATTCCCGTCCTCCCTTCTAACTGTGATTGTTACTGGCCTTACATTTTGGCCACTTTGCTTACTTTGGATTTGTCCTCGATAATTGAGAAAAGACGGGTGATCTCACTCTCAAAGCCTTTGCACGACACTTCCATAAATTTACTGAAGCTTTGCAACCGTCTTTTTACCCAATCAGAGATATGATGTTGGCTTGTATCCCCTTCCAAAAGCAAACCCATCTCCAGCATCTCTAGCCAGCCTAAGCCACTCTCTAACTCATTCCCACATCCGTTATCCTCTTCTCTCCCAGGATATGCTGAATTTGGACTGAGCACAACCACAGGAGTGCACGACATAGGTTCAGAGCAGTCGAATCCTTCGCTCGTGCTTTCATATTTCGTGAGGGCCCATCCATTGCCCTTACCGCAATTCCTTACTACATCCATATTTGAATAAGCATCATCCTCACCCAAATTTCGCCGTTGAGCCTCAAGCTCCTCTGTTGTCCCCGTTACAGAACTGGCTAGAGAAAGAGAAGAAGAGGAGAAGGGGTCTTTGGGCTCTAAAGCCCGGTTCAAACTTACCTCTACTGGATTTGGCCTCCTTTCAAACTTGTTACACGCCTCCTGCAGGTCTTGTGTAACGGCTTGGTTTACCCCTCTCCCATACAGTGATTGATAGCGGACTCTTGCGTTCGATTCAACCTAAAGAGGCATCTCGAATACCGTCAAATCGACGCCGATCCTCACCGTCGCCAGAATCTAGTTGCCATCCCCTTTAACGCAAATCCGGGCCCACTTGTACTAAGATCGTGCTGCCGTGGCCTCAGCAACCCTATGAAACCCCCACAATGACCACCAATTTTCCTTAAGATCACCTCCCCCTAAAGATGTACAGGCAAACCTAACACTTTCACCCACACCTCCTTGGTTCCCCTTTCGCTCTAAACAAACACCCCGTCAGAGCCCATAGATTCAAAATTAGTTCGTGGCTGCTGAATCTCCATCTACCATCGTGAACTCTCTTCGCCTCAACCTCCGACAGAAAGATGAACAAGTAGTATGCCCCACTTAGGTCTTTGACTTCTACTCCAGTGGGAACATCCCATTTGCCTTTAGCCCAATTTTGAAGCACTTCTGCCTCTGGTAGCAAGGATTTCCGTCCACCTTCCTACCAAGCATCTACCCATAAATTTCAACAAATCCTTGCAAGAATCTGTCTCCACCTCCAAATCACAGTCTCTCGATGTTCTTTTTGCTAACCGAATATCATCTTTGGGCCATTTGGTGATTTCTACTACCTCTAGATACAATTTGGTTTGCTTCCCCCTCAATGGCCCCTGCAACTCTGATAAAAAAGCCCAAAAGATTTTCGCGACCTCCTTCCATCCATCTCTCTTCATTTCCGGAATCAACACACTCCCTGGAGTACCCCTCCCTTCTACCTTCACCTCCAAAAAGTGGCCCCCCTTGTTTGAAAGACAACGAACCTCGATCCATCTCTGATCTTTGGTCCACCAGTTGCTTTCATTCTGTCTCCCAGTCTTAGATGACAATCTCTGCAGAACCCCGCTGACCCACCCCAACTCCTCCACTGATTACCTTATTCGTCTTTGGACTCCTCTTCCCCTATCCACAACCTCGCACCAAGTCTCGTTATCGTTGGAGATGTCGAAGGTTTTCCATCTGATCTGGAATATCTGTCTCATGTTCACTAGTCACCTTCTACATATGATTCTGATTAACAACCTGGACAACTTCCCTGGAAAATGTTAAGAGGATACAGTAACAAGGCTTTTGAAGTAACAATAAAAGAGTCTAAAGTGCTATTTGTTAACCTTAGTAGTATTTCATTGTTTTAGCTGTATTTTGATCATAATTTGTTTTTATGGCTGTTTTATAGATCCTGGGCTTAAATGGAACAACTTAGGGGATCTGAGGGCAAAAAGGTCAAAAGACCGTTCGAATGGCCCTTGAGGGCATTCGATTGGGTCTCCAACCATTCGAACAACCCCCAAGGGTGTTCAAACGCTTTTCCAGAACAGAACTTAGATGAAGCCCTCTGTGAAACCATTTGAAATTACTGAGGCTCAACTCACCCCGTTCGAAGGCCTTTTGAAGACCGTTCAATACGCGTTCGAACGCTTTACAGCAGCCCTGTTTTATTTTCAGCTTTAAATGCAATTTTTGTACTTCATTTTTGGGGATCTAAGTCTTTGTACGATTTTTTGCTTACAGATAGCTTACAGATAGAGTTTTATATTAAGAGAGACATTATAATTGAGGTTAATTCAATAGTATTTTATCATTCTAGCTTTGATTTCATATTGTTCTTCCATTCAATTTGCTAAATTTTCTATGAAAATGAGTAGCTAAACCTCAATTTATGTTCAATTTTGAAGATCACTCAAAGAATTCAAGGTTTTCATGGAAGGTATATCATGATTTCATTGCTCAACCTTCTAAATTTCTCAATTCTCCTTGATTGAATGCTATTTATCTAAGAACACTTAAACTATTGATTATGTTTGGTGATTTCAATTTATAATTATCCAATTATACATTAATCTTGTCCAAATCGATGGTATTAGTCTAGGATTCTATAATTGATGATGAATTTAACTTCAATTGATAGAGAATTCCTGTTTTCTAAAGCTAAATCTTCTGAATCAAACTCTCTTGATTGTGGAGTTTGATTTGAGTTATCAACCTTCCTTAAAATCTTTGGATAATTTGGGTGATTGAAGTAATTGAATCCAAATCTATTTCTCAAACTAGATTAACTTGTGTTTTGAATTGCTTAGCATAATTGAACCAAAACATCAACCAAATCATTTTACACTTCTACTTTTATAGAAACAATTTATAGGCTGTAATCATTTTCAAGTGAAATTCATGCTTGTTATGCCCGTGATCCATATCGGATCAAATTTTTGAGAGAAATCGATCTCAGAATCACCGAGTTAACTTACGTCGCCTGAGCAGAAGAAGTACATTCTAAAAGGCGATACACAAGGTTGTTCACACTGTTGAAATGCGCAAGTTCACAAGTTCGTCAAGCATACACAATTGTTGAAATGCTAGCTATAGATGGTGCCATGGAACAAAAACAGAAGGAAGAAAAACAAGTGATGGCATAAAAAAGCTGACAAGGAGATATGATCGATATTTCTAAGTATTTGAAGGCAGCAAAAACATGTAGATAGCAGACTAGCAGGCAGGTTCTGCAACAAGTATTTTCCAGAAAAAAATTATGAATAAATGGTAAGTGCATTGGCTGTTTGACGCTCAATCACCAAAATCTTCACCAAACAACACTGGTATAAATGAGGTGGTCCAATGCAGAATAAAACTGAGGTGCATCTCAATAATCACGGGCAGTTCGGAAGATAGTTTTGTGGAATGAGTTGCTGCCCTAAAATCAGACATGTTGAAACTTTTATAGCTAAGACAGAGTTTGCTATGAAGGAGATCATTCACTTTGCAGGTGCATTGCTAGATAACATACAAAATGGTGCAAAAGGTTTCCATCATTTTTCTCTCTTGGGAAAACTAATTCAAAACGATTACACCATTATATTACAAAAGTTACCACAGGGAAAAATCTATACTATTGATGCTACCCAAATTTAATTCATTTAATGAGTACAAAATTTATGCCCAGAAAGAACTTCCATCAAAATATATATGGGAACTAATTAGGGTGAATTTGGAGTTTCCTGCTTTGACAGCACATGAAGGCCAAACATCATTAATTCTTGTGATGATCACAATCAATCTAAATAGTGGCTCAGGTAGAGATACCAAGGCAATAAGATGGAATTTAAATTTTAACAAAATCAAACACCACATTTTCCCCTAAATCTAATCAATAAAATTCTAGAGAGTATGCAGACATTGGCAAGCTTATACTTCAGCATAAAATTCCCAATAAATTACATCTCATGCACCATCAAAGAGTAAGATCATACTGAAAATCAATACCTGAAAGCCATCTCTGTTGAGCATTTTAATGGCAACTACAATTGGGTCACCCTGTCCATCAGCAGGCTTGATAGAGCCTTTGTATACGCTTCCAAATCCGCCTTCCCCAATCTTAAGGAGCCTACTAAAACCCTTAGTTGCCTGTCTGAGCTCTGAGAGTGAGAAGACTCGCAAGTTCTGAGCCTTCTCTTCATACAATTCCGGGATACTACGTGGTGAACTTGCCGAACATGAAGATTTAGTCACTCTATCAACTGCTGATATATCGGATTTGCTCTGGTCTTTTAATACTGGGGCTGATCTTTGTTCCCTACTTCTATTTCTATCCTTGAAGTAATAGAAACACTTCATTTTCACAATTGAATAGGAACTTTCCAGATTAAGCGTGAATTGTCATTCAATTGCTGCTAGCAAAGGGCAACAACAAATATTAGCAATTGTTTATTGATTTGAGAGAAAGAAAAGTAAGGAACTTTACGCAACAAAAAAGAAAACCGAGTTATAAAACAAAGAAATTGTTATGAAAAAAGATGGATGGCAATCCAAAGAAAGATAGATTGGAGAAACTGATGAACGAATGGAAAGGATAGTCGAAAATTAAAGAAAAAAATGCCTTAGAAAATGGAGAAGTCAAAGCTCTAACAGTAAACAGGGTGAGAAGAGAAGGTTCAATAAGCAAAGAAATGAAACAAACGATAAAAACCCAAAGAGGGAATTGGCTCAAATTTGAACAGAATTGTGAGAAGAGAGACTGAAATTGAAAAACCCAAACAGAAATTCAAAGGAAACCGTGAGAATTAAAGAGGGAAAACACAAAACAGACGTAAAATCAAGGAGGGCATGGATGACCCAGATGGAAAAGAAAAAAAGAGAAGGAAAATGGTGAAAAATAAAGTAAACCCAGATACGAAAACAAGCAAAACAAGAGAGAGAGAGCGAGAGCGAGAGAGAGAGAGCGAGAGCGAGAGAGAGAGAGTTACACAGACATACATGAAACAAAGAATTCAATGAAGAACAGAAAGAGATGAAGACAAAATGTGATGAAACAATGATTTTTTTTTTTTATACCTTTGTGTCTTGCTTCTTCCTGAATTTGTTCAACTGCTTTTGTCTCCCTCACTGGAATTTCAACGCGGTTGAGGAGAAGCAGTCCTTAACATTGAATTTCTTCTGTCCTCTCTTCTCTTCTACCTATCTAGTCTAATTTGTTTGGATTGGCAACCATGGTATGAACTATGGAGTCTATGGACTGCAGAACCTTCTTTCACATATAGGTTTATATATATCGATTTGGCTCCCTCCTAAAATGTACCATGTGAAGGCTAGAGTTTTGCTGTTGTCAACCTGTCAACAAATGTACAGTGATGTGCCCCATTTCAATTTATGTCATAATTATATTAATTTGAGAAATCAATTTCTGCCATTATATAAAGTCTATTCAGATGTATTAATTTTAAAATTTTAATATGATGCTTCACACAAATTCTTGAAAGTATTCTAATGATGAAATCATTTTTACACAAAATTATAAACTCAAAATTATTAAATAATATTAATTTGAAACATATGTAATCTACGGCCGAATAATAATTTTTTTTTTTTACCAATTACTAATATCCATGACCGAAAAGAACAATGACGATATATAACTTCATAAGCTAGGCTACACAGCCCGTGACTTTGCCTTCCACAAGCATCCAAAGGTCTGTTTGTTTCATTGAATAAGATACAACTGTACGAGATTGGATTTTGCTTTGGCAAACGGGAGTTTTGAAAGGTCTTTTTATTTTGTTTATATGGTACTATGGAGTTATCGGATTAAGGCTGCGTTTGGTACAGTTTATAAATTGACTTTTTGATAAGCTTATAAGTAAAAAAGTCAATAAAAATTAGTTTTTTTATTTTTTTATTTATTTTTATCTAAACTAATATAAAAAAAAACTAAAAAAACTAAAAAAAACTTACCTTTTTTATTAGTAAGCTTAAAAAAAACTTGAATTTTAAGTCTTACTAAACAGGCACTAAAGGAGGATCACTTACTTCGATGATTCAAGTTTAGAGGTCACATGACAAAATTACTACATGAAAAATTAGTAATAATGAAATTGTTAATTCAAAATTAATTATTTCTCTTTATTTTATTCTGCTAAATAAACATCAAAAGGTATAAATAGATAAAATTATTGGGTCCCACACAACACGGCTAACTAGTACTATTTTTGTCTATCTCCATCCCTTTCTCGATTGTTAGAAAATGTTTTGTTTGCTTGAAAATTTTATTCAGTGTTATTTGACAGTTACATCATGCTTGTTCCATACCCACAAATATATTAGGTGCACCAATCAGATCACTTCACGACCTATCAAGCGAGAGAGACTCATTATATTTTGATGTACAATTACTAACTGTGTTGGACAGTCGTGACTGTCCTTAACAAAATTTTTATATTTTTTTTAGAATTGGAGCAAAATAATTGTGATGCTTTAAGAACATCAAATAATTTTTTTATTGACTTGGCAAGCCTTAGTTGAGCATAAGCATGACCCAAGCTGGTTGTTCTGGCTATATCTTTTGAAATTGCTCCCCGTGGGTTTTGATCCGGTTATTGTTTGGGCAACTTTTCTTTTTCAATTAACAATATTATACTTTAAGATAATATTTATTATGATTTTAAATAAATACTCTTATTTATTCAGGCAAAATTACCCCTAACAAAAGTCAAGACTCTTAACAATTAGAATGTTTGTTATCGTCGGGGCAATCTTGTAATCTTGCTATAAGTGGTTTTATAAACAAAATTATTACATTTAATCAACACATTTATTGTGCTAATTGTGTACTTCCACACGTATTAAATGCATAAAACCTAACTCATCAGCAATGAAAGTCCCATAACACTTATGCCATATTTGAATATTGAATTTGTGAAAAGAGAGAAAGACAAAAAAAGAAAGAAAAAAGATAAGAGACGTAAATAAAGTGAAAGAAGCTTGATTTAATTCTTTTGTTTAATTGGGCTTGGATAATGAAAAGAAAATTTATTGATACTTTTTAAAGAATTTTCTCACACTTTTGAGCATATAATTACATTTGAATAATAATATAATTTCAAATTCAGCAAAGACATGAAATGTTGCATAAATTTGTCAAATTTTCTAGGCAAATGCAAGACCCAATTTTCTACATTGATTGGTAGGCCAGAAACCAGATTTTGCCAAATAAAAAAATCAATTCAAACAAGTGGGTTTTTCAAAGTTCCCTAGAATTTGAGAACTTCAAAGCACAAATCGAAAAATTATTCAGTATTTCTGAATACCACATCATCTTTGCTACACTACTTATATAGTGGTAAGGTCTCTCGTGTTAAGTGAAGTAAAATACTCCCCTTAACATGTAGAAGTCCCAAGGTTTCAAACCAGCACCTTTCTTGAGAGTGCTGTCAGCTTCACCATTAAAATATGGTTGAAGGTATACTTAAAAGGGTTTCAAATGAGCTTACATTTTCAATGCAGAAGAGGTGACAAAATTCCCTTTTTTTTTTGTTTTGTAGTGAGTGAAGTCATTGTCTGAACATTAATTTGTTTTCTTGTGATCTTTTGGCTGTTTATCCTTGGTTTGGTTGGATTGGACCTATATGAATCACTGTCACCCTTATACCAATTTGCATTTGACCCCAGAGATAGTGTGGACCCACTTGAGATTTGAATGAATTAAAAATTAAGGGTCATAAAAATACTCAAAGTAATTATTTAGTGCCATTATAACAACCTATAATCTTATTTTCGCGGGTTCTGTTAGTCAGTAAGGGAGTCGATTTCACAAACAGAAAAACTTGCAGGTTTTCATAAGAGAAAGAATAAGGTCATGTTATATCTAAGAGCACACACTAATTTTACCATGTCAAGGGACAATTTTAAAATATTGGCTTTGATGTTGTGGTTTGGGTGTAAAGTTGTATGTGCCCTAGGCCAATGCAAGTTCATTCCATTGTTTTTGCATTTGTGTTGTAGAACATGCTCCAGAGCTCATTCAATTGTGATTTAAGTAGGACTTCTAGCTTCCTTATATCTCTTTCCAATGGCAATACTATGGAATTCTTGGCAAATGTGCTTGTAAATCTCAATATTTGGACCCTTATCCTTTGAGATCTATTCAATTGGGACATGGAATTGTATGGTATACAACCCAAAATCTATCCTTGGTAGGTCTTATTCACCATTGGATATATAATGGATCAATGCCAATAAAATAACAGGTTTTGTTACAAATAATCCTATTTCTCACCATATTTTTCATTCTTAGATATAAGTGAGTAAGATTTTTGTACATTTTTAAATGGGTTCAACTGCCTTATGTTCAAGAGTGAGAAAACGGGATAAAAATTAAAGTTATATATGGCATTACTCGTTTTTTTTTATTCTTGTGTATTAGAAGCCATAAAAAAAATATATTCATTTTCTTAGCTAAAAATCTTGGTCATTCCCAAAAACCAAAACATTATCAATTTTCTCTTTAACCAAATGCAAGGTTAGGTTTGAGCTTACCAATACTATGTTTGGATCAAGGTTTTAGTGAGAGAAAAGAAAAAATGATATAAAATTACATCCTATGTTTGGTTATTCAAAAAAATAAAAGGTAGAAGAATATAAAAAGACAATAAATAAGAATTTGAATATTTTATTTTTTTCTCACTTTTTTGTTTATTTTTATTTCTCTTAATAAATTCAAATTCCAAACATAACAGAAATGAAAAAAATAAAAGACTTGAGGAATCACCAAAAGTTGAATACATTGAAATAAGATGGCTTCTTCAACATTTTCTTATCACCTCTCCATGATTCATGGGGACTCCGTCTTCTCCTTGCCATTGAAGGAAGAAGTCTATCTAAATTTTGTACCATACTAGGACTAATTGAAGTTTATCTGTCGTTTTATCCATATTAACTAATTTATTATTGACTCCTGCTCTTGCCGTCTAACAAGAGCATATGCATTTTGCTTTTATATGTATACATAGATATAATATATATGTATGGATATGACATAAAGTATACATTTTGAAGAAAGTAAACTATTAATAGTAGGAAAAAGTCCTCACCCTTTATCATACAAAGTAATATCACCTTCCTGAAATTTTGTCCAAATAATAAATCTATAAACTGTTTCATGTGTCCATGTCATGTGTAAGTGACCTAATGGTTGGTTGGTCCTTGCGCGTTAAGCATGAGGTCTCTAATTCGATCATGTTTCTACATTCTTTATGATCCGTCATTATTCACAAAATGCATAAAATTTATTTAGTTCATGTAGACGCTGTCCTGACAAGAGTTTGAGAGAGTCGATAAATATGCACAATTTTTATATAATTTACTTTTTACACATTTGGAGATGATTAATTTCATTTCACCTCCTCACATATTAGTAATCTCTCCTCAAAACTTGAATCCAAAATAATAATAAAAAATGTTCTAAAATACTTTTAACTAATTATCTTTATGTAATCTCTCCTCAAAACTTGAATCCATCATAATAAAAAAAATGTTCCAAAATACTTTTAACTAATTATCTTTATGTGTCGATAATTGATTATCTCGTCGTCGTAGTAGGTGATTAACTTATCACAATGTGAACACTGTTAAATCGCCATCTAAATTTTCCTAAGCCAAGTTGGCGTTATACCAAATTATAAGTATATATATATATATATATATATCTTGAACTTCCCGTGCTCTTTTGAGGGTCATTTGGGAGATTTTAAAATGAGCCAGCCCAAATAGATCCAAACAAAACCTAGCTGGCTGTCATTAAGAAAATTGCTACTTGTGTAAATGATGTTTCATCCAACTTGACAGCCATCTTTGCCTTAATTGTTTCTCCAGTACTTTAGTAATGTACAAAGGCTAGCTATGACTTAGTAAACAAATTGTCAGTTTGTTCTATTAGGAAACCAAATTTATTATTAATTCAAAGCTCCATTTCATGGTTCTGCAAATGTATTCATGTCACAAGCTATGCATCATTACATTGCAGATTTTCTTTCTCAAACAGAAGTTACAACTTCAATGCTATGTTTAAATCTTACAATTGTCAAGTGATAGAAAAATGAGAGAAAAATAAATTTACTTTTATATATAATTTTTTTTATGTATAACTACAACAAAAAATAGATTTTTGAAAAATATATATTCATTTTTTTCCTCATTTTCTTAATCCAACTAAATAAATAGAAAAAAAATTAGATTGTTTGACTTAATTTTCCTGGACTATCTTTTCTCTTTCTTTTTTCCTTTTTATTTCCCTCTACAGATTCAAGATCTGAACATAGCATAACTCAATGACACCAAAAACTCTAGTTAATTATGTGGTAAATAAAAATACCAAAGTAATGTCAAGAATGAATCACAGAAGAAAAGAAACATTAAAATATTCTACAAAAAAATAAATAAAAATTCACCAACAAGGCAACAACTGTATTTTGGGTTTGTAAATATGCATGAAGTGATGTCACTTGCTTGACATCATACATTTTGAGGTAAGTCAAGTTGCATTATACTAATTTGGTGTCCACATGATATCAGTCCTATAAATATATGAAATCATCGAATCTTTGCAGGCGTTCTGGCAGTAAACCTAGTTTCTGTACTATGATTTTAATAGTGCCTGGAGGCAGTCTTTGTCTGGTATGGTCTGCATGCAGAGAAGCTTGAGCTTGATACAGAGGGTTTTCTCTGGGTTGTAGCCAATCAGGGTCATTTGAGGGTTTTGCCTTTTCATATGCCCCAATTCTCTTCATTTGGGGTCTGGTTGATTATAAGCCTAGTAAAGTAGCAAGTGTTCTTGGGCCTCTTCACATATGATATCAAGTCCTGGATTAACAATCTGTTTTAGTGTACATAGATTATCCAGAATGTGTAATATAAGTGCTGGATAAACAGAAAATCCAAAATATTTTAATCCTAAAATAGTGTTGCTACGTTTTTTTATTTCTATTTTCGATTTCTAAAATTTGTTGAAATCGTTTTTGACAAACTGGTTTTAAAAATTGTTTTCGCTGAAATGACGTTTGATAAACCAGTTTCAAAACTTTTTTTATAAAATTTTTTTAGAGAACACCCAAATTTTAAGAATAATTAAAAAAATACTTTCTGAGTTTCTGGAACCGTTTGTATTCTATTAGTGTATATTCTATAAATATTGGTGTATACTCTATATATACTAGATGATTGATGCTTTTCTTAATTTACACTTTCTTACTTTATAGGTTTCTTGTACAACACTCTCCATAGTCTTATATATACGGTGTACATTGTAATCATTCTATTCAATTCAATACTCTCTCTCTCTCTCTCTTTTACTATTATTCTAACATACTATCAGAGCTATAAACTCCTACGACCTCTTTTACTATTATTCTAACATACTATCAAAGCTATAAGCTCCTACGACTTCTAAACCTTACTTCCGCAACGCTAATATGCTTTCTTTCCATGATCTGTCTATTGTTTATACAATTGTTTTGCTAATATACCTCAAAATCATCATCTTCACTGTTCCTGAGGCATTTTCTATGTTGTTATCGATATTAATTCTACCTGAATTTGAAATCCAACCATACCATTGGATTTGTCTTAGAAATTGGAGTCCGACTATACAAAAACCATCCCCAGAAGGCAATGCATACACCTCCATGTGCGGCCCAAAGAGAGGCGCATTAGATCCACGCGCAAGCCTCCAGCCATGCATTGCCATGCACCCTCACGTGTTCGCCCACGCCCAACTGCAGCTGCTAACGTCAGTCTTAGTGACATCATCTGCTGACGTGACATCCCAGCTGCCAGCTTCAGCTGCCACCGGTCTTCCTGAATCGATTCAGTCTTTTTACCTCTTTTGGCCAGTTCAGACCCTTTTTGGCCCCTTTTTTTACTGGTTTAGACCAGTTCCTAACTATTTTGGGCATTTTGAATCCAATTCTACATTCTGTTTTACCTGATTCTACTCTATTACTGTCGTTTCTCTTGCTTTGGATGCTTTTCAGCAGTTATTCTCTATTATTTGAGTTTTCGCCATCTCATATCTCTCACTATGGAGTGTTCTAAGGTATCTAGACCTATTGTTGTTACTCTGGAGGGCCCAAATTATATTCATTGGTCTTAAGCCATATCCAGTTTTCTTAAGAGAAGAAGACTTTTGTGCTATGTCATTGGAGATATTAAGGCACCTGTTAAAGGTATAGCTAAAACAGTTACGAAATTCACTGAACGACTTGAGGAATGGGACAATAAGAATCATTAGATCATCACCTTGTTATAGAATATGTCTATTCACTCTATCAGTCTACAGTTTGGACGCTTTGATGCTAGTCACTCTATCTGGGCCTTTTTGGCTAACCGTTACACTACTGCATGTTGAGTCAAGGTTGATCCTTGCTGACTTAAGATTAATTCCCATGTTGATTTTAATGATAACTAAACCTTGTGTTATGTTACTAATGAATCTACTTAGTGTGCAGATTAACAAAGTTCATAGCTTAGACTTAAAGTTGAATCTTAAGTCTAATACATGTCAAGAAGAATGCACAACAAGTTCAAGAAGGAAGCAATGAATTCAAAGAGCTATGCAGTGAACCAAACTGAAAAAATGATGTCTATCACTACTTCAAGAAAATGTCTTACATTCAAAGAGATTGAAGGTGTTCAATTAAAACTTTTTTCAAGCATGCATAGTTTCAATGAAGATTAATTTGTACCAGACTGAAAACTTCATCAGAATATGCAAAGATCAGTTGAGGAGGTACAATGTTCAGTTGAAGATGAATTGTTTGTTGAAGAGTTTGGAAAATGCTCAAGAGATGATTTCATCTGGTATGCTAAAGACCAATTCAAGACATGTGATTGAAGTTACTGAGAAGATGGCTCACAATGAATATTTGATCTCTACATGGAATCCAAATGAAGAATTCTTCTGCAATATAAAGGATCAATAAAGATTAGATGTGTGAAGAGATTTCATCAAGTCTACAATGGTCTTAGTGAAGTGATCTTTAATGAAGAATGAAGAATTGCTATCAAAGAAAGCAAATCAGATTTGAAGCATTGTGAAGCTTCACATAATTGAGGAAGATTGGCATTGAAGAAAATATTCTACAATGAAAGAAGAAAGCTTTGAAAGTGAAGAAGAAAAGATTAACATTGATCTAATGAAGTTTTGACTGTTTGAGATTCAAGAAGAAGATCAATATTCAATGATTGATTCAATCCAAATTGAATAGAAGTTAACTCTGATGAGTTAGGAAGATTTGACTGATCATTATACCCCAAAGACACACTCTTGAAGATCTTTCACCTATGCTAAGATGATATGAATCATTGGACGATGGAAGATAGATTTCTGGGCAAAGAGGGGACTCATGAAAGTAAAGTGTCGCCTCTTGAACATAGAAGCAAAAAGACCTGAAGATAAATTAGACAATGAGGGAACTCATAGAAATGACGTGTCACCTCTTGAACACAGAAGCAAAAAGGCTTGAAGATAAATTAGATAATAAGGGGACTCATGGAAATGATGTGTCGCCTCTTGAACACAGAAGCAAAAAGCTTGGAGACCAAGTAGGCAATGAGTGGATACATTGTAATGAAAAGTCGCCTCATGGTGTCAGACGCAAAGGCTTGAAAACGACATGATCAATGAATGGACATATAAAGACGAAGTGTATCCACTTGCCAGCAGAAGTAAAAAAGGCTTGAAGTTTAAATGATCAATGAGCGGACACCTAAAGCTGAAGTATCGCCTCATGACAGCAGAAGCATAAGATGAAGAAGACAAATGAACAAGGAGTCTCCTCATCAACTTAAAAAGGGGACTCATGAACTCAGTGAACATTGTCTGGTAAATGCAGAAGCAGGAAGTGTCGACTCCACAGACCTGGAGCCGACTCCCTCTGTTATAACGGCTATTTTTCTTAACGTTATAACAAACTGGACGTGCATTTATGATACCCAACCACTGCCAACGGATGGAATCAATGCAAGGGTATATATACTAGCCTCCAACTGCATTTATACATAAGAATCAAGAGGAAGAAACAACAAGAGACAAGAATCACTGATCTACCTGATATTCCTGAACATTCTTCCTTTTTATTCTTGTGAGCTTTGAATGTAAAATCTACTCTTAGTAGAGAGTGAGTTGTATACTTCTATACACTTGTAATTGAGAGTTTGAGAGTTCTCTTGTGTGAAACAAAACTTTTGTAAGTTTGAGTGAAGCTTGGACAAAACCACTTGAGAATTGAAGAGCTCAGTGAGGAGTTCTTTGTAGAGTGAGCTGAGCACTTTGTCAATCAGCAATCCATCTTGTAATAGGTGATTACATAGTGGAAGAAAACTTCAAGGAGGTCTTGAGGTGAGGACGTAGACCACTCTATCATGTTGAACCTCGGTAAATCAGTCTTCTTCTATTGCTCTGTTTTCTTTACTTCTATTGATAACATTGCTTTGCACATAGATTAACCACTGCTATATTATTTAGATTAATTTTAATTAATCTTAACTTGTATTAATACTTGAAAGAAATCCAATTCACCCCCCCTCTTGGGTTATTAGACCAACTACTGCAAACATTGCTCATCGGTACCAGCTTCTGATTTTTTTGCATCGTCTGAAACAAGAATCTGACCAGTCTATCAATGTCTTCCTATCTTAGATGTATACTTTGTGGGACCAGTTAACTCCGCCTTAGCTTACTTGGATTTGCTCTACTGATACTGCTCAGTTTGCCCTCTACTGCAAACAGCAACGCCTGATTAGATTTCTCATGGCTCTCATTGATGTCTTCGAGTATGTTTAAGCCTCTCTTATCCATCGTTGCCCTCTTCTTACCTTGGAACAGGCTATTTCTGAGCTTTTATCTGAGGAAACTCGTCTTGGTCTCATTCAGCCACCACTTGTGGATACAGTATTTGCCACATCTAGTTTTGGCTTCAGAGGCTTCTAAGTTAGTTCTTGAGGTTTTTGGTGGTTCTTATAGTTCTCCTACTCAACCTTTTGGGACCTTTTTCGATCCTCGTTCCCGGTCTGATGCCTACACATTCTATCATGCCACTGACCATCGTCTATTTACCTGCCCCACTCTATCTGTAGGCACTATCATAGGCGTGGCCCTGGTCATTTCCTTTCTAACTGCCTAAAAAATCCTTCCTGCCAAGATTCTCACCTTTAGTCTGCCGCTACCACTATTGAGGATTCTGATGTTCCCTCCTCCTCTTCTATGATCAATATCAGTGATCTTCCAGCACTATTTTAGCATTTCATGTCTGTCTCTGGTGATCCCTCCTCTACTGTCTTATCTGTCACCTCAAGTATTTCTTCGTGATTCTTCGATTCTGGGTATAGCAATCATATCACTTCTGACTTGTCTGCCTTTTCTTCCAAATCTTTTGTGTCTGCTCTTCCTGTTATTTACACTACTGATGGGGTCTCACGTGACTATTGATCATGTTGGTCATGTCACCACTCCAACTCTTGCACTTCTTCATACTTATTATATTTCTAAACTCACACTGAATCTTATCTTTGTTGGCTAATTATGTGATCTTGGTCTTACTATTCTTTTCTCTTCTACTAGTTGTGTTGTGCAGGATTTGCGGAAGGAACAAACTCTCAGGATAGGCTATAAACATGGTCGACTATTTCAGCTAATTCACCTTTACCTTCTTACACAGACTACTGCTGCCACATTTACTGTTACTTCATCTGCTCCCAGCTCCTCTTTTGGACTTTGGTACTCGCGTTTAGGTCATATTTTCTTAGGTTGTATATGTTTTTTTTTGCTTAAAGGTATGTTAGGTTTTGTCCCTAATGAACACCTTAATAGTCAGTTCTATTAACTTGCCAAACAGCCAGCTTTATCCTTTAATAAAAGTGCTTCGTTCTTCTTAGCTCCTTTTGACTTTATTCACTTTGATATTTGGGGACCCTCTCCCACTTCTACTAAAGGACGCTCCCAGTACTTTATTATATTTGTTGATGATTTCTTCAAATATACTTGGTTTTATCTCTTGCAAAATCGATCTCAACTTTAACAAACCTATTATAATTTTGCTCGTACAGTCAAAATCCAATTTGCCCATGACATCAAGGCCTTTCGGTCTGACAATGCTGGGGAATATTATGATAGGTCTTTTCTTGCCTTTCTTTGTGAGCATGGGACTGTTCCTCATCACTCTTGTCCTAGTAAAACATCATTATTTGCTTGATTCTATTCGTGCTCTTTTTATCTTTGCATCCTGTCCTAAATGGTTTTAGGGTGAAGTTCATCTTACTGTTGCTTACACTATTAATTGTGTACTTTTTACTCCTCTTGCTTACACTATAGTACTGACCCTGATTATCACTCCCTTCGTGGTTTTAGGTGTGCTTTTTTGTCTTACTTCAACTTCATAAGTGTACGAAATTGGAGCCTTGAGCTCGCTTTTGCTGCTTCTTAGGCTATGGGATTGAGCACAAAGGTTATTGATGTTAGGATCCCTTATCCAAATGTCTTCTTGTTTCTCGCCATGTTGTCTTCTGAGAACATAAGATGTTCTCCTCCGTATCTTCATTTCATTTATCCTCTCTTTATGATCTTCCATATTTCATTGATCCTA
The DNA here is from genome assembly GCA_033060915.1 of Euryodendron excelsum. Lineage (NCBI taxonomy): Eukaryota > Viridiplantae > Streptophyta > Magnoliopsida > Ericales > Pentaphylacaceae > Euryodendron > Euryodendron excelsum. Next base: position 7,757,732 of record CM065379.1, on the reverse strand, counting down.
CTATTAAACTTTTTTCTGAAAATGCTGATGTACTTACTACTGATACACTTGTTGTGCCTCCTATTACAGTTTATTCGGAGGAGTCCCCGTCTACTAATTCTGCTCCTCCAGTTGACTCTCTCTTGTTTGATCTTTCTCTGCCCTCTTCTTATGATAAGCCCATTGTTCGGCGTTCTACTCAGGTAAGGGAGATTCCTACTCGCCTTCATAATTATCACAGTTTCTCCACTATTCTTGCTCAACATAAGCCTCACTCTTGTCGCAAGGCTAGATCTGACCCCCTTTGGCAGTAAATTATGGATAATGAATTGCAGGCTCTTGACAAGACTTACACTTGGGAATTGGTTGATCTTCATCTTGGTAAATCTGTGATTACGTGTCACTGGGTCTACAAGATCAAGACTTGTTCGATGGTTTTGTGGAACGTTACAAAGTTTGTATAGTTATCAAAGAATTCACTCAAGAATATGACATTGACTATGAGGAGACTTTTGCTCTTGTGGCCCATCTCACCTCTATCCGGAGTAACTTATTACTATTGCTACTGTCCGCCAATGGTCCTTGTATCAGATGGCTGTTAAAAATGACTTCCTCAATGATGATCTTTCTGAAGAAGTCTATATGCAACCTCTTCTTAGGTCTTCTCATTCAATATCTCAGGTCTGTAAGCTTCGATGTGCTTTCTATGGTCTCAAGCAAGCTCATCATGCCTAATATGCCAAATTCAATTCCACCATCAGTGAGTTAGGCTTCTCTTGCAGTTATTATGATTTTGCTCTCTTTGTTCGCAAGTCTACATATGACACTGTTCTTCTCCTTCTTTATATGGATGATATGATCCTCACTAGTGATGATGTCCATGGCATTTCTGAGTTTAAAGACTTTCTTAGCAAATAGTTTGAGATGAAAATCTTAGTTCACTCAGTTACTTTCGTGATCTTGAGATCTTTTCTACCTCTACTGGTTATTCTTTATCTTAGGTCAAGTATGTCTTAGATCTTCTTACTCATGTTGGTCTCACTAATAATAAGACTACTTCCACACATCTGGAAGCTAATATGCGTCTTACTCCTCTGGATGGTGAGCATCTGTCTGATGTTACTCTCTATCGATAGCTCATTGACAGTTTTGTCTACCTCACTGTTACTCGCCCTGACGTTGCCTATGCCGTTCATCTTGTCAATCAATTTTTGTCTTCGCATAGCTCCACTCACTATATTGTAGTTCTTCGTATTCTTCGTTATGACAAGGGTACCCTTTTTCATGGTCTATATTACCCTCATCACTCTTCTTTACAGCTTCATGCCTATTTTGATACTGATTAGGCTAGTAACCCTACTGATTGTCATTCTACCACCGGGTTCTGGTTCTTTCTTGGTGATTCTCTCATTTCTTAGCATATTAAGAAATAGACCCTTATTGCTTGCTCTAACACTGAGGCCGAATATCGGACACTAGCTAACATTATTAGGGATTTATACTAAAAAAATATGCTTTGTATAATGGCTTTAGTATTTATTAATAAATTAGTTATTCCATTTTCATGAGAATATGTATGAGCAATGTTTGCATTGCGTTATTTATTGATTATGCATGTGTGTTTCTTATTTTATATAGTAAATGATTTGGTGTGTAAAGTACGATTTACACATGGAATATCAGATCATCGATTCTTATGGAATATAAGCTTGTCATTCACAGTCTTAGATGGAACTGGATACACCATCAGTAGGACTGTAGCACCAGGTTTTAATAGATCTGTCTTGACTATGGGGAACAGTATAATTCCAACTCCTTGCACTAGTACACTTTGTGTGTATTGAATAAGACCGTGTTGAGGTAATTGTTTTTATACTGACTATATAAAATAATTAATACCTCATAATTATTATGAGTGCTTATACTCTTAATCCTAATATAATAAACAAACATGTGCATGTAGTGTTTATTGTTTTGATTCACAGAAGAATGAGATTATTTGTGGGTCAATAAACTCAGTGGATAATAACATTATATGTATGGTGAATATTAATTATTGATGGAATCTACGTCCCGGTATAAAGGTTAATGATACCCCCTTGAAAAAGCTTATAAGTTTTGATTATGTCAAACCCTACAGGTGGATTATGAATCCGACATATCAAATAAATTAAGTAGAAGGTCTCAAGGAATTAAATAAGTCTATTACATTTAAGTGTCAATACTTAAATTTAATAGACAGGTATTTGTAATCTTAACGCGGGGAGATAAATAAGCATTTAATAATATGGAGCTCGAAATATTATTTTTAATATAACAGAGAGTGCAATTATAATTCATTAGTGGTATAAATTATAATTTATGTAAATAGGGATTAATCTTGGTTGGATCAGGAATCCTTATTTGCGTAGAAAGCTCTAGTTATACTAATCATATGATCCCTGCTGTAGCTTCTATATATACGCACTCTAAGAGCAACTAGGGTTACACTTGCTCATAATTGAGAGATACACATTTTTGTAAGGAAGAGAAACCCTAACAGCTGTGAGCTCACTCTCTCTGGAGTAAGGCGTATACGAGGGATACAGCAGAAGTCCGAAGGTTGAGTTCGAGTAGTTGATTCGTGCTTGTCGCTGTTGCTTGCTATTTGGGATCAAACCAGTGAGATGTAGAAGGTATGATTGTAATCACATAGATTAGTCTCTACTAATCAAATTAGTTTTTTTTTGTATTATGCGTATATACTATAGCCGGGTCGTGAAAAATTTCATAGTCCCCAACAGACACCACTCAAGAACTACTCTTGCTTACGTGGTTACTTCAGGACATGGGTGTTTGTCATTCTGGTAATATTGTTCTTCATTATGGCAATCACAGTGTTATTATAATTGCTCACAATGATGTGTTTCATGATCACACTAAGCACATCGAGATTAATTGCCACTTCCTTTGTCAGCAGGTCGTTAATGGCACTGTTCATCTTCTCTCTGTGACATCTGCTGACCAGACTACTGTTATCTTCACAAAGTCTCATATTCCAGGACGGTTTCATAATTTGGTATCCAAACTCTATTTGTTCTGTACATTACCACCTTGAGTTTGAGGGAAGCTGTTAGTGTATATTCTATATATGTTAGTGTATATTCTGTATCTACTAAATGATTGATACTTTCCTTAATTTACACTTTCCTAGTTTGTAGGTTTCTTGTACAACACGTTCTATAGTCCTATGTATATGGTGTATATTGTAATCATTCTGTTTAATTCAATATAGAGATCATTATCTCAAATTCTCTATCTCTCTCTTCTACTGTTATTCTAACACGAAAGTAAAAAAGATGGTGTTTTCGATAATTTCTTTTTTTAAAAAAACAAAAAAAAAGGAAAAGATTTTAATTTTTTTCATTTTTTAGAACACGAAAAATAAAAATGAAAATGAAAATATAACGGAATCATAACCAAATCAAAGATACACTTGTTTTACACAAGTTTCTTTTCAACCATGATATACATTTGTTTTACATAACCATTGAATCAAGGATATGATTATATGAATAAATCTTTGATTAGGGTTCACCTGTTCAGTTCCCAAAAGGTACTTGCACACCTTTAGATACCATAGATCCCTAGTTTTAGAGGCCACAGGTCACAGCCAAAGGTATCAAGAAGCAACATTTACAAAGTGTTCTTTTTGGGATCACAAACCCTGATGCACCATACCATGTTGCCTTTGTCGTGGCTAAATACATGGACCACATGGGCATTCAAGTAGGTTCAAGACACCATGGAGTTTCACTCACAAAGAAAATGACCATTCCCAATCTTCATCTGCATATCTTTCTTCCAATGTCCAATGCTACACTTCACACACACACACACACACACACACATACATATATATATATAGATATGATATGAAGTATATTGACCAAAATTAATAATAGCAATAGCAACAAAGAAATAAGAAAAAGAGAAGGAAAATTGTTTTGGCTTCCTGAATTAAAAATGGCAAACACTGCACAGCACTATTCCTAGTGTCCCAGTTTTTAAATGTTTCCTAAAACAAAGGAAATCAGCCCAAAGGAAGAGATGGAGGGAGATTTTGTAGATTTTTTATGTTGTAAGGTTTATGGTTTGAAGCTCAGAGATGATGAAGTTAATTGGTTTTTTTTGGCCAAGAAAGGGGGGAAGACAATGCAGCAACTGGGGTAGAATTAAGGGTACTGAGGCTTGTGAAGGTGCATGTTAATACTGTTGGCAAATAAATGTTTTGATAAACTGATAATGGTTGATCCAAACAATGGCCTTAAAGTTTCTTGGCCCTAATTATTTTAATCTTTGGAGATGGGTGTCCTTTTATTATCTAAGAAAGAAACTGAATGGTTGAAGTAATGCAATTGATTGAATACATGTTTGTTTTCTAGTTTGGTAAGTTCCAATGTCCATTTATCTGTACACTCTCTCTCTTAGCGCATATATCTTATTATATATAAAAATATAGTGGTGGCTGAGAGACTCTCAAATGTTGAATCTTAATTTTTTAAAATTTTTACAAATTTAAAAGCCAGGTGGACAACTCAAATATCCCAATCAATGTTTCCTAATTTTCTAGAATAATGACCAATAAAAAGCTTAAAAATTAAAGAGTCCTAAAAGGCTAAAACATATGAAACCTAACTAATTTGATCACCTTCTCTCTCTACCGTTTGAATACATAGCTAGATAAGCGCTCCATTCTCTCTCCCCTCTCTTTTTTATTAATCAATTCAATTTTTTACTCTCTTTTTCTCTCTACAATTGATCTCTTATTAACCGTTTCATTTTCTCTCTATCCCAACCAACTTTTTCTATTATTTTAAAATAATGACCGATGAAAAGCTTAAAAATTAAAGAGTCCTAAAGGACTAAAACATATGAAACCTAACTAATTTAATCTTCCTCTCTCTCTATCGTTTGAATACATTTTCTCCCCCTATCTCTTATTAACCATTTCACTTTCCCACTCTCTTTTTCTCTCTGTGATTGCTACCTCTCATCTTCATTAGAAAACTCAAGTAGAGATCTCTCAACAGAGTGCACACAGCACTTCTCACTACGACATGGGTTGGTTCAGCATCATCTTTTCCAGACAGTCCACTATGATTATGTTTTGATCCTCTCCATTGAAAAATATCAGTTCAAATGAAAAATATCAGTTCAAATGCATGTACGTGGCAATCAAGAGTCAGTATTAAATTTTTGAACATAATCGGTAACCAGGACTCAATCTCCTTTTCTACTCAAGCTCCAATGGCAATGCCTTCCTCAGGTTTGAATAACTAATTATCATTTTTCTGCCCTTAGACCGAGTATACATGCTTTACATTGTATACAATCTAAATCTATAACTCATTGCTTCTATGCACGCATGCATATTTATGCATTACACCCGTGCATTTATGAATATTGATAATATGTTTATGGAGAGAGAGAGTGTGTTATGGCATCTGGGTGATTTTGTACATATGAGTGCAGGAACAATTTTTTAATAAAGAGTGCGACGGGCACAGTGTAAACTAAGATTGTATCGGTACATGTGCACCAAAAACTGAATATATTGATCAAGTGACTCTGCTTTTCATGTTGCATTTTTTGTTCCATTACCTTTGTTTTTCACAATTTCTTTGGCCAAGTTGCAATTTGTCTACTTTCATCTTCATCAAATAAATCTTGGGTGGCTATGATTTGTCATTGGCATAGATCGATTAAGATTTGATGGCGAAAGTGTTAATGTATGATTAAAACTTTGAATAACAAAATTGGTTGGCCAATTAAGTTCACTTTCAATTCAATTTATGTAGTTATATAATGGTTTTTTTTTTTCCTTTTAACTTATGAGACATAATTATTAGTTAGATTTGTGGGAGATGATGTCAAAGGAACTGTAGATAAACAATCCTATTTTTTTTTATCAGGTTTAAATTGCTCCATATTCTAGATATACTGTTAGTGCTAAAAATGTTTTTCACTGAACATGAATTTGAGTCTCTACCAAGGCTAGTGATTAAAGTCAATAAATGATTAATTTTTGTTTAAAATGGGTACTTGTTAAATATATCTATTTTATGCTCAATTCTCAATAATTAATATTTTTGTTTCTATGAAATTTACTATCCAAGTTTTATTTATGATTAAAGATGAAACAATTTCTTCTAATTATTCCACTTAGTGGGCCATGTAAAAATGATCCTATATTCCTTTTAGGTCTCCTAATCTATTTTTTTGGTTCCTCCATAAATGCAATACCACCTCGCCATTATTCACCCTCACTCCGTTTTAGATATCTTCTTTGCAATATCTATTAAACTATGGTAAATAAATCACATAACAGTATATCAGGTTGACTGCACATTTTATTCCATTGCTTTAGAATTATTAGTGTGACAGATTTTACCAAAATTTGATATTCAAACTAATTATAAAATTTTGTATGCACAGAATTTGATATTCAAAACTAATTATATAATTTTGTATATACATCCTGTGCATAGTATGTGTTAATGCAAATATAAATATATACATAATAGTTGGGGTTGAATCTTAGCATATCTGTAGATGTCCTCCCCGGATGTTTAGGTTGAGAAATAACTTACTGCTTCCTACTTCAAGGTTTTAATTTACACGCTTACATGCTACTAGAAATTTTAAAAATGGGTAATTAAACTTTATTCCTATGTGATTTAACTTAAAATTAGATAACCTTCTTCAATTTTAAAAGTGAATAGATGTCCTCCTGTGATTTTGGACTAAAGTGTAAAACGATAAAAATCGTTAGATTTAACGAAAATTGTTATAGGTAATTATACTTTATTCTCTTGTGGTTTGAGTTAAAATCAGATGACCTCCCTATGATTTAAAAGTGAACACATAACCCATGTGGTTTTAGAACATTAAAAAGATGATTTGACCCCCTTTTATGCCAAAAAGATAATGAAAACTATTAGATTTAACTAAAATTCTATTATAGACATATTTTGGTCATTTTATATATTCAAATTAGAATATCCAATAGACGACTTAGTGAAATAACTAAAAAAAACCTCTATAGAACATCAAAAAAACGACGTGGTGAAATAAATTAAAAAAAATTCAATAGATAACACTTTATTTTGGCATAACAGGAGCAAATCATCTTTTTAATATTCTAAATTAGAGATAAAATGACAAAAGTACCTCTATAATAGAGGTACTTTCTATTTGACAAAAGTATAATAATTTCTATCTATTTTCATTTTAGTTCAAAACCACATGAGGTCATTTGTTCACTTTTAAAGTTCACATGTCATCTAATTTTAAGTCAAACTACCAGATAGTAAAGTGTAATTATTTATTTTAAAAATGACAAGTCAATAAAGGTGAAGATAATGCTGCCTAAAGAAGCCTGCAAACAAAAAAAATTTGTTGAGTTTTGTCCTCTCCTCTCTCCTAATGTGACATGTTCCACTAGTTCATCGCTAAAATTTTGGCAGATAGAGTTAAGCAGATAGTTACATCTTTAGTTGATTCTGCTCAATCATCTTCTATCTATAGCGGAAAAATTGGTGATAATATTCTCTAAGCACAGTGTTTGAGGAATTAACACAGGCAATGAGGGGGGATAAATTAGGATCTGTTTAGTAATACTATCAGTTGTTGTTTTTTATTGTATATTTTTGTTGTGTATTTTTGCTATATGTTTTTTATAGTTTGATAATAGGTATTTGTAGGTTACCGTTGTGCCAACAGTATCAGACTAATATTTTGAAAATAGAGAACACACCTATTTTAGTGTTTTTCATTTTCTTTTTTCAAATTTTGTAACCAACTAAAAGCAAAAAACAAATATTGAAAAAACAAAAAATAAAAATAAAAAACATTTATCTAGTGGACATGTGTTGGCAATCCCACATCGTGTAATGACGTGAGAGTAAAATGCCATACATCTAAGTACATGCCTCTATATAAAATAATGCATTTTAAAACTGTGCGGGCTCAGCCTGAAAGGAACTTTCTTTTGATAAAAGCCACAAAAAAAAAAAAAAGTGAAAAGCATGCCGGCATTACAAAGTTTGCTTCATGAATTCTAGTGGTTTCTATTCAATTCCTTCAAAGCAAAGTTTGTTGCTCCTTGTGTGCTTGCACGTCTATATGTCAAGATGGATCATCTCCTTTCCAACTCCACACTTAGGTGCGGTGGAAACCAAAAACTGATCCCAAAAGTTCTTTTGGCAAAGTTGGACCATCCTCCAGTCAGGCAGGTTGAAACTTGAAAGTGACAGTTTATGCTGTTGATGGAGGGTTTTCTTTACTTTTGAGGATGTGTAAATCAGTGCTAGAGAGATAAAGTTGTCAAGGCTAAGATAGCTCAAACAATAATTTGGCTACCAATCCATGCAAGACTACAACTGCTACCTGATCTGCTAATGACCATGCCATGAGCTTTCTTAATTGGATAGAAAAGATAACTTAGTGTATGGGACTTTCGTCATTACTAAGTATAAAAAGGATCAAATATACGAGATAGACTATTTTTGTATTTTTACCCATGATTCTCAAGTCATAATGGAGTAATCTTACCGCTGCATCAAGGCCCACCATTAGCTTTCCTTGATTGGGTATTGTGGCAAATTCTGCTATTTTAGAAAATTGGTGGCTGTGATTCTTATTTGTACCTTCTTATGTATGATGATGTTATAGAGTCACAAAAAAAAACAAAAAAAAGAGGAAGAAGAAAGAAAAATGCTAGTGCCTTATAGAGAGGTAAACATTGCAGATGCATTTGAAGGTCCAGATGTAAGAGGGTTTCAGAAGGTTTATATATATATATAGCCAAAAGATTACTGAAGATCCTGATAGTTACATTATTGAAGTACATGTAGATCCTGATAGTTAGGATATTAGTTTGTAGGATTATGGCTAATCATTTCTTGAAGTCACCAAATCATTTCGAAGATTTAGGGCCGGATGAACCATAAATGTAACAAAGCCCTTGCTTTAGGCTCTTAATTTTTAAAGGCCCAAAAATTTTTAAAAAACTCACATGCTATAGAAAAGGCCCAGTTCAGATTTTATACATTTTTTTTTTAAAAAGGGACTCTGATCTAGGCGAGAAAAAAAGCATGTTAGAAAAAGTATGCCCAAAATCAATTACATTAGTAAACTTCGTAAGAAAAAAAGAATTCGTTCTGGGGTATCTCAACCATCCCATTCCATGCCCAAAACACACTCACCAATTTTCGGAAAAAAAAAAGGTACAAAATTTTTAAACACTCTAAAATTTTTTTAAAACTTTATATGCTATTAATGTTGTATATAGTTTGTAAGTTTTTTTTTATAAAAAAAAGGCCCCGGCTTGGCGTTCTTTTCTATTGATGAAGAGGTGACCTCGTGCTCTTCAAGAAATGAAGGCAAAGGCCCCCCCGAGCCCGAGTTTACCGGGGATCTTGGAGGGGCTTCCACCAAATCAAAGCCGCCACCCTCGCCCTTTAGAGATAGGGGCGCAACAAAAAGTCTTCAAAAAAGGCACTCAGTTAGAAAATAAAGTCTAAAATAAACACACTAGATAACCTTAAAAGCAAAAAATATTTGGTTTACAATAAAAATTTAAATTAATATTAAAATTTTAAAATTATAAATTTAGATCTCAAATTATCTCGAGCTAGCCTTGAGGAGTTTGAAATGTTTTGAAACTAGGTATAGTGATATCAACAAACAAAAACACAGTGATTATGATAGAGTGTGATTACATTATTACTAGTTAAAAGAAATCCAGTTTCCATGTTTATTTTCCTTTCCTCCTATCCTTTTGTACCGTTGGATTTACATTTGAGATTTTATACACCTTTTTAACTTACTTTTTTTCCTTAAGGATGAAGAAATACTTTACACGGGTGATATAGACTCATGTTTTGTATGCTTTTTAGGTTTTGTTTGTTTCACCGGAGGTTATCGAAAAACAAATATTTTCTGGGAAATTAAGAGACTTCAATTGTTTGTTTGTTTGGAAATTCTTAAATTTATATTCCAAACCATAAGGAAAAGAGTGAAAAATAACATCTCAGATTTTTATCTCGGAAGTTGTTTTAGGTGGGTGGGAGAATTGAAAGATTGGATCAAATCTTCAAAAATGAAATAGTTCAAATTTCTTTGAATCTCTCCCTCTTTCTATTAATAACCTAATCTATACTATTATAAATAGCACAATATTGTTAGATGTTTGAAGTTCAAAGTCTAAACCTAAATTTTATAAATTTTTGAATTTTTAAAATAAGAAATATATACATGTCCATTGATGATTGGATGTTTTAACTTACATGTTACTACTAAGTTGTGATAAGGATAACATCCTTTTTACATAAATCTGAATTTAAATTTAAATTTTATCTTTACCTTGTTATACATAAATAACAATACGTATTTAAGGTGAAAACTCTCAATGCACTATTCTTGTATATTAGGTAAAAAATTCTCAATCCATGATTCAGAAGCTTTTAGGTTTTTGAAATATTGATAATCGTGCATGTCATTAGTTGTTGTAATCTAATTGATCATAAAATCATTTAATTGTTCATTCAATCTAAAATTCTTATGGGGTGTCACAAGATCAATCCATATTAGTTCATTATCCATTGGTTTAAATTCTTATATTCAGTTGATTAGGATAATATTCCCTTATTACAACCAACAATCTCATATTAGTTCCAACTTAAAAGGGAATTTCAAATTTTCAATTTTAAAATTTTGTTTAATTTTATCGATAGCATTTGATCTTCATAACGATATGTTGGATTTAAATTCTTATCATCTGATATCCAATTGATAGGGATAAGATCTGTTTGTATCATATTTATGTACACATTGTAAAATTTTAACTTAGAAAATTTCGTGATCGAAGGTGCCTTCGACAAACTACATATCTCTCAAAATTGGCCATGGCTTCAACTAAAGAGAAAAGGGAGGGCAATCATCTTAAATTAATATTCTTTTATGCTGCTTTCAGGCGTTGAACAACTTTGACATTCATGATCCATGCTCCTTCGTGGTACTTGGCGTTGAGACTCGAGAGTTTCTTATAAAGTCAGTCTTATTATGTTGAATGTAAGTTCTCTCATTTTATAGATGTGGGAACAGTTGCTACTACTTATAATTAATTACTTCCTACGAGTTGTTTAAAGCTACTATTTTTTGTTTAATTTTTCTTGGTTTTGACAGAAATGGCAAATGAAGAAGGTTGCAAAGTTGGACGGTGACTTGATTATTGAAGATAGAAATTTGCTCTCTCTTGTGTACAATACATAATAACCAGAATATGAAGAAGTTAAGCGAATATAGACAAAAGGCTGAATTGGAGTTTGTGTATGGTGATTATCTCATTCTTTCATGTTTTAGTAGAGAATTGAGTGTGTTATACTGCAAAATGTGAGCGATTAATATGGCTAATTGAGCAGCCTCCTGGGTGGCTTCAACTAGATTGAGAAACCCTCTTCTTGCTCTTTGGTCGTGTTATGTTCCTTTTGATTTTCTCCTCTATCCTCTTCTCCGATGTGTTAGCTCCTAGTGAGCTGGTTTATGAGGTTTACAAAAAAAAAAAAAAAAAAAAAAAAAAAAGAAGATATATTGTGTGCTTATATTGTATTGTATTTTTGTTTCATTGATTATGGCACTCTCTGAATTACATTGTATGAATAAAGTTGTTAGCTATGAAGTAATTAGTATTCCGAATAAAGTTGGTTGAACCATTCCTTTTGTTTAATATTTGAGGTTGTAACTTGGTGTTTGTGTGATGCTTATCACTTTAATAATTGTATTGACTTCCCTTGGACATTGTTTTCTTAGTTCTTTTTGTGGATGCCAATTGTCCCTTTGAATTAGAGAAATTTCAATAGCTTCAACCTTTTATTTTTTCGTTTTCATATTTAAACTTGCTGGTGAAATTTCTCAAAACTAAAAAAATTAAGTGGTTTTTTATTGGCTCTTCCAATAAGTATCTTAAAGACTAGGTTCACCGAGATTTTTTAAAAAAATTTTTGGGGAGGGCATTTTTATTTTTTTTTTGTGTACTAAAAATCAACTTTTTTACTTATTATCAAAAAAAAGTAAAATTTTGATTTTTATTCCTTTTCTCAAGTTATTTAACTTTTTAGAATTTTTTTTCTTAATTTATGAACCATAGCCTTGACATGATTCCTAATTATAAGTTTCGTAAGCCAAAATTAGTTTGTAGTTTGGATATAGATTTCAAATAACTTGAGTCACAAAGAACAAAACACTCAAGTTAACTTAGAGTTAGATTAAAAATTTGAAGATAAACATATATTAAAGAAATTATGTTCGCAAGCCTTTGATTTTACTTTTATTTTTCTAATAACAGTGCATAGCACAGGATTAATGCTCGTCCCCTCTAATTCTACTTCATAGAGAAGAATTCTAATTTTTTTAATCTCTCTCTCTCTCTCTCTCTCTCTCTCTCTTAATGTCTAAATTAGTATATGTTGTCCAAATAACAATTGTGACTAAAATAATTTATCTACAAAAATTGTGTAGTTTCTACCAAACAAACAAAAAATACAAGGAAAACAAATTTTTTGCTATCAAAAAATTTTCTTTTAAGAAATTATTTTTAACAAACAAATGAAGCCTAAGCTATGTATGGATAGTAGATTTGTAAAGGGAAAAAAAAAATAGAAGGCAAATAAACTACAATACAAATATATTCATTTTTCAAGGTCACAAAACAGAAAATTTTGACAAATATCTATTAATTTTCTTTTCATTTTCTTAACCCAACAATGATAAATAAATTTACCTTCTTTCACTCCAATATAATTTCCTTTTTCCTTTTCAAAATTAAGATCCAAACATGTTGGTGGTGTTTGGAATTCAAATCTCATTGTTAGGCAAAACATAAAGGATAGAAAGTAGGTATAAGTTACTAATATTTTTCATGATTAGCACTCTTAATTAGCACTCTTTCATTCACATGACATTTTTCTCATAATCCATATTTTCTTATTTGTCGTGCAAGTGCCCACAAGAAAGGTTTTAACTGAATCCCCGTGAAGCTATCACAAATTTTCATAATTTATTAATTTTTACTTGCATGAATATTTTCTTGTGAGTTTTTATTCACTCCCTTAGAGGAGTTGCAAAGTTAGTAAAAATAAATAAAAAATCTAAGATCGACTTTTTAATTCTCAAAAAACTTTTGTTAGGCACATTTTGGGTGTTGCAAAATGTTGAATTTGCATTTTTTGGATCTTAATTAAAAAATAATGAAATATTTTTCTTTATTATTCCAGTACAACTTAATTTTGGCTTTCTTTGTCCCTAATAATACTTAAATAGCGTTGCTCTTCCTAACTGGAGCCCTTCATTGGTCTTTATCGCATATGCCTAAACTATTTTAATCGCTATTCTTAATAGCTACTACTTTTATCATCTCAATAATTTATTCCTAATAAATGTGTTAAGTAATAAGTAGTTCAATAAGTTTAACTGCTAGCCAATCAGCATAAAATTCGATCAAAACCCTTATGGATGAAAAATTATTAGTGCTATTGGAGAACCATGTGACCTTGAACCTCTAAGTCTCTTGTTGATGGGGCTGATGTTAGGGTAGGCCCAAAAGTTAATTTGAGAGATGTGATTTAGGAATATTTTGTAAAATAAAATTTCAATTTAATTAATAAAATAATAATATTTACTTTCTTATATTTACTCATATTTTCTATTTTCATGGTAAGTTCGTATAATCAAAGTAAAATGCATGTGTTCTTAAAAATTGAGAATAGAAGACCTATACTTATTAGTATTTTATTTTAAAATGTTCTTAGTCATGAGATTACTAATTGGACAATAGTAATCGACACATATCATGCTGCTTACTCTTTGTAGGGTAACTAGTTTCAAGTCCCTTGTGTAGGGACCCTAAAATAAACATATATTACTTATTAGAGATTTAGTTTACTAAATGCCAATCTTATAAATAAAATATATGTTCAGGGTTAAAGTTATACTTCGTTCCGAAGTAACAAAAAACAAAAGAATAGGTTGTTTGGAAGTGCTGTCAGTTTTTATTTTTTGTTGTATGTTTCTTAATGTTTTACAATGATGATTTGTGTTACCGTTCTGCTAAAAGTACTATATTAATATTCGAATCAGAAAATACCCTTTTTTTTTTTATTTTAATTAAAAAACAAAAACAAAAAACACTTCCAAACAAACCCTTAAAGTTATGCATGTGATTTTTAGACTTAATGTACATGATTGACTTGTGTTGAATTGATTTGACAATTTTTTTTTTAATTTTTTTATTTATAAGCAATAGCAAAAAATTTTTTTTGACTTACAAGTAAAAAAGTTAAGATTTTTAAACCTTATATTTTTATGCTTATTTTATCTTATTAAAAGTAAAAAAACTAAAAAAATTTAACTTTTTTGCTTATAAGTCAAAAAAACAAAATAATAAAAGTTTGAAAAAAACTATACCCGTAATCGCATATGGAGTGATATGTATTGGAAATATAGAATCTTCAAATTTATAATTCTTAGTAAAGAAAGAAAATGTTGTATGTGATCTAGTGATATAAACTAATTAAATGAAAACCTTGGCCAGGGTAGGTTGAGAATTAAAAAAGATTCATAATGGGTTGATAGCTTTAAAACTTGACACTAGGTTTTTAGGGTTTTGACAGATTTTCATACCCTATTAACTTGATTGAGACTTTATATAATAAAAAAATTTAATTGCATATTAACTGTTAACTGGAAAGTTCACTTTGTATATTCATACTATATGACTAAGAATTCATTTTTTGGTATAAAAAAAATAGAAAAAGGTCTAATTTACTTACAACAAGATAGGTGTGAATCTAGGAGGTCACACACAATAAGTATAATAATGTAATTCAAAGAAGGAAGGAGTTAATCATAATTATTTGTTAATTGTGGATTTTATTTTAACTAATATTTAATTAAGTACCTTATTTCAATTGAAAGTTAACTGTCATATATCATAATAAGACTGGGATTAGAACTCATTTCATAGTGGAACAAAGTTGTCACGTATTATAATTAAATAGGAGAGCCTATTATGATAGATTAATAACACTCTTGTTGATTAATTATCTTGTTGTCTCTCTAATTGTTATTTTCTTAAGAAATTCAAGAATTAGGTATTTATCTAATCTCCTCCTATTGATATTTATGTTTATGTATATATCACAAGTAGGATTATGAGCATGCATATACAAACATATACATATAAATATAATTTCAAACTTTCGATTCCCAAATATATAAATATAATCCAAAATAAATCACCTTTTTTTAATTCCCAAAAAACTATTCGAAAATTATACGAATGTAATTTTAATTCCCAAATTAATTCATTGTACTTTCTACAATTCTCTCTCTCTTTCTCAAAATTATATGAATAACCTCCACCACTACTAGATTCTTTTCCCACTAAAAAGTTAACTTTTGCGGTCCACTTTCTATCGCTAGAAAGACCAAGAGAACTCCATGCTTTTAATTACTGCGGTGGCGCGTGGAGTATTGATGGTGGCGCGTGGCTAGAGGAGCGTGTAAGTGAAATAAATAGAAAGAGAGGGAGGTCGGTGACGTTAACATACAGTGAGACGTTTTAGCGAGAGTAAAGTGAGAGAACGAAGAGCTCGTCGACGCGCGACCCATTCGATTTCGATCTCCCAAAAAACCAACCTTTTGACCACCTTGCAGGTCAGTTTTAAACAAATATATACTCTCTCTCTAAAACTCTGTTTTTCTCTCTACATCTCTCTCTTTCCAAAACACACACCCACACACATACACATTCTGATTCTTTCTCGCTCTCTCTCTCTGTTCTATATCTCCCAGTGTCTCATGGTTCCCGCCAATCAACACAAGCTCTGAACCATATAAAAACCCTAATTTCTCACTCTACACACTCCAGGTGAACACAAGAATTAAACCTTAATCAGCAATTTGCTTTGGTGTCGATGTTAATCCGTGTGATTATGTGATTCTGTAATGTCAATTTGGTGTGGTGTTTTTTGGTTTATTTTTGGCTAATTTTGTGGTGTGATCGGTGGATCTGTGTTGGTTACAGAGAAGAGAATTAAAAGAATTGGAGGGATTTGAGGGTTGGATATATGTCCCTCAATCAATCAAAGGCTGAGAGGAGCGATTCATCACAGAACAGAAAATCGGGTCGATCCGGGAGCTCCTCGCAGCCGAGGAACTTCTCAGGCGGTAGCGGGAAGGGCGGCGGGACCGCCCCTCCACCATCTTCATCTTCCATCAATTCGTCTTCGTCATATTTGGCGTCGAACCGAAGGTAGATTACGGTTGGCGCTTGTTGTTGTCTATATATCAATAAATATGTATTTCGAAATTAGGGTTTGTTGTGAATTTTCTGTTTTATGATCATTGTATGTTTTTCTGGGTTGTGTTAGCTTTAAGAAGTCTAATAATGCACAAGGAGGACAATCCAGGGTAACCGGTGTGAGTGTAAATTCAGATTCTAATAGTGCTTCTGCTGCCCGTACTCTACAGAATGGTTCCCATTTGCAACCACCAATACATGGTATGTATTTAATTTTCTTTTTATTGCTTCCCAACACCAACCCCACCCCCCCCTTCTTTTTTTTTTCTTTTTGCATAAAATGCAATCTTTTCAATATTTTTTTTTATTTTATAGTGTGGCATGTAAAAATTGAAGGAAAAGATTGTAGTTCATAATGTCTTTGTCCAAAATTTAGAAAATTTTGTTACCTTGATTTGGATATTGAGATCGCAAGAACATCATCAGGTGATATAATAGCAGAATCGAATAAATTGGTTTTGCTCATTCTGTATGTTTTTGATCATTTTGTTTTTGTTATAGGAGCAGCTGATTCCCCTTTCAAGCCAACAACTGATATGGCAACTCAGAAAAGTGCTCGAGCTGTTCCAAAAGCTCCTTCTTCTCGGCCTGCAGCTGTCAGTTCTGATACCACAGCTCCTACAACCCCTGCAAAGGGTACACCTGTCTAGTGCTTGATATAGATTAAGCTATTGATTCAGTTTTTTATTTTTATGAATGTTAGAAACTGTAGCAGTGTTTATTATTTGGTATTTTTGTGTCAATTTTTCCTCGACAGTTTTCATTACGACGTGACTGTTGTAGCTTTCACTACGTTTCATAACATTCTAATACTGTTTTCCTGATGGCTTAGCCCCAGGTGACCCATCCAGGTCATTTCATCTTCAATTTGGGTCCATAAGTCCTGGTTTCATGAATGGAATGCAGGTAAATCAATACTCTTACACTTTTCCTTCATTTATTGATTTATTTTTATTTTGGGCCAAATTCTTGCATATTTACAACTTTGTTTGCATTTCGTGGTGATTAACATATTTTATTAGTCTTGTCTGACAATAAAAGGATTCCTTCCTATTTTGTTTTTAGATACCTGCTCGAACTAACTCAGCACCGCCAAATTTGGATGAGCAGAAACGTGACCAGGTTAGTCTGTTCTTTCCCCCTTTCATTTGGCTTTTCAGCAGAAAATAACTGGTCTGTTAAGGCTAAGCTTTGTTTTTCTCTCTCCCCATCCTCCTCCTATTTCCTGAGTGGATGAACTATGGTGCACTTCCAGGGTTACCCTAACACTCTAACACCCTAGCAATTTATATTTTTGGAATGGCATTCCAAAAGATAGTACACCATCGTTTCAAGATGGTAAATTTAGCGATCCAATGCCATTCCAAAATTTTTTTCTATTTATTTCTTTAAAGGTCACCTAACAAGAAAAAAATCAAATGTAATGAATGAAAACATAGAAAGAATATAATTTGGCATAACAATATGAAAAAAAAAGGGTCATAATACTCCTAGAATGTATTTTTAGATGATTAATTTGAAAAAAACATAGACTATATTTTATTAAATGTGTAATTGTTAAAGAAAATTGTTTTAGAAGTATCTTAATTATAATAGTATGATTTATACAAGTCTACCCCTAGCGTACTATATTTTAGAATATTTGGCGTACCACATTCCCATTCCTGGTTCCCATTCTATGTAGCTGAACAATCCGGTTCTAGGTAACATAGTGCACATCACTCTTCTATGTGTTTGTAGTTCATAAGATTACAATATTGATTAATTGAAATATTGCTCCTTGGAAATTGAATTTGCTATGAATATGCCATGTAATGTCTATGGATTTGTATGGTGCCTACATCACAAGTGTTTATTTGACTTGTAAGGGTTTAAACTTAAATGTTGTTTTTTCTCTAATATTAAGGCGACTAAATTACTCTAGTTGCATGGCTAACATAAATTGTGGATGCTTGGAAATTTATATAGCATGGCCTTGATGTCGTTGGTTTATTCTAATGTGTTTGTTTGCCATTTCCCCCTTGCTTTGTGGTTCCTTGTCTGCCAGGCACGTCATGCTTCTTCAAGAGTGGTGTCTACATTGCCAATTCCATCTCTTCCTAAGCAGCAAATGCCAAGGAAGGACGGAGGTTCTGGTGACCCATCTATTACTGGTGAGGCCCATCAAATTTTGAAGGCCAAAAGGGATGTTCAATTTTTGTCTGTCCCCCCTGTAACCCAAA
Organism: Euryodendron excelsum; assembly: GCA_033060915.1. Taxonomy (NCBI): domain Eukaryota; kingdom Viridiplantae; phylum Streptophyta; class Magnoliopsida; order Ericales; family Pentaphylacaceae; genus Euryodendron; species Euryodendron excelsum. Next base: position 7,739,129 of record CM065379.1, on the reverse strand, counting down.
CTCAGAAGGCTTCTGTTCATCCTATCCCTGTGGTTTCCTTGCCAATGCCATTTCACCAGCCACAAGTCCCCGTTCAATTTGGTGGCCCCAACCCACAGATTCAGTCTCAGGGCATGACAACTACTTCATTGCCAATGCCAATACCAATGCCAATGCCATTGCCCATGGGAAATTCTCCTCAACTGCAGTTTGTTCCAAGTCTACAACCCCATCCAATGCAGTCTCAGGGGATATTGCATCAAGGTCAGAGCTTGAATTTCCCACCTCCAATGGGTCCCCAGCTGCCTCCTCAGTTGGGCAATTTGGGAATTAGCATCAACCAACAATTCGCACAACAGCAGGCAGGAAAATTTGGAGGCCCTCGTAAACCAGTCAAGATTACTGATCCAAAAACACATGAAGAGTTGAGGCTTGATAGGAGGGTTGATATGTTTATGGATGGTGGGTCATCAGGCCTGAGGTCACATCCAAATGTCCCGCAATCCCAGCCTATTACATCAGTTCCACCTCCTCATCCTACCAAGTACTACAGTAATTCTTACAATCCTAATTCACTCTATTTTACCGGGCCAAGCTCTGTTCCTTTAACAAGTAACCAGATTAATCCCAGTTCTCAGGCACCAAGGTTTAGCTATGCAGTTAGCCAGGGCCCACAAACCGTATCTTTCATGAACCCATCTGCTCATAACTCCTACTCTAATAAAAATAGCAGTCTAATGCATGGCATTGCTGAGCCATCAAGTTTGGAACATTCTCGTGATGTTCTTAATGCAACATCTTCAGCACCATCAACTTCTGTACAGATGGCAGTTAAACCAGCTGCTGGGTCGCATGCAGAAAAGATTGCTGAGTCATCACTGGCAATTACATTACCTTTTGTTGAAAAGGGTGAATCACCTAAATTCCTACAGCACCCTGGGGAACCTAGCTCAATTCATCTTCAAAGGGAGTCAGAGACTTGGGCTGAAAGCTCTTCAGATAAGCCAAAACTTGGTCCAGAACTGACGTCATCCTCATTGCCGGTGGCACGTAAACAATTTAGAGTAGCATCGCCTTTTTCTGTGGATGGCACGGTATCCAATTCATTGTTTTCTGCCCCGCCTGCTCCCCTTGTGGACGCCACACCAGTTGTGACCTATAGTACTGAAGGCAGAATAAGAGAAACAATTAATAGGTCCAACTCCATTAAGGATCAACAGAAGAAGCAGATCAAGAAAGGACATTCTCAACCACAGCATCAGGTATTTTGTAACGTGTTGGTCAGATTAACAGACTTCTGCTTTTATTTATGCATTCTGTAATTTATGGGTTGGATTTTGCAATGTATTTTGCAGGTCTCTGGACAATCTACCTCTATATTGGGTGTGCCTTCTCGGTCTTTAGAACATACTAATTCTTTCAGCAGTTCTATAGATAGTAAAACAACCACTGCTTCCTCAAGTACCAGTGGAGGCATTATGGAATCTACCATGGAACCACTCTCCACCCATAGTGCTGCCACTCCCGATGCTCCTGAATTAAAAACTGATATGCAAATTGATAGCTTGGATAATGATCACCATGCTAGGCAAAATGATTCATCTCCACTGGATGATCCACTAAAGCTTGAAACTCCGGGAACAAAAGAAC